>OW799234.1:109464627-110702127 GCA_941918925.1 Phyto melanocephala
AGCCATTCTGTCCTGTTTACAAAGATGAGGATCTTTCCCAGATCAACTGCGGAAAGACAAGTTTTACTTTCAAGTATTCGCTAACCTAGAATCTAGTGTCTCAGGTCTCCGAACGCAGGACAATTACAGAGATGATGTTCAGTTGTCTCCTCCTCTTCCTCGTTATCTCGACTTCTGCAGAAGTCGTTGTAAGGGATATTTAACCTTTTTGCATGTGTACCTATAGGCCCGTGTCCGGTAATGACCGCTATGAGGTTCCTAAGGTGGATTCAGGGCATATTTACCGCATATTGCGTCCTATGCACATCCATGTCAGGCCAGATCTTTCTGGTCTCCAAGCAAGTGGGTTTTCTCACCCATCTTTTCGTGGCATTCAAATAGAATCGATGCGAAATTAACTGCTTACGCTTGAATAAGGGTAAACCCAAAGCACAACTGGATTCAACCGAATCTGAGGTCAGCTTTGTTATTACCATCAATATACCCATGCCCTGGAACCCACACAAAGGTAAGCGTGTGAAGATAAATTCGTCAGTTAAATACGTCCTACACATATGTTAAGATACGTTCCACATACTGTAAAAGTACTTTTGAAAATGACAAAAATACTTTTCTTTTAAATAAATAAAAAATAGCAAATAAAAAAAGAAAAAATATATATACATAAATATTTACATAATTTTAAAAAAAGTATAATTGAAAAAAATTGTTTCTGAAAGTAGGTTTATATTAAAAATTTGAAAAAATCAAGGGATTTTAAAGTGGAAAAAAGTGTTATTTGGAAAAGACATGAATGAGGTCACCGGCAGAGTGGGAGTAGCCCATGATGAGTAGATTCCAGAAATATATAGTATATGTCAGGATTCAATCCTGGATTCGAGAAATTAATTTTTGAAAATTTGAAAAAATCAATGCACATATATGGAATTTTCAAGTGAAAAAAAGTGGTATTTGGAAAAGACATGAATGAGGTCACCGGCAGAGTGGGAGTAGCCCATGATGAGTAGATTCCAGAAATATATAGTATATGTCAGGATTCAATCCTGGATTCGAGAAATTAATTTTTGAAAATTTGAAAAAATCAATGCACATATATGGAATTTTCAAGTGAAAAAAAGTGGTATTTGGAAAAGACATGAATGAGGTCACCGGCAGAGTGGGAGTAGCCCATGATGAGTAGATTCCAGAAATATATAGTATATGTCAAGATTCAATCCTGGATTCGAGAAATTAATTTTTGAAAATTTGAAAAATTAAGGCACATATATGAAATTTTCAAGTGAAAAAAAGTGGTATTTGGAAAAGACATGAATGAGGTCACCGGCAGAGTGGGAGAAGCCCATGATGAGTAGATTCCAGAAATATATAGTATATGTCAGAATTCAATCCTGGATTCGAGAAATTAATTTTTGAAAATTTGAAAAAATCAATGCACATATATGGAATTTTCAAGTGAAAAAAAGTGGTATTTGGAAAAGACATGAATGAGGTCACCGGCAGAGTGGGAGTAGCCCATGATGAGTAGATTCCAGAAATATATAGTATATGTCAAGATTCAATCCTGGATTCGAGAAATTAATTTTTGAAAATTTGAAAAATTAAGGCACATATATGGAATTTTCAAGTGAAAAAAAGTGGTATTTGGAAAAGACATGAATGAGGTCACCGGCATATACTATATATTTCTGGAATCTACTCATCATGGGCTACTCCCACTCTGCCGGTGACCTCATTCATGTCTTTTCCAAATACCACTTTTTTTCACTTGAAAATCACATATATGTGCCTTAATTTTTCAAATTTTCAAAAATTAATTTCTCGAATCCAGGATTGAATCTTGACATATACTATATATTTCTGGAATCTACTCATCATGGGCTACTCCCACTCTGCCGGTGACCTCATTCATGTCTTTTCCAAATACCACTTTTTTTCACTTGAAAATTCCATATATGTGCATTGATTTTTTCAAGTTTTCAAAAATTAATTTCTCGAATTCAGGATTGAATCCTGACATATACTATATATTTCTGGAATCTACTCATCATGGGCTACTCCCACTCTGCCGGTGACCTCATTCATGTCTTTTCCAAATACCACTTTTTTTCACTTGAAAATTTCATATATGTGCCTTAATTTTTCAAATTTTCAAAAATTAATTTCTCGAATCCAGGATTGAATCTTGACATATACTATATATTTCTGGAATCTACTCATCATGGCCTACTACCACCCTGCCGGTGACCTCATTCATGTCTTTTTCAAATTCCACTTTTTTTCACTTGAAAATTCCATATATGTGCATTGATTTTTTCAAATTTTCAAAAATTAATTTCTCGAATCCAGGATTGAATCCTGACATATACTATATATTTCTGGAATCTACTCATCATGGGCTACTCCCACTCTGCCGGTGACCTCATTCATGTCTTCTCTAAATACCCATTGGAACGACTTGAAAATCACATATATGTGCATTGATTTTTTCAAATTTTCAAAAATTAATTTCTCGAATCCAGGATTGAATCCTGACATATACTATATATTTCTGGAATCTACTCATCATGGGCTACTCCCACTCTGCCGGTGACCTCATTCATGTCTTTTCCAAATACCACTTTTTTTCACTTGAAAATTCCATATATGTGCATTGATTTTTTCAAATTTTCAAAAATTAATTTCTCGAATCCAGGATTGAATCCTGACATATACTATATATTTCTGGAATCTACTCATCATGGGCTACTCCCACTCTGCCGGTGACCTCATTCATGTCTTTTCCAAATACCACTTTTTTTCACTTGAAAATTCCATATATGTGCCTTAATTTTTCAAATTTTCAAAAATTAATTTCTCGAATCCAGGATTGAATCCTGACATATACTATATATTTCTGGAATCTACTCATCATGGGCTACTCCCACTCTGCCGGTGACCTCATTCATGTCTTCTCTAAATACCCATTGGAACGACTTGAAAATCACATATATGTGCATTGATTTTTTCAAATTTTCAAAAATTAATTTCTCGAATCCAGGATTGAATCCTGACATATACTATATATTTCTGGAATCTACTCATCATGGGCTACTCCCACTCTGCCGGTGACCTCATTCATGTCTTTTTCAAATACCACTTTTTTTCACTTGAAAATTCCATATATGTGCCTTAATTTTTCAAATTTTCAAAAATTAATTTCTCGAATCCAGGATTGAATCCTGACATATACTATATATTTCTGGAATCTACTCATCATGGCCTACTACCACCCTGCCGGTGACCTCATTCATGTCTTTTTCAAATTCCACTTTTTTTCACTTGAAAATTCCATATATGTGCATTGATTTTTTCAAATTTTCAAAAATTAATTTCTCGAATCCAGGATTGAATCCTGACATATACTATATATTTCTGGAATCTACTCATCATGGGCTACTCCCACTCTGCCGGTGACCTCATTCATGTCTTCTCTAAATACCCATTGGAACGACTTGAAAATCACATATATGTGCATTGATTTTTTCAAATTTTCAAAAATTAATTTCTCGAATCCAGGATTGAATCCTGACATATACTATATATTTCTGGAATCTACTCATCATGGGCTACTCCCACTCTGCCGGTGACCTCATTCATGTCTTTTTCAAATACCACTTTTTTTCACTTGAAAATTCCATATATGTGCCTTAATTTTTCAAATTTTCAAAAATTAATTTCTCGAATCCAGGATTGAATCCTGACATATACTATATATTTCTGGAATCTACTCATCATGGGCTACTCCCACTCTGCCGGTGACCTCATTCATGTCTTTTCCAAATACCACTTTTTTTCACTTGAAAATCACATATATGTGCCTTAATTTTTCAAATTTTCAAAAATTAATTTCTCGAATCCAGGATTGAATCCTGACATATACTATATATTTCTGGAATCTACTCATCATGGGCTACTCCCACTCTGCCGGTGACCTCATTCATGTCTTCTCTAAATACCCATTGGAACGACTTGAAAATCACATATATGTGCATTGATTTTTTCAAATTTTCAAAAATTAATTTCTCGAATCCAGGATTGAATCCTGACATATACTATATATTTCTGGAATCTACTCATCATGGGCTACTCCCACTCTGCCGGTGACCTCATTCATGTCTTTTCCAAATACCACTTTTTTTCACTTGAAAATTCCATATATGTGCCTTAATTTTTCAAATTTTCAAAAATTAATTTCTCGAATCCAGGATTGAATCCTGACATATACTATATATTTCTGGAATCTACTCATCATGGGCTACTCCCACTCTGCCGGTGACCTCATTCATGTCTTTTCCAAATACCACTTTTTTTCACTTGAAAATTCCATATATGTGCATTGATTTTTTCAAATTTTCAAAAATTAATTTCTCGAATCCAGGATTGAATCCTGACATATACTATATATTTCTGGAATCTACTCATCATGGGCTACTCCCACTCTGCCGGTGACCTCATCCATGTCTTTTCCAAATAACACTTTTTTCCACTTTAAAATCCCTTGATTTTTTCAAATTTTTAATATAAACCTACATTCAGAAACAATTTTTTTCAATTATACTTTTTTTAAAATTATGTAAATATTTATGTATATATATTTTTTCTTTTTTTATTTGCTATTTTTTATTTATTTAAAAGAAAAGTATTTTTGTCATTTTCAAAAGTACTTTTACAGTATGTGGAACGTATCTTAACATATGTGTAGGACGTATTTAACTGACGAATTTATCTTCACACCCTTCACAAAGGTAACTATCGAATGTCTCGCTATCTCCTCAAGAGACACCCGGCATTCATGTGCTGTACACACTCTTCAGGGATCTAAATGCGTCCTTGGTGCCAATAAATATATGAATATCCTTGCCGGATATTCCATGATACTGAATCTGCTCCGCGGCTGTCTTAATAGCCATTTATTCGGCCTGTATCGCGCTACAATAGTCTGGTAGCCTCAGGGATAATTCCAAACCTAGCGGGATCGAAAAGATACCACATCGAGTTCCAGCATGTGATTTCGATCCGTCAGTAAATATCTGGATAGCATTCTCCGGAGGTCGGAGGCCTTTATCGTATTAAGATCTATCCGGTATATTCGTCGTAATGACAAATTTATTAAAAATTTTAAATTTAAAAAAAATATTATGCTGTTTATTGTAAAATTTTTAAACTTTTTTTAAAAATTTTCAAAATTATGACAATACACTTAGAACACCTTGTGAAATCATTAATTAACTATATCTATATCTATATCTATATATATGTAGATCAAAGTAGTTGTTTATATATTTTTTTCCTGCAATATTTTGTTTCACTTTCTATTTAAAGTTTTATTGTAGCAATTTAAAACAGCCTCTGATTTATTTAAAGCTGTATTAAAATTTATTTTAATTTATTTTCTTTTTCTTCCATTTTTTGTCATTCTCTAGTCACATAATCCAAGCAGAAACCCATAGCAACCACACGTCAGTATAATAAATCTAAGTTGAGTAATTTTTATGCGTTTCTTGTTGCGTTTTAAGGTTTTCTATGGGTATTTTCTTTACTTCAAAGTTTTCTTAAAGATTCTTTTACACAATCTTAACAGACACATCCACCTATGTACATTAATTTCTTGCCTTGACTGGATGGGATGGTGGAAATGAATAGCGTTCGTAACACGGTTAAAATGTGGTTAAAATATCTTGAAAACATATTGAAATTTATTACACATAAATCTAGGCTTTTGCACCTGCCAGTGAATCCGTGTCAGTGTGTGTGTGTGTGTATGTATGTTTAAATATGTCTTTGGTGGTAAGAAATTGTTTTTGTATTAGTTAACATGCTGCACGCGTGTGTTTTGTCATCTTTCTGGTATTACAGTGGTGGGCAGATGTTGTACAACTTTGAGAATTTTTTAAAAGCATTAAAACATTAGCAAAACGTTTCAAAAATTTTACTCGTACGTTCTGGTTTTCTGTGCTCGTATGCTCGGTTAGTATTTTTGAACTTCGATCACATTTAACTGCCGTAAATTTCTTCCAGAATTATCTTTGGAGTAATAAATATTATCTCTTTTGATTGGTCGTTATGTTTTTTTAAAAAAAGTTGTTGTGCATTTACATTATAATCGAGAATTCAAAATAAAATTGTATTCACTTTTTAGTAATAGATAAATTCACAATAATGCAAAATATATAGCAGCATTGCTTATCATAGGCATTAGCTCAGAGTTAATCAGACAGTTTTTGACATGTTTTACAGCTAAATATATTAAAACAGATGTTAGGCTCATATGCAATTCTTTTTTGATGAAAAAACGAAGAGCAAAGTACAAATTTTTAGCCTAAATATACTTACTATTAGTGCAACTCTGTTAATGGTTTAAAAAAAAAATATTTTTATATAGTTTTTAATAATTGAGTATTAGAATAAATACAAGGTAATACATTTTATCATATAACTTTGAATTTGGTATTGTTTTAATTTTCTACGTTTTGAGTCTCAGTATCTACACAGTCTTGATGTGACTTGTTTGAAGATATTATGATATTGTGGTCTTACAGCTGACAATGTAATATGTTTATACTATTGAGTTCTCCTGCCGTACCGATCATTCATTAGAATCTATATATATAAAAGTGAAACTCTGTGTGTGTGTGTGTTAGCTATAGACTCCGAAACTGTAAAATCGATCGGGCTCAAACTTTGGTAAGTTGTTTTACACATAACAGGGAGTGTTTATGGGTGAAAAAAAGTGGGCGGGGCCACGCCCATTAAAAATTAGTTATCAGTTTTAGCTACTTGCACTTGACCGATTTTTCTGAAACTTTTCACACATATCGAGCTATCATGACTATATAATTTAGTGATTAGAAAAGTGGGCGGGGTCACGCCCATAAAAAAATTATAATTTTTAGGTTTCTGCACTTGATATTAAAAAAAAATTCAGAATGCATTTTGATTCATTAAGGGGCGTAGCAACGCACGCCGGGTTTGGATAGTTATACTATAAAAACAAAAAACCTTAAAAGGTCAAATATCTTAGTGTTTGACTTATGTATTTTATTTTTTTGAATTTATCAATTTGCTCTTTTACAACATAGAAACAATTTTTCAAATTTATAAACAAAGGAAAAGCCCAGTGTACCCTCTTATATGTTGAGAGGTGTAGGACTTTAATATAAAATAGGATCAATAAACTATTTGTAACTTAAACAATAAAACAATACAACATGCTAGCTGGGTTTCAGTTGGAATAAAAAGTTAAATTCATTAATTTAACGAGATTTTCAAGTATTTTGTCTGCTACTGTTATTTTAAAATCTAAGTTAATCTTTTTTCTTACAACTTATAAATTGTTGACTTACTATGATTTGAGCTAAGGATGTTAAACCTAGTACTGATGTAACGCTGCAAATGTCAAATTACAGACGGTTGGCACAGTCTTTAAAAATGGATACGAGATCATACAAAATGTTGACGACATATTGATAATCGCAAAAGATCTTAGTAGCGATAATGTTGCTCATATTGTTGTTCATATATTGAAAGTGCTAGGATAAATATACGATTGCGATTGTAGTGATGAGAGATTGGTAAGTTTGTTTGTGTTTTATTAATTTGTGTGACATTAAAACACAACATGGTCGTCAGCTTTGAACTCATCGTTAAGGATAATATCATTTACGACAATTAGGGCAACTGAGTAATTATACGAATAAAAACGGACAAATTGAATTGTGATGCTCTGAACTTTATAACGTTAGCTTTAATTGTATATAAATTTGAACTAATTGACCAATTATAATACAAAAATTAAACATTTTTTCAAATTCTTATTACAGATCAAATTTCATTACAAAATTCAAAATAAGTGATTTTCGTTACACAAAATATAGTAAAAATAATATTTACAATAAATTGATATATGAATTGGATTAAATTAGGGTGATTTAAAATTTAATAAAAATTTATTAATTGCAGCTAGAATTAATACGGTGTACTGGTTACGTCTATTTCGTTAAATATTTTCTTAATGTGAACACACATTAAGTTGTTTATGTTGGCAGCAATGCTGCAATTAACTGAATACAAATAAGAAAATAACGAGAATAACTTTTTTTTTATAATTTTATAACGATATATCCAGAAAAATTTAATAATTTATGTAAAAAAAAAAAAAAAATTTCTTTCAAAAAAATAAATTTCAAAAAAGAAATTTTCAAAAAAACAATTAATATTAAAATTCTTAAAAAAAGTTTGTAAATACGCATGTTTTAAAAACTTCAAGGGATTGGTGTTTTTCCACGCCCTCTTTATGATAAAATTCCTGAGGTCGATGATGCTATCCAATACATAATTTTATACGTTTTGCATAAGATGTACTCCTCATAATGTTGCCATCTTGTAGAGCTGACTGCCTTTGTGTGTGAACCAATACATAGCACATTTAAAACACCAAACACGTTCAGAAAGCAGCTCTATTTACTTAAAATGCGACAAATACTGCTGCTAGTGATCATTTTACCTACAATACAACATTATGAATGAGTACATATGTACTCATATCTGTGTAAATAAATATGTATGAATATGTTTATTTATTGAATAGTATTCTATAGATAAATCTTAAGCGTGGTTGTATATGTTTTTGCATAACACAGTTACCAACCATCCATTGTGTATTTTCACACGGCAATATCTGAAAGCTTACAGGTATCTATTTTCTTCTTACTCTGGTGGTAGGACACTGACATAAAACGCAGCTACATTCCCAATTATATACGTACATATTTTTGTTACAGCTTTTGTTGTCCTTGTAAATATTATTGAGCACTGTTGCATGCCTTTAAGGTTCAATGTGGTATTTTTCATTCCAACAAATACATTTACCAGTATATCTATGCCAGCGTACTTGTGTAACCGTATGTGCGTAAAAATTTTCCTGATTTAAATTTTAAATAGTTGTCAGTTTTTGGCATAAAATGTGTTGTAATGTTTTCGAGTGAAAGCATTATTGGTTTCCTTTTTTTTTCTCATTATAAATTACTTGCCATTTTATTTTCTTTGTTTAACATGTTACAACAAGTTGTAGCCATTACATGAAGTGATTTTCTTTTACTGTTATGTCTGAATAATAATGCTTGAAGGAGATGAAGAAATCTCTTTGTTTGAGAACCTGTTTAAAATGGCCACTGCTAACAGATTATTCATGTCACGAGACGCTGAAATAAATATCATGTAGTAACGATACCTTTTGATAATTAATTCATAGGTAAATTATTTAACTGAAACATTCTACAAGTTAATCACATTGCAGCTATGCAATTCCCAGGGTGCAGAAAGAAGAAGTGTAAATTTAAAGACAAGGATTTAAGAGAATTTAAATAAATGTCCAAGAATTTTTTCAAAATATGCTAAAAATATAGAATTTGTAAAAACTTTTTTCAACATAATTTTTAATTCCTGTATTAAATGAGAAAATATCAGATTTTTCGAAATTTCTGTTTAAAATAAAAAGTCTTGAAAATTTTACAAAGAAGAGAATTTTCTTGCTTATAAAATTCTCAAGGTACATATGTATACATTAGGTCAACGAAATAGACATTACCATAAAATGTTTTTATTATTACCTTAATAAATTTAATTAAAAATAATCTAAATTTATTCCAATTGCAATACCAGTTGATCGCATAAGATTAAAGGGTTATTTAACAAAAGTAATAATCAAGCTTATTTGGGCAAATACTTGCCAAATAAAAACGTAGCTTTAGAAAATATTTTATAAGGAAAAGTATTTAAATTTTTTTTTACAAATTTATCAAAATTCTATATATTCCCTTGAACAAAATTAATGTTTATTTTTATTTGTTTTTGTAATAAAACTTTCTCGAAATTTTTTTTGAAAATTATATTTAAGATATTGAAAAAAATTAATCTAAAAGCAAATTTTCTTTAAAATTCTTCATGCGTGGTGGTGCAAAAGTCTTTAGCAAATTGCATGATGCTATTCATTTTGAAAATGTCGGTAAAAGTCAATTCTGTTTTTGTGTTTGTGAACTAAAAAGAAACAAAGTATTATATTTTATTTGCAAAAAAGCAAATATGAACTTTAAAAAAGGTCCAGTAAAACAAAACTTTTTTGCGAGATTTTATTTAAAGTCTTCAAAATTACTTTTTGAAATCTTTTTTATACCCTTAATATTATATCTTTATCATTCCGTTAGAAATTTATATAATATTTTGAAAGCTTATCACTAGGAGAATCGACTGAGGGATGTCTGGACGTTAGTTTGTCCATCTGGCCGTGCGTGGTTTAAATCAAATTTATGAAACCCCTACCTGTGGAACAAATCTGTATAAGGTATAAGTCTATTGCAAATATCTGGATGCGAATCCCGTTAAAAAATAAGCACGTTTGCTTCTATGCTAATTCTATTTTTTTCCCAACTAAATTAATATGATTATCAAACGTTAGGGCTTGACTAGAAGAATACTGTAAAGTGTGAAAAAATTAAAAATTAAAGGTTGTAGCGTGAATAATAAAACAAAATGGTGTATAACATCAAAACTGAAATCTAAGCTTAGCTAAGATGTAGTCCGTAAACCTATTAACAGATTTGGTACATTAAAATTTATACAGGAAAACAATATTTTACCATCTTGCTGATAGGCACTAGTAGAAACAGAGTCTTATACAATGTAGCCATTTACCATGTAAACATTTGTTATAAATAGCTAAACGACAAGTGCTCGTATTTTAACGATTGTATATAGTGTTGCTAAAAACTAAAGTATTATCTTGCAGCTGAGCCACTGATTAGTGAAAGAGAGTAGTTTGAGGACCACTTCGATGTACTGGAGTACTGGGTATACCGTCCAGCCCTAGGATATATTTAAAAAAGCCACTTAAAGCTTTGTAATTGAATTAATATCAGAGTGTATATAAATTAACTAATATAACTTATACCAACAAATTGTGCAGACTTGATGGGCAGGAAAAACAAAGAATTTTGGGCACAGACAAAAAGATTATGTGAATTTTACTTTCCGTGATCTTTTTTCGGCTCTATATATAAATAAAAAATACTCGTCTCAGCAAAATTGATAAATTGTTTCATTTAAAACAAAAGACAGGAGGAGATGCTAGACAAATTTTTTCTTGTTCGATTTTCTGAATACTTCTGCTTTTTCTGGTTGATATGTGTATAAACATTATTGAATACCAGAACAAAAAATGGGATTTAAAAGGAACGTTAAAATTATGTTCAGTGGCGGACAATCTAAAGTGACATTGTGAACAGACATTTTTGTAAATTTTTATATATAATTGAACAAATAAATAAATAAATAATTTTAATTCACTATACATACATTTTACTACAAACAAACCTTAATTTATATTAATGATTTATGACTCAAGTTCAGTAATATTTGCCCACTGTACGGTAACAGACGAAATTCTCTTGCGGGAAAAAAATCTGTAATGCCCAGAATGGTAGATTACCAAGCTGTTAAAAAGACTAACACGACTCTCTAAAGAAAAATGGTGAAATTTATCTTCTACGGAACACAAACATTTTGTTTCTTCAGAATAGCAGCAAAGAGTTCTGGGTTCAGCTTGTTCAATATAAAAATAACTAAAAATGCATTTCTTCCCAATTCTTACAAATTTTTTTGTTTACTTTTAGCCTAAAGAGAATCAATTTCGTATTTGGCGTCAAAAGCTACCTTTGAAAATATTATGCAAATTTTTGTTTTCATAAAAAAAAAACCCCTTAAAAAAACGTTAATGTACAATCATCATCATTAATCTACAACTCTGAAAAAGTATTTTGCAACAGCTGTGAAAATATTCCTTACACTCAAGTATTTTCATTTTTGAAAACTCATATGCCATTGGCAAAGTATAAATGCTAGAAATTGAGAAAAGACAAAAAACACTGAAATATATAAATGAAATTCAAAGCATTTTTTCCATTGCAATAATACTGAAAACCAAAGAAAATATTTTTGTTTACTAAGAATAATGGAAAATAATAAAAAACCAGAGCAGCACACAGGTGCAATGCAAAAGGTTGTTTTATGAAAAAATTTGAATCATTTACGGAATTCATTACGATATTAAAAATATATTAGTTTTAATAGCAAATTATTTTCGATTATCTGTTAGCAAAATACATTTTTGAAGTAAATGAGCTGAGCTGGAACATAATTTTTAATATTTTTTTTTTAATTTTAAAAGCAGTGTAGATCCATTTTATTTCATACATGCATATGAAAGTGCTAATAACTTTAGTTATAGTAAGGCAATCATTTTATACTTACTTCAATATTATTTTTATTAAATTTTTAATAATATATGTTTAATAGTTTTTAAAGCTTAAGGTCCTTTTAATAATAAAAAATCTTTTTGTTTTGTTTTATATTATTTGATCAATATTTCGCTACTTCTTTGTGTAGCATCATCAGGATACACGTTTTTTATTATATATTAGTTTTTTGTTGGATTTGTGTCTTGATATTTGTTATTTTTAAATAAATTTATAGTTTGATTAACAAAATTGAAAATAACGAATAATATAAAACAATACAAAAAGATTTTTTATTATTATAAAAAAAGGTCAAAGAAACCAATAATTATAAATTTTTAATAAAAATTTTATATCTTTACTGTGTTACTACCTGATTTCTCATCATAATATTGTACTTTAAAAAAATTGTTAGTAGTGCAGATAAAGGAATATGTCTACATTTTTTATCACAGAATTTTATTGTTATTGGAACTAGATGAGCGGACATAGGTTCATATTGATCGGATTTATCTAAACATGTGCAATTTATGTTACAAAGTTCTGAATAATTGATATAAATGAAAGTAAACCTTATGCAGCTAAGTGTTAAAATGGGTGTGTCATACTAATGTATATTCCTTCGATCTAATTTGCGTTCAAAGTTGAACCGTAGATGTATATACTAATTCAAATCATTTAACAATATAAACAAGTAAGAGCACTAAATTCGCCTTGGCGAAATTTTTGATATCCACCACCAATTGTACCACAAAATTTATTATTTTTCTTAAAAACTGTTATCACTATAGAAAAGTTTATTTATACTAATATATGTAATATTTGCTTTCCTTAAGTTCAATTCGCCATTAATCTCAAAATAGAACCTTTAGTATTTCAACAAAAGGAATGATAATACGCACTTTTAGTCTTACGGAAATTGGTAGATCGAGACAGATAAAAAATAATATTAGCTTTGTGTGGACATGGCACTTCCTTAAAGTATCATAATTGATAAAAATGCAAAATTGTAGAAAATTTTAAAAAAACTAAAGTAGTTGTGTGCAAAGCTTTATCATGAACGAGTGGTTCGAAAATAAATATTTAAAATCATATTGGAACCGTATGCAGTAAAAATTGTATTCCAAAATTCTACTAAATTGACACTTTCATACCAGCCACAATTCAATAGTTGGGTATTATGTGGTCGTGTTCCACCAGTATTCATTTCCAGATGTGCTGATATAAGCAGGCGGACTCTGCAAGCGATTGCGTATTTTTTGTATTTCACGAGCAGCAATGTCAACGGGTTAAAAAGTTTTAAAAAATTTTCCCAGTTCAACGACGGCTGCTTGTAGCTTTTAATCTCGTCGCATGAATGCGATTTTGTGTTATTGATTTGGCTTGAGGCTAATGCGCCTAATTTGAGGGCAGCTATTTTTGTTAATTCGACTGGTGTACCAGTTAAAAGTGTAATGATAGGTTGGGGAACGTCCGGCAGTCTTTTCGTCCATAAATCTTTTAATGCTACGTCCCCTAGGGTAAAGCCGGCTGCAGTCTTAATTTTAAAATAAAGCTCCGATGGTTTCTTGTCACATAGGGAAAATTCAGACAATAGAAGATTTAGGTGACGGCGAAATGTTCAATTATTTTTGCCTTGATGTATTCGTACCTTTCGCATTAGGGTATTGAAAAAACAGCACCGACGAGTTGCACAATTACATTCGGGTCACGCGCTGACAATAGTGTTTCTATTGTTTGGGTGTACCCGGCTATACGCTTTATTTTAAAATAAAGCTCTGATGGTTTCTTGTAGCCTAAGGCATCTCCAGACAAAAGACGAATCAGACGACGTTGTTCACAATCGGCAAAATGTTTTTTTTATTTTTATTTTTTTGTAGCTGTCGCATAGGGGTTTTGAAGCGATTCAGCGAATTGAGCAATTACATTCGTGTCATGGTCTACCATCGCTATTTTTTGTTGTCCGCCGTTTTAAAAACTCCCTTACGCTTCAATGTTGGTATTTGAGGTACATGAAAATGGGCATAGACGACATTTACGTTATGCGCTGCCGATGGCTGGTTTGGATAGCCATTAAAAATATTACAACCGGAATTTTCGGAAGTAAAGCCGTTGTTAGAGTTTATCATCATATAATTTTGAAACATAAATATAGTGAACCAAAATGTTGAAACTGTTTCCAGTGAAGATGGCCGGGTCACTAGTTTAGTATTTCGTGTTATTTACTGACAAAATATAATATCGATAAGCCAATTAATTTTCTATCAATTTAATTTTATTATATTTGAATGGTTTTAAACGATCTTAAAAGACAATAGAGGTCAATAGAGAAAGACACCTATCGTACCATGATAACCGATTTCTTTGTGTCCGCTTTTTATGGCATTGATTAAGTGTTATATAATTCATAATAGAAACTGCGAAGAAATGCCTTAAACTTTGTGATATGTATATTAAAAACACTGTGAAGAACTAAAATTTATTTTGAATTTTAGACTTTATTTCTTTATTCTACTGCCCACTTGCAAACAAACAAGAGATGTTATTTTGGACTTTGTTCCTTGTAAATATCCTAAAATAAATTCATACAAGTACACATCTTGTGAATGCATTTATTTTTACATTTTCATACGGAAAAAGTGCAAAAAAAAGTCTTAGCACCAAATGTGAAATTTTGTTTAAATTTGATGCTGTTGTCATCAGCAAGAAAAACTTACGTGATGGCGCCTTTTTTAAAAATAGATTTTGGAGTAGATAATGGCACAAAAAACGACAACGCACATACAAGACCTCACGACGAAACTTAACAAGAACCAAAGACAAAGAAGTTACTTGAAATTCAAAGTAACATACGTGTAAATGTGAGAAAAGTTTGAACTTTTTATAAATGAAAAATCAAAGAAAAAAATATTATAAAATAAAATGCATGTGGAAAAATATATTCTCACAACATACTTAAATTTACATTAAAAACATTGGAAGCGAAATCGACATTTAAAGGGAAATTTCAATGCTAAAATATATTTTAAATGGGTAAGTTTTTTTAATATTATTTTAAACGCAGTAGTAAAGGGTGTCTCAAAAAGAATGCACTTTTTCATTTTTAAATAAAACAAAAAAAATTGTGTGGGGGTATATTCATTTCGTCATTTCGTTTGTAACATATCGAATTATCCATTTGTAATCCTGGTTTCATTTTAGCAAGATCTAACTATATCCGTCCGTCCGTCTGTCTGTCTGTCTGTTGAGAGCACGATAAAGCTCGAACCCAAAAAGTTAGGGGTTTAAGTTAAGCCAGAATATTCGAATATATAAGATTAGTTTGTTATAAAGAAAGAGACTTATAGCTTGTAATGCAAGGGTTCCTAATCGAATAAAATGCTATTGTGTCTAAACGCATTGACGCAGATGCAATTTCATAGGTATATTTCCTGAGTAAAAAAAATATTTTCTCCTAAAAATCACTTAAATCTATACATTACGCAATAAGTTATAGATCTAAATATATGAAAATTTATATCGCACATTGTTTCCTTTGGTCAATTTAAAATTTAATTTTAAATTTTACAGACATTGCTTTTTGGTCAATAGATTTGTAATAAGGTAAAACGAAGGTGACGTGCCCACTTTAACGTTCAACTACCATATAACGTTTTATCTTAAATTCATATAATTCTTTTATCGACAAAGATTTCGGAAGAATAAAAAACTATATTAAATTATTTAAGTTGAGACCATTAGCAGAAACAACTTTGATACGCCTTCTTTAATGTCGACTTCTCACGTCAGACACATAAAATTGAAAAGCTCACAAGACTGACAGAGTTAAAGATATGATTATGAAATTTCGTATATATAGGTTTCAGATCAATGTAAGGATGAATATTGTAGAATAGGCAAGGACTTTTTTTAAAAAGTCTTGCATCTATTTAGATAAATATAAAAATTTTAACACAAATAAAAATATTTGTAATGCAAAATATTTGTCCACTAAATCTTTTATTAAAAAAAAAAATTGAAAATTTTTAACCAAAATTATATTTTTTGTGTAGTCTTTCCGCTTTTTATTTCTTCAAAAAGCATTTGTCACTGCAAAAAAGAAAAAGTAACTTAGCATAATAGCAAAAAAAACACAAATGAGTGCAAAGAGAAATACATAAGAATTCTTCAAAAACAGAAAATGTGATTTTTTTCCTACTACTCTTTCTTCTCTGCCCAAAGAAAAACGTTTGGACTTCTTAAATAATCAAGTGGTATTATCGATTATTATGAAACTTTGCACTCAGGTAATTTATTACTTGTTGGACTTGTTTCTTTAATTAATTAATCATTAACGATATCATAACACAACAACGTCTCGAAACTATTTAGCTTTATTTATAAAATTTGCATTTATGAAAAATATTTTTAGAGCACTTCGAACGACATATAGTGACTATTATTGACCTTCCGAGGCCACTACTGCTACGTATCAGTATACGTTATTGAATAAAACTCAATCAAACAGACTATATCTATCATGTAGTGTAGAAGTATTATAGCTGTGACAGAGAGTGTGCACTATGATAATACTTTAAATTTAAGTATGTGATGACGGCGACATTTGATATCTTTAAGTTAGTGCTATTAACTATATAGTTAATTCTCTGAGCCATTTTTGTGTATCTTTAAGTACATATTTAAAGCACCATTTGAATATTACTATCAAACTGTGTCTCTATGAACTATCCTCTCGCCGGTTCTTTCAAGTTTGTGTTAAAAAAAACAATTTTTTGATTAAATATGCAAGTGTGTATGGCTTGTGAACTTATACATACATTTTTTTATGAATATTCATTAGATACTGACAGAATTGATTATATACATATATGTACATGTTTCCCAATAAAGAAAAATGGAAATTGAAATGTTTGTCCATATAAAAATATATGTTTCCGCTGCGCGACAACAGCTCAATATATTTTTTCAAATACATAGTTGTTTTTATCCTGCTATACAGTCGTTAAGATGAAACTTTTACTTAATATAAAAATTTGTGTGTATGAGTAGAAAAATTAATAACAAACATTATAAATGCACATACATATAGCAATATTATATAAGCCTCATATATAAACATACATATACATACAACCATATTAAGTTTAGCTCATGGTAAAAAAAAGAAAAATTTGCATATGAAAGCACCCACTAAGTAACCGATATATAACTATGTACAACTACGACTACAGCAACAACACATACATACATAAACTTCCTTTATTAATATATTTTTCTCCATTAAAACAATGTAGAGGGGAGACACTCTTACAGGCAGACAACAAACAACATGAATCATAGAAACATTTAACAAATATTTGTTTATACACAGATGTATACACACATATGCATGTATATGTGTATTAGGATGAAACTAACAAATGAGCTTTAAACAAATTGTTGTCCAAAATATAATTTTTAACTACTATTAAAATTATAAAGGGATAGTAAAATGACAAGTAAGATTTTAATAAGAATTTTTGAATTTTAAACAAAATGTATTTGCTTATGGTACTTTATTTTGAATTAATATCCCAATTCACATTCTTGTGGAAATGGTCTTGCATCAGTGCATTTGCAAAACTGTAGAGTATATTTTTACTTTACACTAACACTATTTTTAGAACACAATTGCAATTGTGAAAATTCGCAACGACAAATACACAAGATTGTGAATTTCGCTTATATTTTAATATTTGTATGTTAAGAAGAATATTAAATTCTTAGCCGTTAATCGAAAAGGCCTAAGGTTTCAGTGTGAGTTTTAGATAGAGCTTTACTTTACCTTTCGCAACACAAGTCTACTTCTAATGGTAATCATTTGCTCTTTAGGCAGTTGTGCATATTATGTTTGATTTAAGCAAAACTTGGAGATTTTAAATTTATACATTTTAAACCTAAAAAATGTATACAAACAGATTGCAAAAAAAATGGTAATACAGCCATTTGACATATGAGTTTAATACATATATAAAGATATAAATAAATCTCTTCAAATAAATAATTGATTAACAAACCACATGCTTTCTGTAAGCCTTATCAAAAATATGTACATCTTAAGCATCTGCTGCCTTTCTTGGGCCATCCTAATTCACATGAGAGATGTAAGTTACTGCGCGTACATATCCATGAGTGAGTGTATTTGAAACACATCTAAAAACATAATATAAAAGTTTTAAATATATTTTGCAGTATGTATTTTTTTTTTTTCTATTTGTGTTTTGCATACGTTAGCAAAAATCAACGACATTAGAATGTCGCATTAAAGTCAAACATGTATGAAAGATCATTAAGAAAATAAAAAAAAAACAGACAACTCGACTAAACATTTCGTTAAATGAACGGACAGACCTACACACACACTCATTCTAATAAACACATACATATGTGTATTATACAGCAATTTTGCAGAGGAAGTTTTATGATTTCGATTAAGTTGTTTATGTCACTGTATATAGGATATTAGTATGAGAGTATTAAATTGTATAAATTTTATCTGTTACAGACATTTACACTTAACAAATAACTATAATTTTTAGTATGTTTACTCTACCAAAAGCATTAGCAAAAATTATCTAATATGTGTTTTAGCAAATCGTTCAGTAATAAACTATTTCCTTTGATTTTAGGTATATTAGATCATATCATAATGTAATATTGCCATATTGTCACAATATTGTAGAATAAATGATAGTTGTAGTGGTTTTGTATAATTCTTTATTTAGTTATTTCTAAGGAGCTCCTCTTGGAAGTACTTGGTTAGTACTTATTTTATTTATTTATTATAATTAAATTAATATGTATTAGTACCTAAAATTAACGTTCAGTTCCACACTAGTATGTCGTGGGAAAATACAAAATATTAGAGTAACATAAAGCGTGCCGATACTGCACTACATACACATGTTGGTACCGCTTAGTGTGTGTTTTTATATTGTTGCCCAAAGCGGCAACGATCATTACGTATAGGCACTTGATATTGTGAAGTGTTGCTAAGCCAGACGTTTGCCAGACATATTCAACTAATGTGATCATTCCTAAGTGCATTTACTATTGGGTGGATTTCCCATGCATTTATTTGTACAAACACAGCAGGATTCATATTACGGTTTACACAAGAAAGTATAAGTATAGTTACCCTGAAGTACTAAATTGTTTATGTGTATATTACCCTGTAGTATATTGTGCTAGTATCGCTACAATATCATAACTAACTAAATAATAAAAAAAAAAATAATTAAAAATTATTACTTATGACTTGTATTGTCCACTTACCAATAATTTTTGTAATTTAATTATTGTAAAAGTAAGAATCTAAACATTGTCTTTTTACTAATCAAAGATCTACACAAGCATACGTAAAATAGTTGACAAACAATCTCACAAAATTTAAAGTAGTATATTTCTCCCTCATTACAAAATGCTTACATGCAAAAACATGTGTGTTACTTTGCGATAACCATGTTGGAGATCGTTGTAATAAAACAAGTAAGAGCGCTATAATTGGATTTTTAAAATTTTAAAGCCCTCCACAAAAGTGAAGATACTCAACCATAAGCATAATGTTGCATATAACACAGATTTACACTTGCTAGCTAAAAAAAAGGTAAAACTTCTCACTACACATAAATTAGCATAAAAAATATGGTAACAAGCAACACATTTTTTACCATCATATACAACATCGTCTGCTATGTTGTTATAATAGAATTAATGTTGTTGTAATCTTAACAATAAAAAAAACACTGCAAACGATGTTTTTTGCTCATTTTTTAGCGGATAAAGGGTCGAAAATGCTGATTTTTGATACCAAAAACTTAAAAAGTATTTCTTATAAATTGAAACTACATATATACCAGTGGGATATATTTGCTATTTAGAAAGTTAATTTCAACGCTCACGTGGACGGAAAAATTAACATACGGACTACTTCTCCTTTTACAGACCCCTTTTGGGGTCGAATATGAATACTGAAGAAATTAAAAGTTTTTAAAATTTTTTTTTTTATGAATTCCTTGCAACCTCCGTATAGTCACTCTTTTTATACCCGCCACCAAAAAAATGGTGGGGGTATATTCATTTTGTCATTCCGTTTGTAACACATCGAAATATACATTTTAGACCCCATAAGGTATATATATTCTGAATCGGGGTTTGATTTGATGACGATCTAGCTATGTCCGTCCGTCTGTTGAAAGCACGATAGAGGTCGCACCGAAAAAGCTAGAGGGCTCAAATTTTGCCAGAATCTTTTTTATAGACAAGGTTTTGAAAATGGGCTAAATCGGAATATTAGGAAGAGAGTTATAGCTCGTAAAGCCAGAGTAGGTCGAAAAAACCGTGTCCGTCGAACATCGAATAAAATGGAATTGTGTCCAAACGGAGAAGCGTAGAGTCATGAAACTTCGAATATATATTTTTCGAGTCAAAAGAATATTTTTCCCTAAAAATTGCTTAAATCTATGCATTAGAAAAGGAGTTATAGATCAAAATGTACGAAAATTTATACCGCACAGTGTATATTTGAAATTTAAAACGTAATTAAACTGACAAAACTATATGTACGATTCTGAAATTTTGCAAACATGGCTTTTTAGTCAAAGTCTTCGTTATAACGGAAAACAAATGTGCCACGCCCACTTTTTTCTTTAAATTTTTATAAAAATATATAAGTCTTATATATTAGCATTTATTCATTGCAGACAGCATCATTTGTTGAAGGCGTCACTACATTTTGCAAACAATGAGGATGATTGATGTCTTTGCTAAATATCACGTAGAACACTAGATGGCTCTAGTAATATTTTTGATAACATCCTAAAAATGTGTATCAGTAGATTTAAAATATGTATTTGAATATTTAAATTACATTTTTTAACTAAATTATATTTTTATCTATCTACTCTTTTGTAAAAGGTGGCTAAATTTTAGGGGCGATTTTGGTGATTTTGAATTAAACACAAATTATTTAGGAAATTAGTATCATATCTTTTTATAATGATAATATTTGTATGGTTTAATTATGTATGAAATAAAATATCGGCGAAATGGCCCCCGCAACCTCAACGGCACACCTCGATCCGATAGTCCAAATTTTTAATAACACTGTTGATGCTCAATTGTTGGGCACGATGATGAGTCGAAGTTGACTGTTTTTTTGCCACACTATCGTGAAAAACAGGAATGCTTCTCATTTAACGAATTAAGAAGGCATTCATAGATGTTCTAACATTTTAACCAGACCTGGGGTCGAATTACGGCATTCGATATCGATCGAAATTTTACTCGAACGATCGAGTACGCTGTGCTTTAGGTAGAGTCCCGGTCAGGTGCCGTAATTCGGCCTCTGTTTTGAATTTAAAATTTAACCACCCTCTACAAAGAAAGTGATGTGTATTTAATTATAAAGAGATTATTCCAAACGATTAACAAAATAATAATTATTGTGCTTTAAATGTACACCAAATTGGTGGTGGGTATTAAAGTTTCGGCACAGCCGAATATAGTGCTCTTACTTGTTAAATTTTTTATTTTTTCGATTTTTGCAAAAACAATGTTCCCCCACTTATGTCATCCATGGTGACGAACAGTTTCCAAACCAGCACCGAGAGAAATATACTACAGTTCACAACACAGATTGGAGGAAATAAACATAAATTGTGATACTTTATTTTTAGCGATAGAGTACAATGAACTCAACGACAAAGAGACACTTGGCACTCTTCGGGTTATAACATGTGTTTATCACTACACAAATATTTAATGGATTTTTTTTTAATTTGATGAACAAAAATTTTTAAAAATAAATAAATAAAAACACCAATGAGAAATAATATTATGGAATTGTAAATTAATATTGTTGAAATCATAAATTGAATGAAACAATCACAATCGTCACTCATGGTGAAAGGACATAAGTAACAAAATGAATATTTTAAAAATTAAATGAAAAATTGATTAGAATGGTTATAAATTTAACATTAACATTTAACATTAAATAACACAAGGAGAGGCACATGCAAAAAAATAACGTGAAAATATTTATATTTTAAAATTTTTCCAGGCATGTCAGAAAAAAAACCCGCTTGGAAATTAAATTGAATTCGCTTTTTGCTGATTTAAAAAAAGTAAAATTAAAGTTGTATTCACTTTTATGAACTTTTGATAAAAACTGACAATAATAACGGTATACGAAGAAGGTAAAACAAAAACGTTCTGGTTAGAAACACAAAATTAAAAAGATTTCGATAAAAAAACTCTAAATAAGACTTAAAATGGATATAAGTTAATTCATATTTTAATGCTAACATGCCTTTGTTAAGAAAAACGTATCCGAAAACAAAATTAATTTTAACAAATATTATACATAATTTTTATACTGGCAATACCATCAACTTCTTCTGATAATTTGTTCTTAACACAACATTAAACGAATATAAATCCATTCGGGTAATCGTCTTTCAAGAATTTTTCATTTGTACATGAAATAGTTTATTTTAATTGTTGTTGCTTTTGTTTTGCAATTGTGTAATATTCTTTTTATTTTTAGTAAAACAAAACAAAAAAAACATAATTATATTAAAAAGAAGATACAAGACTGTTTTTATTGGGTGTGGAAATAATATTTGAATAACGAGCTTTCTTTATTTGTTTTGATTTTATTTACATCACTAAAAGTGTTGAAAGTGGTGTACTTTTGAATTTGAATATTATTTATATGTGTTCTCTCCCTTTTTTTATTATGAATTATTGTTTACTATTTAAGTATGTATTTGAATTTGTATAAAATGTCGTCAGAATTCCCGTCTCTGCACGGACTATGGTGAATTCCTTTATTGTAACGAGACATAGATAACCAGTCTTTTAGTTGAAGCGCCAAATATATGAAATTTATTCGTTATAATTATTTATTTTTTTATGTTCAGCCAGGCCAGACTTTTGAACCAAAGGACCCGTTAAGAGGATATCTCCACTTTTACATAATTATTATGTAGGTTGTTTGGTATAAGTTTTTTTGTCAAGATTTAATTATCAAAAGACCAGGTACCCTTTCCTATTGTCTCATTACCGACACCCTTTCCCTTTAACAAATTGTACTCCTCAATCAATTTGTTAATTGTGCGTTTGTAATCCCTTCAAACTATTTCCCTAAAGTTATAAATTTGTATTTTTCGAACAATTTGGTACGTTTATATTTGTAATTCATACACACCTTTCCATAAAATTACAATCATTGCAATTCTATACATTTATAAACATTTTGAAAGATATATGGACTTTACAATTGTATAATATATTGCACATTTTT
The DNA here is from genome assembly GCA_941918925.1 of Phyto melanocephala. Taxonomy (NCBI): domain Eukaryota; kingdom Metazoa; phylum Arthropoda; class Insecta; order Diptera; family Rhinophoridae; genus Phyto; species Phyto melanocephala. The sequence goes on from OW799234.1 coordinate 109,488,301, forward strand.
AAACATAAAGATTAAAACTTACAAAATACGGTTATAGCCTGTTTAACGATTTCGAATGAATGTGTTGTTTCGCATTTTAAGCCAAAGAAAACTGATTTGGGTTCAGTTCCCGTTCGGGGAATTCCCGGAAATTTAAGATATTTAATCTTCCCGTTTTCCCGGGATTATTTTTTGGGATCCCGGAAAATGAAAAAAGTGGCTACGACTCGAAAGCAGATGTTTATATTGTGACATTTCTTTTTCATAAAAATACTAGCCAAACCCGGCGCGCGTTGCTACGCCCCTTAATGAATCGAAATGCATTCTGAATTTTAATTGAATATCAAGTGCAAAAACCTAAAAATTATAATTTTTTTTATGGGCGTGGCATTGCCCACTTTTCTAATCACGAATTCGTAAAGTCGTAACACCTCAATATGTGTGCAAAGTTTCAGAAGAATCGGACCAGTGCAAGTACCTTAAAATTATAATTGATTTATGGGCGTGGCCCCGCCCATTTTTCTTATCACGAAATTATTTAGTCAAGACAGCTCGATATGTGTGCAAAGTTCCAGAAAAATCGGTCAAGTGCAAGTAGCTAAAACTGATAACTAATTTTATGGGCGTGGCCCCGCCCACTTTTTTCCACCCATAAACACTCCCTGGTATGTGTACAACAACTTACCAAAGTTTGAGCCCGATCGGTTTTACAGTTTCGGAGTCTATAGCTAACACACACACACACACACACACACAGAGTTTCACTTTTATATATATAGATAGATAGATAGATAGATAGATAGATAGATATAGATTTTCTTCAAGGTCTTTTTTTAACTTTATGTTATATACTTAGGGCCATATTCATAAAAAATATCTTAGGTTTTATTTCTTATTGTAATTTTATCGGCAACATTTTTTTTTTGTTTTCAAAAGTAGTTTTTCGTATCTTAACAATTAATTTTCGTTTTGTTTTTCGAACTAGCTGCAATTGCAGTTTCTTTGAAAAAAAGTTATTTTCTTTTATGTTTTTTTTTTTGCTTTCAATATTATTTTTGTGTCTCTTTATATTCAGTTACATTGTCAGGCAATATAAAATGCTTTTAAGTTTCATGCACAGTTGCCAAAGTTTTTTGGGCCAAAAAAATATAAGTAGAGAAGTAAATTGAATTTTTCTTCATTTTTTTACTCCACCAAATAAAGGAACAATAGTTGTTTTTGTTCATTTTCCGCTGGTATTTGTTTGCTAACAAGCCTCGTAAATTATCATTTAATCAGTTACAATTTAAAAGGACAAATATTTTTGGTTAAAGAAAACAAATTTCAACATAAAAATATATGCTAATTTAGAGGAGGTGGAAGATTTGCTATGAACAATTTTTATAGATTATTCTTCGAAAAAAAGAACAAGGAATTTTTAATAGATAAAAGACTTTGCGGGACAAAATGTTAAAAGAATATTGTCATTTGTGGCAAATATGCTACTACAATATGTATCAACATTAATTTTTGACCCAACGGGTGGAAAGTATGATATTAACCACCCTCCCCACCAAGGCAAAATAAAAATTTATAATTTTCCTTCACTATATTCTTTTGTGGCAGTAGTGAAACAAATAAATGCATATATTTTAAAACAAATTACCACAAACCCTCCGTTAGTACGTAAGCTTTATCTGCGCCTGATAAACATACGCAAGAAAAAATTAATATGTGTTTAAATTACGAAATTAATATTATTAAAAATTTATTTTATTTTGCTATAATCATCAAAATGATGCTAATAATTTAATTAAAATTGATAGTATTAATTGAAAAAATACTTAATTAAATTTGCTTAAACTTTTAAAATAATTAAATGAATTCTATAATTGAGATTTTGGAATTATTTAAATAAAAAAAAAATTAACATAAATTTTTTTCTTTCATATTCATAATCAAGTTTTAGTTTTAAAAATTGTTGGTTAACTTAAAAACATTTGTTTAAAACTTTTATAAATTTAAAAACTGATTGTGAAATATGTCTTTTTAATTTCAGTTATAAACTGTATAAAATGCATATGTATAAAAATACTAAAATCTATATATAAATACCATATAACTTAATTTTAAATTGTTTGTATAATCTGGAGCTGATTTCCCTAAGAAATGAATAAAAGTAAAGACCAAGTCACAAAGATATTTACCATTGGAAAAGTATCTTTACGAAACAAAATTGAAAATATTTAATAATTTACTTAGCAATAACTAGGATATAATATTTGAAATATTTGTACCTAAAGTAGTGAGATACAGTCAAGATACAACAGATTTAGGCATCAGAAGTGTTTATCAAAACGTAAAAACCTTGATTTAAATTATAATAAATAAATAATCGGTTTTTTATGCAGAGCCACTGCATCAGTTGTAAAATAGTAACATCGAGCTCAGTATTTGTACTAACGAACAATTATAATTGCTTGTAATAAAGTTTTACTGCCTTATTTTAAAAAATTATGGAAATTGGATTTTTAAACATCTAATAAAACAATTTTAATTTTTATGAATAAAACCATTAACATTTGGGCGTGCATCTACTTAATTGGCTCCAGTTGAGTAGAGATGGGAGTAGTTTTAAGCGTATAGAAGGGGTTCAGAGGTAGTTGCACAGACGTCTTGTTCACTATCTGTTTCATAATTATCACAGTCAATCAATCATAGTCAAGTTCTAATTAGAAATTTCTAAGTCACTTTATAAATTTATAAAGTTTAGTGAAAATCGATAAGAATTCATTTTGCAAAGCTGCAGGAAAAATACTAAGCCTTAATATGCATTGGTTGTTACAACATAATATAACAAATATTATCACAGTAACGAGATATTCAATCAGATAAGATATCAAATATTAGTTTAAAATTTTAATTTTATTAAAACAAATATATGGACCAAATGGTCTCGTAATTTAGGATTTGTTTTTTTTTTATTATTATCTAAGGGTCAAGATCAAGTTTTTACCCAAAATAATTTTACTTTTTATTGTTTCAATGTTTGGAGAGGTACACAGTTGAGCAACGCGTTAAGATTTTTGTAGCCGCATACCATGTAATTTTTTTAATCAGCAGCGTCAATCAAATATGTCCACTATCGGAAGAATTATTGGAAAAATTCAGCAAACTGGAAAATATGAGAACAATTGTGGATGCTCGTTTAGTTCGGTCTGCGGCAAACATTGCTGTTGTTCGCAATGGTGGGGCAGAAAAGCCGTCAACCTCTACTCCTTGTCGCGACCAACAATTGAAAATCTTACAAACATCGCTGATGCGAATTTTTCAAAATAAACTCAGATCTAATAGCACCTAACCATTTCAAGCGACGTCAATACGCCCAATGGTTGGCAGGATAGACAGAAGTGAATGGTGACTCTAAAAAGAAAATCTTCTTTATCGACGAGGCACATTTTCACCTCAGTGGACTCGTTATCAAACAAAATTGCCGTATTTAGACAAGATAAAAATCAACGGGTGATAGTTAAAAATCCGATGCATCCAAAAACTGACTGTTTGGTGCGGTTTATGGGTTGGTGGCCTTACCGGGCCGTACTTCTTTGAAAATGAGGTTAGCCAAGAAGTTACTGTGAATAGTATTCGCTACTGCCGGATAATAATGGACTTATTGTGCCCAAATATTGAGAATGTGGACCTGGACAAAATGGTGCTACTTGCCACATAGTAACCAAAATAATGTTATTTTTTGGTGCGAGATATTTAATGGCCATGTTATCCCACTTCATGGTGATGGTAATTGACCCTCACGATCATGTGATTTAACACTGTTGGACTCTTTTCTTTGGAAAAATTTAAAACAAAAAGTACACCTCAATGAGCTTACAATAATTCAAGAGCTTATGGATAAGAAAATTTCACACATTCACTCCATTGAAGCTCAATTATGTTGCAGTGCCATTGAAAATATGGACTATCGGATAGAAGTATGCTACCGAATCCATGGAGAGTATTAGGCCGATATTTTATTTCACGCTTAGTTGTCATGGATCTATCGTAATAAATAATACTACGATGATGATGTTTTCTTTAAAATTATATTCGGTGTATTTTGATTGGACAACAATGCCACTAAAACAATCGGACCGCAACAGATTGATTATATGACCATGCCCTTTTTAAACATTCTCTGTTTTTTACAAACACATTTATGTGCTAACATAAAACTACTTCCAGAAAATGTTACTCTTTTGTAAATTTATTAAAATTTTTGCGTTTTTTAATAAAAAAAATATTTATCTTTGTATGTATCTATTTTATTGTTTATTTCTTTTAGCATTTCTTCTTTTATGTATTTTTCAAATGTATATTTTTAATTTGAAAATTACTACATAATTTCTTTACACTTTGTTCACACACGCGCCATCAATTTATAATATGATAAATTTATAATATTCTCGCAATTAAAGGCCTTATTGAGCTCAATTTACCATATTAAAAATTATTTTTAAATTGAACAATATATACTTAATTGTTTCACTTATTGTCTAAAACTCGAAATACAACTCTTGAGAAGTATGTTCAGTAAGAAGAAAATTCTATAGGTGGCATTTCTAATGTCAAACAAATAAAAATACAAAAAATAAAAATTAAGAAAATGGAAAATTTTTGAAGAAAATTTTAAAAAATGTTTGAATAATTCAAATGCATACATATAAGTGTATATATATAGGTATGAATATAATTGTAAATATATTTTATCAACAGAAAAACACTTAAAAGAAGGCATTATTTGATTTGGTATAAATACATCGTATTTTTACAGCTATCAAATGCTAATGGAGTAAGATAAATTGAGTATGTGTGAACACTTATTTAAATTGCTCAATCAACACTAAATTGAAACATATAAAAGTATCTGTCTGAACAGGGTATTAATTTTCACAAAAATTAATAATCAATTAAAAATTTCATTTCATTATATTAAAGATATAAATTAATCTTTTAAATAATTCAGTTATTTCATTAGTTAAACTTTTTAAGAAATATTTCTTTCTGTGTGGTAAAGAATTTTTATGTAGGGTGTTACAAAGTTTTATATGCGGAATTTATATAGTCCTTTAATATTATTAATAAACTTAGAGAATAATTTATCTTTTATTAAAAATTTCTGTCCTTTTCTGTTCTAATCAAACTCTAGTTTGGCATATAATCAAATCTACAAAACATTAGATAAGACGAACCAAATCTTATATCGTTTTTTGTTTTGCACAAAAATTTACATAAAATTTTGTTATATTTTTGTAATATATATCAAGTTATAAGTTAATATTCAAGGACAAATATTATCAAACATTCTTTTAAATATACAGAAAAAATAATATAAAACACATACATGCATCCTTAGATGAATCACTGAATCATCCCTTTGTATATTCAGATTCCAAAGTAGAATTTTTCTTAATAAATACAAAACGAAACAATAAGAAGAAAAAAATTCACACACATAGACAACAATAACTCATATTCGACGAAAAAGAAAAAAAACACTAAAAATCTATAAGTATTTCGAGGATTGTTTACATTTCGCAAAAACTCAAACCCCACTATTATATGTCGACAAGTATGTCTATTTACAGGGACTGATTCCTTTAACAAAAAAATCTTTTTAAAAGAAAATTTCATTTTAAAAGAGAATGTATATGTTTATACTTAGCACATACATACACATGAAAAGAATTTGAAATTAAATGATTTCTAAAAATGTAAAACAAATATTAATAACTTGCATTATAAAGAAACAAAGAAGAAAAAAATGAAATGAAAATTTTTATTTAACGCAGGAGAAATTCTATTGAAAATTTCATTTTGTTCAGTGATATTTTGAACAAAGAACCTATAATGAGAAGGCTATACACCCAGCATATTGCTGTGTATTAAAAATATACTAGAGAAGACAATTGGTACTATGCATTTAGTACTGGATATATATCCGCTATATTGCTAGCCCAGTTGTTACTATTTATTCATTCATTTTGTTCTAATTAAAATTTATGAAAACTTGTTTCTAAAATTAACTTTTTAAGAAAAATTTTAACTTGCTTGAGGATATATCAGGTTGTTATATATTTACTTAATCCACCTTTCATCCTCCATCGCAGCCAAGATCAATAAATATAAGTTTCAAAATTTTTGATTTCTAAGCACAGGCTACAAAAAGGAAAAGTAACTTTTTGTACTTCTTTATAAATAATATTCAAGTCAACTTGGATTAATTTTACTTAATTTATTGATTCTTTTATCTATTCAAATAATTAAATGTATAAAAAGGACCGTTTCGTTTTCAACAGAAATAAAAAATCCCTAATCTTAAAATCGTAGTTTTGTAAACTTAGAACATATAGAAAATACCATAAAAATATGAAAAAGACCCTTTTTGGTCGGCGATAACATTTTCAGTAACACTTTGGTCCAATAGTCTCGGATTTCAAAATTCTAGCTTCAAGGAGGTAGAAAGTCAAAGAAGTACAATAAGAATTCGAAAATGTAACTTTTATGTCACAAAATATATTTGCAATCACAACTAATGTAGAAATATTGTGTTGCCAATAACATTTTCATGCTTAACTCGAATCAAAAATGTCCAAATTTTAAATTTCTAGATTCATTAATATAGAAAATATAAAAAAGTACCTTGAATATGGGAAACGTACGTTTTTGGATTTCGCGTATGTATGTACAAGAAACAATAAAATAAAAGGGTGGTTAGATTTTAAGGGCCGATGTTGATTTTAAATAAAACACAAATTATTTAGGAAATTACTGTCATTTCTTTTTATTATAATAATATTGGTATGTTTCGATTATGTATGGAATAAAATATCGGCAGAACACCTCCAGTCGATGGTCCAATTTTTCGATGATGCTGAGGCATAATTAAGGTTATATGCCGTTAATGTGCCAAATTATCTCAACCATTAGCTCTTCAATTGTTGCTGGTTTATCGATGTAAACCTTTTCTTTTAAATAATCCCAAAGAAAGGAGTCAAACGGTGTCAAATCACATGATCTTGGCAGCCAATTGACATCGTCACAACGTGAGATAACACGGCCATTGAATATGTGTCGCAAGTGGCACCGTCCTGTTAAAACCACATATCGTCCACATTCATTCGTCCACTTCCAATTCGGGCCATAAAAAGTTCGTTATCATCTCACGATAGCGAACACTATTCACAGTAACTGCATGACCGTCCTTATTTTGGAGAAAATATGGCCCGATGATACCGCCAGCCTATAAACCGTACCATACAGTCACTCTTTGTCAGCGCATTAGTTTTTCGACAGTCACTCTTGGATTATCATTCCCCCAAATTCGGCAATTCTGCTTATTGACGAATCTACTGAGGTGAAAATGTGCCCTATCACTGAAGATGATTTTCTTTGAAAATTTATGATCCACGGTTGCCATTTCTTGCCACCGTTATGACCATTAACAACGTTTGTAATGGTCAAGAGACTTTAGTTCTTGAGTCTATTGAACCTTGCAAGCGTGTAAATGCAAGTCTTTGTGTATAATCTTCATCAAGGACGAGCGTGATAGGTGCAATTGTTGGGAAAGACGACGAATTATAAAAATTACAATACATAATAAAATATATTCAATACATTTACTAAATATTACTATTTAGTAGCTAGCTTAAGTTAAATTACCTAGAAACAATAAGTGGATTGTACTAAAAATATTTCTTCATTACTTACCATTTGGCTTTTTAACCCATTATTTCAACACTGCAGTGTCATTGGAGGCAAGTACTTACCACGCTCGCTGACAAATAACGACACAAATAAGCATTAATATGTTCGCTTATTAATGGGGAGTCAGGTAAGTTCTTTTATAACAACAAATAAGTGCTTGATATTATTAGCTTAAACAACCTATTAACAAATTGGACATACAGAAGTCGGTCAGTTCTGTTAAGGACGAAATTTCGGTTTGATTATTCTGCGACAGGTTGATTTGAAATTTAAAACTCAGTAAAAATCTATAAGTCATTAGTTTGCTAATGTACTGCTTTGTCAATATTGTCAAAAACATTATTATTATACTCTAAATGCCATATTCTAAAAAATATTTTAGGTTTATTAAACAGTTTCTTTGACAGATTTTGTACAAAAATTTGTCAAATAAGCCTTCAATAAATCTAAAATATTTTTGTTTTGAATAAGGTGGTGTGTTAAACTAAATGTGAACTAATATAACTATTTTTAACAAGCTTCGCAATAAAAGATTGTATTGTGAGTGTATCTAAGCTAATGTCTGAAAAATAATTACTTATCTACCACATTACAAATCAAGCCATTACTGAAAAACACGTCTTAGAAAGGCAGACATTGTGTTATTAGTTATTGAAAAGTATGTTTTTTAGTATCAGCAAGTCAGTACCTAAATTTTGCTGCAAAGTATTACTTAACAAATTTTTCGAGTTAAATTCCTAATATTTTACGAACACAAGCACACGTGCACATTATATTTGTATTCTATAAATGAGAGCATTTTTTTTTGTAACATTTGTAGGTTAAAAGCCAAAGGCAAAGTAAATTCCTAGAAACACAATATGTTTAGATAATGGATACTTTTCCTCTATATTCTTTTCAGTTTTGCACAATGAGCAGAATCTAAAACATTTCAAAATATTTATTCAATTTGTGCTAAACTAAGAATCCCCCCAACTCCACAAAACATAAGAAACCCAAAATTTTATTAAAATAAATTCGTTTATATTCCAGGAATTAATTTGAAATTAATATCATTTGCAGCTTTTTTAAATATATTAGGACTACTTACTTCTATACCCTTCATTAGTGAGTGAGTGACAAAGGTAAATGTATATACATACATATACAAGTTTGTGTCAAAGTTTGTAATATCTATTATACATACATATATATTTATTTTTTTTTTGATTCCATTACATTAGGGATATATTTTTATGGTTACATTTTTTCGACTGAGATTAAGCTGCCTCTCTTTCATTTAATCTGAAAAAACTATTGTTGCTTGTGTTTAGTTTAGTTTTCAATTTAATTTCAAGAATAGCAAGGCCAAAACAACATTTACGTGCGCGCTACGTTCATTATAAGGTCGATGCAGTCATTTATTCGAATAACTAGCGCGAATAAAAATTAATTGATCCCGCATGCGAATCAAAAAATCAATTACTGCTGTAAACCATAATATTGAGGATCCACTCTCCCCAGTTTACTTCGTTTCTATATTGACATCAACTTTCTAAAAACAGTTAGCTGTGTACCCTATGCCATAAGAATTACTAAATGTGATTATTTTTTATACATTGTTTTTCAGTGTAAAAAAAGACTCCCGACATGTGGTAGTGCCAAACCATCTTAGTAAGCTTTCCAAGTTTACCATAAATAAACTACTAAACCAAAAACGCTTACAAATCATTTACTTTCGATATCAAAAGAAGTGCTGTGTGAGAAGCGTGTATCATAAGTTACGTTAATTTAATTGTCGTTAGTTCGTACTAACGTTAATATTGATTCTGTATGGCCAGTGTCGATAAAAATTTCAATATATAAATTTGTTAACGTTCTCAATAAGTCAGCTTGTGTTATTTGACTGGCGCTGCGCTAACTGAAGCCAAGTGACGTACCGAAAAGTAGTTTATCTTGTAAATGGGGCTTAGGAAATTTACATAAAGATCAGTTTTCCTTTTAAACAATTTTCTTAGCGATTAAGATCCATTTTGATTTTGGAAAGGTTTTGTCAAAGATGAAGTAAATTTTTAGCTGACAAATTCGATGTGAAAAGTAGAAAGAGGCAGTTCAAAAGCTACAAATACACCCAGAAAGACAAAATGTTGGGTGAGATTTGATGACTGGTGGTAACATTGCCCATATTTCTTCGTGAATCATGAAAACTGCATTATATTAATCAATGGATATAACACATGCCGCAGGGCACGCGCTACGAGTTCAGGAGATTGTTTGGTGAATCGCGATTATGATTATTGTGTTTTTTTTTTGAAAATTCCGTTTTCCATATGGAGCGCACAACATGCCAACTGGGCATAAGTGTTTACCTGACATGGGTTTAGGCTGTTGGTGCCCCTCCTTTTCAACATAACCTAACTTGGTGAACCACACATTTTGAGGCAAAACGGTTTAAAAATCAAGCAAAATATTAAATAGTCTGGCGATTTGGCATTAATAAAAATAGAATTCTTAAGTGTAATTAGTATTAATATGTATACGCGAAACAAAACAAAATTAAGGAAGGAAATACTTTAATGGTGCGGTTACTTTGATTGGATTGTTTGATTGTGAACAAAACATATAATGATATAATTAATGTGTTTAATTAATGTTTAATTTCACATAAAAATACAGTGATATCACACGGCCATCAAATGGCTTAATATTAACATAATATGATCTCAAAGAGTTGTTAATTAAATTTTGTATTAATTTTTTTAATAAAAACTATTTAAACGCTCTGAAGATGAAAATAAAATTCCCCTACTAGAACTATAATCACAAATTCAGCTGATATTTCGACTAGGTCGTGGACCCAGTCCACTAAGTGTAATTTTTTAGGGATTTCCAATTCGAATTTAAAGGAATTTCAAGTGCGGTATATTTTTTATGTTAAAACTTTCATTTCTATTACGCCCAAATGCAGCAGATTGACAGAGGTATTGTGTTAAAATCTTATCCCCTTCTTTGCATGCTCTACAAACAGTTCTTTCAATATAAGCTGGATGAGATCTCATTTCCGTGTGAACGGTTTTTACACTACTTAAGATACTCAGTTCCAGAATCTCTATCGATTTCTCAAAAATTGGGATAAACCCATAGTATGTTCGTCTAATGTGTTCTTCCATCAAACAATCTATAAGTTCATCTTTAAACATTTGAAAGAATTTTCCAAGGTGCAATCAGAATTGATGCCATTTTGGATAATTTGTCGTATTTTTCGTTTCTGCTTATGCCTTTATGAACTGGTATCGATATTATCTCTAGGAGTTCACAATTTGGAAATGGCTTTGTCTCACTCTTGCATATTTGAGCATTTCGTAATTAAACTTTTTTATTCATTAGGGTACCGGTACCCGTATCGGTACCGGATAACCGTAAAGATACGAACCGGAGTTTCGTTATCAATCAACTTCAACCATATAATGATTTCCGTTACTGTCATAACCGTACCCTAGAAAACAATATTGTGATCTGTTGGATAGAAATATTTACCTGTACTTACATCAAAACTGTCAAAGAGACCCATTCCACTTCGGTCACCAATCTCCGATCCTTTTGTAAAAAACATTAAATTTTTGCTACATAAGTTTATAACTTTCTTAAAATTTGTTTTTACACATTAACATGCATACATGTATGTTTATCTCAATTTTATAGCATATCTCTGATTAAAGCATATATTCTATAAATTCTTTAACTATTAAAAATATGTACTTGTGAAAATTTTATGTTCTACAATTTGCCAATGTTGTTTAAGCTTATCAAAAAGATCTCCAGAAAACCCTTCATATGCTAACCCCTTCAGTTTATGTTACATTTCTAAATGTCACTCAAATTGTATAGTCTCACACCTAATCTTAACAACAAAACTTTTTCCATTTCCTTTTAATTTCACAACAATCGATTGCATTTTACCCGTTGAATCTCAACTATAAATCCCTTTTTATAACATTTTTATGTTCTTTGTGTACAAATATTTTCTTTTATAGTGTTGCTTAACATTAACCTTTTACAGCCCGAACAATAAAACAAGTTGTAAGTATCTAAATACTATAAAAAAATAATCATAAAATACGTCAAAGATTTTATTTTGCAAGCATTTTGCAAATAATAAAATTTCACACTTTACAATCTGACCCTTAATTTTATGCGAAATTAAAATACAAAAACATTTTATCACAAAAGCCATAAAAAATAGGCCGAGATTTGATATTTATATATAAATGGCGTGTGTGAGTAACTTGATGGAAAGGAAGCTCAAATCTAAAAATCACGTTTGTAAAACAAAAACAAAACATGTGAAACAAATTTCATTAATAATTTCTATTGTAATCACAAACGTTCACATGTCGTCTATAGTGAAAAAGGAAATTTTCAATCTGATTTTTCCGATTTCAGAACTTTTCATGTTCTACTTCTACGCGCTCTGCATATAAATCAAAGAAAGTAAAGAAGTAGTGTTGTAAGACATGACATGAAAAAAAACAAGATAAAACAAAAATCTCTTGTAAACAATAAATTTCAAAAAAAAATTCTATAAAAAAATTAGCAGTAAAAGTTGTATTAAAAAGATTTTATTGAAAATATTCTTTCTTTAAAAAAGAAAACTAACTTATTAACAAAACTTCTTAAAAAAACTTTTACAGTTTTTTCAAGTAAAGACAAACGTTGTTTTGAATAGAAAGTAGACTTAATGCGAAATTTTTTGATAATAATTTTCATAAAAAAATTTTACAACAAACGTAAGTTTATTAAAAAACAAATAAAAAATTTTAACAACAGTTGTTTATAGAGAAAAAACTTAAAAAAATATTTGACAACAGCAATTTTTATCAGGGTACATAGCCCATCTTCAAAGCTCTTAAATCCTTCTCAATATAAATACTACGGTATTATTGGAGTGAAATCGCTTAGGGCTCGCATGGGCACTATGTCATTTAAATATCCATGGAAATAAGATATCTGATGTTTCGTGTTGGAGGTTCCAATATTGTTAGACGACAAGATGCAGTAATGGTACTTTTAATGACGTGGGATGGACAATAGGAATACCTAATCTTTCTGGCTCTTATATAATGCACGATGTTATTTCTCGATCACACCTTAAGGTCAAGTTTTTTGCCCAATTTAATTTGACATGTTTTTATTTCAGTGTTTGACAAATACAACAATGGTAAGGTAGACAATTGAGTAGTGCGTTACGAAAATGGCCTTTCAATTTCAAATGCATTTCGTGCACTTCTTAATTTTTATGTTTAGAATAATTGACCAAATGTTTCTTAATTCGGTAGAGTTATTTGCAAAAAATTGCATTTGGGTTAATAAGAATCCAAGATTGCTTGTTGAAAAACTGATACATCCACAAAGAGTGACTATTTGGACTAGCAACGTTATCGGGCAGTACTTATTCGAAAATGAGATTGACTCAAATGAGATCACGCCAATGACAGTGATATGGACAATCGGATAGAAGTATGTTGCCGAAGCTATGGAAAGTATTTGGCCTATTTTTTTTTGGGTCATCCTTTATAAAATTCCCACTTATTTAACTCCATGGATGATGAAATTTAGTTTTAAACATCATTTGGCACAATTTTGCGTAGGGACTTGAAGTTCTTCTGTACTCTTTAATTAATTGATTTCTGTTATAGAAAAGAACACACTGTTTAAGTTTTATTTATATCTCTAGCTTTTTAAGTTTGGGCTATGTGTTGCTGAATAAGTCAGTCATTTAGTCACCTTACAATTATATGTTTATATATAGAGATAACAATTAACAAATTGGATCCAGGGTGCTTAAATTTTCTTTAACTATTGTTAATGTTCTTTTATTTATTAATATCGCATCTGTCTGCGTAATAATTATCATAAAAATTATTCAGTTTTTTGGGTGGCTAAGTAAAAAATGTTGCTTTGTTCCGTAAATTCAATGCGTATGCAAAGAAAAATTTCAATTAGTATAATAATATTTGAAAAACAAAATATGTATGGGCGCGTCACTCACCACTTTTCTAATCATCGAATTTCATTGCCATACAACGCTTTGTAAACGTAGAACTAATAAGAAATAGGTTTACCAAAAGTACTATTCTAACCATTAAATTTTATTACCACGAGAACTATATGCGTCTGAAAAGTTTTAGAACAATCGCTATAATAGAAGCAGTTAAAAAATAACATTTATTTTATATAAGCGTGGCACTGCCCACATTTCAGAAAAAATAAATTCTTATGTCGCGGGAATCTTATTTGTGCGCATAGTTTTATTAAAATTGATTTAGTAGGAGTTGTTGAAAAAATATAACTTAGTTTTAATTAGGCGTGGCACTGCCCTGTTTTCAAAACATTTAATCTGTTATCTTATACCATAGACAGACGACATTAAAATCTCACTAATGCGTATTAAAATTTTGCTGTGACAGACGACAGTTTTTGCATTTAGTAAAAATTGTAAAAATTGTCAATGCACTAGCAATCACAAATCTGAACATGTTGCTACAAGTTGGGATGGCAGAAGGACACTCTGAAATAAGAGAAAGGGAATTGTGGAAATTCGTAGGTTTAATGGTATGGTAATGGAGGTTATAATTCATATGTACATATGTGGTATATGGTATTTTTTCAAAGGACCGTAACAGCACTTTTTGGGAGAGTGGCGTGCTTACGATGGATCATACCAGTATTAAGGAAAACTTTCGCCTAAACAGAAAGGCATTCCAAAAAATATGTAAAAAATTTCAAAATATCGAATCTATTTTTATTTTACATTTTTTAATTTTTTGATTGATTGCCGACCGTGTTGCCATATTGAAATTCCTAAATTCAGTTTTCAATATGATTTTTCGTGAAATTTATGTGAAATCTAATACACATTGGAATGGGGATAATTCATAAGTTAATTTGAATTAAGACTTTTAATGCAAATTAACGCTGTCGTCTGTCTATGGTATTAGATTAGTTAAAAAACAGAATTTACTTTGTATTGTCGTGGGACTACATTCTTTTTTCGCAAGTGCCCTAAGAGTGTCTTAATAAAGTTTTATTACATTTTATACTTTAAGTGGCTTAGAAGAACGTAGAGCACGAACAAACATTCGTTTATATACTTAAAGAACATATTTTGTTCTGGGATAAAATTATTATTTTTTTCAAATTGAAAATTCAACAATTTTTTGAAACAATAAATCAATTCTTTAATAGTTTCCCCGACGCTTTTGTATAATAAAATGTGGCAGCGACTAAACATGATTGTTGAAAAAGCTTTCAGACGACATGTATTCCACATATGAATTGCCAGTTTTTCCACTGCAAAATTTATACATTCCTTAACATTGTTTTTTTTTAAATTTATATGTAAAACGCGTGTGACAAAGAATAGAGCATATTCTATTTTATCTGATGGATCATGTGTGCGGCTAAATTTTAATATAAATATTTAGCAGAACAACACAAAGAAAACGAAATAAATTAGCGAGAAAGTTATTAAATAGTATTTATAAATTTGCATATAAAACAAACTGAATGTTGATAAAAGTAGACTCGCGTACTTATTGTAAACAAAAAGAGGTTATGTCAGACGTTAATATATTTAAACGTGTGAAACTAAAACTTATCAAACATCTGTAAAATGGCATTTTTGACAGACATACGCAATTACATATGGATTCCAAAAGTGAAATACGTACCGTCTGAGGGCAGCTTTAGAAGCAAACAACCTCTGCTTGTCATGAGTACATAAATATGCATGAGTGTGCAAATTTGTATGTCTGTGTATGTTAGGTTAAATTTATAGGTAAAAGAATATACCCATCCTATATGACCTCATGTGGTGGGAAGAGGGAATAAATAAAAGGAACATAAAAATTAATGCCAATACAACTTGTTTGGGTAGTTTACCCACATTCATGCACACATATTGTATGCATAAAGAAACATATTTATGTGTTTGTATGTATGTACATATTTTTAAAGTAAACAAGAATATAAGTTTGCTTCTGTCTTTTTTGTAAGGATTCCAGTAAGAAAATGAGGAATTGCTTACAAAATAATACCACTCTTATTCAATATAATAGAACGAAGACGTTGCGAGGTTGCTGTTGCTGTTGCCGTTGTAACAGCACAAGTAGATGTAGTATTGGCAGGAATGATAATATGTAGTAAAAAATGGAACATCATGTCTTGTATATGTGATGCTTGTTATTTGAAAAATTTTTAGAATTTAAATAAGATTTTAAAGCTCTGTTTTTTGCTGATGTACACGTTTTTTCTGGGTTTGTCTATTAAAAATGAAAAACCAACTATGATTTAAAAACACTTATAGCGAAGTTGCATATAATTTGGTCAGGAGATATGCATAAGAAATAATATTTTATATATATTCTTTGGATTTTGTTTAACCCTTATTATACCAAGATGTGTCATTGAGACACATTTCTGTTCATAGCTTTTTAAATTTCTATTTATTTATCTCAATTGTTTTTTTAATGTAATCGATTTAAAACAAGTAAGAGCACTATATTCGGCTGTGCCGAATCTTTTATACCCACCACCAATTTTGTGTACATTTAAAGCACAATATTTATTATTTTGTTAATCGCTATAGAATAATCTCTTTGTAATAAAATATGTATCACTTTCTTTGTAGAGGGTGGTTAAATTTTAAGGGCCCATGTTGAAGGTGAACTACACCTAATCTTTAAATTTGTTTTCTGCATTTCATTTAACATTTCTCAATCTCAAACTTACTCATGTCCATGTTGAAGGTGAACTACACCTAGTCTTTAAATTTGTTTTCTGCATTTCACTTGACATTTCTCAATCTCAAACTTACTCAATTTGATCCGCGGAAAGATACGCAAATGAGCAACGCTTTAAATTTATTCAGGTTTTTTATAAAAATGGGCGTTCAAGTCAAAATGCATTTTGTGCACTTCGTAATTCTTTTGATCAACATAATCGTTCAAATTCGTCCACAATCGGGAGAATTGTAAAAAATATTTAAATTTCTGCAAAATAGGTCTGTATAAAATGTTAGAAAATCTGTGAATGCCTTCTTAGTTCGTTGAATGGAAACCACTGCTGGTTTTTGCGATCAATCATCATGCCCAACAATTGAGCATCAACATTGTCATTGAAAATTTGGACCATCAGATAGAGGAGTGGCGCCAAGGATGGGAGGGCCAATTGGCCGATATTTTGTTAAATACATAATTAAACCATACAAATATTATAATTACAAAAAGAAATACTAATAATATCCTAAATAATTTGTGTTTTATTTAAATTCAACATCGGTCCTTAAAATTTAACCACCCTTTATAACTTCGATATGCTACTAAAATGCTTTTGTAAATGAAGTCTTTCAATGAAAGTGGGCGTAAAGTAGGCGTCTCAATAAAGTTTCTGCTAACAAATTAAAGTTAGATATTTCAATATAGTCCTTTATTTTCCCAAAAACTTTGTCAATAGAGAAATTACACGAATTTAAGATAAACCGTTATATGGGAGGTAGGCGTTAAAGTGGGCGTGTCACCTAAACTTTCTTGCACAGCAATAACATTGATTAGAAGGATATACGTAGCAAATTTGATCATCATACCTCTAATTTTGGCGGTTTTATGAGCTTTTAAATTTCATTAACGGTAGATAACGTGAAAAGTGGCCGTTATAGTAGGCGTTTCAAAGTTGTTTTTGCTAATGAGTACAACTAAGGTATTTCAATATAGTCCTTTATTAATACAAAATCATTAGTAGAAGAGAAATTATATGAATTTTGGTAAAACGTTATATGGGAGGTGGGCGTTAAAGTGGGCGTGGCAACTTAATTTTCTACCAAAGTAATGACATTGCCTAGGGGGATATACGTAGCAAATTTTATCATCATACTTCTAATTTTGGCGGTTTTATGAGCTTTTAAATTTCATTAACGATATATAACGTGAAAAGTGGCCGTTATAGTAGGCGTGTCAAAGTTATTTTTTCGAATGAGTACAACTTAGGAGTTTCAATATAGCCCTTTGTTATTCCAAAATCTTTATTTATTGAGAATTATATGAATTTTAGGTAAAACGTTAAATGGGAGGTGGGCGTAAAAGTGGGCGTGGCTCATTAATTTTCCGTTACAAAAAAGCGTCTCACCAAAAAGCAAGGTGTGCAAAATTTCAGAGTCGTACATCCAATTTTGTTGCTTTTATGACGTTTTTGTTTTTAAATATACCGAAAAATACACTGTGCGGTATAAATTTTCGTACATTTTGATCGATAACTCCTCTCCTAATGCATAGATTTAGATAATTTTCGGGGAAAAATATTTTTTTTACTCGAGAAATATATAATCGAAGTTTCATGAGTCTACGTTAATGCGTTTGGACACAATTCCATTTTATTCGATGTTTTAAGGACACGGTTTTTTCGACCTACTCTTACTTTTCGAGCTATAACTCTCTTCCTAATATCCCGATTTAGCCCATTTTCAATACCAATCAAACCTTGTCTATAAGAAAGATTCTGGCAAAATTTGAGCCCCCTAGCTTTTTCGGTGCGACCTCTATCGTGCTTTCAACAGACGGACAGACGGACGGACATAGCTAGATCGTCATCAAATCAAACCCTGATTCAGAATATATATACTTTATGGGGTCTAAAATGGATATTTCGATGTGTTACAAACGGAATGACAAAATGAATATACCCCTACCATTTTTTTGGTGGCGGGTGTAAAAATACAAACAAATAAGAAGGGAATATTTGGCCGCACCAATTTTTAGCTATCCAGCATAAATTTTGTGTAGCATTTTTATATCACAAACTTTTTTATTTTGGTTGTAATTGTTATCACTAAATAAAAAGATTTTAATACAAAAGTATGTATTATTTTCTTTGTTATAAGGTTCATTTGATATAAATTTATTTGCTTTTTTATCTGTTTAGTCCATAGGTGCCCATTTCATCAAACAATTGTTTGTAACCGCAGCTCTTTTATGTTTAGCCTTTAGTTTAGTCGTTCATTAAACATGGACTAACTAGTGTACATGCTTAGCGGCTGTGTTGATTGATATTTGTTCAAATACAATTCGTAAAAGAATCATGATGGAAGTGAAAAAATATTTTACTTTTAAAAATTCAAATCGTAAACTGCTTAATTCAGTGAAAATTTTTAGTGTTAACAAGGAAAAAAAAAATAATAAATTCAGTGTATACTGCATTTTTATTAGTTTTTGACACCCAAAACAATATTTTGTATTAAATTATAATGAAAATATTTACGCTTATTTTTTCTTTTAAAAAATAGCAAATTCTGCATTAGTTTTAATATTTTTTTAATTTTAAAATAACAAAACAAAACAATTATCTGTGACTAAATTTTGATGAAAATCTGTGAGCTTACTTTTTCATAGCACTGTACTTTAAAATTCTCTCACCAATACGGCTGCAAAATATTTTTGGATTATTTATGGTTTAGTCTAAAAATAAAACCTAAAATGTTTTTAAATATAATAGCAGTGTTAACCAGGGACCGAAAGTAACAGTTATTTTGAGATTTTAAAACAAAAACAGCATATAAATAGAAATAAGTGTCGGAAAATGGATTCAAGTATACTGTTAACGCCACAACCAAAATCTCCATGATTTTATCTGGCAATACCTTATGGTTAATTCTAAGTACTTAATACTTTTTCTAAATGTAACTCTGAAAAACTTAACGATAAAAACAGCTTACGTCGCCATGTTTAAGACTTCACCATTTTGAATTCACTCCAAGTTTTTGTCGTAAAAAGGAGGCTTAAGCACTGGCTCGGAAAGCAACCAAATTTGTATAAAAAGATCTAGTGGTTTTCATACCAAAAAGTATGTAACCTAAATATTTTTACTTTTCCTTTAAAGTTGGAGTCTATGATGAGATATGTTACTTTTTAAAATTTTGATTTTTATTTTTCGAGCAAAAATAAAAGTAATTTTTTGATATTAATTTTTTTTTTAGCAAAAATAAAAGTTATTTGTTGAATTTTATTTTTCGAGCAAAAATAAAAGATATTTTTTAATTTTTACTTTTTCGAGCCAATTCAAGTATATTTCAAACATCAGAATTTAGTTTCCTAGAATCAGTTTGAGGGCTGAAAAGGATCTCTCTACACTAACTTGTGTCGCAAGTGCAGAATGCACAACAAAAGTCAGTCTACGCAGCCAGGCAAGTACATATTTCTTACTGTTCCAGTATTCCATCAAATCCACCATTAGTTTAGAATAGCATACAAAAATGTGAGAAATCACAAAAAAATAATAATCAAAAAATACCTTTTGTTGTTGCCCGAAAAAATAAAAAACAAAAAATAACTGTTATCATCTGACTTTTATGAAAAAAGGAATATATTTATATTTTATTCGAACTTTTTCTATATATTAAATTTTACCGTGAACCATTTTTTATTTTGGCTTAAGTTTATTTATTCTTTTTTATTTAATTTTATAATTCAAATTTAATTTAATTGTAACCATTTTTAGGAAAATTTTTTATAAAAATTATTTCCGATATTAGCCGAGTGGAATGCATTTTCGAAATCAGCTACGATTTCATCATCAGCACTCTTTATCGGTATACTACTATGTAATTTAAAGTTCCTATTTATGTTGCAATTCAATGAAATTTGAATTAGTGAATCTTAGTATTAAAATGGCAAATGACAATTCATAATTCAACATGTTCATATTCTTCTATCGGAAATAATTTTAGAAAGAATATTCCTAAAAATGGTCACAATTTAATTAAATTTGAATTATAAAATTAAATAAAAAAGAATAAATGAACTTAAGCAATAAAATATGGTTCACATGAAAAAAGGAATAATTATTACGGTCCCTGGTGATAACACAATATTGTGGCTAGAGGTTGTTAAAAGATAATATTAACTTTGTGTGTGCATAGAACTTCCTTCTTTTATAATTTCATAATTGTTAGTTAATACATAAATTACATTAAAATTTAAAATACTTAACTGGGTGTGTAAAAAGTTTCATAATAATCGGACAAGTAGAAGTGGTTTAAAAATAATATTTATTTTGTATGAGTGTGGCCCTTTCCACTTTTCAATCATATCGTATGCGGTAAAAATTTTACACATTGGCTTATACACACAAGTCACATTTTAGAAATTAATTTAATTTCAAGCGTAATTTTGAATCACAGATTCCCACGATAATTTCACACCTTTAGTAATGCACAAAAAAGCAGAGTTTGTCTTATTATGTGAGGTGAGAGTGACATGCCAAAGAAATTCCTGCTATTGGGACATATATTAGGTACTTATACAAATTATTTGAGATTAAGGTAAAACTTTCTACGATAAGTGGGCGTGTCATCCTAATTTTCTAGCATTATAGCAGTATTGACCAGAAAGTCATATTTAGTTACGAAATTATAGCTTTGTTCATCTATTTCTCTTGGTGTTATGAGCTTTGAATTTTGCTTAGAGAAAAGATTATGCTTGGGAGTTAAAATAGGCGTTTCAGAGTTTTTTATTCTCAAGGAAAACTTTATAGCAGAGGTAAGTGTCCAAGTTTGTATGTCACCTCGCTTTCCTATTGTTAAAATAATTTTGAATAAAAAGCTTTAACTGCGTTAGTGCAGAATAAGTTTTCGTGAATTTTAATCTATAGCTTCTTTCGTAATGAACAAATTTAATTTGATCAAATTTTCTACTAAAAAAAAACCGCAGACAGTTGTCCGCGGTCTTCGGCCACGGACTGTCCCTGCAGGCTGTGCCAGAGACACGGCCAATAAATGATAAATAACATAAGCAAATGAATTTATTTATTTGATAGTTACTTTTGATAATATACATAAGCTTATGGTAGGAAAAATAGGATAAATATGTTTTTAAATTAAAAGAGTAAGGATAAATGATAGATAACAGACGCAAATCAATTTGATTATTTCAAAGTTACTTTTGATAATATGGGCTTATGATAGGAAAAAAAAAATAAATATGTTTTTAAATTAACATTCAAATTTCTCGCAAAAACTAAGCCAATGGTTATGTTATCAATAGTTGTGGGAGCATCGTTTCGAATATAATCCAAATTAACTGCCTGTTCAACGATGTCGAAAGAAAACCCAAGCGAAATTTCATTCGTGCAAATACGTTGAAAACAAAAACAAATTTTTAGTTTTTGTTGTTGTTTTCAATATATTTGTACGAATGAAATTTCGCTTGGGTTTTCTTTCGACATCGTTGAACAGGTAGTAAATGTATCACTCATATATTTCGCTTTCAATATTTCATCAATCAAAACAACAGCCGAAGGTGTGTGTCCACACTGAAACAGCAGCATAGTTTGTGTTCACGCTACAAACTCAAAAACACTCAACCAAACACCACACATATGGTTGAGTGTATGTGTTTAAACAATTTTCATTTGAGAAATTTAAATATTAGACAGATATCAACCAATGTGATATGTATATTAAACGAAAGATAACATCTTCATTTACCTACAAAAAATTTTTAAAAAAAAGTTATCTCGCCGTTTCCTCATAATCATTGAAATAAAGATTACAACAATAACAATCTGACATGACTCCCTATACCGTAAGGTAAGACGTATTCTACGCCAAGATATAGCTGTAAAATTGCATTGATTTACGCTATTACATTAAAATGCTATTGTATTTTGTTCAGTGTCAGAAAGAAATTTTTGCATTACGCTCTATTACTCTCTTCCTAATAGATAGTAATAATAATTTAGATCATTTTCAATACCAAACATTTCTGAAATACTAGAAATTTTCTAGCGAAATTTCATAAAAAAGAGTGCGAAATGTCGTAACCATTTTCAAATATAAGCTATTATTTCAAAATAATATAAATACAGATACAAAATTTCATCAAAATCAATGCAGTCGTTTCGAAGTAGTTTATGTTTTCAATACACACATACAAAAGAACTACGCAGATAAACATGTTTTGTCTATGCTTAAATATCTGTATTGACCACTTCTATATTTCACTTGAAATATCTAATATTTATTCTCGCTCTTAGCAAATTAAGCACAAGTATTTTATCTTTTTATTACCAACAACAGCAACAACAACCGACATTAACTAACATCTAACCTACTAAGACACCAACTAACAACTAACACCTTGCAAAACTAAGTAATATTAATAGGTATTATTTGTTTTTTTATCCTGTTACACATAAAATATTAATAACTTAGAACCAGGTTGTTAAGACCCTTCTTTTTAATGGTTTTCATTGTGCTCCTTATTTCCTTAGTCCCTGTATTAATTTCTGCCTTAATAGTGTATTATGTGATGGTGTATTTTATTCTATCTTCATCTTTAAGGATTAATATGAATTATAATTTGCATAATTTATAACTATAATTCATAAAATTGCACTTAACATAAGAACAGAGATAACTACACTGGGAAGAAATTGTTGCAAAGATGGACAGGTGAGTAAGTCAATCACTTAACAAATGAGGAGTTTAATAATAAGGAAAAGACCGGTTTATATGGATTCCAAGTATTCTTTTCGCTATTTAACATTATATGCCAAATTAAATTGTAATTAAGACCGATTTATAGGGAAGCATCATAAACTGTTGCCGAAACTTATTTATTAAACCAAGTTCCTTTAAATCTTAATTACCTGAAGTGTCTCAGGCTTTAGCAGAATTGCTTTTTGTTATAACTAGTCGCAAGCGCATCTTTACTAGCCTCTCTGTAAGTGTAATTATACAAATGGCCAAAAATTCGCACCCTCGGTTTAAAAAAAACTTTTCGCGATTTGTAAGCTTTAAAAAACTGAGCCGATGAATAAATAATACCATGCACGCAGCAAAAGTTTGGTTAGGAAACTGAAAAAACAATAAAAATATATTAAATAGAACTAATTTGTTACTGCAACTATTAAAAGATTTTAAAAGACACAGATTTTGTATATCTACACAGAGAAAACAGTATCAGTTGGGAGTACCGAAATTGTTGCCAATAGGATAGTTTAGTTGTTTAGGCATGACTGACAATCAGATTTAGTCGTTCGATATGTCAAAAATTGTATGTGCGTTCAGAAAGTGTGATAGTGTGGACAAAGAGTGCACATATGTGACAGATTTTTTGTCAAGTCTGTCCGATTTGATAACCTTTTGAAAATTTTCATAAAATAGTAGTTTCTGTGCGATCAGAGTTGTTTTTTGGAAGCAAGTATGACATATGTGGCATCCAATCACACATTTTGTTGCGATTTTTTCATGTTGGACAGAAAACTATCAGATTTTTATTTGACTTAATAGAACGACTTTGTATGATAGTCAGTCATGGCCTTTAGTCAGCATTAATAAATTATGACTCTTGTAATATAAATTTTATAATCGCAAATAAAAAATTCGATTGAAGGAACTGAACCATTCGATTGGCAATGAATGTGATATTATGTTTTCTGGGTGTAGGTTTTTTTTAAACAGTTTTTGATTACCTGATACATGAGTAATAAAGTGGCATAATTTTCTTTTTTGTAGATTAACTGGTTAGTGCTGACAAATATTTTATTTTTAATTAAAAAAAAACAGAAGTAAACAAAAAGCCTTGAAAGTTTTTTATAAAATCTCGAGACCTTTTTAAAAGCTTAAAATTTATTGACATCTTTGGTATTTTAGTTAAAATTTATAAAATAAAATTAGTTAAACTTTTAGCGCCTTAGTCATGTAGAACATGTATTTTATTTAAAACTAGCCAAACCCGGCGCGCGTTGCTACGCCCCTTAATGAATCGAAATGCATTCTGAATTTTAATTGAATATCAAGTGCAAAAACCTAAAAATTATAATTTTTTTATGGGCGTGGCATTGCCCACTTTTCTAGTCACGAAATTGTAAAGTCATAACAGCTCAATATGTGTGCGTGGCCCTGCCCACTTTTCTAATCATGAAATTGTAAAGTCATAACAGTCCAATACGTGTGCAAAGTTTCAGAATAATCGGTCCAGTGCAAGTACCTCAAAATGATACCTTTTTTTTATGGGCGTGGCACTGCCCACTTTTCCAATTACGAAATTATTTAGTCATGACAGCTTGACATGTATGCAAAGTTTCAGAAAAATCGGTCTGGTGGAAGTACCTCAAAATTATAACCTTTTTTTATGGGCGTGGCCCCGCCCACGTTTTTAATCACGAAATTATAAGGTCATGACAGCTCAATATTTGTGCAAAGTTTTAGAAAAATCGCTCCAGTGCAAGTACCTCAAAATTAAAACTTTTTTAGGGGCGTGGCCCCGCCCACTTTTCTTATAACGAAATTATTTAGTCATGACAGCTCTATATGTGTGCAAAGTTTCAGAAAAATCGGTCAAGTGCAAGTAGCTTTAAATGATAACTAATTTATTATGGGCGTGGCGCCGCCCACTTTTTTTCACCCATAAACACTCCCTGGTATGTGTACAACAACTTACCAAAGTTTCAGCCCGATCGGTTTTACAGTTTCGGAGTCTATAGCTAACACACACACACACACACACACACACACACACAGAGTTTCACTTTTATATATATATAGATTTTCCATACAAATTAAATTGAATTTTTATTTGTCAAACTTTTCTGTTTACACTAACATTTTTTTTTTAAATATTAATCAGGCTTGAGTCCATGTTCTTATTCTTACAAAGAATTTGTATTGTTACAAAGAATTTGTTTTTTCAAATTTTGATAAATGAAAGAATAATTTGAAAAATAATATTTTTACCGACACTAGCCGGGTGGAAATTTTCTTAAATATAATTCAAGTACATTTTACTTCTTTATGGCTATAAGTAGAAGGTGGCGCCAAAATAACCTTCCGATGTTTTTTGGCTGTAATTTAAAAAAAAAATGAAAAACTTTGATTCTTCTTGTGGAGCATTTTTATTTGGTCTTTTAATTTTTTTTACATCAAGTAGAGAATATGATGTCATGTAAATGGCCGCCGCCACAGTTGATTGTCATTTGAGCCCTTTTTATGGCATTTTCCATCACTTTGGCCAAAACTTCCGGCCATACAGTAACTTTGAGCGGGTGTAATGGCTCTTCGTGGGTTACACGCGGATTTTCAGTGCCCCAGAAGCGTAAATTTTGCCTATTTACGTACCCGCTAAGATGGAAATGGGCCTCATCACTCATGATTATTTTTGATGAAAAATCATCTTCCTCTTGGTGGTGATTCAGGATGGCTTGAGCGTATGTTAGGCGCGATTGGCGGTCAGCAGCGAACAGCTGATGCACCGTCTGGACTTTGTACGGAAACATCTTCAAATCTGGTACCAAAATTCGCTGTAAAGACCGTCGACTGATAGCCATTTGTGTGGCACGTCGTCTGGTCGATGTCGACGGCGCTTCCATGACATCCTCGGCTACAGCAGCAATATTCTCTGCAGAACGGCTACTCCGAGGTCTGCCACTCCTGGCAGCATCTCGTGTTGTGCCAGTCTCTTCGAGGCGAGCGGCTAAACGTCACAGTGTTTCACCAGTAGGGGTTGGACGGCTAGGAAATCTGCGACGAATTTCACGTTGTGCCAAAGTCACCGACCGATTATTGGTCAAATAAATAGTCACCAATATTCCGCGTTCTGGAGCAGTGTAGCGTAACATTGTTTATTAACGTGTATTTTGCATGTGTTTACTACACAAATGTCAAAACATAACTGGCATTAGGGGCCAATTGCAAAATTTGTAGCATTTTCTGATAGGAGGATTTCTTTTGCGCCTCCTTGTATATATTTTTATTTTTTTAGGGAATATTTTTTTATAATTTTTGAAGTACTTTTGCTTAATATAAAAAGTTAAATTTTCCATAAAATTTTTGTTTTCTTCAGTTATCTGTTGGTTCTAAATCTCGTCACGCACTCATCACAAACTATTGCTTTACATTACATTTACTAAGTAAGACACCATAGAAATATTGCCATAAATTGTTAAGACTCTTTTAAATATTTACTTAAATGAATTATGTTGCTTTTTTCTTTAGTTTTGTGCATCTAAGGCGAGTCCAATAAGTTTCACCTTTTTTTATATTTTTTTCCGTATTGTATTAGTTTGTTTTTCTCCTCACCGGAACAGTATTTGCGTTGTTGTAAATTTCATCATACACATTAAAGATTTAAAATTCTGTAGACTGTTCACAAAACAAAAGCAAAGAAATATGTTCAAATATTTGTTTTATTTTATTTTTTAGAGTTTCTCCTCAATTTTTGTGTTGTTGCATAAAATGTGAGTAAAAAGAAAAAAGAATCTGCTTTTTCGTTTGAAAGTTTCACTTAAATTATTTATTATATAAATAGCTTAAAGCTTTAGAATTAAAAAGAAATTAACTTTTTTTCTACAGTGGTTGTTCATGAAAATTTTCTTTAAACGTTTGATGAGTTTTTCTTTTCTCTGTTAAAAAAGAATAAGTAAAAGTTTCTATTTGTAGCCATTTATGTAGAGTTTTCACATATATCCAAGATTTTATTTGAATTTGACTTTTGTTAAAGTTCATTAATATAAGTTTTAATTTTCTCATAAATATATTTGCAAAAAAAAAACAAATTAATAAAAGTTGTTTTATAATTTAGACGGCAGTATTGTATGTTAATACTTATAGTAAGTTTGTAAACCACTGTGTCAGCACATGAAATGTATTAATAAAATTTAAATGGCTGTGTACATATTCAGCGATTTAGAATACAACACATCACTGTCTGTCTTTCATAATTCAATAGACTTATAATATACCAGACAGATTTTGATAGAATTTTATGTGGTATTCCTTAATATCTAGGTTAAGGTATAGATAGGATTCCTTTCATTGCGAGCTGTTAGCAAAAGTAGATAATGAAGTCGTATATGAAAGTGTTCTAAAAGATTGGTGAAAAATTAAATGGTGGAATTGAAAAGAAATTACCGAATAGCGTTAACATAAACTATCTTAAAATAAATACAATACAAAAATTTTTTAGGAGCCAGCAATGCGAACCGGGTTCAACTCTTTTTATAAAAAAAATCAATGCACGTTTTTTTTATTTTAAACAGACAGTTTAGTTACAGAAAAATCGTTAATTGTCCTTATTTTTTTATTTTTATTTTCAGAATAAAATATTATTGGATTATGCAGACATCAGTAAAATAACAGGTGAGTTTGATTGTTTAACATAAAAGAGAAGATTAAGTTTTGCTTATTTAACTTCAAGTCTTAAATAAAAAATTGCCGTTTCTACAACATTAAAAATTTATGAAAAATTCCGATAAAATTTTTTTTTTTTAATTTTTTTGTTGAACTTGCGTTAGGAAAAAAACTTTTGATGTTTTCAAAATTTAAGTGTAACTTTCTTTATTTACAATTTTCTATGTAAAGTTTTCGAAAAAAAAATATTTTCCATCTTTTCTATTTATATAAATTGTGGTTTTATTTATTAAGCTTGAGATTAGTTTTTCTATAGGTCAAATAAAATAAATAATTATTATAAAAAAAATTTTTATTTTATTTCAATACTTCGCTACCACATTGATTAGCTTCTTCAGGGAAAGTTAAATTATATAAATAATAATAATAAATAAATAAATAAATAATAATAATGGATTCGTAATTATGAAGTTGTTTCGCCTATTATTTAATGGTTGTTTGCAATTTTAAATGTTTTTGAATATAATTTTTTTGTTGCAAATACATCGTGACCGTCGTGATCATGTAAGATCCTACATGTTTTTCTTTGCATGTAGGACGTGACATAGTAAGTTTGCAAAATATTTTCAATATATCAACATTTAAATTATTTAATATTTTCTTCATATTGTTCTTCATTGTTCATAAAGTGTATAATTAATTAAAATTTCCTAGTTAATTGACTACTTTTTTCCTGCTATATATGTACATACTAGGGTGATCGATTATTCGACTTTTTTAGAAAACCGGCTTTTAAATAGGTTGAAATTTATAATTAAAAAAAAACCGGTTGCTATTTTGAAAATTGAGAAAAAACCGGTTAACCGGTTCGAATATATAAAATATAATATTTAAAAAAAAAATTAAAAAATATTGTAAAAAGATTATAATAAAAATTATATCTAAATATAAAATTTTTACCGTTTATATACGTTTCGCTACACAAATACGCAATAACGCAATAACTAACATGAATGCAGTTGACTAATTTGGTTTCAATTACTTGAATTTAAGGACAAAAGGTACTCTTTACAACTAAAATTATTAAACACAATAAATTAATACATAATTAAATAATAATTTTTAAAGGGTGTTAAAAATTTTTGTATCTCCTTTTGTACATTTTTTAAATGTTACATAGGTCTTTTAAACTAATATGCACTAACGTATTTGGTTTGAAATTTGTTCTGTAATTTGAAATACATTTTAAGGGCTAGGGAAAAAATCTTTGAAATATTTTAAAAATTCTTTCTCATACCCCTGACAGACATACAAATATAGGCATAAACTAGTTTGTTCGTTGGTTTAATTAAAATTTAAGTTGACAGACACTCAATGCCATTAATTAAAATTAGGTTCTGTGTATAGAGTCTTGGTTTTTACTTATTGTAACTACATTTTTTACCTAAAAGTGAACGATCAGCTAAGTTTATGCTTCAATTGACTTTAACGTTAGGTTTATATCCTAACTACTAAATATATTATGGTACGATTGGTTACAAAGATATATGAAAATAAATTTAATTTCGGATAAAAAAACCGGTGTATTCGATATTCGAAAAATCAACATTTTGAAAAAACCGCTAGCAGAAATAGGAAAAAACCGGGTTTTCCACCGTTTGTAAAACCGAGTCGATCACCCTAATACATACATAGAATATTAGTAACGAAAAGAGGGTAAAATAGTTTCCGTGTGTTATTGAACAATTATCATGCAAACAAAGTTTAGTTTTTATCAATATTATTTTTAGTAAAACTATGATTATGTTACAAATTAATACAGATTTTCTTTTATTGCATATTTCAATTACTTGTGTATAAAACTAACATACTTACATGTCTCCATCATGATATACCTTGATATACCGACCTTGATATTAATATTGTTAATTAATTCAACTGTCATCACTCACACACTCTCAAGCAATACCCTTTGAATTAGTACTGAAAGTATAAAACTACAATTAGTAAATGACATCTAATTTGTCAATTAGTTAATAAGTTTGTATGCATTACTAATTGAAAGAGAAAACTGAAGCTAATAAATTCAAATAATTTACAAGGTTAAACAAATTGAATTGAAAATTTCACTAAATTTTTGTTTTAAAATAATGCACAAATGCACAAATTGTTTCTTTATATGTGTTTAAAACTTTCAAGTAGGTTTTTTTTATTGAATATATTTTGTTATTCAATACAAAATTATTAAAAAAAAAAACAAGTTAGTGTACTATATACGGCCATGACGAATCTAAATATATCCTTTACCATCACGTACTTAAGTATAGTGACCACATCATTGACTTGAGACTTGACATTTAATTTTATACGCAATTTTTGAGTTGAATTTTTATATAGAAAACTATAACCATTTAATTGGCGTAAAATAATCAATCACTTGATCTGAACTGAAAATTAAGGTAATAGCAGGTGTAGAATTTTTTAACTATCTAGGAAGCATAATAACAAAAGATGGCGGCTCGCACTACTTATGATATTTAGGCGCAAATTAATAAAGCAAGAATTGCCTTCCCATCACTGCATTAAGTATGGAAAACCAACACCATCAGTAGGAAAAAAAACTCCGGCTCTTTGGCTGCCGTGTAAAGTCTGTGCTGTTGTATGGCTCAACTACACGGGGAATAACACATTCCAATTTAAGAAAACTTCATGGGTTTATAAACCGATGCTTGCTTCGTATTCTTTGTATTTTCTGGCCAAACACCATATCAACGGTAGATCTCTTAAAAGAAATATACGAATTATAAACGAAATAAAGAAACTTAAATGGACATGGATTGGTCTTATTTTGAGAAGACCTGAAAATGGTATCACCCGATCAGTACTTCAATGAAACCCTCATGGCCATTGTAGACCTGAAACACCACGCAATATGTGGATACGAGCTGTCAAACAAGAAATTATGTATTTTGACAGGGATCGAAGAAAATGTAAGAAAATTGTAACCGCCTTATGTTCACCATGAACTTTTATTCTTTTTATATTACACTAGCAAACCCCCTGCACACTTTGTAGTGCAGTTTTTCAAAATATGAACTCAAATATTTTCAAATATTTCAAAATAAATGCAGTGTTCACTAAAATGGCTATAACTCATGAACCAATACTCATACAGAACGTTTATACATAAAAACCTTGGTATTGACGTCACCATTCATAAGAATTTTGCAGAAACAAAATCGGTTCACGCATTCCAGAGAACATCAATTATATGTATTCTGTATGATTTAAAATATATATATGTATACATATATAAAAAATAATTATCCGACATTTTGTTTTGGTCGGCATGTTGTAATGCATAATTCTTCATAGCTTACTGTATTCTACTGGTCAAACCCTTTTATTTGATATAAATGTTTGCGGGGTTTAGGGGGAAAATCCGTTATACTTATTTTCTTTCAGACGCCATATTGTATTTATGCTGTTTTATGAAACAATGATATTCAAATAATATCAAACAACAAGTTAATTTTAAATAAGCATATTACAGTTCTGCTGTAATTTTTGCAGAAAAAAAATCCTACATCGCGAGAGCTTGATTCACTATTACTCGGAGATTCTTTCACATAATCATATAGGCTTCTTAACTAACTCACTGTTGCAGATTCAGGAAACGATATTGTTGATGCAATTAAACTATCAATCACCTTTTGACGACTTGGACCTTGATTCATTTTTATTTAAATTATTTGTAAATTGGTTTTCAAAAACTAAACTTTATTTTTATATTTTCCATTTATACAATAAAAAACTATGAAACAATGATATTCAAATAAATAATATCAAACAACGAGTTCATTTTAAACAAGCGTATTCCACGCTGCAAGTCAATATCTTGAATTTAAGATCCGTATTAACCCAAGCAAGAAGATAAAAAATTTCATATCTCTTGCTATAGCTTGGCCAATTAGTCAACAAATTGTTCAGAATTTTTTGTGTTTATCTCTAACAAACATGTTTATAAATTACCCTAATTTTTAAAATGGTTATTTTTTGTGTAGTAAAAGTATGGGAAAGGCAAAGGCAGTCTTGTTTATATGGTAATATCTTAAAAAGTCATGAGAAGATTTTAGTGCATTTCAAAAGTGATCTGTACAACATGTGGGGGCTTTTAAAAGCTAATTTAAAAACGCACAGCCAAACATTCGGACCTACGGACATTATTCAATCGACTTTCATATTCAAAAACTCATTAAAAATATATTTAATTTGCTGAAGTATGTAAAAAGCTGTACAAATTTTAGAAGAGTAATTGAGAAAAATTAAAAATTTGTACATTAATCAATTGTTGATAGAAAATTTTTAATAATTTTAATTACAGTTGGCAAATAAATATACTTTCTTTAACAACCAACACCAGTAAACGGTTTCTGTTTTTTCACAATTATTTGTTATTTCTATACTTACCCTGTTGCTTTTAACTTTGCAACGAGTTGTAGCGAAAGTGATTGATCTCACATGAATTAATTGAAAATAAACAAACTCATCATTCACCTATCGAAAAATTGAAGAGTACTTTGTTTTTCAAACAAAAATTTTGTTAATACAGTCAAACTTCCATAACTCGAACTTCTCTAACTCGAATTTTCTCTAACTCGAACTAATTTGGTTGGCAGTAGCGTTAAAAGAAAAAATCACATACAATTTTCCTTCCGTAACTCGAAAATTCCATAAGTCGAAGTTCTCCATAACTCGAACAAAAGACATACACATGAACTCTATAACTCGAAGAATTTTGCTTGTTTCGTTTATTTCTTGTGCTGGTTTGTCTATTCTACGTGCTATTTTTATTTTTCGGGGAGTTAAAATTTTTTTTTCCTTTTTGATTGCGTGAGTATCAGTTCTATGCATAATTTGGGCTAGATGATAAATGTTGAAATAAATTTTTTTAAAATTATTATGGCAACTAAACGTGTTTTAAAATTGCTTATTAATTAAAAAAAAACATATAAACTTATAAAAAGACGTCGAAGTCGGATTAAAGAAAAAAGGAAGCAGCTGATATATATGGTATCTCGGCAAGCACGGTCTCAACAATTTTCAAAAATAAGGAATCAATTATCAACTCATTTGAATCTGGATTTGGTTTACGTAGTAAAAGAGATAGGACCCCAATTTCAAAAAAGTCTACAAAGCTACTACTCAAAACCAACAAAAATGGTGAAGAAAGTTATTTCCGAACATTAAAAAATTATTTACAGACAAATGACGCAACAACTGATAAGCACTATAAAGCTTTAGGCACATTAGAGTTATTTTTTACTGAAAATAACAAAATAAAAGTAAAATGTCAGTCGCTTATTTCAAAATATTTTACTTAACTGTAATTTTTTAATTGCATATATGAGTGCATGTGCTTGTTCTTTTATATTCCTAAGGATGTAGTTTTCCATTCGAGTCTATTTTAAATTAAAATACATACTAAAAAAACCTTTTATTCTATTTCAACAAAAAATTCTGTAACTCGAAGTCTCCGTAAGTCGAAGTTTTTTTTTGGGATAATGGTGATTCGAGTTATGGAAGTTCGACTGTATTAATTTAAAAAATTCTATTGTTGTAATGGGTGAAGCGTGAAACTTCAAAATCAAAAGACGCCTTAACAGAACCATTATTTAAACCAGCATAAAATGCTTAGATTCTATGACAACCGAATGTTAAAATCAATAATTTAATAAATGCAAAATGAGGGATATGTAATTAGTATGAGGTTAAAATGAATTAGTACATTTCTAACCACATACCTACTACTTACTTTATCTGCAGGGTAACTTCAAAACAAAGAAATTTAACTCTGTTTTCCTTCTCTCATTTGAAATTAAAAGCCAGCAAATTTGAAACGCAAGTAGAGTATTGTATTACTACTTATTCGAAACAAAAATAGAAAAAGTAACAAAAAAACTATTAACTTTGTTTTTCTAACAATAAGTTTGCTTGTTTTTTTTTTAAGAAAAATACTTTTTTTATTTTATTAAGCGAAAACTTAATAAAAGAAATATAAAATAGTTGCAAAGGTTAAATTCCTTTATTTGTTTGTGTATTTTTAACCCATTTACTTTCCATTGTTTCTAAGTATTGCAAGTTTATGCACAATATTCTTATAAAAATATTGTTAAGTGAATACTTTATAAGTGACTGGAAAGTAGTTTTTTTATTTTATTTTAAATGTGTAGACAATATAATTTATAATTTCATTTTACATGTATTTAAATGCGAAATAAGAAGAATATTTTATTTATATAAATTCATGAACAAATTGTTTTATTCCCCTCCTTTGATAGATTGCGTTAATGAAGGATTGTGAGTTTTGGCACAGTAAATATGTAATAGTGTTGAGAGACAATTTTTTTTTTTAATATTTATATTAATTTAAGAGATCGCTATAAAAAAAGATTTAAATGTTTAAAACTTAGCTAAAATTTCTGTATAAACATCTAGAGAACCGACCCGGTTTCACATGGACAAAATTTTGTAATCGTTAATAAAAACATTTATAAATATGCATGGTTCCCAAATATCCACCTAAATGTAAATGTCATTTAAGAAATTTTTAAATTATTTCTAATAAGAGTTCCGAAATTACATTTAAATAATAATTTTTTTTATATGTGAATTACCATGTCCAACTTTCTAATTTTTTAACTCAATCCATATTCTGGATATTACAAATGAAACACAGGAAAAATCAACGAATTTACCCTCCTACATATGTATGTTTATGCAGCAATTGTACATAAAAAGTATCTTCTTTTGTATTTGGTGAACAAGCCAACCCTTTTTGTTTTTTACATAAAAACCATTTCCTGGAAGTTACAAATGCAACACAAAAAGAATCAGCGAAATAGTTGGATTTATTATCAAGTGATGCTCTTACATACATGATAAAGTAGTATTTTATATATATTTACGAGAAGCCATGAACAGATTCTATAACTTGTTTTTCATACGAACCATGTACATTACGCCGCTGTGATCTTCATACATTCGGAAATTGTATCATTAAATTAGTTTTCGTTGTATAAGAGATACTATGCCCTCTTTGAAAAAAAAATTTCTTTATAAACGTTATACTGCTAATTACGAATACAGCAAAAATATATCAGCGAAATCCTTGGAATATATTTCTTCATTACGAGTGAAATTACTAACGCATTTTCACTACAATATTGTTTATTTTACGGAAACTTAAGAGTATAATTTGTTAGCCGGAGGTAGTTAAAAAATAATATTATGACTCCTTCTACTTTAAAAGCTATATAATTAATGCTTTAATTCAACTAAGATAGTCCATTACAGATTTTTTCTTTTTCTTTTAATTTTCTCCATAAAGAAATAATATGAATCTAAGATAAAGCATTATATCGGAGGTGGACGTTAAACTGGGCGTGTCACCTCAAATTTACGTTATTACAACAACTTTCAAAAGAACATATTTTTTAATCAGGAAATATACTTATTTAATTTTATTGCTCTACGTCAATGCGTTTAGACACAAATGCATTTTATTCGATGTTGAAAGGACACGGTGTTTTTGACCTACTATTGCATTATGAGGTATAACTCTCTTCCTATAATACCGATTTAGACCATTTTCAATACCAAACAAACCTTGTGTATAAGAAATATTCTGACAAAATTTTATCCCCCTTGCTTATTTGGTTGGAGCTCTTTTGTGTTTTCAACAGACAGATAGACGGACAGACTCATCTAAATTGTCCTAAACTGAAAACAGGACACAGAAAATTTATTAGGTCTATAATTGATATTTCAATGTGATTGAAACGAAATGACAAAATTAATATTTTTTTGGGTATAAAAAAATTATTTCAAAACTTTTTTCAATAAGAAGTAGTTTTAAAAAAACTTGTATAAAAAATAAAATTTATTAAAAATATTGTATTAATTTTTTTTAATATTGTTAAAAATATAAAATTTATTTAAATTTTTAAAAATTTTTTCATAAAGAGCATTAACAAATTATTAAAACTATATCCAAGCAAAATAATTTATTACCGAAAAACATTCTTGAAGCGCTTACTTAGTGCTAACCTAAGGAATAGCTTTATCATGCCTTTTCTTCATGCTCTGCTAAAAAAGTATCAGCAATTATTGGAGAAATAGGTCAGGTTGAAAAGGAGGGGCACTAAAAGCCCAAACGCATAACAGGTATACACTTATGCCCAGTTGGCATGTTGTGCGACTATTGAAATATATATTTTATTTCTAATGCAATACAAAAGACATCTTATTACTATGTACGCAATATAGTAAGCGAATGAAATCTGCACTGAAGTTCAGAGAAAGTT
This sequence comes from Phyto melanocephala, assembly GCA_941918925.1. NCBI lineage: Eukaryota > Metazoa > Arthropoda > Insecta > Diptera > Rhinophoridae > Phyto > Phyto melanocephala. The sequence continues at coordinate 109,524,541 of OW799234.1, forward strand.
CAGGAACATTTTTGATGGGAGATGTTATAATTATTTTGGTAACCTTATACAAATTTCAATAAATTTTTGTTTTAAACACTTCCTAAAACCAAAAAAAAAAAATATATATTTATATATTAGCAAAACTAAAGTTTATTTATACGATTCCATTCCTTTCTCTTACGAATTGTTTTTTTACAAATAGAAAACTTACCAGAATCTTAATAGAAAATGAGAACATGTCGATTAGTTTACTTTTGACGATAAATTTTCCACGAAACTTTCTGTAAATTGTGGCATTTCCTTAAATTTGTATCCGATTATTATTTGTATTTGATTAATAATTTGTGTTTTATAATACCCATATGAATTCCCGGCTTTATTTATTTGTTTCATTATCATTTGTCTCTATATGTGTTGATTACTTGAAATATTTTATTTCTCTTATCCAAGTAATCACCTTAACTGTTGCAGATATAAATAAAAGACAATCATTACTCATTTCGAATAGGAGTCTATTTTTGCTTAGTTTCTTCTGCCTTAGTTTTACAAAAACTATTTGTTCATCTAACACAAGCACATGAGCACATGTGTGTAATTGTATGACTACCAATACATAGTTTTTCTTTTATTTAGTTCTCTTTTAAAAGGCTTTGGTTTTTGGGATTGTTGCTGCTTCTTTTTCATTTTTTTTTTTTTTTTTGGCATGGAATGATTAATGAATGACATCCTTGAAATAATAAATAAATGAAATTATTTAATTTTATTTTTATCATTTGGATTTATATTTATATGTACGTTATTATTGGTATAGTTTAAACATACATATTTATACGAGTAGATATTTTTCAGTTAGTTACATTATTTACTAAACATGTGTGTTAGTAATAAAGAGCCATTTTTGATATTACATATTTAACGAGAGATAAAGAAACTTATACTTATTATACGCTTCACCTGTTGAGCCATTACGTTCATAGTTTTTTGGACATTAATTTCCGACATTAAGTACATGTTTCCTGAAAGGTTATGAAAAGGGAGTTTCGATGGAATTATGTCCGCCTTTCCGTGTGTTGGTTAAAATAATCTTTATGTGATATCAATTTCTTGAAAAAATTTTAAAAATCACTGTACTAAGTTGTATTGAAAATAAAATTCCTGGCATTTAAAATAGTATCCGTGTTAAATTAATTACTGACATTTCAGTTTTAATTTTATTTTGCTTAATTATGTTTAAATATGTTGCCAATCTCCATACAAACAGATGCCTGTCAATCTTGAACCTACTGATAGTGATTTGTGGAATCCAACTAAGATGATCAAATATAATACATATAATCTTTGTCTGTGGCACAAATTAGAAAATATTTGACTTTTAACCTCCTTGTCGCAAAAGAAAAGGAATAACAAAGGAAACAAGATTATGTAAATATGTGCAGATTTATGTTAATGTATTCGGATATGTGTTTCTATATGAGTTTACGCATTTAAAATTAAATGTTTATATGTCCATCTATTTACATGTGTATGTCTCCAAATTAATGTGTCAGTGTTTTTTCGTGTGTAAGGGTAGGTGTTTAGGTATGTCTGCATTTGTTTGTAAAATTTTGTAGGTGACAAGCTGTTTGTTGACTTTTATCATTTAACCAAGGTAACTGTAGGACTCGTTTGTATATTTCTTGTGAACCCCTTATCTTACTCTATCCTCATTTTTCTGGCAGTCTATGTTTGCTGTAAGTAGTTGTGAATAGATACCTTTTGATTTGTAATGGTTTCCATTTAAATCTCCTCTTTCAAATTGCAATCGTATGTATGCTTGTGATTTCTTATAAATATTTAGCTCTATGGAGAAAAGAATTGATTTTTCCCTTAAATAGTATTGCTATTTTGGTTACAAAAATCACAAAAAGGATTTTTCCAAATAACTTATTTGAAAAGAACAGTAAACAAAAGAATATATTTACACTCATCTAATTAACTCTTAATTGTAAATAACTAACCGCACATTTGGAATAATAGTTTAATATTTTATAAAAACTTTTCACTAAATTTTTATGTTGCTAAAAATTTTCGCTTTTGTTTTCGAAAAGTAACGTCACAATGGACCATACTGGTCTCTGGATGAGGGTGTGCAGGTAACTTTGCAATAGCCTTATTACCTAACCTAACCCATTGAAAATTCAGGATTTTTTTTCTAGAAAATTTCAATTGGTTGGTAATGCACTTCTGCTAATTATTTAAACAATTTTAGTCAATTCCCAATGGATCAACGTATAATTTTCACTTACTTAATGTTTGTTTAAAAATTTACCAAATGTGCATGCTATAACTGTTTCCTTCGTTATACAATTGTGTAATAGATTGAGTATTAGAAAATTGCTGATGAAATGAATTGTCATGTACATTTCAATTTCCTGTATTGTTAATGTTGATGTAACCTCAAACTTCAATATTGAAGTTGGCAAATGCTAACAGTGTGTTTGCTAACACACACATACAGAGATGTGTGTGTGTGTGTCTGTGAATTAAGCAGTTTGTATGTATTTTACTAGTACTAATACGTACTTCTTGATATCTAATATTATACAGGCGTAAACAATATTTAACATTGTTTGTATAGATTTTAAGCTAAGGACACGCACATCCAATTCTCTGTGTATTCTATACAAGTAAAATTATGTGGATAACAGAGACGGATAATTTTATTAAGTTTAAGAAGATGTTTGTACAACGAAGAGTATTGATTCACATCACTAATTCTTTAGCAAGTCCGTAACCGATATTAGAAAAACTTTATAAATAGATGTTTTTTTGTTTTGTATCTAAATAAAAACGTCTTGTAGTACGAAAAATTCATATTTTCAATGATATTAATATTTTTTATATATTTGAGATTAAAATTTTTATTAAAAATCTCTAAATTTTTCTTCTATCTAAAATTATTTTATAAAATATTTATGATACATGTTTTACTAAAAGGAATAAAAGATGATTTTTGATTAAATTCCCTTTAAATTTTTTTCTTAGAAATTTTAACAAAATTTTTCAAAAACTTCTTTTTTATGATTTTTTCTTTATTGTATATTTTTGGAAAAAAAATATTTTTATTAAAATTTCTTTAATTTGTTTATCCCATCCCTGTCCTAAGCACTGCTTGGCGACACAGTTTGTTCTTCAGTTTGGGCAAGAGTAAATTCCTTTAATGTATTTAGAAGCGTGTGAATGTTTGCAAATGTTTGTATGCTAGCATCAGTGCTTATATATGTCAAGTGATATTTTAGTATTTGTCTGTCTGCCATTTTGTCTGAGAATGTATTTGCCTGTGTATCTAAATCTTTGGTTTTTCTTTAATGAAAAACGAAAAAAATACTTCAAATAAAATACCAATATGGGTTAAATTGATATTCTAGTTTCGTCTTTATTATATACACAGACATGTGCATGTACGAGCTAGTATATGTTTATACAAGATGTTGTAGTAGTGAGATACCTACATACTTACATATATCATATAAGTTGTGTTAGTATCACTTTCTACAGTTACATTATGAGTGGATGATTTTTTTATGTCAAAATACAGATTGATTGTAACCAAAGACTTAATTTCCCCCATCTTTAGCTTCTGTTGTGTTAATTATTTCTTTTTTTTTTTGTAGTATTTTTTATGAAAAGTGCTGATTTGACACATAACCGCCTCTTTTTATTTGTAAATTTTTTTTTATGTGTGTTTCTTTTTAAGTTTTGATAACTGTTGCTGTTACGGGTCTGGTTTTTGATACAAAAGTTTATATTTCGTACAAGTTTAAAATATGTCTTACTGAGCAAAAAATATTATTTATTACATAATGCAAATAGTAGGAAGTGATTTACGTAAAATTTGACAATTCACTAAAGACAGAAAGTGTTCTATCAAAAGTGATAACCATTAAATTTAATTTGAAAAAATTTTGTGTCTTATTTTAAAGTTTTAACTTCGAAATAGCAGACAATTGTCAAAAATTAGCCACATACTAGTTCAGTATTCCTTTCTGGTTTAATTAAACACAGAAGATATGCACATGATTGATTGTTTATTGAGGTATTTCACTACACGTCAACAATCATGTTGAGTATAAACGATACCAATTTGACAAGACCATATCACTCTCCATATTCTTTGTCTTTTAGATTAAGTATAAGAGGGGGTTCTAAGCCCAGCTCGAAGCCGTGAGGTATCTAAGCAGATTGTTCTGAACTCGGATATGTCAGAGAGGTTATCAAATATATGTTTGCCTAGTATCCTGTGTCTGTTGACAATGAGGGCACGATATTTGCAAAGAAAGTGGAAAACCGACTTCTCCTTATTCAAATCCAGACAGTGTTGACAATGGATATTTCAGAAAAGTCAATCTTGAGATGCGCTTTCGAATTGTAATGACATGTTGTGCAGATAGTTTTACTTTTCTTATCACCAGATAGATAGTATTTAAATAACATTGGTAAGCAAAGGACTGCGGGAGCCATCAATAGACTAGAAGCAGCCGGGCAAGGGGGAGTTTTGTCCTTTCTTAAACCAAGGTCTCTGCTTACAGAGTTTTTACTCTTTTTTTTTTGCTTTTTTGACATAATATGTTTTATATAAACACATCCATACCATACAAAAAAAAATGCCCGTATATGGTTATATTTTGAAGTCGAAACAAAAAAAAAACACACATTGTTTATTAACCCATTCATTTTTAATTATTTCTTCAGTAAATAAATTCATATTACAGCACAATTAAAGTTAGATAACTATATAAAAAATAATGCTACTAATAAATAAAGATAACGAGCAGTTCAAGAATTAAAACTTTAGCGGAAGTCGCCCTTCGTTGTAAACAGATCAAGCAAATGTTGCAGATCTTGCAAGTCTAGTATATATAAGCTGGGATTTAAACTAGATTAAAGTCGGTCAAATATCCAAGCCTAGAGAACTCTTTCCTGCATTGTTCGACTAGTTAAGACGCGGTAGTGTTTGACCAGAGTGACAACAGTGCTGCCTCAGTGTCGATAGAAATATAATTATTTCCATGAATATTCATGTCATTTAGTAAATAAAATGAATCCTTGATAGCAAATATTTTAAACTAAAATAAGCTTTATTTATCCAGATAACAGAAAGAGAGCTTTATCAATAGTTCACAAGAAAATATACTAAATTCGTCACTACAGTCCCTTTTATAACCTTTCGTATAAATTCTGCCATCGAAATCACCTACAAGGTCATCCCTGTCCCACTTACTCCTGGTGGGATTTGGAACAAATATTGTGTCAAAATCCATGTAGAGCGTCAGGTATGTAAATAATGGTTCCATAAACGATGTGATGTCTACAGCTAAAATTCCTTAATTTAACTTTCATGAAAAATATTAGATACTACGAAATTGATAGTTTTCTATGTCACTGTGCATTCTATTAACAACAGAATTTGGCAATGTCTACATTAGCCATTGTTTTTCAGTGCCCTTGTTTTTTTCTCGAGTGAATTTCTATATCTATTGGTATTATATTGTGCCTTTTAGAGGAGGTCCTGTTTATTTATATCCAGCGGCCAAAACCGTTGCAGTATTCGCCTTAATTTTTTTTTTAAAAAACTTGCAATTTGTTGAAGATTAAGTTTATTTTTTTCAAATTTTATTTTCATGACTAATTCCACACTTGTATTAAATATTTTATGTCTTTTGAATATTAAAAAAGATTTCCTGACTTCGCTAAAAGAAGCGGTAGTTGGTTGTCAAGAATTTACTAAACAAACTTAACTTAACTTTTTTAACAAACAAAATTCCAACGTCCTTCTCGAGCGTATTTATCTTATTCTTTCTTGTGTTCCACATCGATTGTTACAGATTTTTTTTTTAATCTAAGAAGTGGTTTTCTTTTCCTTTGACTCCCTATTTATTTAAGAAAGTAAAATATTAACTTAATTTTTTCATTTATTTAATTATTTAACATTTATCATCACAACATTTTACTAAACCAGGTTAAGGCTAAAAACCTTTTGATTTAAAAATTAGGATAAAAAATAAACATGAGGCAAGTAATAGAGACCAACATTTAAGGGCACTAGCAACACTCTCCTACAACCAAGCAGCACCAACAGAGTAAAGTTAAACAAAATGTATAGAAAAATCCTGTGTTCTTATGCACGTAGTCACGAGATGCCAATGCATGATTAAACACCACATAACTGAATTTTAAAACAACAAATATAGAATAAACTTGAACGAGATGCCAGAATAAATAGAGAGATACAAGCTGCAACAGCCAGTATAAGATTATAATGCCATGAGCCAAAATGTTTGTATGTATTTATAAGATAGAAACAAAAAATAAAAAATAAAAACAGGCAGATACAAATACAATATACATAAGTCAAAGAAAATAGAATAGCAAGAAAGAAAAAAACAAATCAGTGAATAAAAAAACAAAGCTTGAATTTCGGACGAATTTCCACGTTCATATTTAATGATGGCATAAAATGAAATGATAATAACAAACAAAAAAATTAAAATAAAACACAACAAGAACAAATAATAAGTAAGTAAGTACGTTAGAACGTACATTTTACATTAAAGGAAAGTTCCCCTTGAATACGAAATAAAACATGATACAAAGGCCAATAACGCCTCAAACAACAACTTGTCAGTCAGTTATATATATATTTCTTGATATTCACAACAAAAAATATTTGAATTTCAGAAAATAAAAAGAAAATTAAAATTGCCATGGAAAATATTTATTTAAAAAATATTAAATACGAAGTTTTTAAATTCTTTGTCCATTCACAAACGCTTGTGGTGACTTGAATTATGTTTATTTACTTATTTTTCATGTTGTGCGCTCTTAGATAAAGTAAGAAGTTCCTTTAGTAAAATTCTGAAGGGATTTTCAGTTTGCAGCCCTAAGGTACTATAAGTTCGGCATATTACCAACGTTAAAGGCTTCTTGCTCAATATTTCTTTTCCAATATTTTTCCTTTTTTTCGAAAACTCTGCATTTTGTTTTATCTGATAGCCCAATGCTAGCTAGAGGAGATTTTAGCCCTGTATAATTTTTTATGTATCGGAATGTTGACCTTTTAAATTTTATAAACTCTTTTGTTTTCTCATGATTTGGGTGTTCACCAAAGTATATTTGTCACTTTATCGACAACAAACTTTAACACTTTTTAAGGTGTTCTGTCATTTTCTAAGAGTTTAATGCATTTTAGAGCAATACCATTATTCGTATTTTTGTACCCTTCACACAGTGAAAAAGGGTATATATAGGTTTGTCATTCCGTGTGAAATTTCTACAATTTTCATTTCCGACCCCATTAAGTATATATTTTCTGAAAGCTTATGAATAGGGTAGTCGATTAAGCTCTGTCGGTCTGTCCGTCTGTCCTTCTGTCCGTGTGTATGTTGAAATCAACTTTTTGAAGCCCCCGACATGGCTTGGACCCGGGTGAGGTATTAATATATCAGAAATATTCGGGAGTAGATCCGTATTGAAAATCAGTAACATCGGTACATAAACAACTGAGATATGAGCAAAAACCCACGACCACCTCGATTTTTTTTTTACAAAAACAACATTACAACAACAACATATATACATACAAACGTGTATACTGGTTAGAGAAAACGTGGCATCGAATCCCATCTGAGCCAAAAAATTATTTTTTTATTTTTTTATATTTTTTTATATTTTTTTATTTTTTTTATTTTTTTTTATTTTTTTTATTTTTATATATATTATATATATTTTAATTATTTTTGTAAATTTTTTTTTAATTTTTTAAAAAATTTTTTTTTTATTTTCTTCTTTATTTTTTTTTTAACATACATACGTAAATTTTTAATTTTACAATAGGATGTTTTTATATATGTATGTATGTTTTTTGTATGTATGTACGTATTTCATATGGGATGAATGGTGATACAAACTACTGTTATTAAAGGGTATAAAGGATTTCGCACGGCTGAATATAGCGCTCTTACTTGTTTTATTTTCATTTTGATTATGTCATAAGGGTGTGGAATATAGATTATCTCTGGATGTTCACAGTTTGCATGCGAGTTATTTCGATATTGCATTGTACGAAATTTTATAATTTAATTGCTTTATTTATTAAAGATGTATATAAACGCGTATTCTATATTCATATTATTCAATCACCCTGTATTCGCCTGTCTGTATTCAATATTTTAATAGCCATATGATCATCAGTCATCATCAGAAAGAATTTTATTTTTTTATAATTCTAATTTTTATTTGTCAAACATTTTGTTTAAACCCTTCTGTTAGATTAAGGCCATTTGATCCAATATTTTTGCCGTTATCTTTATAACTCTTAATTAGTATTATATATTGTTTTAAAAATTCTGCTCTCGTGATTTTATTTCTTGGTTTTTCATTCTAAAGTATTTTATATAAAGTTGGACAAAGAAAAAAAATAAAAATTTAATCAACTTGGATTAGGGACCATTTGGTTTGCATTTGTTTTCGCCCAAAATGGAGCGTAATTAAAATCATGTAAAAATTATCATGAACGCCTTCTTTTCTTGCTATATCATGTATTAATTCTATATCGGTAATTTTTTTAACTCAAAATTAAAATGAAAATGAGTGTAAACTTCTGCAAGAATTGTGCAGCAATATATGCCCGCAATGAAATTTCTTTAATATATTCAATTTGTCAATACATTTGACTATGCTGTATTTATTTGCACTTTTTATACCCTTCGCCTGTGGTGCACAAGGGTATATTTAGCATTGTCATTTCGTTTATAATATCTACAATTTTCATTTCATTTCCCATAAAGTATACATATGTATATTTTCTAAAAGTTTATGAAAAGAGTCGATTAAGGACGTCTGTCCATCTGCCCGTGTGTTGGTTGAAATCAACTTTTAGAAGTAAATATATGTTCCTCAGATCTATGTATAGTATAAATCTTTTGGAAATATCCAGAAATAGATCGCTATTGAAATTCAGCACAATCGCCTTATAGCTTTCTGAGATATGAGTAAATAAACGCGACTGCCTTCGTTTTTTCCCATATTTTTACCAACAAAATTAAAATTTTTCATAGGTACCTTTGCCACTTTTTGTAGACAAAATATGCCTCTAGAGATATTCGTGAAAAATTTCGGATAAATCGGGCTTTAATCGATAAAGTTATAGCCAAAAAATTTTTTTAAATATATATTCCAAAAAGTTACAAACGAAAATCTATTTTTTACATCTGAAAGGACTTGTCTAACGCAATATAAGCACATGTTGGCCGCCACTACAAAATGGCGGACAATTAAATATATATGGGTCAAATCTGGTATTTTAAAATGTAACATTTTTAATCCCTTCAATATTGTTATTAAATGAAATGGCTTGACCAGTATAATGCAGTAAATTATTAAAAAAAATGTAAAATCCAAGATGGGATCTAAAACAAAATGGCAGAACAAATTTTTTTAGCCCCATCAATATGGGTATCAAATGAAAGGAATTGAATGGCAGAAGAAGTAAAAGTTCAAAATCGAGGATGGCGTCTGAAATAATAAAAGAAAATGGCGTATAACATGAAATATAGGTTAAGCTACGATGTGGGATTATACGTATGTACATGATGGTGAACGGTATTATCAGATTCGGCACGGCCGGATATAGCACTCTTACATTTTATTATTGTCTTCCCTAATGAAAGTGAAATGAAAGATAATTATATTGACTTCATGTCATCTATAAGCAGCTAACCTTATTGACTTTGGCTGAGCCGAAATATAGTATTCTCGTTAGTATTTCCAAGGACTGGAGTAAGTGTGGGAGTAGCACTCAACATCATTGTATTTTAAGCAATAAAAGGGGTAATAGAACTAGTTGCACCCACGTCTTGTTCACTCCAAATCACTTTCTAAAATTATCGAGTTCACTCAAAATTCATTTAAATCCAATTTTTAAAGTGGCAATAAAAGAACTAGGCTTAGCTATGATACCTAGGAGAACAAAAATCATTGCATTAAGAATGTATTCAATCGAATTAAATACAAAATATTGGTTTAAAAACTTAATCTTAAACTAAGAATCGGTTATTTTTTAATCTACCAGCAGAGATAAACTAATATTCCCAGAAAAAAATTTTTCCAACAATTCAATGTGAATAACCTTTTTTATGACTTCTAATTCATAGGTGTAAGAGGAGGTACGAAGAATGCCTTCTCCAAATAAAAAATAGTTAGCCTTTAAATACGTGCTTCAAAATAAATACAAATTCATGCAAAAATCTGAAGCAGTTAATGTAAAGACAATTTGTTAACTCATAAAACATGGGTTCCGGTTTATGTACTATGCATGCGTTCTTTGCACTTATTACAATCATGTGAAATTTATTAATATATTTATATAAAGGCATGCTCTCCAATGATATGTTGATGTAAAAAACATGCACGTTTCACCTAAAATGAACTACTTCATCATGAGAAAAACAAATGCATTCACTTTTTCTTTTGCATGTCTTTGTTTGCTGGGCTTAAATGTTTTATTTAAATTGTATTATTATTTTTACAAAATTTAATTGTAATATGAAAAAGGGTATATTACCGAAATTAGCCGAAATTAGTCGAATTTATTCTCGAAACGATTGCATCATAAGCACTCTTTAGATGGTGATTAAGTATTGGATGTTAATATCATCGGCCTTATTCATAACAAAAAGTTAGCCACAGTTTATTCACTACGTACAACGAGCTGCTAACTAGAATGCCTGTTAAGCTCAGCAGCTCGTCTGCCAACTTTTCATAAATCCACTCTGAAATTGCATGATACTCCTCAAAAATGCAACCATTTTTTGTGTATCATCCCAGATATTGACATTTTTTCTTTTCCCATCCATATTAACAATTTTTTAAATTGAAAAATAAATTAAAAGAATAACGAACAATATATTTTTCGTGAACAAAAATTTTTATTCTTTTCTTTATAAAATATTTTTGACACAGAACAGCTGTTTTTCACAAGTCGGCAAACGCTTGGCAGCTCATAAACAAGAGTTTAGCAAATCGTTAGCCAGAGTTTTGCATGTGTGTTATGAATAAAATTTATGCTTACTTTATGCCAACTTTTTGTTATAAATAGGGCCGCATATATTTCAGCTACCAGCTTTTAAAATTAATTGAATTCGGTAATTATTATGTTGCCGTTTTCATATTTTATTTTTGTTACCACCACGTGTTAGATTGAAATTTACCACCAGCAACGCCTTTTTTTTGTTCATTGCTATCTTTCATAGTATTACTACTTTTGTCCTGCTCAGGCCATCAGTTGATTTTGTTTCACCATCAGTGTTTATAACTATTGGCTAATTTTTTGTTTGACCAGTATTCAACAGAATGTTGTTGGTTAAAAAAAAGATATAAATTAGAAAAAAAGGAATGAATTGGAGACTAAAAAAATTTTAATTAAATTTCATTTTATTTATTTCCATTTTGTCAATCACGTACTTGAACTTATTGGAAAGCCCTTATCTATGATTTGAAACATATTTTCTAATTTTCGAAAAATTTTAAATTAATAGAAAAACGTACTTCAATAAGAAAACTTTATCAAAAAATTAAGGACTTAAGTATAAATAAATTTTGTGAGTCAAGCATAATAGTTAAAAGCTTTTTCTTATTCTGAGCTTTTCTAGTTTTAAAATGAAAATATATTGCTGTCCCCCTAAGTGTTTTTTGGGTGGATAAATTTCTATTTTATACGGAAACTGAAGTTATAAAATATATATTGGAAATGTTCCTGTTACATTGTCTATGGCTCTTAAAATAAGAAATACAAATAAAAAGCTGCGACCACTTCGTTGTACAAACAAATTATTTTAAGGAAACAATTCCCTAAGGAAAACACTGATAATTGTTTGCGATTTTATGAAGCCAAATAACTTTCAATGAAGCAATAAAACTTAATCAGCCAGCAGCAGCAGTGAAAAGACATTTACTTGAACAGCGTTTTTTTTATTAAATAATAGAAGGTGGTCTAGAAAGTTATCTTTAGAAGTCAAACCTGTAAAACCTTAAAAGAATAAATTTTGTTAATGATAAATCAGAGAAATTTAAAAGAAAAAGAAATAGAGAAACGTTACAAATAAATCAATAACCCTAACGAAACTATTAAAAAGCCTGAATCTTTAAAGTTTAAAATATCCAGTCCCGAACACTTCCCACAACATCACAAGATCTTTTATGACATGCGCCGAACTTTGAGTTCAATGAATGCCAAGTTAACATGTGTGTGAAGTAGTGTTAAAGACGTCTTATGTGTCCCCCCAAAGTAAAGGAGATTGTATTCAAGATAACTTTTGCCAATCTAAAATGTATTTTGAGCAATACTGAGTCTCTCGCTTCCTTTGCATATCTGTGAAAGGCATCCACTACACAAATGCGAGAATACAATGAAACTACTGCATAAATGCCTTACATGCGTTGCATAATTGCTTCTGTACTCGAAGTTTTCGAGGAGTTTTTAAATTATTTTAAAAACATTATTTGATTTTAATATGCTTTTACGTTCGAGGTATTGCTTTAAATTAAATGAGAGTGACTGCACACTATCAGGACATTAGTATAAGCGATGTACTTTCAGCCGAGTGGAATACATTTTTTAAACCAACTACGGTTGTATCATTGGAACTCGTTTATTTTTTAATTCCAGCTAGTGTCGGGATACAATTTACTTTCTCAGTTCTTTCCAGCAATTCCACAAAGTAAACTTTTGTATCTCTGATGTATTTATATGACTGAAATCATACTCGTCCTGATGGCATATGTCCTGGTTAGTGTCAGGCCTAGATTAATTGTCAGTACGGGTAGATAGATCAAAAAAACACCTCTGGCTACTTGGAGCTATAATTTGGGAGAGTTTAACTCTGCATAGAGAATAATCAGGAGGCAGGCTAGAGTTCCATCTAGTACTTTTATCTGGTACTTTGAAAATCAGTAAGTCTATAGGCATTTCTTTAAAGTTATTTTTTTAAGAGGAAAATACAGATTCGGAGGTGGTAAGATGCCTGGTGTTTGACATTGGTCGGGTTTTGGGCCACTTCTGATATATCTGGATGACGTTGCTTTCAACAGAAACAGTTAATGATAGTTTAGTGACTGAAGTGATCTTCGGGCAACCATTTACGTCTCGGGGTGCCTTTCAACAGTAGAAGCTACTTAGTGACCTGTTAGGCTCCTTTCAGACTACAAATCATTAACTTTATAGCGGAAAAACACAGGGTTTCAGATAGTGCCGAGCTAAGAGATTAATATAGCTGAGAATGACCAACCATAGCCATGACTCTTGAATCTGTTGCACAATATGTTTACATAGAAGGTCGTTAGGCGTCAGAATCTCTTTCCAGCGGTAATAAAACCGTTGAACAATGGCACCAGGTGCTGAAGTTAATCAAAACACTTCATTGTAGAATAATAGGTAAAATGGTAGTCTAAAGAAACAACTTGTCAAAAAATGGTGTCCATCTTTTGTTTAATCAGACAACATATACTCCTACGATATGTATGTTTATATTTAAATCTGTATCATTTTATAACGTTCGTGTTTCACATTTTATTTTATTTATTTTTCATTAAAGTGATTCTGTTACTGTTATGTGTTTTGTTGTCGTTTGGCTATTGCTGTGATTTATGTTTTTTATGGTTAAGATACAGTCATAAATAATAATATAAAACATTGTTTTTTTAACTGTTCTCCTTTAAAAGTCATAAAACATTTATTGCTTGTTTATTGCAAACAATTTAAAAACTGTTAACCCGTTCAATGGTTTTTCTCTATCTTTCTGTTTGTCTCTATCTTGTTTTCCTCGGAGGTTTATTAGCTACGATTATATAAACAAGAGTTGTTTTAATATCAGCTAACGTTGAAATTAAATTATTTTCTCTCGAAAGCATTTTACAATTTCTGTTTTTGTTTTTTTGTAGCTGAGTCTTTACTTGTCAGATTTTTACTCGAAATAATGGTAATAGGGTGGACTGGGAATTAAGCAATTTATATTGACACTTAAAGTTTGCATGAGGTAGTCATATTGTAGAGATGGAAAAAATTAATGCCAAGTTTTGTAACGTGAAAATTGTTTAAGGAACGTGTTGCTAAAATTTTCTCTATTTGCGAAGCACTAACGTTTGAAGATAATGTTTCTTTTAAATAAATCACTTGATTTCTACAATTTGCACAATGTGAATAAGAAATTAATTTAAATAAGAAATGTATTTGTTTAAGTTTAATATCTTGTATTCTAATTAGCTCAATTTTAAATTAAATTAAATTTATTTCTTTTAAATAAATGTTTTACCATCCTTCACTAGCATTAGTTTTGAAATTAGTTGTAAATAAATATAAATATATGAAAATCATACTGTTCTAAGCGATTATTTCCTTCTTACATGGCTTGATATTATCCGTCTGTCTTTCTTTCATCAATCAGTTCATTTCAAAAACACGGTAATAGTTTAGCAGTAATATTCCAAACTAAATAAAATATATTTAAAATTCTTGTAGCTTTCAGACACTGCTTGGTATTCGATTTAGTTTAGAAACGATTCAAAATGTCCATAAAAAAATTTTAAATTTTTGTAAAAGGGGAGAATAATTATATTTATTAAGTTTGAATGCCAGCTAAACTCTTGCAAATAAGACTTTAATCAGTAAAATAAATATATTATAGAACTTAATTTTAAAGGAAACTATGCAGTTTTTCATTAAATGAAATATCGAATCCGGCCCATTTTGTTCTGTAGTGATTTAGAAGCTACTGATTGGCCTCCCTTTCATCACTAAACCCCGCGCCATCTCATACGTTAACTCCGGACCATATGCCTATGATTATCACTTTTCCACTGTAAAGTTTGCAAAAAATATGTGAAATTCAGGTTTGAACAATTTTAAGCCACCTTTCCGTTTGTCTGTACACAGCGTTAAAGAGTTTTGAGCACACCTTATGATATATGTTAACCAGTACATTAACAGATTTATACTTAACGAAAAATTTTCAGTCACTAAAATAATAATAATATATTTTTGTAGTTTTGAATATTTTTGGAAATTTTTTTTAGCTAACCGTGTATATAATATTCTTTATGGTAAAGCTTCTTAAAAAAACTCAATAAATAGTCCGAATTATGCGAAATCAAAAATGCCTGTAAGCGAACTAATGCTAAAGCTATAGAAAATTGCCAGAAAATTAAAAAAGCGATCGTGGTTTTAAAGCTAGCGATGGTTAGCTTCAAAAATTTAAATAAAAGTTTGGTGTTTGCGTTTTCTTAATTTTTGGAAAAAGAGTTTGTGCTAAGCCATAACTCGTTCACCCATTTAAACAGAAGTTAATATCAATATCACCCAAAATAGAGGAACACTCTTTTTATGAAAGTCAGCTTTTTAATGCTAACGAATCCCAGTTGTACTGGAAGCAGCTGCCAAATAAAACATATGCTTTATCATTGGAGAAAAGTGTTGCTGGGTCTGGGACATATAATTTTTTAAGATTTCGCATAGAGTCGCATTTAACAAGAAAATTTTTACAGATTATGAAAAATATTTAAAATTTTGTTTTTGACTAAGATGACTTCGATGACAACACTCAGTTAAATCCTATAAGAGAAGATACTTCTTCTTGAGAAGTCGGACAGCTAGAGAACCAGTCGTTACACTTTTTATACGCTGAAATCTCAGGTTTATTTTATATTAGGCTTCAGTAATTTTACAGCGGAAGATTGGAACCACAGTACTGAAGAAGATTTTACAGAAACGTGATAAAACAGACATAAGCAGTTTTTATTTTTTACCACATATATCATTATATAAGGGTCCGCCATCTAACGTTTTTTTCAACTAGTGCTTATTTCGTGAACGGTAACACTTAGCTCATGTCTGATTTGACAGAAAATTACTTTTATCCTCCGTTGAACGAATATGGTGAGCATCCAATACGTTTTCGCTTCGTTAAGTGGGCCGATGCCGATTTTGCCAAAAAAAATCATCTTTTCAGATGAAGCTCATGTTGATCTTGGCGGGTATGTTAACAAGCAAAATTTTCGCATTTGGGGCACAAAAAACCCGCACGCTACATTGAAAAGCCGATACACCCAAAACAAGTCACTGTTTGGTGCGGATTTTGGGCCATTTTTCCTCGAAAATGAGCAAGAAGTTGTTACAGTCAATGGTGATCGTTATCGGCCAAGTTGAACAAATTTTCGTTGACAAAAATTGAAGAGGAGGATATTGGCAACATTTGGTTTCAACAGGACGGCGCTACGCGCTACACAGCCGAAGCTACACTCGATGTTTTGCGCGCATTTAAAAAAAAATGAAGTTATTTGGCGGACCCTTTATATAATGTATGAATTTAAGGTAAGGCATTATATGGCAGTTGGACGTTAAGGTGGGAGTGTTGCCTTCATTTTCTCACATTGTAATAAATAATTATTATTATTATTGATACCAAACGTGAGAAGAAAAAATTTGCTTCAACTCAATTAAAAACTTTTAACTTAATACATTTATCAATATTAATATTTGACGCTAATAAATATTTTTGTGGAAATTGTCACCTTGATTTCAAATTCCTCTTGAAACAGATTTATTATGTTTCCTACTTAAGAAAAAGAATTAACTTTTGAATTTTTGTTTATCGAAATTTTCTGTTTAAACTAATATTTTTTAAATTTTAATCAGGCTTGAATCTATATTAACATTTTTTTTTGTAAAAAAGAATTTTTTTAATTGAGTTAAATGAAAGAATAATTTGAAAAATTATATTTTTACCGACACTAGCCGAGTGGAATGCATTTTCGAAACCAGCTACGATTTCATCATCAGCACTCTTTGATCTATTTAACTCTTTAGTTTAGTTTTCCTTTTCATATATTTTTTTACTACAATTAACAAATAAATTTTTTTTTTAAATTCGATGTCGTTTTTAATTCTATTAGTATAAAGCCTTAAAAGAGCGCTGCGATTAATTTTTTTTTTTTTAGTTTTTATAAATTCTCCATTTATTGGAAGTTATTTGTTTTAAAAAAGTTTTAAGTTTTTCTATAAATCCTCTATCTGTCGTAGATTTTTTCTTAAGCTTGTATAAAAGTTGTAACGTTTTTCACTGCAGATTTGTAACAAATTGTTTTCTTACTAAATATGTATTTCTGCACACAAAAAATAGAAAATCACGTCCATTGCCAGTGGAATGGTTCGGTTCCTGCAGTCGAACTTTTCATTTGTGATTATAAAATTTCTATTGCAAAATATATAATTTATTTGTGCTGACTACATATTTATACTCCAAAACGAAATTCTAAAGATACAGTCGTAAAATTCTCCTGCACAACTAAACTATGCGTTTGACAATAATTGTGGTACTCACAACCGATACTGTTTTATCTGCGCAGAATGTTTTTGAAACACTTTTTCCTTGAAATAAATTATTTTTTTTTTTTCAATAAATAAAATTTTTTCTTTTTTATTTATGGCAGCTTTTAAGTGTTTGTTATATTGTGTTTGATAAACCTTAGTTTAATTATCCCACTTGACCATAAACTAATACATCTAATCTCTTTATTTAGGTGAGTTGATGCGCCTTTTTTACATACATCACACAAACATATATTTATATAAGTGATTCATATTTATTCTAGTACTTATTAAGGTTATTTAGTTCTGTAACTTTATGTCAACGCACATACAAATATATTTTAGAGTACAAGCGTACATAAACATGTTTACTTTATTATTTAAAGCTTTGTGTTTTTCGTTTTTATTTATTATACTATATATTTTTATGATAAACATGTGTTAGCATAATGGTTTATTTTATGTAAGTATGTATGTTTATCCTACTGTATTCTAGAATATCTTTTTGACATTTATTTGGGTGCTCATTCTCATAAATACTTGCTTCTTTACTAATTCTTACTAAACTAACAAATAAATAAATACAGACATACATACATATATACACACATAAATGTTTATATACATAAAATTTTGTATATACCCTGTAGTAAATGTCACTAGTGAATCAGTACTGATTCACTATTCACTATTCACAGTACTACTGACTTATTATACCCCTGACAATGCTTTTTACTATAGACATTTAACATGTGCGTGTGATTGAAAATCTACTACTGACACTGGTACTACTGAGTAGGAAGTTCTTTAAGGACCATATGTAGACATTGTCACCAGAGATTCAATAGTGCATTTAAGTAATTCTAGTCTACACTTTTGATACTTTTCTGAAATAGACGTCGTTAATGAAACTTTTGTTAAAATATGATGTTTTATTAAAAAAAATTCAGCTTAAATTCAAATTAAAGGAATTCATTAAATATCAAATATTAAAAGTAAATTAGGTACATTTCATTCAATAAGAACTCTTATTTATTGTGTATAACGTTTTTTTCTCATCAAAAAAAAAATTAAAAAAAATGTAGACACTTTGTTGACAATGTCGCCAAGAAGTCACCACAATAGTCGACAAAACTGGTGACTTGGAGACACTTGCCCCCAGGTTTCCTTCAGGGTAGTATAACGAACTCTGAGTGTATGCTAATAATTATGTTTCTAACTCTGTAAAGTGTATTAACGTTTGATTTGCTTTAATAAACTAAAGATGCGGTTATAGACCAGAAGCATTTAAAGACAAATACATACTCAATAAACCAATGAATTCCTCTCTTATCAAACATAGATTGCTTTGATGACCTTAAGGAAATATGAGGCGGTAAAATTTATAGATAAAGGAAAAGTATAACAAAGATTTTTGTAGGTGCTTTTCTAACGGCCCATTTAAATGCAAAAGGATGACTTAAGCAAGTGGTTGTCTATGTGCCAAGGATATATAATTAACCCTGCAATACTAAAGTTTTTTTATATTTCAACTGCAAGATTTACGTCGTTTTGTATGTTTGGTTACGGAAAACGAACACTGTAAATCAGAAAATTTTGTAACCCTAGTAAAATAAGTTTTTTTCGAGTTATCTATTCGAGTTAAGAGATGTGCAAATAATTTGCAATAGCAGCAAATTTTTTTAAAAATTTTAAAAAGATTTAAAAAAGATTTTAAATGTGTTAAAGAATTTCACTTGTACTGATGGCCTTATTCACCACTAAAATCTACTTATTATTGACTTTAATTTATTACACTGCACAACAATATAGAAAATTTTATGTGATTATTGAGTTTTTTCGCGTGACTTTGACTTCACTATTTTTAGTTTTTTGTTATAGCAGTAGTTTAAGAGGTACAGGTTTCACGAAAAAATCTCTGTGTTATTTTCTTTATAATTAAGAATATAAAAACGTGTCTTAGTATTATTTGATACGGCAACGTCAAAATCGTTTGCCTCAATGATGCAAATCATTTTTGTTGCATTTTGGGAGAGTATTTAATTAAAGAATAACGCAAGGCATATTTATTCATCGGGTAATTGCAGTTCGAGAGAATTTTTTGTTTATATTTTTTATATATGAAGTTTGACATTGGAAATAAATTAGAAAAGAGTGAAAATTGTTTTTTATTTTTGCATTTTGACAGCTGAAATTTAAAATAAGTGTTGAAAAAAATAATCAGCTGACGAATCAAGAGAACCTGATGAATAAGTATGCCTTGGAATAACGTTTGAATGTGACAGCTTTCGTGATTGAGATTTATACAAATTGTTTTTGATCACTTACTGGAAATGAAAGAAAAGCTTAGATTCTGCGAAGATATGCAAAACATGCGGTGAGTTTTAATGTTTGTAAATAAAT
Source organism: Phyto melanocephala (assembly GCA_941918925.1). Taxonomy (NCBI): domain Eukaryota; kingdom Metazoa; phylum Arthropoda; class Insecta; order Diptera; family Rhinophoridae; genus Phyto; species Phyto melanocephala. Next base: position 109,544,321 of record OW799234.1, read on the forward strand.
AGGAACTTAAGGGTTCACCACGACGACTGTTATTTCTCTTTGTTAAACATTATTGGCATTAACAGAAAAATCTAACCAAATGGCAATGACCTCTATATGGTTTGAACATTAACGTATTCTGATTCCTAAATTATCAATTGAACCACAAGTTTATACTGCACAGGTGGATCCCATACATTTTGAAGCGAATACTGATAGTAGTGATAATGACTCTGAATGTGACTTGAAAGCGGAAATACTTTTTAACCAATACGATTTAAGTGAACTTGTAAGAGATCTGGAACTGTCAAATTATGCTACAGAAATTTTGATTTCTACTTAGGCTTAAATAAAGAAACGTGGTTACAAAAGAATTGAAAATTTCTTTTTAAAATACAGGAGAACAAAATCTCCTTAAATATTTGGCTTAGGAAAATGATTTTGTATAGATGTTTTTTGTTTAATAATTGCAAAGGGACTGAGAAATTACGTTTCCAGTGTGTGATGTCTATTCATAGACTCAAAAAATCGTAGCCTTAAATGTATTAGGCGTTTGCTATTGTACACTCTACAAAAGTAAAAGAAGCATATACAACTATTGATCTGGCTTTAGACCAAATAAAATATGTGGAACACAATTGGCACATATGTGGCGATTTCAAAATGGTTTTTTAGGCTAAAACGTTGGCTTTTTTTTGCTTGCTGAACAAAAGTTCTAAATATCAACCCTCATTAAAAAAATGGGCTCCTCGGAAATCGTCAGTTGCAGGACAACAAAATGTTATAAGCTTAGCTTTAGAATTAATGAATTGTATAATTTTGCCTCCATTACATATAATACTAGGACTGATAAAACATTGTTTCGCTTGCTTTAAAAAGAGTTTCCAGAATTGAGTGCAGAAAAAGGCAGGATTTTTAACGGGACCCAAAAAAAAATCATTAATAATCAACCCAAGCTTTACGTACTCTATGATATTGAAAAATCGCCATGGAAGGAGTTTTTTTTTTAACTTGTTACACATTTTTTTAAAAAAATTAGTAAGAAATAAAGTTTTGAATTTTCTCAACATGTCGAACAACTGATGAGTAATTTCCAAAGGCATGGATATAACATGAGCCTCAAGTTACACTTTTTTTAAAACCAGCTGGACTATTTTTTTTACCGTTCGTAGGAACAAAAATGAATTCCTTCAGTAAATGCGTAAGATAGAACAGCGCAATTAGAGATACTAGAACGCAATCATATGGCTCACTATAATTTGAGAATTAAGAATAGCTCTCCGCCTTTAACTATAGCAAGAAACTTCTTTAAGAGGAAGCAGTGTTCATTATAAAAATTAAATAAGTTGCAATTATCTCTAAGTTTATTGTATTTTATTATTAAAAAAAAGAACACCCATGTCATTTGAGAATTTCAACTACGTTATTGAAATAATCAGAAAAAAAACTGGATAAATATCATGTAGCATATCCCAATCATAAGAAATGCTGTTATGCTTTTTACTTTTTCTTTTGGCAGTATTTTTGCAACAATTACAGAAAAAATAAAACCTTACGTGGAAAATTCTTCATTCATTACTGGGAAGTAAACCTTGTGTGAACTTTGTGTTCGTTTCTTATTTAATGTGTGAATTAACTATTGTAGGAGCTAATGTCAAATTAGATATGAATTCCTGTAACGTTCCTAGTATGCCACTTTTAAAGACACTTCATTAAATGAAATTTATATTTCGATATTTGTTTAAGTTTTATACAGGCATGGAAGTGTGACGACACGTTTTCGCTGGTTTCGTTAGGGCCGTTACAGTTTGAAGTAAATACATGAGTGGATTTTCGTTAACCGTTATAAATAGCATAACTTTATTAATAAAATGTATAATTTTACTACTACTTTTAGTTGGCTTGTGGCGTACTCATTTGTGTTATAAAGCTTTGAAGTGAATGCGCTCATTATAACGTGTACCAGCCTCCAGTAACACCTCTGATATCCTTTGAGACCTCCTATTGAAGATGTATTGCATTCTCCAATAACAGTTCCCGTTCTGTCTACAGATATTATATTGGAGAGGAGTCCCAGCCTCTAAACTAATATCATGCATTCTTTTTTATTTTCTGGTATTTTGGAGCGAGTGGTATCATGGATAGGGGTTCCACTCTCCAGACGCTCCTCAGATTACCCTGAATACCTGCTATTAGACAGGTATCCCAGCCTCCAATAATAGTTTTCGCTTCAAGATTTTATATTGGAGAGGTGACCCAGTCTCAGTGCAAGAGCCTTCAGTATTAGCACGCGAAGGAGATAAGCTACCAGAGAGCTGTCCCAGTTTCAAATATTTATAAAGTTGCTTATTACTGCTTTAATCGCTTATAACAGAGAGGTTATCCTATCTTTAATATTTACTCTTACAATAGCGGGATCGGCTAGCCACCTAACTCAACACAATGATCAATTGATATACTCGCCAACAAAGAAGCGCACAAGCATCTGTCCTGCCTATTATATATATATCACGTGCTGTGTATGGTTTTAAATCCAACTGTGGTGGTTATAATATTTTTACCGTACATGTCTGCCTCGAGAATTATGTCTTTTTATTTTTAATATTTATTGTATTTATTGGATCTTAGAGTATAACTAATATATTGATTTTGTTTTGAAATTAGATATAAGAAAAAAGTTACAACAAAAGTTACTTTGAAAGCAGTTTGCAAACTTGCCTTATAATTGAACAAACGTATGTGGGAATGGGTTCAGATCATACCACTAGGGCCGGTAGGCACTAATTATAGTACGAACGTTTGATAGTCACGATATATGCGACGCGATAGATTTTATTTCGTACTTGATGGTAATTGGATGAAGCGGGACAGACCTACTATTACCTTGTAGAATATTCGACAATTGGACGAGTAGCGAGCATGTCGATGATGGGGGCACAATTTCGTTTTACAATTAGAGAGTAGTAGCAGTTGAGTTGTCGCAGGGTTAAGATGTACATAGAAAGTTGTTCAGCAGCAACCAAAATATATTCAGTTATCATTACTTCGTTGTAAGAAAGGAAAATGTGAAGTACATTTTAAGTTCAAATCAATATTAACAAGTAAGAGCACTATATTCGGCTGTGCCGAATCTTTTATACCCACCACCAATTTTGTGTACATTTAAAGCACAATATTTATTATTTTGTTAATCGCTACGGAATAATCTCTTTATAATAAAATATGTATCACTTTCTTTGTAGAGGGTGGTTAAATTTTAAGGGCCCATGTTGAAGGTGAACTACACCTAGACTTTAAATTTGTTTTCTGCATTTCACTTGACATTTCTCAATCTCAAACTTACTCAATTTAATCCGTAGAAAGATACGCAAATGAGCAACGCTTTAAAGTTATTCAGGTTTTTTATAAAAATGGGTGTTTAAATCAAAATGCGTTTTGTGCACTTCGTAATTCTTTTGATCAACATAATCGTTCAAATTCGTCCACAATCGGAAGAATTGTAAAAAATATTTAAATTTCTGCAAAACAGGTCTGTATAAAATGTTAGAAAATCTGTGAATGCCTTCTTAGTGCGTTGAATGGGAACTACTGGTGGTTTTTGCGATAGCGTGGCAAAAGAGCAGTCAACCTCGACTCATCATCATGCCCAACAATTGAGCATTTTCATTGAAAATTTGGACCATTTGATAGTGGAGAGGCGCCAAGGATGGGGGGGGCCATTTGGCCGATATTTTGTTAAATACATAATTGAACCGTACAAATATTATAATTACAAAAAGAAATAATAATAATAATATCCTAAATAATTTGTGTTTTATTTAAATTGAACATCGGTCCTTACAATTTAACCACCCTTTTAACTTCGATATGCTACTAAAATGCTTTTGTAAATGTAGTCTTTCAATGAAAGTGGGCGTTAAAGTAGGCGTGTTAATAAAGTTTGTGCTAATAAATACAACTTAGATATTTCAATATAGTCCTTTATTTTCCCAAAAACTTTGTCAATAGAGAAATTACATGAATTTAAGATAAACCGTTATATAGGAGGTAGGCGTTAAAGTGGGCGTGACACCAAAACTTTTTAGCACAACAATTACATTGAGTAGAAGGATATACGCAGCAAATATACCTCTAATTTTGGCGGTTTTATGAGCTTTTAAATTTCATTAACGGTAGATAACGTGAAAAGTGGGCGTTATAGTAGGCGTGTTTATGAGCTTTTAAATTTCATTAACGGTAGATAACGTGAAAAGTGGGCGATATAGTAGGCGTGTCAAAGTTATTTTTGCGAATGAGTACAACTTAGGTGTTTCAATATAGCCCTTTATTATTCCAAAATCTTTATTAATAGAGAAATTATATGAATTGTAGGTAAAACTTTATATGGGAGGAGGGCGTAAAAATGGGCGTGGCACCTTAATTTTCTGGCACAGTATTAGTAATGCCTAGGGAGATATACGTAGCAAATTTTATCATCATACCTCTAATTTTGGCGGTTTTATGAGCTTTTAAATTTCATTAGCGGTAGATAACGTGAAAAGTGGGCGTTATAGTAGGCGTGTCAAAGTTGTTTTCGCGAATGAGCACAACTTAGGTGTTTCAAGATAGCCCTTTATTATGCCAAAATTTTTATTAATAGAGAAATTATATGAATTTTAGGTAAAACGTTATATGGGAGGTGGGCGTAAAAGTGGGCGTGGCACCTTAATTTTCTGGTACAGTAATGATATTGCCTAGGGGGATGTACGTAGCAAATTTTATCATCATACCTCTAATTTTGTTGGTTTTATGAGCTTTTAAATTTCATTAACGGTAGATAACGTGAAAAGTGGGCGTTATAGTAGGCGTGTCGAAGTTGTTTTTGCGAATGAGTACAACTTAGGTGTTTCAATATAGCCCTTTATTATTCCAAAATCTTTATTTATAGAGAAATTATATGAATTTTAGGTAAAACGTTATATGGGAGGTGGGCGTAAAAGTAGGCGTGGCACATTGATTTTCCGCCACAAAAAAGCGTCTCGCCAAAAAGCAAAGTGTGCAAAATTTCAGAGTCGTGCATTCAATTTTGTTGCTTTTATGACGTTTTTGTTTTTAAATATACCGAAAAATACACTGTGCGGTATAAATTTTCGTACATTTTGATGGATAACTCTTTTCCTAATTCATAGATTTAAGCGATTTTCAGGGAAAAACATTCTTTTGACTCGGTAAATATATATTCGAAGTTTCATGACTCTACGTTTATGCGTCTGGACACAATTCCATTTTATTCGATGTGCGAAGGACACCATTTTTTCGACCTACTCTTGCTTTCCGAGCTATAACTCTCTTCCTAATATTCCGATATAGCCCATTTTCAATACCAAACAAACCTTGTCTATAAGAAAGATTCTGGCAAAATTTGAGCCCCCTAGCTTTTTCGGTGCGACCTCTATCGTGCTTTCAACAGACGGACAGACGGACAGACGGACGGACATAGCTAGATCGTCATCAAATCAAACACTGATTCAGAATATATATACTTTATGGGGTCTAAAATGGATATTTCGATGTGTTACAAACGGAATGACAAAATGAATATACCCCCACCATTTTTTTGGTGGCGGGTATAAAAATAATAAACCTCAAGAATAAGCGCTTAAATAATAAAACTATGTATCAATAAATGTTATAACGTGAACTAATTGTGTTTCAATCCCACACGTATAAATGGTCAAAATTAATTCAATTAAAAAAAAAAAAAATCTCATATAAAAAATTAATTAATTTTTTTAAACTTTTTGGAATAGATCTTTTTTAAATCACTAAAGATATGTAAACCTTCCTGTGTACTATTCGATGCAAGTAGTGTTAAGGAACCAAACTCTCCATCCCTGGCTTGACCTAGGACTCAATAATTCAATTAATTTTACTTATTGACATTTCAACAAAGGAATTCCGCTCTAGCAGCAAAATTAAAGTGAAACAAACAAAGAAAATATCGGATGGAAAAAAAACTACGATTTCAGCATAAAATTTTATGGCACTAATGGTCACAATAAATGACCAAATTGTCGTAACAAAGTTAAAAGAATAAAAAAAAAACAGTTAGGAGAAGAAAACATGTTGCTTGTAGTTGACTTTCATACATGACTAAATGACTGAGTGAACTGAAGTAAACGACTGTACGGGAAAATGAAAGAGCGAACAAAATACAGAACAACAAAGCAAAGCAGAAAATCATGGTGGATTCCCTTCAATACTATTCTTTGTCTTTGTTTCCTTTTATGTATGTTGTTTCAACAATATACAAATATGTATATACATTTTTTTATTTTGAAACGCAAACAATGAAATACAAAAAAAAAAACTATTCACTTCTACAGAAAAAACTCAGTTTTTTGATGTTGTTTATCTTACGTTTTCCCCCCTTTTAAAATAAAAGAAGAAGAAAAAAAATACACAAATATTCTTGAAACTGATGAGGTTTTCTCTTTTCGAAGCAAACAGTGGAGAAAAAACGACATCATTGTCACATAAACAATAAAGTTGAATATGTGAACAAAAAGGATCCAGCTAGAACAACAACAACAACAAAATCAAATTGAATGGAATGGTGACACATTAACGCTAAATGAAGGCAAATAAAATGAAGTTTCTAAAGAAAACAGAAATCGGTTTGATCAAAGAAAAATTTAAAGACAATGATTTTATAACAAAAAATTTAATAGAATAAAAAACAGAGTTTTCCAAATATATTTTTCGGTTACTTAGCAATCTCATTTTTGTTGAGATTTTCATGAAAAGTGTTTTTCTTTTCTATAAATGCTTGATTTATCTATTTTGTTTTAAAAATCATTAATAAAGGAACACATATAAAATCTTATAATTTCTAAAATTTTCGTTAATCTTTTTGTTTTATCAAATAGAAAATATATTGTATATCCTTTTGACAAATATAAACTAGCTACAAAATTTGGAAAAAAAAAATTGATAGCATAGCATCAATTTTTAAAGGATTTAGAAATATTAAGGATTTTTAGTGTATTAAAGGAAAATTTCACTTTTAAATTTTATACTCTTTTGGTGTCATTCTCGTACCTGCATTTTAAATATTTTCTTTTTTAAATTCCTATAAATACCAGTTGAAATGATGATTTGTCTACACAAAACAACTGTGGTTAAGAATCACGTTTTGGGGCAGGGGTGTTAAAAATTGCAAATGGAATTTTTAAAGTTTTTGCTTGGAGTCGATAAAAAGTTAAACATGTCCTCTATTACTTATAAGGTGGGTCCAAATTTGAATTCTGATCAAAAAGCTTATTTCTAAAAATTTTTATTCTGATTTCAAATAGCACAATATCTCTTTCCGTTGAAACTTTTGTCAGGTAGCTTTTAAAAAAAACTTTTCACTTTGTTTATCTTCCTTTAAAACCACAAATTACATAATTCAGCATGATTGATCTCTGGGTATAAGACCGTCTAACACAACACAAAAATAATTTTTCTCTTCAGCTCAAATGATTAATTTCAAATAAGTCAATAATTTGAAACGATTTAAAATAAAATTTATAATACGAAATTTTTATTATACACTTTTTTCGTACCTATGCAAAATGGGATTAGTTAGAAAAAAAATAATTTTTAAAACAAATAAACTAAAAACAAAATTAGGGGTTTTCAATATTTTGATAAGCATTAATTTGGGGGTTCGTGAATATTTTGGAAATCTTTTATAAAAAATTCCCACCACAAAGAAAGTAGTATATACTTGAATTGCACAGAAGTGACTAAAATTTTGGACTACCCTTTTAGAGCGCCAAATATTAATGAAAAATCTTATGTTCGCCTAAAATTTGTAAAATCAGCAATTTCTATGTTTTACTAGAATACATTTAACTTTATGAGAAATTTCAATATATTTGAGATGGCAGTGATAGCAAAATATCAAATTTCGTCCATACAAAAGATGGATATTCTTTATTACATATTTGCCAAAACGCCGATAGATAGATTGTCTCCAATAAGTCATTTAAAACAAGCATAAAGTGTGCCTCCCCCAATGCTTCAATGGGAGTTAAAGACAACTTGTTTAAAATATTTCTAATATTTAATTTAAATAAGAAACGACACTTGTACTAAAATAAGTGGTTTTCTTTTTATATTATATTTTGCGCTGTAGAATTTTAATAAAATTAAAATATTAAAATAAAAAAAACTAATTTTTATATTTATATGAACAAAAAATCAAAATGTAATTTATGTTTTTAGTATGAGTGGAATAGAGGACAAAAGGCTTAAGTGACTTGTGTTTAATAATGAGGAAAAGAACGTTCAATTTAAAATAAAAAAAAACTTGAGATGCTAACTCGAATAAAACTTTTTAAAAATATTAAAATATTGAAATGTATTCGAATCTAACAAGATAAAAAATTTTATTTTTTTTTTAATTATTACAAAACCACATCATTACTTTTGAAATAAGTAAGGTCTCACTTATTTATACTTCCCTTGTGCTTTGACTTTTTTTAAACTTGAATTTTTATCTTAAAAACAATTTGAGTTATTCCTAACAGAAGGAACAAATACACAAAGTTTTTTAGTAACATTTTATTAAAAAAAGTCTTTATGGTTCTCTGTTACAAATAAAAACGTCATAGTTAAACAACAGACATCATTGTGTTCATCGCCATCGTCAGTCTCACGTCTGTTATTGTCTGTTTTCTGGAATTTTTTCCATTCTTTTGTGAGGAAGTGCCTTGAACCATTTTTAGTAAATTGATGGCATATAGCAAAAAATGTCCTGGAACTTCCTAAATTTGTCAAACTTTATTTGCTGGATGCTATCTATTTTTAAGGGGAAGGTGTGGGAGTAGCTGCTTGTCTCGGTCAATATTTCGAGCTTTAATTTTTACTTTGGTGAAGTATTTTTGCTTATTCATGAGATTATTTTTGTATGAGAGATAGTAATTTTTGGGATTTCGTATACACTTCTTTTGAAAAATCTTGGGATGAGCTCTTAAGTTACAAAGCCCCCATTGCATTGATGTTACAGTAATTTTTTTACTTCAATATACCCCAAACTTTTCTTTGTCTTCAAGTTCATAAATTTTACAGCGTTTTTTCTGTACTTCAAGAGGTCGCTAATTTATCTTTCAAAACTTTATTAGTTCCACCTACTTATTCCATGTAAAAACAAGTAAGAGCACTATATTCGGTTGTGCCGAATCTTTTATACCCACCACCAATTTTGTGTACATTTAAAGCACAATGTTTATTATTTTGTTAATCATTATGGAATAATCTCTTTTTAATAAAATATGTATCACTTTCTTTGGTGGGTGGTTCAATTTTAAGGGCCCATGTTGTAGGTGAACTACACCTAGTCTTTAAATTTGTTTTCTGCATTTCACTTGACATTTCTCAATCTCAAACTTGCTCAATTTGATCCGTGGAAAGATACGCAAATGAGCAACGCTTTAAAGTTATTCAGGTTTTTTATAAAAATGGGCGTTCAAATCAAAATGCATTTTGTGCATTTCGTAATTCTTTTGATCAACATAATCGTTCAAATTCGTCCACAATCGGGAGAACTGTAACAAATATTTAAATTTCTGCAAAACAGGTCTGTATAAAATGTTAGAAAATCTGTGAATGCCTTCTTAGTTCGTTGAATGGGAACCACTACTGGTTTTTGCGATAGTGTGGCAAAAGAGCAGTCAACCTCGACTCATCATCATGCCCAACAATTGAGCATCATCATTGTCATTGAAAATTTGGACCATCAGATAGAGGAGTTGTGCCAAGGATGGGGAGGGGGGGCCATTTGGCCGATATTTTGTTAAATACACAATTGAACCATACAAATATCATCATCACAAATAGAAATAATAATAATTTTCTAAATAATTTGTGTTTTATTTAACTTCGATATGCTACTAAAATGCTTTTGTAAATGTAGTCTTTCAATGAAAGTAGGCGTTAAAGTAGGCGTGTCAATAAAGTTTCTGCTCTTAAATACATTATAGATATTTCAATATAGTCCTTTATTTTAACAAAAACTTTGTCAATAGAGAAATTACATGAAATTAAGATAAACATTTATATGGAAGGTAGGCGTTAAAGTGGGCGTGTCACCTAAACATTTTGGCACAACAATTACATTGATTAGAAGGATATACGTAGCAAATTTGATCATCATACCTCTAATTTTGGCGGTTTTATGAGCTTTTAAATTTCATTAAGGTTAGATAACGTGAAAAGTGGGCGTTATAGTAGGCGTGTCAAAGTTGTTTTTGCGAATGAGTACAACTTAGGTGTTTCAATATAGTCCTTTATTATTCTAAAATCTTTATTAATAGAGAAATTATATGAATTTTAGGTAAAACGTTATATGGGAGGTGGGCGTAAAAGTGGTCGTGGCACCTTAATTTTCTGGATATACGTAGCAAATTTTATTATCATACCTCTAATTTTGGCGGTTTATGAGCTTTTAAATTTCATTAACTGTATATAACGTGAAAAGTGGGCGTTATAGTAGGCGTGTCAAAGTTATTTTTGCGAATTAGTACAACTTAGGTGTTTCAATATAGTCCTTTATTATTCTAAAATCTTTATTAATAGAGAAATTATATGAATTTTAGGTAAAACGTTATATGGGAGGTGGGCGTAAAAGTGGTCGTGGCACCTTAATTTTCTGGATATACGTAGCAAATTTTATTATCATACCTCTAATTTTGGCGGTTTATGAGCTTTTAAATTTCATTAACGGTATATAACGTGCAAAGTGGGCGTTATAGTAGGCGTGTCAAAGTTGTTTTTGCGAATGAGTACAACTTAGGTGTTTCAATATAGTCCTTTATTATTCCAACATCTTTATTAATAGAGAAATTATATGAATTTTAGGTAAAACGATATATGGGAGGTGGGCGTAAAAGTGGGCGTGGCACCTTAATTTTCTAAAATAGTAATGACATTGGCTAGGGGGATATACGTAGCAAATTTTATCATCATATCTCTTATTTTGGCGGTTTTATGAGCTTTTAAATTTCATTAACTGTATATAACGTGAAAAGTGGGCGTTATAGTAGGCGTGTCAAAATTATTTTTGCGAATGAGTACAACTTAGGTGTTTCAACATAGCCATTTATTATTCCAAAATCTTTATTAATAGAGAAATTATATGAATTTTAGGTAAAACGTTATATGGGAGGTGGGCGTAACAGTGGGCGTGGCACATTGCTTTTCCGTTACAAAAAAGGGTCTTGCCAAAAAGCAAAGTGTGCAAAATTTCAGAGTCGTACATGCAATTTTGTTCCTTTTATGACGTTTTTGTTTTTAAATATACCGAAAAATACACTGTGCGGTATAAATTTTCGTACATTTTGATCGATAACTTCTCTCCTAATGCATAGATTTAGATAATTTTCGGGAAAAAATATTGTTTTTACTCGGGAAATATATATTTGAAGTTTCATGAGTCTACGTTAATGCGTTTGGACACAATTCCATTTTATTCGATGTTCGAAGGACACGGTTTTTTCGACCTACTCTTGCTTTTCGAGCTATAACTCTCTTCCTAATATTCCGATTTAGCCCATTTTCAGTACCAAACAAACCTTGTCTATAAGAAAGATTCTGGCAAAATTTGAGCCCCCTAGCTTTTTCGGTGCGACCTCTATCGTGCTTTCAACAGACGGACAGACGGACAGACGGACGGACATAGCTAGATCGTCATCAAATCGAACCCTGATTCAGAATATATATACTTTATGGGGTCTAAAATGGATATTTCGATGTGTTACAAACGGAATGACAAAATGAATATACCCCCACCATTTTTTTGGTGGCGGGTATAAAAAGAATTTTAGAATTTGTTTGAAGAGGTTTTAACCACCTGTTCTTCAAGCAAAGCAGGTCATCATATTTTGTTACCGCATGATAATCCCACATTTATCTGTTGTAATCTAAACTTCTCCGAACTTTGTCTACTAATTCAATTTGTTAACTCAATTTAAGAAAAAAGTCTCTTGGAAGTCTTCTGCTTCAAACTCCTCATATAATAAACGGACATAATATTTCTTAGTTTATATATTTGATATTATATAAATAAATAATATAAATATAAATTTTATGTTTATCTATTTGATATTATATCATAAATAAATTTGCATTTTTTTTATATACAAACAATTAAACAAATACGTAATTTTTATTTTACACTGGAATTTTGCTCATTATTCTCTAAGTACTTAATACATGAAAGAAATTTTCTTAAATTTCTAGGCCTCGTATTATTTGTAATAATTTTATTTAAAAATTTTTTGTCGATGCAAGGAGTTGTAATTGCTTTAATTTGTAAGTTGGTTAGTTAAGTTTGCGAAAATTTTTCAACACATTTAATACTAAAAAGTATATTTTATCTACCATTTTAAGAGGCAACAGTTTTAAATTATTATTTTTAATAACACATTGCAGCACTAAAATCTTGAACGAATTGACACCCCTAAAATCTGAAATCGTATGATGGTAGAAGAAAAACCCTAGATGGGTTTTGAATTATTTTTTTATTTATTTTTTAAATTTTTTACCGGGGGTTGGATTTTAGTACAATTTTCAAAAAACATGTAATAATTCTTAAGTCTATATCTCGTGAACTTTTTGAAAAATTGCTTGTCTCTCTTCGTCATATTTTTAGCTCTTAGTCTGGTCTAAAAATTTTACCTTGAGATAAAATCAAAAAAACAACAACATAGCAAAACTGTAAAAAAACATAAAATTTCGTCAAAGATTTTTATTGTTGTATATAAGGACACTTAAATATTTTAAAATAGATACTTAGAAAAATTGATGATTTAGAACATAAGGGAAGAAAAGTAAGGACACTTCAAATCTTTTTAAATATATATTGAACTTTAGTCGTCGCTTTCGGAGCTAGTCTCATTATTTGAAAACATGTCTGCGACCGTTTCGCTGACTTTATTTTCGTATGAAAATACTTTATGGCTAGACCAGCATACTTCTCCAAGCATAGCATCTATTTTTTTCCTTTAAACCGCTTTTCCATCGTGATGGTTACTTGGTGGAAGCGCTCAACTTGCTCATCAGATTCTGTTGGCAATTGTTTTTCGAACTCTGCCAAATGATTATTTACAAAGTGAGGTTTAAATGTCATGGTCACGCCAATTGCTTGGAATGACTTAGGCGTATTTTTTACTAAAACTTTTCATTCGTCGACTTAACTTTTTCCTAAGACTCTTTCTATAACTGCCTTAAGTGCGTCCCAAATAATTAAGTCGTTTCCATGCAAAACCATTTTGAAATCTTCACTTTTTAGTAGATTATTAAGTTCAAAAATGTGCTACTGTGTAATTAGTATTGTAATTGTTGTTTTAAAAAATATCTATTGTATGCACTTTGCACTACTTTTATTTTCTTTTGGTGGGTACGTCTTATCGTATAATGAATATATTATTACTCATGCGTCATGGTGGTTATAAGTGAAATATAACATCGATTGGCGTAAGATTAATATCAAGACAAATTTATTTGTTTATATGATTCTTTTCTTTTTTACTTATTTCAAACTTCAACTGTTAAAGCCAATAAATAAAAAAAATTTTTTCTTTTCTCATTTAAATATCAAACTTTATATATAAAAAACATGAACAATAAATTTCTCCCCGAACTACGATTTTCTGATGAACAAATACGCCTTGAATACTCGTATCATTAAATAAACCAATTAATAGCGATATATTTCCGATAGCATTCTCCACTATCATGTAGAGTATAATGACCACATTGTAGGTAAGCCTAAACTTCATGTTATATGCCATTCTTCTTTATAATTTTCGACACCATCTCTTATTTTTAATTTCAAAATATTTAACATTTTCTACTTGTCAAGCGCTTGCAGTTGATATCCCAATTCATGGAGTTAAGAAAAAAAAATTTACCATATTTTTTATATTCCATCTTAGACCCAAAATTAGTTTAGAGCGCCATTTAGAATTTTTACATTTTCATAGTTTATTGTATTGCAGCAAAGCCCTTTTTTTTGATAGCAATACCAGTTTTAACAAAAAAATAAATATAATTTAATATCCACCATTTTGTATGGGCAGTCGGCATGGTTTTTTTAGTTTATTATATTGCAATCCCTTAATTTGATACCCATATAACTCTATTGATTGTCTAGAGGTTGAAAAAAATCGATTTTTGTTTGTTAATATTTCCAAGAAAGTTGTAGGCTTTTGATCCAAAATTTTTCAGGAATATGTCCAGAGACATATTATATCTGCAAACGGCAGAGAACTAAGATGTCTATTACTTAGTCTAGCTCTAAAAATTGTTTAACTTTTGTTATAAAATTTAAAAAAAAAAATAAAACATTGTTAGTCCTGCTTGTTTACTCATATCTCAAAAATTTACCGAGCGTTTGTGCTTAATTTAAATAGCGATTAAATATCGGATCTTTTTAAAAGATTGATACTACACACAGATCCCTGCATCGTGTGGTTGGTTCTAAAGGTTGATTCAACCAACACATGGACAGTCGGTCATTGCTTAACCGACATCCCTATTCATAAAATTTTAAAAAACATATACTTTATGGGATCGGCAATAAGAATTGGAAGAATTACAAAATAACAAGGCTAAATATACCCTTGGGCATCAAACGTTAAAAGTATTGAGATATATGCAACTGAAATTGTCACGACTCATTTACCAATCTGGAAATATTTTTTTGGCCGATTCCTTGCTTAAATAAATAAAATCAAGGTGAACACAACGAATTTTGGAATTACGCCTTGCGATCGACTGTTCTGGCGAAATCACCTGTATAAATATGACTTGTGATAAATCTAGGAGTCATCAGGCCGCATGCTAACTTAAATTTATTAAAACATGAGTGTAACTATGCACTTAAATTTGCATTTAAAATATATCGAAAAAACAAATACATGAAAAAGAAATAGTGAATTCATGACTTCAACCCATGATGAAGTGGTTCAATTAAGGTGAAACAGGCATGATTATTACATTAAAGTAACATTGGAGAGCAAGTGCTTATATGAATATATTAACAAAATTCACTTCATTCTAACAAATAAATAGAATGCATAAATAGAAGATGAAAAGAAACCCATGTTACATTAGTTAATAATAATTGTTTACATAAAATGTTTAAGATTTTGCATGTATTTTGAAGTACATCATTAAAGCCTATTTATCGTAAATTTGGAAAAGGCATTACTTACGCCTCCTCTTGCACTTATGAATTAGTAGTCACGAAACATGTTACTTACATTAAACTAGAGCTAAATTTTTTCGCTGGGAACATATAATTCACGTTCCTGTGTAAAAGAGATACAACTATAAAAGTGACATTGAAAAATGTGCTCAAATATAAAGACATACGATAAACTAAAAACGAAATGTTTGTTGATAAAAACTTGCACGGTAACAATTCTTTCAAATTTGTATTAACAAAACTAATTTCTTTATTGTTTATTTAGACTGTTTCTTTAAAATTTTCTTAAATTTGTTTTTCATGTTTTTTGTGATTAATACTTCATCTGAAGATGGCAACACAGTTTGGTCAAAATATTGAGAGAAAGGACGTAAACGAATTACTAAATGGCAATTATATTTTAATAATTTGTTAGATGGACCTCATGCTGAACAATTTCCAAGAATAAAATAAGATCAATATGCGAAAATTTTTAACCATTATTCACATTTATTAATGAATAGTTTTATTCCTAACTATTCAAAAAAAAACAACCTATTTAAATTTACAAACTATTTTTAAGGATCTTCCATAGTTATTTCCGTTTTCTAGTATTCGTGGTTACGCTGGTTAAACTATGCTTTTATTGTTATTTTTCATTTATATTAATCTTACCCATTTGTTTTATAGTTGGAGAATTTGTTAACTCTTTTGTTATGCAAATTTTGCAATACTTACATGCATGAAGCTGTGTTCTGTATTTTTGGCTTTCTGTAGTTGTTTGTCTTATCCCTACAAATCATCAACAACTTTATTAGAATCTAAATGGTAAAGCTGCATATGTCAGTTGAGAATAAAAATCATATAGCAAAAATTATATATTCCTGATGGCTTTATTACAAATGTCCATTATTTTTTCTCCTGTCCCTACACATTTTTGTTTACCAGTTGTTGTTAGTATTATTGCATCTTTTTTGTTTTAACGATTCAGTCGACAACCAAGTCTTTTAGATGAGGCAGTAGTGGTACTTCGCTTTATTATTACAGTGAGCGAGGAATAGTCGCGGTGGTGTCGAAAATTGCTATTTTTTGGCAATATTATTTTAGTAATACAGAGACTATTTTTCTGCAATCTATTTTGCTTTTGTTTTGTTATTATTACTGTTATATCCAACATAGTGTTGAGTCAAATAATTAAATGTTGACGGTGTTGATAACAGACTAGAACCTAATGTCTGTATGTGTTAATGGTATAGTACAACTGACCACAACAAATACTATTTTTTTCCATATTTGTTATGACTTTCACAAACCAAGAAAGGCAACAAAAACTTCTATTACCAGTTTTGCTTTAAACTTCTGTTATTGATACTAGTGAGTTATTTGTTTTGTGCTTGTTATGTGGTTTGCTTTTATTTTTTGACGTTTTCTGTTTTACTTCATTTCTTTCGTGCTGCTATTGTCATTGTGGTCTTTTTAAAATGTTCGCACTGTCATGGTTGGTATAAAAATATAACATTCCGACAGCTTCTGTGGCATGCAATCTACCAGAGTGTAAGTAAGCAGAAAATTAATTATTTTTTGCATTTAACTAAATACCTACTAGTTGTTAAGAGCTTGGTAGCGTTGGTACATTTTTATGATTTCAATTAGTTTTATTTTAAAGAATATTTATAAAAAAATATATAATTTATTAGAATTCTAATATAATTGTTAAAATTAAAAAGAAACAAACTCTACTTATGATTTAACCATGATTACCTCATGCTGAAAAAAACAGTGAGTTATGTTTTGTCAACCTATGTATGTATGTTTGGTATCAATTAGAGATTTATTAGTTTTTAGAACTAAGATATGAACTTATGTTTTATGGACACTTGCCCAGAAAAATGCATACCCATGAAATCTTTAACGATAGATTTTAACAAAATATACTGAAATTACAACTTTTGTACAGAAATAGTATGCACGCGTTGTTGCGTTTAATACATTTAATTTTTGAAAATAATCACCGCAAATTTGCTGCAATCTTCTTATCAACATTTGCAGAATGCGTTTAATTTTGATCCGGTTCATTTTGAACTCATAAAGACTGAGTCTTTTTTAAGCTAAAAATATAAATTAATTCTACCATATATTCCGTATATTTATTTTGATTTTGATATCCTTCCTTAAGTAAATCCAATAAGCTATGAACACCAAATCTAAGAAAAAAACAAGTAAGAGCCGTGCTGAATCTGATAATACCCTTAACCAGCTACATTACTTAGGCTAGATTTTTGATTTCATGCATTACTCTACTGTCCTTATTTTTTCCGACATTTTATTTGATTTTGAACTTTTACATAATTAACTATATTTTACTAGCCAAGCCATGGTGTAATTACATAAGGTGATAGCCTAAAGGAGAGCAATTTTTGTCTCTCTTTTTTTATGTATGGAGTTTGACAATTTCCGGAGTTGAAATCATTTTTTAAATATGTAGTTTGACATACTCCAGAACACAAATAAATAATCAGCTGGTCTGGCACCGCCACCTTGCTTAATTTCACCATGGGTCAAGCCCTTTCATTTGATACCCATATTGTTGGGGTTGAAAAAATTACCTTCTCAATTTTGTTTCAGACGCAAATCTAGATTTTACACTTCTTTATAGTAAACTACACTGTACTGATCGAGCACTTTTTTTTCCAAAATTGTTGGATATAAAAGGGACAAAGTCATAACTTCTATATTTGCTCATATACTGGCTATTTAATATAGGACGTCTTCTTGATTTTTCTCCTTTATTCAATATTATTTCAATATATTCAATTGATTTCCATATTGGCTCTCATGGTTATATAGAAACTGAAAAATATTTATTTTCGTTTGTAAATTTTAGGAAAAACAATGAAGCAGTTGTACTTTGGTGCTTATATCTCAGTTGGTCTCCAACCGATTTGTTAGTTTTACTTTGAAATTATTTCTAAGATTACGGCTTATAATTTGGT
Organism: Phyto melanocephala; assembly: GCA_941918925.1. NCBI lineage: Eukaryota > Metazoa > Arthropoda > Insecta > Diptera > Rhinophoridae > Phyto > Phyto melanocephala. The sequence continues at coordinate 109,562,507 of OW799234.1, forward strand.
ATCTTAAGCGTATTCAATAATAAACTTTTATACCCTTTACACGAAAATAAATAAATTAAAAAAAAAACATTTTAAACTAGAGTTTAAATTATAGTAGTAATAAATAATAGTATTAATGACATGCACACCCTTTGTTTTGTTTTTTTTAACACTCCACTATTTAAAGAACAATGTGAATGGCATGAGCAATTTTTTATACCCTTCACAAAGTGAACAAGTAAGAGCGCTATATTCGGTCCTGCCGAATCTTAAATACCCTTCACAACATGTAGTCATGCAATAACAGTGGTTTGTATCACCATTCATCTCATATGAAATACGTGTATACATATATAAAAACATCCCATTGTAAAATTATAAATTTACGTAAGTATGTATATATGTATGTATGTAAAAAAAAAAAAAATTAAAAAAAATTAAAAAAAATTAAAAAAAAAAATTTAAGAAAAAAAATTAAAAAAAAAATAATAAATATAAATAATAACTATAAAACGAAAAAAAATAAAATATATAAAATAAAAAATGTAAAAAAAAAAATTGGAAAAAAAATATAAAAAAAATTTTTTTAGCTCAGCTGGGATTCGATGCCATGCTTACTCTAAGCAGTATACATGTTTGTATGTATGTATGTATGTATGTATGTATGTATGTATGTTGTTTTTGTAAAAACAAAATCGAGGTGGTCGTTGTTTTTGCTCATTGTTTTTGTACCGATGTTTCTGATTTTCAATACCGATCTACTTCCGAATATTTCTGATATTTTAATACCTTACCCGGGTCTAGGCGATATCGGGGGCTTCAAAAAGTTGATTTCAACATACACACAGACAGACGGACAGACAGACAGACTGACAGAGCTTAATCGAGTCCCCTTTTCATAAGCTTTCAGAAAGATCTGTCAGTGTAACATTCCGACTGTCTGTCCGTGTTGAAATCAACCTTTTGAAGCCACCCGACATCGCCAGGACCCGAGTAAGGTATTAAAATATTAGAAATATTCGGTAGTAGATCGGTATTGAAAATCAGAAACATCGGTACATAAACAACTGAGATATGAGCAAAAACCCACGGTCACATAATTTTTTTAACACAAAAACAACATACAACAACAACATACATACATACAGACGTGGTAAGTATACCAGTAGGTTAAAGTAGGTTAGAGTAAACAAGGCTTTAAACCCCAGCTGAGCCCAAAAAAATTTTTTTATATGTTTTTCTATTTTATATTTTTATTATTTTTTCTTAATTTTTTTATTCTTTTTTTTAATATTTTTTTAATATATTTTTAATATATTTTTTAATTTTTTTTTATTTTTTTATACCCTTCACACAGTGAAAAAGGGTATATATAGGTTTGTCATTCCGTGTGAAATTTCTACAATTTTCATTTCCGACCCCATAAAGTATATATTTTCTGAAAGCTTATGAATAGGGAAGTCGATTAAGCCCTGTCAGTCTGTCCGTCTGACCGTCTGTCCGTGTGTATGTTGAAATCAACTTTTTGAAGCCCCCCGACATAGGTTGGACCCGGGTAAGGCATTAAAATATCAGAAATATTCGGGAGTAGATCGCTATTGAAAATCAGAAACATCGGTATATAAACAACTGAGATATGAGCAAAAACCCACGACCACCTCGATTTTTTTTTCACAAAAACAACATTACAACAACAACATACATACATACAAACGTGTATACTGGTTAGAGAAAACGTGGCATCGAATCCCAACTGAGCCAAAAAAAAATTTTTTTTAATTTTTTAAAAAATTTTTTTTTTAATTTTTTTTTTTATTTTTTTTTATTTTTTATTTAATATATTATTATTATTTATTATTATTATTATTATTTTTTTTTTTTTAAATTTTTTTTTTATTTATTTTTTTTTTTATTTTTTTTTTTGTTTTATATATGTATATTATATATATAATAATTTTTTTTTTAATTTTTTTTTTAAATTTTTTTTTAAAATTTTTTTTTTTTTTCGTTTTTTTAACATACATACGTGTACGTATTTCATATGGGATGAATGGTGATACAAGCAACTGTTATTGCATGACTACACGTTGTGAAGGGTATATAAGATTCGGCATGGCCGAATATAGCACTCTTACTTGTTTTTTTTTTATTTTATATCTATATTTTTGTTGTTTTTTTAAGTTTTTATACCTTTTTTAATTTTTTTTTATTTCATTAAAATTTTTGTTTTATATTTTTTTTTGAACATACATACTTTAGTTTTTAATTTTACAATGGGATGTTTTTATATATGTATGTTTTTTATATGTATGTACGTATTTCATATGAGATAAATGGTGATAAAAACAATTGTTATTGCATGACTACGCATTGTGGAGGGTATATAAGATTCGGCATACAACAATATAGCACTCTTACTTGTTTTATTTCTTTTTGTTTGTTTTGTTACATACATCTGATTTGCTGATGTATTTGTTGCAACTTTTATCGCTTATAACTTGTAAAATGCTTAACCAATGTTAATATAATTAAAATTGCAAATTCGAATAGTGAAATCGTTATTAAAATCAGCGATGTTACGTGACCGAAAGGTGTGAAAAAAATATTAGGACATTACTGGGTATTTACAAATTTATACACTTTATCGCGAAATCCTCCTATTAAAGATTTTATGGGTAGTTTAGTTACCTTTTTGGATGAGATGGTCCACTTACGTTTAAAATCGGACATGTGTTGGGTTACGTTTCCCTTGTTCTTTAGATATTTTTTTTACAAACGTCCAATAACTTTCAACAGGCCAAATTTACGGATGGTTAAGTGGGTTGCACTACCGTGGCACAAAATTAAAAAACTTTACTCGAAAATTGTAAAAATTCTGCCAGTACATACGTTTTAACATCAGTCACAGAACATGCATGCATTTTTTAAAAGAATTTTAGAAAAAATTTTTGGTTTATTTTTTAACTTCTAAGTTTTTTATCGCATTGCTAATGGGAACTTTTCAATCTTTAAACGACATTTTCCCAGGGTTAGCTTTGAATCTGCTCATAAAAGAATCAGAGCGTATAACCCTACAATCATTTTTTCTGATGGAAGTATTCGGTGCAATTCGAGAGATTTGTTCGAATTATTTTGCTTATCTATTCGATCCTTCTTCTCAGGGTATAGCATTTCCTTTAATGTTCAACAGTTTGACGATGAATCTCCAGATTGTTTGCTCTTTTTTGAAAGTCAATATTGGATTTTTTTTAAGTTTTATTTCTTCAATCAATATTTTTTCGTTGTCCATTTTGCCCGAAATAACAGTTGAAAATTAATGATTTTGAAAAGATAATATCTGTCGTATTTTTAAAAGCTAACATTATTAAAAAATAATAATTTCTTGGATGTGAGATAACTTTTGGCGGGTATAGTGTATTTTTTCGCACTCACTTTTTGTTAGGTATAGTTTATTTAAACTTTGAACAGGTACCGATTGTTTCGACTTCAAATTAGGAAATATTTTTTTTTTTTAAATTTTAATGAAAGGTTTTCCAATAAGAATGATATGATTTCTTTGAAAAAAGGACACTTATTTTTAAGAAAATTCAAAAGTGTTTTATTTAATGTGAAGTACAATCGATACAATTAAGTTTTAAATAAAACATTATTTAAAGGGTCTCCACGAAGAAACCACACCAAACTGTCAATTTAGGTTAATGTAATGGTGAATGGATATTTCTCTTTCTAAACCAGACTCTTTTCAAGCTTTAGAAGTTAATATCGAGCGTGCTATTCATGACATACGACTTGATTTTGTGGAAAAAGTGTTTGAAAATTGCGTTCACGAATTCGTTTCTGCAGAAGAAGTCGTGCAGGACATTTGAATGACGTTTTATTAAGAACTTAATTGTATTAATTGTACTACACATTAAATTAAAAGCTTTTAAATTTCCTTAACAATAAGTGTGTTTTTTTTAAAGAAATTATATCGCTCTTATTGGAAAAGCTTTTATATACCTACTTAATTAGGATTCTGATTGGATATTCTAGGAATTGAGAGTTCGATTTTCGCCACAGTTTCTCATCTGTAACTAACTGTTAATATTTACAAGCAAATTATAATTCATAACTTTTGTGTAATAGAACAATATTTTTTTATTAAAATTAAATTCTGTAATTGTATATATTTGTGTGATGTTAGCCTCCAATAACAGTAAATACTTAGTTGTCTTTACTAGTTTGGCAGTTGGCTTATCGGATTGCAACTTTAGTAGGAAACTTCACAAAAATTTTATGTTTGTAATATAAGGACCCATATTAATATATTTATTTTTTAACAAATAAATGGTTTTAATAAAGTAAAAAAATGCAAATAAAAATGTATGCATTTTATTCAACATACACCTTATATCTACGACGTTCTTTTAACTTAATTATTTCAGTGCCGGCATAATTACGGTATTAGACACTATAAAAAACTATTTGATTAAAAAAACAAACTAAGGGTGGGTAAATATTTCTTTCTTTTATTTTTTCCAGGTTAATATCAGTTAGCTCCAATTGAGTTCGTTTTTATTCAGCAATTCGAAAAAGTACCTGTTTCTTGGTATACAAATTCGAATTGTACATTGCCATCTCATATATGTTGCCACTTCATATCAACAAAGTCCTGCGGTACTTTTTAATGAAAAAAGGAAAAAAAAACATCAGTACCTGCTAAGTTTACGATTAAGGCCATTTGCATTTCCTTTTTTTCGCCTACGACAGAAAAAAAAACTTTGCATTAATATTTTGTACAGAGTTCTGCTGTTAACATTTATTTTATCAACAATTTTCTAAAAATAATGTAAATATTTTATTGCCCATTTTCTATCAATATTATATTTTTTTAAAGGATTTTTTTTGTTTGCAAACAAACAAAGTGAAATATGCAATGTTTAACTTTTAAACAAGTTTTAATTTAAAATTCTTTCCAAGTATTATTTTGGAAAGTTTTTTGCTTCCTGTTTGAATTTGAAATAAAAAACAAATATTTCAAATTAATTTGTTATTCCGTAAACATCATAAATAATAAATTATCTATGCTTATTACATATTTTTTAGCCACTTAAATAAATATAAATTCACAAATTTGCTACTCTTAAGTCTCTTTAACTTTAGCCAATCCTGGCCAAATGAGCATACAAATAAATGAACAGATAAACACAAACATTTCTGTTGTTGCTGTTGTTGGCTGCCATCACAATCTTGCAGTTGTTAACAAAGTGCCAAAAAAAAAAGCCAACAATAATGAGTAAAAGAACAACATTGAAAAGTTTTGTAACAACAAGTTTTATTTAAACGTGTCTCTAAAGTTATCTCGTTTATAAATGTAATTACAAACATACGCACACTTACACACATACAATTTAGGCAAACAGCTACAAACATACATACTCAAAAGTATATTGAAACCTTTAAGGAGACAACACAGTAAATTAATGTGTATAACGAAAGGTCGGACACCGAAGAAAACAAAGGAATGCTAATGATATATATTAAGGATATTGCGAATTTAAGATTGACTTGCAGATTTTCTATTAATTCTTTATATAAGGAAAACCGACACATTTTTTTATTTATTGAAATATTTCGAATAACTGTTATTTTATGTTTTTAAAACATACAGATAAATTTTAATTTTTTCAGTTTTTCTTTTAACTTCCAAAATACTTACCAACTTAAATCTCATTGCAAAAATATTCTAAAAGTGACTATAGCGTACTCATAAATAAGAGAAATAAATAAAACATAATTTAACGCTTCTTTTTCTTATTATAATGAACAAATTTTCTACGCTTGTCTGCCTGTAAAAATTATGATGATGTTGAATCACTTTTCCTCTGTTTCTACTTTTTCGTTTTGTTTTTGTTGTATTTCTTTTTTTTGCACATCATTTATGTCTCTTCATTCATTTTTTGTTGGTCATTTCATTTATTTATCTTTTGGTGTACGTCTGCATGTACAAAAACGAGCTTTGTATGTGCGAACTGGTCCAGTCGTTGACGTAGTATTACTAGTGCTCAATAAGTTTTTTATTTTCATATTTTTTCATCCAGCTCAGCAGCTGTAGCGTTCATTTTGAAGGACTCCATACAACAAGGGTAATTTAAGAATGACAAATTCTATGTTATTTATTAAAATGTATAAAAATATTTTCTCGTACTACTAACTTTTATAAAATAAAGCAGAGGGATCTTCAACTACATTTAAAAATATGATTTAGGAGAAAGGCAATTTAGTTGAAGGCAAAAAAATCAAAAACAAGTTTAAGAAAAATGAAATTTAATTTAAATATATTTCTTTGGCTGTAAATGAAAGTTGTTACTCAAAGCAGTTATTTAGCCGAGTAGAAACAATATGGACAAATTAACTTATTTTATTTAGAATTATTATTTCAATTCTTTCCATTTTTGTCTAATTATGAAAATATAAAAAGAACATTCACTAACGAGAAGCAGTTACTCAGTTGATTTATATATTACTTGCTTTTTATAAAATTTCCTGAAAAAATCAAAAATTAGAATTGGATAGAAAAAAATTTCCTATACAAGAAATATAACCAAGAGTCAGATTTTTAAGCTTAAAGAGACACTAAGTAAAGTAGTTCCCAATATATCACAACAAAAAAAAAGTGGTGGGATTATAATAATTTTTTCATTCCGTTTGTAACACATCGAAATATCCTGTCTGTCTATTAAAGGCACGATAGAGGTCGCACCGAAAAAGCTAGGCGGCTTAAATTTTGTCAGAATCTTTCTTATACACAAGGTTTGTTTGGCATTGAAAATGGGCTTAATCAGAATATTAGGAAGAGAGTTATATCCCGTAATACAAGAGTAGGTCAAAAAAACCGTGTCCTTTCAACATCGAATAAAATGAAATTGTGTCCAAACGCATTAACGTAGAGTCATGAAACTTCTGATTTATATTTCCTAAGCAATATTTTTTCATGAAAATTGCTTTAATCTATGCATTAGGAAAGGAGTTATAGATCAAAGTATGCGAAAATTTATACCGCACAGCATATTTTTGGTAAATTTAAAATTTAAGACCTAATAAAACTGACAAAATTAGATGTCCGATTGTACTAACGGAAAGCAAATGTGACACGTCCACCTCCCATATAAGTTTTTTTTCTCAAATTTATATAATTTCTCTATAAATAAAGATTTTGGAATAATAAGGTACTACATTGAATTATCTAAGTTGTGTTCATTACGAGAAACAACTTCGATACGCCTACTATAACGCCCACTTCTCACGTTATCTACTGTTAATGAAATTTAAAAGCTCATAAAACCGAAAAAATTAGTTATGATGAGGAAATTTGCTACAGATATCCTTCTAGTCAATGTCATTGTTATGCCAGAAAGTTTAGGTGACACGCCTACTTTTACGCCCATCTATCATATAACGCTTTTTCTCAAATTCATATAATTTCTGTATGGGCAAAGTTTTTGGAAAATAAAGGACTATATTGAAATATCTCCGTTTTATTTAGTAGCATAAACTATATTGACACACCTACTTTAACGCCCACTTTTATTGAAAGACTAAATTTTATGAAAAAATTTTACTAGCATATCGAAGTTATACAAAGAAAGTGATACATTATTTAGTATAAAGAGATTATTCCATAGCGATTATTGTTAATAACAAAAAAATACATTTTGTGCCATAAAAGTACACAAAACTGATGTGGGTATAAAAGATACGTCACAGCCAAATATAGAGCTCTTGCTTGTTTATATGACGCTTGCCCATTGGAAGCCAAATCATATTTCACTATTTATAAGAAAATGTTTATAGAACTGTAGAATCAAAGGCCCTAAATTCGATTATCCATGAATATGTTTACCGCATTACGTACGCGATAGCGAAAACTATTCACAGTAAATCCTGAGCTGACCTCATGATGAAAGAAGTATGGTGTTCTTTTTTCACTGCTGATGATTTATCTTTCTAACGCCAAAATTCAGTTCTGTCTATTCAACTAATTGACCATGCTTAAGATTCTCAGTAGGCTTCAGTGCTTGAGTCAATTGAACCTTGTTAGCATGTAAATTCAAATCTTTATTCAAAATCCGCATCAGTGATATTGGTGAGATGTTCAGTTATTGGCACACCGCCACTAACGCAAACAATAGCAATGTTTTTGGCAGAACAAACTGGGCGGGCGTGCATAAATATTTTTGCAGTTCCTACAGACTCGCTTTTCTGAAATTTAAGCACAATTCTCCCGATTGTGGACATATTTAATCGCTAATGGTGACCAAAAAAACCCATGAAGTTCACAAAATGAATTAAAATATAAACACTTATTTTCGTGAAAGGTTTCAAAAATTATAACGCGCTCAATTATGTGCTCTTCCATTGTTGAATTCGCCAAACACTAAAACAAAGGAATGTCAAAGTAGGTTGGGCAAACAACCTAATGTTAAGATGTGTTTCATAATTAACTGATGATTTATATCATTAGCTGATATATCAATAGCACTTAAACTTAGTAACAATGACATGTTTTGTATTTGCATGTGTATTAGTCCCATAATTGATCCATTTTATTAACTTTTTTAATAATAATGTTACAACTTCCGATTTGGCTAACAACAAGATAATGATTATCTGAGAACATAAGTACTACGTTGCGTTCAAATATGTTTGGAATTAAAATAAACTTTTCTTTTGTAACCCACGTATTATCGAACCATGACGAAAAATGTCATATTTCGTGGATTCGAAACTATTGCTTGTTTCAAAAATTAAAAAAATATCGGCACATATATAAAAATATTTTAACTAGATATTTATTGCAAAAAGCTTGCTTTCTATGTAACTTTCATATATGTACATATGTTAAGCAGAAGTCATATATATATCCGTTGTTTTTATGGGCAACCACGTATGTCTTAAAATCAAATTTTTCAGGACATCTAAAATACGGTGTTACTGATGACCAATTTTTGAATATATATATAGAGGTTACGTTATTTTGCCATTAATATAATCGGAAAAGGTCCATCTTATTTGAGAAATATTTAAAACCAAGTAAAGGCCATCCAAAACCAAGCAATATGGCATTATTAACTCAAAGTCGTATAAAATGAACATACGCGGTGCCCATGAAAACCACAGAAATATCTAATCCATTTCGATCAAACCATGCTTGTGATGTGTTGTGACAAATTTTGATTAAATTTTCTTAAAAAATATACTTAAAACCAAAAATGTATTATTAGATTATTTTTGTTAAAATCATTTTTTCGATAAAACTCTTTAAATCAGAAGATTAAACATTTCCATGCCAATTCTATAAGGCAAACTAATACTTGAATGCAACAATATTCAAAATAAGCTCTACACATGCACAAGTGCTCTTAAAAATGAAACATATAAATATATTGCATATGTATGTACTAATGTATACTGCAGGATGACAAAACATACTTTTTTGAAAAAATTTTACAACACAATGTTATTCATAAGTGCCGCATTATACAACGTAAGTACAATGAATCTTCACACACTAACTCATATTTGCTAACACATTCACAATGCTTCACTCTTAATAGTAAATTTTTTTAATAATATTTTTTTTATTTTCTTATTTTGTTGTTGTAAGATGTAAGTACGACGGATGTATGTACTTTACATATTTACCTTCAATAGTTAGCCAGTTAAGTTACAAGTACAGAGTTGCCAAATTTCGGGTAAACTAAAAATTATGTAGAAAACTTTGAAAAGTTATCCCTTTTCAAAGGGTACGATATATATATTTTAATAGTTTTCATTTATAATATTTTCATTTCCTCGATTTTATTTAATCAAAATTTTTTTTCCTAATTTTCAAGCTTTTTATATAAAAAATTATTAAATTAAATATGGAATTATTTTTAATTATTAAATTAATCTTTCGCTACCATATTAGGTAAATCATTTTTCTTATTGCTCATTGATCTCAAGCTTGAAAAGTAGGAAACCATATTGATTTAGTTTCTAATAAATTTTTTGTGTTTTTGGATATAATAGAAATTATAAATTAAGTTTCTAATCAACTAAAGCATCGAAGGTTGTTTGCACGTTAAAGTGCATTGGCTTAAAATCTTTTGCGTATAGAAAACCTCAATCTCTAGATTGATAAGCTAATTACACTATTGACTAGGTCAGTGATACGTCTAAGAATTTTTTCAATATATTTAAATTTTTATTATTTTTTTTCTTTATATATACTGACAAATCGTATCATAGAAAAAAGTTAACAATGCGGGGATTTTTCCACACTCCACGAAAAGCAATTGAGTATTTGTCATATCAGAGGAATACCTATAATATCCAGTATTAAACAAACTGGTAGGACTTATAAAAGCCATTAACAAAATAAAAAACCAAATAATCATTCGACAAACACTTGGCATGTGATTAGAATTTTGCGTGTAAACGGCTCGTTTGTAAGCTTCTTGTAAATCAAAAACTTATATACAACTCTAGCTTATATTTCATTTGATCTCTAATAAATATCTAAAAAAGTGTTTGTATATTAAACGTCTTTGTAAATCATCTTTTGTGCTTTATACCCTACATGCATTGGTGACATATACATACTTACTTTTTCGGAAGGAAAGATTTTTTTCGAAAATATATTTTAGCTAGTTTGATTCGGACGCCACCTTAATCCTTTTTTTTTTTTGTATAGTGCCGTGACCTCTCAAGGAGTAAATTTGTAGTTACTCTTTTGACCCATATATCCATAATTTTACTAAGGAGGTCCTTTTAGATTTCGAATTTTTCCAAGATTTATTTTTCTGATCACAACCTTTAAGCCAAAAAAAAAAAATTATATTTATGTAAAAATTTAGAAAAAAGAAAGAGCGAAGCAATTGAATTTTTCTACTTATATTTTAGCTAGTTTCAAACCAATATTCTGTTTTTTCTTTGGATTAGATTTTGTTGACTACGGCTTGCATATGGTATTACTATAGTGCTCAGAATATTATCCATCCGACTTTCTAAGTCACAGATTCTATACTTGTAACTACTAGTTTATATATTCAAACAATAATTACTTCTACTGTCCTCTTGCCAGGTTCTTATATGTGTATGTAACAAATGTTATTACACTTTATGGGTAAAAAATTATCCTTCCTTTTTTAATTCGTCTAGACATACTTACTAATATATTTGATACTTAAAAACAGTGCCACTACTGTTCTTGTTAAAAAATAGGCGTGTGAAACACAAAAATTAACGGTGTTGGAAAAGCGAACACAATCGCACAGTTGATGCTTAAAAAAATTGCAATTAATTGCAATAAAAGTAGAAATTTTTAAATTTTTTATTTAAATTATGAGATAAACAAAGAAATTATTAAGATGTAACTAAAAACTGCATTATCTTAAAAAATCTACTTTTTCACCAAAAAACTGGACAACTTACAACGACTGCAAAAACTGCAAAAACAGGACTAACATGTTTGTGTTTGTTAATAAATAAGTAGATTAAAGACATAATATTATTTATAAATATAATTATATTTTTTGCGACCTTATAATGTTTTAAGAATTAATTTCTTGGCATAAAACAGGTTCTATGTCCAAAAAAAAACTATTTAATTCTAATATTTAAATACAAATCTTTTATTTTTTATTAAATATTATTTCTAAAAAATTTTTTCCTTATATTTTTATTAATTTTGTTCAATATTTCGAGCCCCTTCGGTGCTCTTCTTCAGGAACAAGCTAAAATACACAAAAATAATATTTATTATTTTAATTACTAATTTTATTTATTATTTATAAATATTTATTAGTTAAGAATACACATACTCTATTGATGCTTCGGAGGTTTTTAATTTTTTTTCAGTCTGTTTAAAACATTTCTGCTACCGAAATTTTATTGTTAGGTTGGTCATAAACTTTTTGATTTTACAATTAAATTTTCACCATAAACACTGCTATAAATTTTTTCAGGCATGCAGTTTTATCGCTTGACCTATTTTGTGGTGAAGTACGGCCTCAATATATGATTTTTTAAATATATTTTAGCTTCCGCTTTTTGTCCTAGACCTTTGCCTATTTCAGCTCAAATTTATTAGAAATAACTAACGGGAATGTTTTTTATAAAATGTAAGTTATTACAAAATTTGATAAATTCTTGATTTCTTTTAACTACTTTTTTATTAAACAAATTTTACTCTAATTTTCCTCTTAAAACAATTTAAGATTGTTTTAGTTTCAGTTTGCATACAAATGAGTAAATTTTGTCATTTATTAAAAGACTACAATAGAATAAAATACTTTGTTTGAACACAAAAGGTAGGATGCGAAAAACCGCACCGATATGACTGTAATGTAATGCAGTTTCAGTAAGAGAATTTTCCAATTTTATGCATAGTAGCAAGGGATTGCAAGATGCAGTAGAGTGTCAAATTTTAAACTAAAAGACTCTGGTGCGAATTCTGATAGAAACAAGAAATTGTCTTTCAAATAATTAATGCGACTTAGCCCTATAAACATGTAAAGAATACTACATACTGGACTAGGACTAGTTGAAAAATCCTCTAATGTACAGATAGAACATAGTCGATTAACCATTATGATGTTTTATAGCCCATCATTGCATCACTTCAGATAATTCTTAAAGTTACTCATTGTCACTACTTGGTGGAGCAGCTATGTGATCATTATGTATTTCTCGACAGTGATATATGCAATTTGGAAGAAACTAAACATGAGATTTAACTACAAACTTTTGTTTGCAAATAATATGGTATTTTACTGAATTAAACAGGAACATGTTTTAACTAACTAGTGTATTTCAGACTAAGCAGTTCGATATTGTCCGCAGGGCTTGATCGCGATGTTCGAATTTTTCATTAAAAGGCATCAACATCTATCCTCCTCTATTTTGAATGTATGTGCAGTCATTGTTACATTTTTGGATTTCACAATTTATTATTCGCTATGGCGAGTAGTCTCCTATTATATTTTATTTATTACACAAATATATTCCTAATTAATACAGAACATTCTGCTAGAGTATAAGAATATATCAATATTTGATATATCCTGACTATTGTCAGGATTTTTATCAAACAAGTTTAACAGTCATTATTTTTGTAATGAACAAGGGGCTCAAAGAGAATTATAAATCTCTTTAACAATTTAATAGTGTTTAGCATAATCTCATTTTAAAAATGTTTTTAGGAAAAGTAGTGATCGTCTAACACTGTCATTATTTAACTTTACATAAATATAAAAAAAAAAAATCAAGAATAATAACAATTTTGAATATATTTTTCTTTACATTTTGAAGGAAGTAAATTTTTCCTCTTCTTTGCTTATTAACAAATGTTCGTTCTCAAATTTACTTGAAGAAAAATAATGTTCTAGTTGTTGTGTATGATTTTTTCTTTTAACTTAATAGACAATGAACTACAAAGAAACTTTGTTTAAGCTCTTAAACATTAATGTGCACATACATATGTACTTATATAATAGTTGAATTTATTTATATTTTTCATAGTGTTGGTGCTTTTCTATAAGTGAATAACTAAAGAGTGTGATATAGAAATATGAACACATGGACATATAAACAATATTTGTTGACGTTCTATGATTAGACTGCTACAAATTGCTATGGAGTAAAAAAAATGTAATCACAAGTTTAAGGCAAATGTTTATCATAATATCATTTTTTAAGCGCATTGACTGTACAGTAGATTGTGAGATTTACTACAGATTAAAATCGCAAATTGGATGGATGCAGAAAATTGAAGTTTAATTATCTAGTTCTGCGTATTGGTTGTTGACTGTTATAAATACAATTTTTAACATATTGTTACGTTTTTATCTTCTATAAACTTATTTATAGAAGAATTTATTTTTTTTTTAAGAAAATGGTGATCGTTTTATTGCCAAGACGAATAACACTTGAAATTAACGTTGATAAAGTTTATAAGACTTTGTTAATTTCAGGTATGCGATAGTCGGCTTATATTGCGGCTTCCCTGTGGTTTCCACTCTAAATATTGTTTTGCTATGCTGCCTGATGGTTTCGTCTAGTGTGATTTGTCTGGGAACATTTTTGTTTGCGTGGTGGTTACATTTTAAGGGCCGAAGTTGGTTTTGAATAAAACACAAATTATTTAGGAAATTATTGTCATTTTATTTTATTATGACAATATTGGTATGATTCAATTATATATGGAATAAAATATCGGCCAAATAACCGCCGAGACCTCGGCGGCACACGTCCATCCGACAGTCCAACTTTTCAATGTCCAATTTTTGGTAACGATGATGAGTCGAGGTTGACTGCTCTTTTGCCACACCACTGCGAAAAACAGCAATGTTTTCCGTTCAACAAACTAAGAGGGCATTCACAGATGTTTTCACATTTCATACAGACCTGTTTTGCTGAAATTAAAAAACAATTGGCACAATTTTCCCGATTGTGGACGAATTTAAACGAATATGTTGATCAAAAGAATCACGAAGCGCACGAAATGCATTTTGATTTGAACTCCAATTTTCATAATTTTGTAAGCATGAATAACATCTTTCCATTGTTTAAATTGAGTTATTCTGAAATTGAGAAATGTCAAATGAAATGTAAAAAAAAAAAATTGACGTTAAGATGCGGTTCACATTCAAAATCGGCCCTTAAAATTTAACCACCCTTTTCATGTTTGATCGATTTCTTCTTCTTATTATTACATGCGAGTGTTGAAGATTGTTGAGCACAAATACACTCTTAGAATCATGCGTAAACATAAATTTTTATTGTAATAAAATGTGTTTTAGAAAAGTAATACTTCTTTAGTTTAACATAATAATGATAACGTGCAAGCATTATATGTTTTAACCACAATCATACGATTCAATCATAGTATGATGCTCTTAGTTTATGATTACCACAAACCATGTTTTTTCTTTGCGTGTAATTTCATTATATGAAATTCTTTTAGTTTTATTTTGATCGTAAGTTGTTAATACAGAAAAAGTAAAATTGGATTTGATTTACGAAATCATTATTAAAAATCAAATATTTATTTGAGTTGGACCCAATCATCAAAATGATACTAAAAAATTAAATTAATTTTATGTTGTTTTTTTAATATTGCGAATAATATCAAAACAGTGATAACAAATTTATAAAATTTCCATAATTTTAGAATAATTTTAGGTAGTTAACTAATAAATCATAATGAAAAGTTTTAAATCATTTTCATAAGGTATTATTTGTAGCAGTAACTCCAGTATCCAATGGATGATATGCTTAAGAAATAAAACTGATAATATTTTTTAAAAACTACTTTAGCTGACGCTGAACATCACATAAAAGGAAAGACCAAATATACATGGAAATATTGGATTATTTTCACTAAGTAAAACCACAAGAACAATAACAGAAGAAATATATGACGATTCTATTTATGTGCTTTGTATCCTACATTCCACCGGGTTTATAAGTCTTTTTTAATATTTAAGTGATAAAAGCCTAAAAGAAAGAATAGATTTAAAACAATCCTCTAATATGTCAATATTCACAAATTACTTGCATTAGTGTTTCTTACGGCTAGGTAATTCAGTTGATTTTAAAAATATTATAAGTCAATTTAAGCTACGAAAATAACATTTCCCTATGAGATACAAGCAGGATTGTACATTCAAAAATTAATTTTATTAATTACTATTAATTTAAATCAAAATTTTAATATTGAACAACAGAACAAATTTTTTAATTTATTCAAACGCAAAACATTAAAATTCTCGAACCATATAAATAAATAAATGACTTAGACCACTTTCGTAACAAAGGGCACATATAGAATTTCTAGGAAAAAAATAGAAAAATTTTGTTTGATATTTATTTATTACTAGAAAAGCCCGGCGCGCGTTGCTACGCCCCTTAATGAATAAAAATGCATTCTGAATTTCAATTAAATATCAAGCGCAAAAAGCTGAAAAATATAACTTTTTTTATGGGCGTGGCACTGCCACCTTTTCTAATCACAAGATTGTAAAGTCATGACAGCTCAATATGTGTGCAAAGTTTCAGAAAAATTGGTCCATGGCAAGTACGTAAAAATTATAAATTTTTTATGGGCGTGGCCCCGCCCACTTTTTTAATCCCGGAGTTATATAGTCATGACATCTCAATATGTGTGCAAAGTTTCAAGAAAATCGGTTAAGTGCAAGTAGCTAAAAATTATATGGGCATGGCCCCGCCCACTTTTTACCACCCATAAACACTCCCTGGAATGTGTACAAGAACTTTCCAAAGTTTCGGAGTCTATAGCTAACACACACACAAACACAGAGTTTCACTTTTATATATATAGATTCTAAATTTTTGACCACAAATCATTCTAAAAACTCACCACCATTTTTCAGCGAAATTTTTCGCCATAGAAACCGAGGCTCCTTAAACAACATACATACATATGCATTTATGTATGAATTTTTGGCATCATTAGTTTTAATGTAAAAAACATATGCATGCGTTTGTATTTTGTATATACTTAATGCATAAACTTAGCAAAGCTCTCTACAACTATTCCATTCAGCTTGATTTGTTGCAATTTATTTGAAGTGTTCTGTCGTTTATTTAAATACTCAGACAATTTCGTTGATGTATGCATGTGTTGGGGTAGTTCTTTGTATGTTTGATGGTGTTTATACATCCCAGTATGTTTTCTTCTTTATTTGTCTATACATACGCTAAAGTTATAAACAGTTTTGAGGAATATTTCGTTGAATAGTTGGCGTTTTTTATTTTTCTTTTTTTTTAATTCAGTCTGACTATAACTCATAGCAGCAAAGTGGTTCTCAATGTTTATATACAGTTGTATACATAATTTCATATAGTTTCGTAAATATAAATCTATAAAATGAATATAAGATTTTGCAAGAATCTTTTTAAAGAAAATTTAACTTCTTCCTTTTTTATATATTCAAATATTGTCAAAATTTGTTGAACTTGCTTTGGCTTTGTTTATTTGTCCCTGGGATGGAAAATGGGATCGCGATTTTAAAAATTGTCTTAAGTGTACCTTTTCTTTAGCAAGAGTTTTAGATTAGGAGAACATGTAATATTTCTAAATCAAAAGTTTTATAACTTGTTATCATAATTGCTTTCCCATCTACACAGAAAACATCCACTAAAAATAATTTGCCAAAAAATTGCCTGTTGAAAAACCATTTCTATAGCATTTTCCATTTTTCTAAAGAAAAATTTATGAATCATATAAGTAATTTGGTAAAACTATGTATAAAAAGAATGAGAATCACTGTTGCACTATTTGCAAATCACTATAAGCGTTGATGTTATTTACTCGTGAAATTAGTGAAAAGAAAAAATGCATGTGTGTGGTACAGCAGTACTGCGTAGAAACATTAAAACTAGCAAATGATGGAGTACGCAGAACAAGGAAAAAATTGATATTTTAAAGTGTTCATTCAATTTGTTGAGTTTAAGCAGATAATAAGATTTTCAAGTGTGTTTGCAGAAAAACCAACAAAATTGGCAAGCAGAATTTAAGGAATTTGTTGAATAGATTATATTTTTAAAGCAATGAATATTTTGAGTATTAAATTATGCATTTCTATAATCAGATAATTTCTGTTTCATTGCGGTTTTGCGCAGAATAGCCATATTGTTGGAGATAAATTTAATGTCAAATTGAATGCACTTAAAAGGCCACAAAAATTAAAATTTTTAAAATGGCTTTTGATTTCTGCAAGATCTGTAGATATCATTATTATTTTTAACAAGACTTTTAACATTCTCCTCTTCCTTTATTAGGATTTATAGATTTCTGAACAATCTTATGTTTTGTCACACATTTGAATACAGAAGATTAGGATAATTAATTATACACAGAAAGGGAAATATCTTTTTTTTTTTTTTTGCAAAATGCAATAATCCTTGTGGTTTGTTATAAACCTGCTTGCAATATCTGTATTCTAACATTCTGGAGATATTTATTTATTGGCTAAATTTCATATAAATTCATTTAGTTCTTTAGATTTTTTTTATTTTATAAAATTTTAAATTTTTCGTTTTATTCCATTTAAATCTATCATTAATTATTTGCTGAGTCAATTAAGCTTATTTTATATTACCAAGCTCTATTTAAATACTATGAAAAATTGTAAAGAATTTCATACAATGCAGCTCTACAGATGAGTTGTAAGAGTGTTTGCCACATACAGTGTGAAGTGAGAATAGATAAACAAATATATGTAAATCGAATTATAAAGCCACACATATTAAATTGACTTTTACCACAAGTGATAGCAAAGAGTTTAAAAATAATTATTATGCTGTATAATTAAAATCAATTTCTTACCAGAATTCGTGATGACCTAAAATCTGCAGACCAAATTTAGTGAAACTGAGTTCAGTAAGGGAAACTCACTTACTAGTAGTTCTTACAGAAAAACTTTTGACGATAAAGTTTAGAAGGAATATTCAACATTATTTATTTTCACAAATTTTAAAAATTTTTCTTTGTTTTATAATATGGACTGTTTTTCTTTGAAGTATAGAATATTTAAATAAAATACAACAAATTCAATAAAATTACCAAAAATGTTGACTCTATTGGCTGCCAAATTTAATGGCATTTAATTTTAAAAATTATTTCTGTCATTCGGCCTTCGCGCCTTCGAAAGGTTATATTTCCTAGCAATTACGCATGCCACTAACAGTTCAAAAGATTCAATACATTTACAATTTTTAACTAATACACCAACATTTTTCGCAATGGCAGCTCCAATGGCAGCTGAATTTGTGTATGAGTAGAAATTTGACAATGGAATGCCACTAAATGCCAAAGCGATAAACAATGTTACCCTCTTAAAATTTAAAACCAATTTACTGGATTATTGTAAATTTGTAATTACAGTTTTAACTTGTTATTTTGATATATTTTTTGAAATACGCATTGAAAAAGCAAATCCGTTAATTATTGAACATTAATATTTTTAAATATTATTTTTAATTTTATTTCATATGAAATAACTCCCAATGATGAAAATTAAATAACGCCCAATGAAATAAACACTATCAGCAACAAAAATGAAATTATGCCCGAAATTCATAAAAGAGTCAGTTTCACTAAGGATTTTATGAAGTCAAAATGGACCAACAGCAAAATCGCAAAATTATTGAAATGAATCGTGTGGAGGCCCGTAGGCGTCTTCTTCATAATAAGGATATATGAAACTTCGAAAGTGTGCCAGCATTCATAATCATTTTTTTTTTTTTTGGTGAAGGAACATACAAAGCTCATTTAATAGTGACTACTTTTGGTTTGGTAAATGGACAAAGTCAAGTGCAGTTACTTCCCCTTATACGATGGAAGCTATTTCAGATCAGCAACGAACGAGCTATCCTAAAACTTTACGAATGGCTTGTAAATCCAACTCATGGGAGACGTTATTATAGTTACAATGTTGTAAAGAAGGCAGTAATTTTCTGTAATGGAGATATGAGGAAGTATGGACAAAGAATTGTTTAATATTTCTAATATAATTTGTTTTTGAAACCCAACTACCAAAAAATTATTTTCATGTACATACATAAATAATAAACTTAAGGAAGGGTAAAAGAACAAAATGATTGCTCATGAATTCAAGTTGGAGAAAATATACGTTATATGTATAAATGCTGGCAGTTGGTTACACTTTGTTATTATGCTCCTCCTCACTGCTTGGCAAAAGTGGAACCAACAACCGATTACTTTTGATTTAGAGAAAACAATCATTATTGCCGTCCGTGGACTAATTTCGTAGTCTGTCACGAAGGTCGCACCATCCGAATCCAGAACGTTATCATTTATATATTTGAAAAAATGCTCGTAGCATTTCGTTGATTTTCTATTTGTCAATATGAACACAAATGGAAATATCTGTAAACATTCGAAAGATATTGTAATATATTCACAGGCCAACAACTTTAAAAATGAAAAAAACCCCCGAATACAAAATGAAGAAACACCCAAATTATACACGCTATGAAATAAGCCCTGAATTTTAAAAATTTGTTGGAAGTTATTTCATTGGAGACTATTTCATAATTTGAAAACCCCAAATGAGAAATGAAATAATTTCCAAATAAAATGAAAAACGGTTCAAAAAATTTGAGTGTTATTTCATATGAAATAACACCCAAAAATGTATGAAAAAAATTTGGAGAATATTTCATTTCTCGTTTGGGCGTTATTTCATTGGGGGGCTTTTCGTTGAGCCTTTTTAAAATAATATTAATAATAATAAATGTGAACACTTCCAAAAAATTTGCCTGTATGATGATCTCGGTAACTCTATCTAAATAATACAATCAAACAGTAAGTATGGAGGCAAAATTCAAACAAGAAGAAAATGTTTTGAAGTTTACGCTTTGACGAAATTTTTAAAATGAACTTACACTCGCATGTGCAAACAGAAAAGCAAAATGCAAGAGATTCGAACATTTTGAAGAATTTTTCGCTAATAATACATATCCAATACTTGCATGCTATTACTTGCATATGTGAATACAAGGTAAGTGGTGGTAAAATTTTGCCAAAGTTTTTCGAACATATCGGTCTTTAATAGTGCATTGAATGTTGCCTTCTGCACATTGTTGTGGTAATCAGTATCTAACAGCAACATAGTATGATTGAAGCTAGCAAGTTATCATTATTATGTTTCATTAAAATATCAAGCAATAATTTATTTATAGTCTAAAGAACACGGGCCACCCACTATACGTGTCTATCAACGCTTCCCTGAAAATGCAAAATAGCAATTGAGACATTAAAATTAAACTCTAATATAAACGAAATTAAATTTCGGGTAGTAGATTGAGACTATTGCCAGGAACTTGATGCCACCCTATAATCCTAGTAGGATTTAAACGAAACAAACATGTATACATACATATCGCTACATACATATCGGTGGTCACATGCCGAAAGGCCCTAACTTGAATTTTTATAAAATTTAGTTTTTCTGTGATTTCAACAAATACATCTTAATAAAAAAATTTAACACAATAGTATCAAACATAAGATTTTTACAAACAAATACATTATGACAATATAGTTACTATTAGGTTATTCTCTTTCTACTCTTGACCATCGATATGTAAACAGATGTTGGTAAATTTCATATTAACTCAATGATATGTATGTATTTGAAAAATTAACAATTAGGAAAAATAATTCTATGTTTCAATTTTCAATACAATACTGAGTTAAATAGTTGATATTTTTACACAACACCTGTAGTTCTGATCGAAAGAGTGCTGGTGATGAAACCGTAGCTGTTTTCGAAAATGCATTCCGCTCAGCTAGAATCGGATGACTAACTTTTCCTTGATATTCTTGTCGTTATCGCATTGAACTTATAGCCTGAATTTAGAATTTAATATACAAAATAAAAAAGTTCGTAAAATGTAAATACAATACCTTATTGTTTATATATTAATTGTACTTACTTCTTTAAATGGAACTGTTTATACAAATATTTAAAATTGATTTATTTACTTTTGCTACTTTTTTAACATTTCGGTTCTCTTTTTAATTATCAAGCTTTCAGGAACATGAACAACAATTGAAAATAAGTTATAATTAAAAGAAAAACTATTGCTTGATTGCTTTGTAACAATAAAGTTGTTTACTTTACATTTTTTGTTCTATCAAATAATTTTGTATATAGTGTTACTTTTGCAAGGATATCATACCGTTTTTGTCATAACAACTTTTCATATCGTACTATTTTAAATGGACAGCCATATCAAAGTTTTCATGAATCTTTAGCTTGACGTAGAGCTGTTTAAATCTGGCTAGCAGATCGCGAATTGTGAAAATAAATTTCTACGATTTGTAAACAAAGTCAAACACACTTCAGTGGTATACCAGCTAGTTTTACCGTTGTTCTTTTATGTTCTATTGATCTACAAAAGACACCCTATAATATTTTATGTTTTTTTTTTTTTTGGTCAATTAATTATGCAAACAAAGTGAAGCATTATCAAAGGAACTATGCAGTTTTCCACTACCAGTGAAAGTTTGAAAAAAAAGAGCATGACTGCAACAGCATCGACAAAATATTACAAACAAAAAAACAATAAGCATCTTCATGGCGACAACAATGGTGAAATTTTAATTGAAAGGACACTTTTATGCAACAGTATTTTTCACAATACAAATATGGTTTCTGCGTCTATGATTAGAAATAATGATGTTGCTGGGTTGATGCACATTGTTTTGAAAAGGAATTGCTGTGTTTTATTTTGTTGTATAGTTATATACGGAAATGCAGTCATCGTATAACGTTTAATTTTTTTGCCGTGGAATATGAATTTTAGTGCAAACATTAATGGAGCAATTTTAGCAATTCCTCACTTATATAAATATAATTGTTTTAATTCAAAATATTTTAGGCATTTAACCACGAAGATAATTTAGTGAAAATATTTAATTTAAACTCAAATTTCGTGCCAATTTGTGCAAGCAACTTTTTTCCCTGAACATGTCAACTTTTTAATTTGTTTATATTTGTTTTTGAAGTGCTTTCGCTTGGGGGGTGCCTTTTGAGCGGCATTAAAATTTATTAATTTTTAAAAAATATATAAACTTTAAATAGTTTCAAACAAGAGTAAAAATTACTATTAAAAGAATATATCCAGATTTTTTAAAACAGCTTTATTAAGTTAAGCCTTATTTGCATAAGCTTTATTTTAAAAACTTTTTACATCAAACCATCCTTTAAAGAATTTTTATTTATTTTTTAAATTTTGTATTTTAAAAGATCTGTGGCCTAATACCCCTTTTACATTATTAAGGCGACTTGTCGGGACTTACGTATACAATAATACAAATTTTGTGCATTCGCAATAAATCCTAAGCGTCATGTTGTCATATTGTCATCTTTGATATCACCACTAACTACTGAAATGGGTCGACCGATTGCAAGCAAAATTTTAGGGTATTAGCATAGTCTGTAGATGGTTTATGTGAAGTTTACACGAAATCGGACCAGTGGTTTCGGTAAAATGGCATTTAGATTTTTATATCAACAACGACTATTTAAAAAAATTTATCCAAAGTGCTGAACATTTTAGTGACGTCAGACTCACATATGAATGTGGCTTTTTACATTTCGAGTGCTAAAGGCCTTATACCAAGAACTACCAATGTGTTTAATTCACTGTTTAGTTGTTTGTTATTTACATCTGGTTATTCTTAAATTAATGTTCTTTGGTTTCTAAAAAAGAAAGGATGGTATGATGATCAATGTTGATTTAAGATCAAGAAGTAACAGTTGCATACCATGTACGCCTTAAATAGGAAATTCACCAAGCTATTCAACATTAAAGAATTACAGGGTAGGGAAAAAGTCACCATAAGGGTTTAAAGCATAATAACTTTTAACAAGTAAGAGCACTATATCCGGCTTTGCCGAATATTTTATACACGCAACCAATTTGATTTACTTTTATAGTACAGAATTTATTTTTTTTTATTAACAGTAATCGGTATGGAATAATATCTTTATACTAAAGTATGTATCACTTTCTTTGTGTTACTGCGATATGCCAGTAAAGTAATGTAAAGTAAACTTATTATTTTAAAGAAAGTTGACGTTAAAATAGGCGTATCAAAATAGTTTTTGCTAATAAATAAAACTGAGATATTTCAATATAATCCTTTATCCTTCTACAAACTTTGTCCATAGAGATATGAACTTAAGGTAAAGCGTTATATGGGAGGTAGGCGTTAAAGTGGGCGTGTCACCTTAATTTTCTGGCTTAACAATGACCAGAAGGATAGCTGTGGCAAATTTAATTATCATACCTCTAATTTTGTCGGTTTTATGAGCTTTTAAATTTCATTAACGGTAGATAACGTGAAAAGTGGGCGTTATAGTAGGCGTGTCAAAGCTGTTTCTGCTAATGAATACAACTTAGATATTTCAATATAGTCCATTATTATTCCAAAATCTTTATTCATAGAGAAAGTATATGAATTTGAGATAAAGCGTTATATGGGAAGTGGGCGTGTAACATAAATTTTTCGTTAGAGCAAAGCCTTTGACCAAAAAGCAATGATTGCAAAATTTCAGAATCATACACCTAATTTTGTCAGTTTTATTAGGTTTAAAATTTTAAATATACCGAAAAACTTACTGTGCGGTATAAATTTTCGTACATTTTGATCTATAACTCCTTTCCTAATACATAGATTTTGGCAACTTTCAAGAAAAAATATTGCCTTTACTCAGGAAGTATATAGTCGAAGTTTCATGACTCGACGTTAATGCGTATCCAAATTTCATTTAATACTATGCTGAAAAGACTCGGTTTTTTTGACCTACTCTTGTATTACGAGCTATAACTCTCTTCCTAATATTTCGATTAAGCGTATTTAAAATCACAAAGAAGCCTTGTGCATTAGAAATATTCTGGCAAAATTTGAGCCCCCTAGCTTTTTCGGTCCGACCTCTATCGTGCCTTAAATAGACGGACAGATGGACGGACATAGCTATGTAGATCGTCATAAAATGAAACCCTAATTCCGAATATATATACTTTATGGGGTCTAAAATGTATATTTCGATGTGTCACAAACGGAATAACAAAATGAATATACCCCCACTATTTTTTTGGTGGCGGGTTAAAAATATTATTTAAAATTATGTTGTCTTATATGCTTAAGCTTAAGGTCAGTTTCTATTCAACAGTTCGCTAACTCATTGGAAAAACTGTTCTTTATAAAACAAAAAGAAATGTATTAATAAAAAAATCGAAAAAATATATATAATATTATTTGAAATTAATAATAGCACATGGACGAGTTTAGCGATCATATTGTCTGGACGATGTCAACATATTATTGATAACAGACCACAAAAAAATTTGATCGAAATAAAAAATTTAAATAACTGCTTACTCTGGCTTTGAAGTGGTGGTTAAAGCAAAAAATTATAACAAAGAAATTTGCTAATAAAAAATTAAGAACAACAACAGAAAGAACTTTAGTGGTGAATTTTGTCCTCACTCACCTATGGTTCATATAGAAAATATGAATACAATTATCGAATTCTATTTCTTGACAACTGGTCAGATAAATCGATGATATTTACAATCAACCAAAGAATATCGATTATAGTGTGCTAATGATGAAACCTTAGCTAGTTTTGAAAATACACTCTACTCGGCTAAATATTCTAAATATGTATATACTAAATATTCTTTATCAGCTCTTGATAATTTTCTTTTTTCAAATGAAAAATTAAGTTTAATGAAGTGAGTAATGGGTAGGGTAATCGATTATTCGACTTTTTTAAGAAACCGGTTTTCAAATAGTTTGAAATTTAGAATTTAAAAAAACCGGTTGCTATTTTAAAAATTGAGAAAAAACCAGTTAACCGGTTCGAATATATAAAATATAATATTTTAAGAAAAAATTAAAAAATACTAAAAAAAAGATTTTAATAAAAATTATATCTAAAGATGAAATTTTACAGTTTATATACGTTTGGCTGCACAATTACGCAATAACTGACATGATTACAGTTGACTAGTTTGGTTTTAATTAGTTGAATTTAAGGACAAAAGGTACTCTTTACAAGTAAAATACATAAATACAATCAATTAAAACATAAATAAATAAAACTATTTATAAGGCTGTTATAAATTTTTGTATCTCCTTCTGTACATTTTTTTTAATGTTAAATAGATGTTTTAAACTAATATGCACTAACGTATTTTGTTTGATATGATTTCTGTAATTTGAAATACATTTTAAAGGCTAAGGAGAAAATCTTTAAAATTTCACTTTAAAATTTTTTTCTTATACCCCTGACAGACATACAAATATAGGCTTAAACTAGTTTGTTTGATAGTTTAATTGAAATTTAAGTTGACAGACACTCAATGCCATTTATTAAAATTAGACTCTGAGTGAAGATATTATTGGTTTTTCTTTATTGTAGCTACACTTTTTACTTAAAAGTGATCGATCAGCTAAGTTTTGTTTCAATTATCTTTAACTTTCAACGTTAGGTTTATATCTTATAAAAAAAATAATATTTAAACTCAATTATTTTTTTTATTTTACATTTGTTTTTAAACAACAAATAAATTTCTTACATTATTATGGAAGAATATTTAATAGTTTTTATTTTCTATTTTTTTGAAACTGTTCGCGTACTAAATATATTATGGTACGATTGGTTACAAAGATATATGAAAATAATCTTTTTCGGACGAAAAAACCGGTGTATTCGATATTCGAAAAATCAGCATTTAAAAAAAACCGCCAGCTAAAAGAGGAAAAAACCGGGTTTTCCACCGGTTGTAAAACCGAGTCGATCACCCTAGTAATGAGCCTTGTTTGGTTAACATGGCAGGATAAAGATCTTGTGACAGAAATTTCCAAAATATTGTGCGGATAAAAGCTAATAATGTGGACAAGCACAAATTTGAATCAACTCGGAATGAGGAAATTTGATCCATATATTTTTTTTCCAACTCAATCTCATCTAGTTTCCACTTTCAATGACATCTAGTTTCATTCATTCATTCATTTCTATTTAATTTTAGACAACTATAACATTATGACAGCACAACATGATGGTATATTTGATCAATTCGAAGCACTTCAAAATCTAAATGTTTGCAATATGGTCACCTCTTAAACAAAATATGAGCTTATTTAATACGATTTTTTGGTCTACAGTCGTATAGGTACATATGAATATTTTTGAAACTGTTTTTCACATCTGTATGCAATATGTTGTTAATGTTGTCATTGTACGTGTGTGTGCGTACAATATAGTTTTTCTGAAATTGATTTCAAAGTCTATTTATTTAAATTTGTATCGCATATGTGACCATTTATACGCCATTAATATTATTCATACAAAACTACTACCACAGTTAAAATCTCACGTTTGCACACATTTGTATATATTATTATTATTTAAGTGTGTATGTGAGTGCACGTGCTAAAGCAGTGTATAAGTATACTAACTAACCATACGATGCATATAGCAACAACAGATTGCAACAGAAAAACATAGTACATTTAACAAATTTAATTGAGTTAAATAACTTTGAATACACGTACAACAAAATAACCACGCACATATATGCACATACAAACTTTTACACATGCATAACGGTCTAAATGATACAAGTCAACAGGCCTTGTAAAGGGCCTGCTTACACTTTATTTTAGATATCAAATGTTAGTTTACTTTAGCTTTCTTAACAGTCCTTCACTTACCTTGTAAAATATTTAATATTTTCAACTTATAAAGAAAGAAGAAAGCCTAAAGAAACTACAGTTTGGAAATTAATGTAAGAGGTTGGATTAATGATTGTAAATTTTAAAACATAAAATATGATATAAAACCCTTAAAATTTTACATTGTTCCAACATAATATAAACTTGTTCAACTAAAAGTTTTGTCACTTGCCTTCTTTAGATATTGTCACTCTTATATCACTCCTATTATTTCCTCTGATGAATATCCCAAGAGATTCCTTTATAATAATACCTAAAATTAACCTCTAACTTAGGCCACTATGGGAACATACTTTACATCTTTACAAATGCATCGGGAATACAAGGCCTTGTGTCTGCTTAATAAGGCCTTCTAGAAGACCACACACACTTTTTATCACTACCACTGGACATTTATTTCCAATCAGTATTCAAACACACACACATATGATTTATAAAAAAAAATATATAAATTAAAATGAAAAAATTATTATAAAAAACGGGGGAAAAATATAATCGAAATACAGATGTAGTCTACTTTAAATTAAATTAATTTATTAATTTATATTTATTGAATGACCGAAAAGAAAAATATACCAAATTAAAAGCTCGTATATGTATAATGTAAACATAAGTCATAATGTGTGTTTGTATATTAATATAAAAATACGTTCAAAAAACTTTCGGGTAAGTGGATTTCATTAAAGTCATCACTTGCACAAGTGCAAAAAAATAATAATAACTCACATTCAACGAAATAAATTGAATACAAAAAAAAAAAAAAAATGCAAATTGGCAAAGAGAAAAAAAACGAACTAAAATCAGGAAATTATAATAAATTTTTAGACATACAAAATTAAATGCCGTTTTTCTTTCTTAGAAAAACATATTGAAATGTGGAAAATAACATTCGCTACTAAAACGGCTCGTACATAAATCGATGAATATTTTTTATAGCCGAATTTGGCAATTAAAAGATCGGTTACTCTGCATACATTGTAGCATATTTAATAAAAAATTGTTAAAGTTTCTTTTAATCAGAACATAATTAACATATAAAAATGCTTCTTTTCACCACTACAAAAATCATTAAAGTACATTTGATTTAATATGAAACTAATCTGCAACAAGAATCATATTATGCTGAAAAAAATAATCGATTTTATAAAAAACGACAGCAAAAAATTTTAAATTTTTTCCAGAAGAAAGCGGCATAAATTTTCAAAATAAAATATAATGTGCAGAAAATCTATAATTTTTTGTTTTTAACTGCTAACATAAGTGATTCGAAATTATCAAGTATATTTAAATAAAGATTAAGTTTTGCGTATAAATTTCCATTAGATTAAGTATAAGCATTTCTCCCTACGTATGTGTCTCACAGTTTGTCTTTTACGAAAATTTACTATTGTGGAATACGTTTGTGGTCTGTGCGAGCTGGCAACTCCTTGAATTTATTTACCAATAGGAACAAAGGTAGCTTGATGTCAAAAAAATTTAAATGTGCTTTCATCTTTAGTTTTTTAATCTTTACTTTTTTTTTCTATATCTATATACTAGAAAAGCCCGGCGCGCGTTGCTACGCCCCTTAATGAATAAAATGCATTCTGAATTTAAATTGAATATCAAGTGCAAAAAGCTAAAAATTAAAATTTTTTTTTAATGGGCGTGGCACTGCCCACTTTTCTAATCAAGAAATTGTATAGTCATGACAACTCACTATGTGTGCAAAGTTTTACAAAAATCGGTCCAGAGCAAGTACCTCAAAATTATAACTTTTTTTATGGGCGTGGCCCTTCCCACTTTTCTAATCACGAAATGGTATAAATGAGACCTCAATATGTGTGTGAAAAGTTTCAGAAAAATTGGTCCAGTGCAAGTACCTCAAAATTATAACTTTTTTTATGGGCGTGGCACTGCCCACTTTTCTCGCGAAATTGTAAAGTCATGACAGCTCAATATGTGTGCAAAGTTTCAGAAAAATCGGGTTTGTTATGCATACAGTAATGATCCCGTAAAAATTATCATAATGTTTTGTTTTTGTTGTAATTATTATTAAATAAAGAATATTATAAAGAATATTATATCATGATTATCAACCTTCAACTCTCTTGGCCACTGTCCGTTTTGTCTTAGTTTACAGTTTGTTACACCTCCGTATATTGTCTGTCATTATAGATAGTTTTATGTCGTTTTAAGTAGAACATGGTAGGCACACTACAGGTAAAATGACCACATCAAAACTAATCCTAGATCTTACATTTAAATCTATACGAAACTTTGCTTTATTATTTTCAACACCATATTTGATGTTTGTATATTAAGAGTAAAGACCTTTCATTTTGGTACTCATATTAATGGGATAAAAAAAATTATTTACTATTTTGTTTTCCTTTAAAATATTACTGTATGTTACTCTACTGGTCGAGCCAATTTATTTGATACTAATATTGAGGGGGTTAAATGCTGTATGTTTCTAAATACTAGATCTATATAAATTCAAAGGGTCCGCCAAATAACTTATGCGTGCGGGTTTTCTGTGCCCCAAATGCAACAATTTTGCTTATTTACCTGCATAATGTCTGTGTAAGTCTATTTAAAATGCCATGAAAGCGAAAAAATTAGATGTATGATTATGAAATTTGTCTTAACGTTAAATAAAGCTAAACGGCTACTTAAGCGCTGACCTGCTATACGACACTTTTTCTTAAATTCATATAATTTCTCTGCGGAAAAAGATTTGGAAAAATGACGGACTATATATTGTATTATCAGGGTTGAATTGATTAGTAGAAATTGCTTTTGCATACCAACTTTAATGCCCACTACTCAATTATTAGTTTATAAATTCGTAGCGAATTAAAAAAAAATAAAATAATTTTATATAAACAAATTATTCCATAGTGATTTTAACAAAGTAATTATTTTTGTAGTATAAAAGTATAACACAAATTTGGTGGTGATGGGTATAAGAAATTTAGCACAGGCGAATATAGAGGCTCATACTTGTTGTTTTCATATAATTATATGTTTTGTTTTAAATAAAACGATAATTTTCATGTATTTTTTTTTTTTAGAATAAACAGTATCAGAGGAGAAGTTTAGCAATTTTCTTAAACATTTTGCATAAATACTATTAAAAAACTTATTTTAAAAGTTCCTAATGTTTGCACAAGCACAGTAGAGCAAAAGTTTAAAATAAGTAGTTCGTTCAGCAGAAAACATTACTGTGGGCTGGCAGTGTCATCGGAACGTACTTTTTTAAAAATATGGTCGGCAAAGCTGTTACCACAAATGATGTTCACTATTGCGAAGCAAAAACGAATTGCATGTGACTACAGACTTAGCCAACGAAACACGATCTCTTTTGTACGAGAAACTCAATGACCGTGCTATTTTGTGTCGTAGTGATGTTAGTTGGTTTCCACGATCATGTAATTTGACAACGTTCGTCTTCTTCTTTGGGGATATTTAAATATGAAGTATACTTCAATAAACCAAAAAGAATTCAAGAGCTACAGGATGAGATGATTAAGCACATTACCGACTCAATACTCAATTATGTGCCAGTGTCATTAAAAATATGGACCAACGGAGCTTTAGTCATAGAGCATTTGACGAATATTTTGTTCTACTCATAATTATGATAAATATTAGAATAATTCTAAAAAAAATATATTTTATTTTCTTTACAATTTACATCACATGTCCACCCATTATAAAATTCTCACATATTTATCTTCTTGAAAAGTTTTGGCTGATTTTTTTTTTTTTTTTTTTTAGTAATATAATCTGCCATTTTGTTTTTAACATCATTTTTAAATAGGAAATTGTAAATTCTATCTTTTTAGTTTATTTCCATCAATTTTTTGTTAAGAGGCCTTAAAAATCCACATGTTTGTGTCAAAGCTGAAAGTCTGGCATCACACAACTTAAGACACAATTTTCTTCAGATTCTTTCTGAAAATAATATTGACGTAATGATATTTAGAAAATATGAGAATATTCCTGTAATTTACTAAAAAAGCATTTTCATTAGTGCACAGGTCTATTAATTATCTTTTATTTTGATTTAAGATTTAAATGACAGCATCAAATTACCAATGTTCAAGCATATATGTATCTCTAGCTGATGAAAACGTAAATATCTTAAAACATAAAATTGAAACTTTTTCTTAAGAAGATTCTTCTGTAATTGAAAATTTAAAAAAAAAAATTCTGTAAATAAATTTGACCAAAACCACTAAATTAGCACAATTCTTTTGCCTCTTTATTTAAAAACTTTTTATAATTACAATGTTAATTTTAATATTGTTTCCCCATTTCTTCTGATGCGTTTTCTTATACATAATTGTTATTGTTACACTTAATTTTTTTTTACATTGAATTTGACAGCTTGTGTTAAAAGATTATTGCTCAGCAATTTATTATAACATATATTGCTAAGTATCTATGTGTTCTAATACATTATCATGCGGTCCACACGTTAATGTCTGGTGTTGGCAATAGATTTTGACAATTGGTGTGGCAATAATTACCAAACATATTGGTCGTGTGGTCGGGGGGTAAAGGAAATCTGAATGAAAACTCAAAACATATCAGTGCTTGATTTGACATGTGAATTAGAGTTTGACCGTAGTGAAATTAAAAAATTCGGCTTTGAATTTTAATTTTTTTGCTTTAAATTTTAATTTCTTTTTTGCATAACTTTTATTTCCAAATTTGCAGATAATATTGGATGAGGTGATCAAAATTAATATTGAATGTGGCAAAAACAAATTTTAGTCATAAAAATAAATAAAAATTTCTTCTCCAATAATTTATTCTGCAACGCTACTTTCGCAGTTACATTTTAATCTAGCCTGTGAGAAATGTAGAGGATAATATTAACGTTACTGGCAACAAAAATATTCATTTGGAGAATTCAGATAAAACTTACATCTTTAAGGTGGATTAGATCACTGACAGGCTACATTTAAATAAAAAAAAAACGGTGAACAAATTGGAAAAAATCTTCCCCTGTAAAGTTTCATTTTTGTGGGTTACGTTATTTTAGCGATTATGACTCGATATATTCTCACCACATTTCTTTTAATTTAGGTAAGGGTGTATGATTGCAGTAACACTCTGTTTGAGTATAGATATACTCAATAAAAATTATAACTTTTTTTAATGGGCTTGGCTCTGCCCACTTTTCTAATCACGAAACTGTATAGTCATTACAGTTCAATATGTGTGCAAAGTTTTAGAAAAATCGGTCAAGAGCAAGTAACTAAAAATGATAACTAATTTCTTATGGGCGTGGCACTGCCCACTTTTCTAATCACGAAATTGTATAATCATGAGAGTTCAATATATGTGTGCAAAGTTTCTGAAAAATCGGTCAAGTACAAGAAAATAAAAATTATAACTTTTGTTTTGGGCGTGGCACTGCCCACTTTTCTAGTTACGAAACTGTATAGTTATAACAGCTCAATATGTGTTCAACGTTTAAGAAAAATCGGTCAAGTGAAAGTACCTCAAAATTATAACTTTTTTTATGGGCGTGGCCCTGCCCAATTTTCTAATCACGATATTATATAGTCATGACGGCTCAATATGTGTGTAAAGTTTCAAAAAAATTCCGTCAAGTGCAAGTAGCTAAAATTGATAACTAATTTTTTATGGGCGTGGCCCCGCCCACTGTTTACCACCCATAAACACTCCCTGGAATGTGTACAAAAACTTGCCAAAAGTTGAGTACGATCGGATTTACATTTTCGGAGTTTATAGCTAACACACACACACTCAGACAGATAGAGTTTCACTTTTTTGTATCTGTGGCTTGGAGCTAAAAGGGCCAATGTCACTCTTTTGCTCTTTTGA
This sequence comes from Phyto melanocephala, assembly GCA_941918925.1. Lineage (NCBI taxonomy): Eukaryota > Metazoa > Arthropoda > Insecta > Diptera > Rhinophoridae > Phyto > Phyto melanocephala. Next base: position 109,595,658 of record OW799234.1, read on the forward strand.
GTCAATCATTTCATTAGATTTGTTTTTTTGCTCTATTTCATTATGGTAAAACAGCTAAAGTCATACTTAACCCAGAACAGCTACATAAATTAAATGCTGGCCAATGTCATTACGACAGCACCTATAAAAGTTAAAGTTCAATTCCAATTTTCTCAAAAGTAAATATTTTGACATTGGCTCTTTTAGTTCCAAGCCACAGATATATAGATAGATATATTTTCTTAAAAATTTCAATAAATATTTCTTTTTATTGCGTTTTAAAAAGTTTGTTGTTGACGAAAATTATTGACTCTTTTGTACCACTGTTCAAGGTTAAACGTATTTTTTTTATAAACATCATATCAAAAAGTTTTTTTATTTTTGCCAAAACTTAAGATTGTTTCGTGTGCTTGATACGCACTATAAAAATCTTTAAGGCTAATGTGTGCTTTAAGCTTTAGGCTCTTTGACAGAGTGAAGTACTACAAAACTTACTACTTTTCTCACTCGTTTTCTTTTGTTGCTTTCTACAGACACGTTGAGCAGCACAAAAATTTCCATAAAGCCAATGAAATCTTCGGAGTGAAAAAGAAATAAAAAAATTAACTACAAAAACATTAAATCACGTTTACCTGCTTTTTACAAATAAGTTTACAAATTTTACCTGTGGTTTTCTTTTTGCGAACAAAAAGTTAGCGGCATTTGCAAAAAAAAACCTTTTTTTTTTTGATTTTTTTAAATACACATTTAACAAACTTTGAAAAGAAAGCAAAAAAAGAACTCCTTATGATGTTTCGGAGAAAATAATTTCATTATATAAACCTACAAGCAGTAGTTTTATATATTTCTGTATGAGAAATATAAGAACAATATTTTTCATAGTCAAATAAGTATCTAGATTTCACATTTTACAATATATTTACTTTATTTATTATAAAAGGGAAAACCTGCTTAAGTCGACATAAGCTACAATTAACATAATCACACTATTGCAATTCCGGAATTAAGGACTGCTCTTAGGTGAGTTTTCAACTATTTTGGACATCTTTACAGGAAGTTATATTCTAAGGGCCTCTACAACATCTGTCAAATAAGCCTTTAATAAACCAAAAATATATTTTATGAGTAGGGCCTTAAGATCTTATTGACTATATTTTTTTTAACAAATAATATTGTTTGGAATAACAAGTAAGAATGCTATATTCAGCCGTACCGAATCTGGTAATTCCTTTCACCATCTTGTACAAATGTATAGTGACCATGGCGTAAATTGGCCTACATTATTTCTCTGTACTATTTTTGATGCTATATTTGTTTTTGAAACTTTACATAGTTAACAGTATTCTACTAGTCAAGCCTTTTATTGGGGTTGAGAAAAATAAATTATCCGCCATTTTGTTTGCGATGCCAAATGGTCAAGCTTTTAAATTTGTATACAAACTTATGGGGGTTAAATTTTTACACAGTTTTCTTCTCTTTAATATTAAATACGTATATTTATAAGTTTTATAATTCTGTGAAATGATTTTGTCTACTTTAAAAAGTACCATCGTAAAATTAAAAAATAGGTGAATATATCGACCCCTGTTCGCGAAATTATCATATCGATGCCTTACTTCGTCAACCTCGTAACTTAAAAAAAAATACGGTTTTGACCTTTTCATATCAAACGATAGCTTCATGCTTTAACTAAAAAAGATTAATATATTACTACTACTAATAAACATAAATACAATCAATTCCTTAATAATTGCATTTAAACTTTTAACCAAACACAGTCTCCATAACTAAAACAGTTATCGCTTTAATATTTTATCAGCAGATGGATTAATGGATGTATAACGAATTTGCATAAAACAGTCGATTTCTAAAAAAACGTAACATACGATTGTTTCACTCACAGGGGTCGTTAAAAAAATAAGAAAATAAAAATTTTGCCTCAGCCGGGACTCGAAACGAAATTCTGTCTAACTAGTATACCACGTTTATATGGCTGTGTTGTGAAGAAACAAGTGACCTTGGTTACCTCAGTAGCGAATGAACAGCTTTTTCTGATTTTTATTAACAACTAGCTAATACCCGGTGTGCTTCGCCACCCCAAATTTTAGTATTTAATTCAATTGGCAGGTGTCACGCCCACTATTGTTAATGCACCCATTTTTTACATAAATGTTTATTTCAATATCAAAGTTGCTTTTGCAAAATTTTACTACTCTAATCGATATCGTTTTCCAAATATACGAAAATTAGTATTTAATTCATGTGGCCATGCCTACTATTGCAAGTTTTTTACCCAAATGTTCGTGTGGATGTCAAAGTTTACCGTACTTAATTTGAAGACTCTAGCTGCAGTGACTTTCGTGATATATAATATTTAATACTTATTCTTTAATAGGGCGTGGCAACCCGCCCACTTACAATTTCAAACCAAAGTATAGCCTACATTTCCTTCCAGACATACAGAAAGATTCTGTGAAAATTTCAAGAAAATCGGTCTAGCCGTTTAACCGTCTTTAAAGCACAAACAAACATACAAACATACAATCATACAACTATACAAACATACAAGCACACATTGGTTTTTATATATTAACAATATGCTTGCAAATATTTCTTATATTTTGATACTACACACCGGTCTGATCGATGTCGGAGGCCTTCAAAAAACTGATTTCAGCACACTTACGGACAAACGTACAATGCTTAGTTGACTCCCCTATACAGAAGCTTTCAGAAAATTTATATTTTGTTGGGTTGCAAATGAATGTTAAAGAAATTTCACGCGTAATAACAAACCTATTTATAGGCATAGCAACTTATTTAAACTTATAAGTTTTCTAGATATATGAAAACCGATACACTTTTGTAATTACACAGCGCGGAATTTATATAGTAGTATTTATTGTAAGGGAAATCAATTTATTAAAATCAACTCAAAATTTTAAGAGTGTTGTTCTCAATAGCTATAAAAATAGACATAAGCAGTTTTTTCTTATTGCCCCAGATACATAGACTACGTATGTACGTATTTATACGAATGTATGAATGTTTATATATCCTATGCATACACTGATGTAAAACATTGCCTATGCTGTAAGGCAAGTAGCAAATTGTCTTTTTGAATTTTCTCCTTTTTGTCTCCTTTGCCTTTAGGAATTCCAATTAGCACCGTGTTTAGCCATTTTGGTTTTTTTTTAACACAAAAATGTAACTCAAATAAATTTCTATATTTTATTAGGAGTATATAACAATAAATAATTTTTTTTCCGTTATTGCAAATGTAAGGTAAAGAGATTTGCTAAAAATATAATCTAATCTCGTATAGCTTCGAGATTTTGTTAAGGGAATATAATTCTACTTAAAAATTTATTTCAATTTTGCATATTTTATCCAAACAAGGATTTTCGTTTGCCATTTTCCCCAAAGCATTTAATAATCTTTCTTGGTGAATTTAAGGAATTCTTTTTTGTTTTGGCCAAATGTTTTAAAAGGAAAAATAATTTTATTTTATTTTTTACTTCTAGAAAAACTTTTCATAATTTGAGATTTTAAATCTAACAAAGAGTTGAAGAAACGACTGCATAATTGTCAGAGTTGTCAGCCATTTACAGGGGCAACAAGAAGTTTGTAACAAATATCTTGGCTAGTAAAATAAAAATAGATTATAAAGAGTTTAAAACAATGAATATGTGTTTAATACAAAAGAAGTTTATCGGTTAAACCTAAAACATGTTAAAAAAACATATTTATTAGTTTTATTTCTTAAAACACTATTCAACTCAATATTTGTTTTGTCTTAAAAAAAAACACTGAACTGATGCTAACGATTGTTGCGATTTTTCTTTTACTTACATTACATCCTGTTACTGGGAGCTAAAAGAAGAAAACACTAGCATTTAAGTTCCAACTTCTGTCTCTATACACCAAGTTTTGCAAATTCCAAGAGGGACTAAGAAAAAAAAAATAATAAAATGAAGAATAGATTGAAATTTTTTTAAGGCTAACAAAGATTACACAGCAAACCTCTAAAGACTTTCAGACTAATGTTGATCATCTGTCAGTAGAGGATATTTTTCTTCTGCATCTACAATTCCCAGTTGAACTTTTCTTTTTTTTTTTTTTTTTTTTTCACTTAAAATAAAAAGTGTTTCAAATGATGGACGAGTACGATTAACGCTGGACAAGTACTCACGAAAAAAAGACAATTGTACGAACATTAGAAGACAAACATTTACAAGGGCTTCTTTGTATAATTTGAGTACAAAAATGTTTAAAGAGTTCGTCTTAAATTGTTGAAAAGACATGGATGGCAGTTGGTGTAAATGGAGAGGAGTCAAACAAATTTTAAATTAAAGCATTTATTTACAGAAAGTTACCAACAGCTTTAATAATATTTTCTTATTGTTTAGGTTTTGAAAAACTTCTTCAACCTTAAGTACTATTTTAAGAACAAAACTGTTAACGAAATAGAAGAAAAATGTACACAAACAGAAAGTATCTTTTCGGGTGTTTGTTTCAAAAGTTAGGGAATTTTGTTGTTAATTTTTATGCATTATTTTGAAATATTTTTACAATATTAATTGCTAACTAGGACCTTTTCCCATCTTCTTGCAACATATTATGAGCCAAAAGATCAGCTCATCTTTTAAAATCAAACACAAATCAAATCAATTCCGGTTACTCAACCAAATGTTTCTGAATAGTTTCTAACAGATATTTCAACATGTAGCCGAATTTTGTAATGTTGCCATTTCAGGATATTTTGCGGCCATGCTCGTTTCAAACAAATCAGCTGTGTTTAATGCAGGTTCTCTGTGATGGCCTAGCCAAATTTAAGAAGCTCATATTGTGTATAAACTATTTGGTCCTTGAGTATTTCGCTTTAGGGTTATCGCAATAAATTCATTTTTCAGAACAAAAATGATTAAATTTTACAGCGTTTAGCACTACTTTGTATATGTAAGATCCAATTTTTTGCTTTTGAATGAGTCCTTGCAATTTTGTTTTGAGCTGGACAATAGTCTTCATGGGGTAATTCCTCCAATTCTTAGTCTTCAAAATTTCTTGGGTGGCCTGGCAGATCTTTATCTTCCGTGTCATAATCACTACTTAAAAACCATCTATTGAACGTTAATAATAATGTAACTATTTAATTCATCGTAAGCCTTGATGAGCAGTCGGTGTGGTTCGGTGACAATTTATTTTCAACAAAAGAAGTAAAACTAAACTTTCCACATATGACGCTTTGTTGGCACAAAATTCGATATTTCTGAAGCAAAACAAAAAAACTCTATAATGTTTACTGACAAAGTAAGAAGAAATTACAAAATGGTACAAAGATTATAAAAAGTAAAAGTCACGTCTAAAAGATAATCTAAAATTTGTTTATATATTATAATAAAGCGTGATTTTTTAAGAGCTATAGGAAAGCTTAAAAAACACATAAAATTCAGAAAAATTCATGAAATTTCTATTCGAACCGATAGTACGGTGCATATAATTTAATGTTTAAAGATTATTTGATCCAAATGTTGACCGTGACTGCTCCTCAAATGGTCCATCCGCTTAGTCCAATTTTGGCATACTCTTTCCAATATTTCGGCCGGTATCTCATAAATAAGTGTTCAATGTTGTCGTCCAATGCGTCAATTGAAGCGAGCATGTGTGTATAGACATGAGCTTTAACATAGCCCTACAAAAAATAGTCTAAAGGCGTTAAAGCTCACGATCTAGGCGGCCAATTGACCGGTCCCGAACGTGAAATAAAATGTTCACCGAACTCGCCTCTCAATAAGTCCATTGTTAAGCGTGCTGTGTGGAATGTGACACCGTCTCGTTAAAACGACATGTCATGCAAGTCAAGCTCTTGCATTTTGGGCAAAAAAAAGTTGGATATCATCTCACGGTAGCGCTCACCATTCACAGTTACGTTACGATTCGCATCATCTTTTCTTAACAGAGCACGCATTTTGATAATAAAATTTAATTATTTGCAAGCGTTGTTCGTTTGTAAGACGATTCATGATTAAATTATAGACAAAATTGAAGATGTTTGATATTGTAACAAAACACGAAACGTGCGTTAGCTGTTTAAACCAGTGTTACCAAAAAGAAAAAAAGCTAAAAAATTACCCTTTTTATAAAGAATCTCTTATTGAGAAATTTACTGATATTTGAATTTATTAAATTTACTTTTATTTTTTAAATGTTTTTTTAACAAACTTATTGTAGTCTTTTATGTAATAAAACAAAATTTGGACTGCGTTAATAATTTCTTGTCTCCGCCATTTTGTTGAGTAAAAGAAATATCGTATTATCTTTTCTGCATTAGGATTTGTTCTCGCTTAATGACTGTTATTTGGATATTTATTTGACACTTCACTTTCTCTCTCCCTCTCTTTCTACCTCTTTTTTTCTTCCCATGTTGGTATTTGCATTTTTGCAGAAAATTCAACAACAAACAGCTGTCAGAAATTGTCTTGATTTCATTTTACTTTTTGTCGTTGTTATTTAAATATTTTACTCTTAGACGCCTTTCGTTGATGGCTAACACTGCCAGCACTCAGACAAATAACGTTTATGTTTTGAAATCGAAAAGCAATTTGATAAACTTCTACTGCTGGTACACAAAAACTAATTCCAAAAGGGGAAACATGAATTGTAATCTACTCAGTTAAATTGGGTAATTGTGCTTATCTAACGCGTTTTTTTTTTTTTTTGTGTCTAGAACAAGTTTGTTAGTGTAAAAAAGACGAAAAAAAAATATTGATGATTTCATTTATCATTTTTCATTTCATTTTCTTTTTCTTGGGTTTTTCGTTCTGTTGCTTGTCGTTTTTAAAATATCATAAAATATAAGACAATTTAATATCCTGGATAATATTCGTTTTTCTGTTTTAACTTAAAATTGTTTTTGTTGCAAGTTCTTTTACAAAACAGAAATCTTGATATTAAAAATATTTTTTGGAAGAAATGTTCAAGTTTTTTTGTTTTTTTTTTAGAAACATAAAACATAAACTTTATTTGGCCTAGTGTTTGGCGGCAATGAAAGTCACTAATGGAAAATTTTTAAGGGTTTAATACATTTGGGAAGAAAAATACTTTATGGTTAATATAAAATTGTGAATATATGAATAATTTAAAAAGAATATGTGTTAAAGCCTGGACTTATACACTGAATTTTTCTGTTAAAACTGCCACGGAAAATCGATTCAAAATTTTTAGCCAATTACTTGTCCTCTAGATTTTTCTCTTCAGCAAACGACATACTACATAAAAGTAAAAAGTTGAATTAACTTGAAATTAACTTTGACAGTTGTTTTGTATCTCTAAAATCGTATTTGACTGACATTTTTCCATAAGTGTATTTACTAATTTATTATTTTATATTTTATGTGGACTGCCAATATTTACGACAATTTTTTATGGCAGCATAAATAAATTTGCTCTTTATGTTAAACTGTAAAATTGCCGTCACAGCATTTTGTTATCATCGCCCGGATTGTCTTTTTACATTGAGGGCAAAATATAAACAAACAAACAAACAAATATATAAATATATAGTGATGGCCTAATATAAAAAGGACTTATCAAGATTTTGTATTTGAGGAAAGAACTATATAAAATACATAGAATGAATTGATCTCGGCCTATTTGGTAGGGCTATAATTGTATTATTTTCAACCATGGCCTAAGAAATTTTTAAAGGTGATATGCTTTTTAGTAGACTTTGCGCCTTTGAAAAATTCCAGATACGTCCTTTTTATATTAAGCCAACCATATAAATATTAGACTTATAGCTTTTAGTTGTTTGTTAAAATACATCTTTGTATGTCTGTGGTCAAGTTAATCGTGAAAATTAAGAAAATTGTGTTATGAATGTATAGAGACATATTTTTGATTGTGACAACCAGAAGTGGTACCAGTGACATTATAATTTTATGGTTGTTTTCGTTTTATAATTTAAATCTATGTTTCAATTATTTAGGCTTGTTTTGTGCTACAGAACTCATAAGCTGAGTTATAGTAAACCCTGTGAAAATATATAACTAAGTCTCTCATTTCCATTTAAAAAAAATAAATAATTACTTCCTTCAAAATTGTTTGTAATTTTTTGTTTTTGGTTTTTTTTCTAATTATATTCACTAGAGTTTAACTAATTTCTAATCTACATACTCCCGAATGACTTACTAAAAATTAAATCATTTATACAACTTTATTTTAATTAAAAAAAATAATATATTGAAATAGTCCTTTTATCTTCGTATATTATTTTATCTTATTTAGTTTGTCTTCATTTATTATAACTTTGAGTATTGAGAGCGCTGGTGACAAAATGTTTTTTTTTATTTTTTATCTTTTATTATTTTTGTTTAACTCGATTTGTGCTATGGGTGCCACAAAACAAAACCAGAAGAAGCAAGTAAGAGCACTATATTCGGCTGTGCCGAATCTTTTGTAACCACCACAAATTTTGTTTACTTTTAAAGCACAATATTTATTATTTTGTTAATTGCTCTTTATACTAAAATGTGTATCACTTTCCTTGTAAAGAGCCGATGTTGAAAGTGAACCGCACCTAAACGTCAAGTTGTTTTCCTGCATTTCATTTGAAATTTCTCAATTTCAGACTAACTCAATTTGAACCATGGAAAGATACGCAATCGAGCAATGCGTTAAAGTTATTTAGGCTTATTATGAAAATGGGCGTTCAAATCAAAATGCGTTTCGCGATTCTTTTGGTCCTAATAATCGTTGAATTTCGTTCACAATCGGGAGAATTGTGAAAAATATTTTTAAATTTCAGCAAAACATGTCTCTATGAAATGTGAAAACATCTGTGAATGTCTTCTTAGTTTGTTGAACGGAAAACATAGCTGTTTTTTGCGATAGTGTGGAAAACGAGCAGTCAACCTTGACTCATCATCGTACCCAACAATTGTACATCAACATTGTCATTGAAAATTTGGACCATAAGATGGAGGTGTGCCGCCGAGGTCGCGAACGATATTTTGTTCCACACATAATTGAACCATACCAATATCATAATAATAAAAATAAATGACAAAAATATCTTAAATAATTTGTGTTTTATTCAAAATCAACCTCGGCCCATAAAATTTAGCCACCATTTATAACTTCGACATGGTAGAAAAATGTTTTCGTACATTTAGTCTTTCAATAAAAGTTGGTGTTAAAGTAGGAGTGTCAATAAAGTTTCTGTTAATAAATAAAACTGAGATATTTCAATGTAGTCCTTTGTTCTTACAAAAACTTTGCCCATAGATAAATTGCATGAATAGAAGATAAACCGTTATATGGGAGGTGGGCGCTAAAGTGGGCGTGACTAGAAGAATATATTTAGCAAATTTCATCATCATACCTCTAATTTTGTCGGCTTTATGAGCTTTTAAACGTGATAACGTGAAAAGTGGGCGTTATACTAGGCGTGTCAAAGTTGCTTCTGCTAACGAATATAACTTAGATATTTCAATATGGTCCATCATTATTTCAAAATCTTTATTCATAGAGAAATGATATGAATTTGAGATAAAACGTTATATGGGAGGTGGGCGTAAAATTGGGCGTATCTCATTTTAATTTATTGAGAATTATTCATCCAATTTTGTCAGTTATATTACGTTTTGAATTTTGAATACATTGAAATATACACTGTGCGGTATACATTTTCGTACATTTTGATCTATAACTCCTTTTCTAATTCATAGATTTTTTGAATTTTATGGCAAAAATATTTTTTTTACTCAGGAAACATACGCTCGAAATTTCATGACTCTACGTCAATGCGTTTGGGCACAATTACATTTTATTCGTTGTTGGAAGGACACGGTTTTTTTTAACCTAGTCTTGCATTACGAGCTATAACTAATATTCCGATTTAGCCCGATGGACTAGTCAGCAGTGTGCTGTTCTGCTAGTTTGGGGGTTGCGGGTTCGATTCCCGCCGGAGACTCTGGACTTGTCTGCTTCCTTTCTATTCTATTCTTACTTTTCTATTCAGGTATCACAAAGGGATCAATATAATGGACCCAAGTGAGCTGCACAACAGCTGCCTGTTCTACCTTACCCAACCTAAACCCATTGTCAATACCAAACAAACCTTGTGTATAAGAAATATTCTGGTAAATTTTGAGCCCCCTAGCTTTTTCGGTCCGAGCTCTATCATGCTTTCAACAGACGAACAGATGGACAGACACAGCTACATCGTCATAAAATCAAACCCCGATTCAGAATATATATTTACTTTATGGGGTCAGAAATAGATACTTCGATGTGTTACAAACGGAATGACAAAATAAATGTACCCCCAACATTTTTTTGGTGGAGGGAATAAAAAAAATGTGTTGAATGACTTTTGATTTGTACATTTATCTTTTGTATCTTGAGGCTACTTGTAGTTGAACAATTTTTTTTTATTTAAAGCTCATTTTTATTTTACTTTATTTTATTTTATTTTATTTTTTTTATTTTATTTTATTTTAATTCTTGTTTAAATAAAGGTAAAACATATTTTGTGGTTAATACTTTTGTTATAAAGTTTTTTCTCTATTTTAATTGCAGATGAGTTCCAGAACCTGCATTGTGCTAGAGCAGTAATAAAGCATAAAACCCACAAAACATTTTCAAGTGGTAAGTCATACTTATTTTTGTTGCACAATGCTTTTAATTAAATGGAAACCCATTAGTTTAATGAAGAAGATAAGGTGGGAGGATATTTGTTATTTCTTCGTCTTTTTTTTTTGTGTTCTATCTCTCCTAAGAAGCATAATTGAAAAGGCTTTAGTGGCTTAAATAAATAAATTTAACAGTATAAAGTATGTAGTGTTGTATATTTAAATGCACACTTGTTTACCGTAAATAAAAACATATCGGTGTAGTAAGTGAGATATGTTTTTTTTTGCAAACTTTTGTGTTACATTACTTTCACATTGTTAGACTTGTTGCAATATTATTTACCATTTTAGTGTTACTGACTAAGCGGTTTCCAAGTACATCACCTTTTTTGAATAATACAAAAAGAGTATTATTTAAAATGTTAGCTGGGGTAGTCGTCTACTAGGACCGTGTAAAATTGCATGAGAATCGTACTAGCAATTTATGTCTTAAATATTTTAATTGTATCTCATCTTACACCGTTCATTACTGTAACCCTTACAATAAAATCACAGCCGATGCCTCAACTTGTGTTTCAATATATTGGCCTACTTATTTGTTTCATATTGTGCGGAACTGTAATACATTTATGATTTTCCGCTAGATGGCGCAGTTTTTAATTTATAAAGTTTGCCGAACCATGAGCAAAATTTAATTAAACCTAATTCAAAATAATTGGTAGAATATTTTATTTGCAATATTTATTTAAACTAAAAGCATATAAATAATAATAATAATAAGCTAAACCTAAAAACATAATCATGTCTGAAATCATGTAATGGTACATTTACATTGTGAAATCGAAAAGATTCACATTAAAATCTTGATTAAAATCTACACCGTTTACACTACAGTTTCTTGAAATTTTGCGTCATTTCGTGTAAAAAACATTTTATTTATTTATAAGGTAGTGTAAAAAGCTCTCCATGCTCTGCGTCTCCAAAATCTTACTCCGTATACTTATTTTTCTTTATGCATTTTTTTATGATAAAAACCACAATTGCAGCACAAAGTATTACAAGATTTTGCCAAAAATCCAGTGAAGATATAGATTTTGTTTTGTATAGAAAACCAGCTAGATTATGCTCAAAATCTCCAATGTACTAGATTTCTCTTAGGTGTATATGTACTATAAGAGTTAGCAATCCCACTATTTAAATCACTTAATTTTGACATTAGCCAGATTTTCGCTGTCTTATACAGTTCGTGTTATCGTTTTTTGCTATATTCATTAAAAATTTTAATTTTATGTGCTGTGTGTTATAATCTTTATTTAATAAAAGCCAACATGATGTTTAATTATGATGCGAACTGTAATGACGTGAATAGGTATAGAGCTGTTAATTATTGTTTAATTATGATGCAAACTGTAATGACGTGAATAGGTAGAGATCTGTTTAATATAGCTACGCTATTAAAGATTTTGTCAATTATCCTTATTATTATCCTTGCCATAGTTGGCAAGTGTTTTAATAAAGCTACGCTTTATAATTCTTACTGCTATAAATATTTGGACTTTTCCATGTTGACCATGAAAATGAATGTAAAAAAAAATTGGTTTATTTTTTAACCTTTTCCCAAAGTTCAAAGTATATTTGAACATATAAAATTATTCACCCAAAATGCTTTTAATTTTTTATATTTATATATTGTATGTTAAACAAAATGTAAGAATTTAAATTTGTTTAATATTTTTATGTATTTATCTAGCAAAAAAAAAACTGAATTTAATTAACAACCATTTATTTATTCATTATTATTATAAAGTTAAAACACTAAAGTTCAAACTCGACACCTAAGTTCAAAGCCACTCAACGGCAATTTTTTTTTCGTAAAATAACTGAACTTTGTTTAAATTATAAAAAGTGTAATATTGTCACTTCATATTTAACCATCATTAGCCACACATCAATTGTTTTCTCTTAAAAATTTTTAGAAAAAAACTTGCATACTTACCTATAAAAACCTCTAATACTTACCTCGTTCAATAAAAATTTATAAAAATAAAAATTTAAATTAACATTTGTAAAGTGTTGAAAAAAAACAAATTTTATTTTCATCTCTTTTGAACCGACACAATCTCAACAAGTAAAAGCGCTATATTCGGCCGTGCCGAATCTTATATACCCTTCACAACGTGTAGTCATGCAATAACAGTAAATTCACGTATGTATGTTAAAAAAAAAACAAAAAAAAAAATAAAAAATAAAAAAAAAATTTAAAAAAAAAAAATGTAAAAAAAAAATTAAAAAAAAAAAAATTATTATATACATATATAATATATATAAAACAAAAAAAAAATAAAAAAAAAATTAAAAAAAAAAAAATAAAAAAAAATAATAATAAAAATATATATAATATATTAAATAAAAAATAAAAAAAAAATAAAAAAAAAATTAAAAAAAAAATTTTAAAAAAATTTAAAAAAAAATTTTTTTGCCTCAGCTGGGATTCGATGCCACGTTTTCTCTAACCAGTATACACGTTTGTATGTATGTATGTTGTTGTTGTAATGTTGTTTTTATGAAAAGAAAATCGAGGTGGTCGTGGGTTTTTGCTCATATCTCAGTTGTTTATGTACCGATGTTTCTGATTTTCAATACCGATCTACTCCCGAATATTTCTGATATTTTAATACCTTACCCGGGTCCAACCTATGTCGGGGGGCTTCAAAAAGTTGATTTCAACATACACACGGACAGACGGTCAGACGGACAGACGGACAGACGGACAGACGGTCAGGGCTTAATCGACTCCTCTATTCATAAGCTTTCAGAAAATATATACTTTATGGGGTCGGAAATGAAAATTGTAGAAATTTCACACGGAATGACAAACCTATATATACCCTTTTTCACTGTGTGAAGGGTATAAAAAGGTAAGCATTGCCACTACTTGCCCGTTAAAGTAGACAAAAATGAATGCCCAATTTTTTCCTGCCGTTTCATATTCCCTAATTATAATTACTTTGTGAAGTAGTTATAATTACACTTCTTGATTAAAGATTGACATCTTGGGTCTGTTTAGACCCTACTCTTATGCCCATAGAAAAAAGTGTTTAATAGCAACACGCCCTATTACTCTTACATTTGAAAGTCGCGTAAAGATTATAAAATATTGAATATCTTCGGACTTTTGGCAAAACAACTTAAATCAAGTTATCAAACTTTTCAAATATTATATATAGTTATAATAGTAAAATATTCTATCCGCTGTTTTTCACCTTATAATTGACTGAAAAATCTTTTTTTCTGAAAATATTCTCCATAGGATTAGTATTTCGGTTTAGTCAGACTAAAATATCTTTCACATAGAAGAAAAGAATCAAAAAAAAAAGGTAAATAAATTCCAATAAATGATATAAACTTGATCGTATGAAACTAAGTTGAAATCTATCCGAATAAACGAGATGAGTGAAACTCCACTTTTATGTAAAATTCTTTTAAATTACTCTACTGGTCTCGCTGGACCTCGAAGTATTATTTTGATATGTTGTTTTTGAATGTGCGCGAAGATTTTTTCTCTTATAATGACAAATATGCATTTTTCTAATAATATGTCAAAAAAAAATTATTTCTTATGGTTGTTATATGATTACCACATTGAACGCTTCAGAAAAATCTAACCAAAATATTTTCTACATTTAAAAGAAAGTTCAACTCGCTTTATAGATAGACGAATAAGTTGAACTGAAGAACGATCTCTTCTCGAAAACATTTCACGTAAGTTTCTTAGAGTTTGCGTTAAAGACTCACTACATTGGAAGTCAATTTTAAATATTTCCCAAATTTGCTAACCCGTCCCATTTTGCAAATAAAAACAAATTCATCGCATAAAAAAATAAGAATAAATGTAATTCTACGTTTCAAAGTCAAAGTAATCGGAAGTTCAAATTTTAAATTCTCTATACACATAAATATAATATTTATAATTTATTATAACAAAAAGATTTTGCGATGAACATTGCAGTTGGAAAGATTACCCTTTTTATCATCTTCCAAAAATGACCGTCATTATTTTCGCATACCTTAGTTTTTTATGAACATATTTTTCTGATTTTGGATATCTATCTGCTCCCAATACTTCTGACAATTTGATGGTGCACACCATCTGAGTGATGACGGAAACTGAAAAAACTGCTTTTAAAATACACAAGGACAGATGGATAGATACTCATTTGACTTTCTTAGTCAGTTTGAAAAGTGGGCGGGGCCACGCCCATAAAAAAGCTATGATTTTGAGGTACTTACACTGGACCGCTATTTCTGGAACTTTGCATACATATTAAACTGTCATGATTATACAATTTCGTTATTAGAAAGGGGGAAGGGCCACGCCCATAAAAAAGTCATAATTTTGAGGTACTCACACTGGACCGATATTTTTGAAACTTTGCACACATATTAAGCTGTCATGACTGTACAATTCCTTGATTAGAAAAGTGGGTAAAGCCACGCCCATAAAAAATTAGTTATTATTTTCAGCTACTTAAACTGGACCGATTTTTCTAAAAATTTGCACTCAGATTAAGCTTCAGTTTCGTGATTAGAAAAGTGAGCAGTGCCACGTGCATAAAAAAGAGTTATAATTTTTAGCCTTGCACTTGATATTCAATTAAAAATCAAAATTCATTTTTATTCATAAGAGGCGTAGTAACGCGCGCCGTATAATTAAATAAATAAACTATTCTTATTTACTAAATTAAATTAATTTTTATACGAAAATTGAATGTTTAAAGACAATATTTATTTATTTCTGGCTTGAGTTCATTTATTTTTAGTTCTTTTATGCAAAAGATAAAATTTTTCTCTTTGTGAGAATGGAAAATTGATTTTTATCTAGACAACAGCTGAGTGGAATGTATTTTAGAAACCATCTACGATTTCAACATCAATCATTCAGTTAACTCATAAGTTTTAATGAAATAGAAAACTTAAATCAAACATAGCATTTCTATTCATGTTTACTGTCATAGTGAGTAAGAACGAAATTTACCACAACTTTTTCGTTTATTTGTTATTCTTCGCCTTTTTTATTATCACTTTTTTTCATATTTAGTTTCTTTTTATTTACTTTTTGTTAAATTGGGTTTAAGTTTAAATTACTTTATACTATTCTGCATATTGCTAAATAACAACAGATAAAATTTATCACATTAAATGAAGTCTACAATAAATGAAACATTATTTTTGAATTGTGTGTTTCTGAAATGCTTTCAAATTTGAAAAAGTTTTAACAAACATTTTTCGTTCTTTTGCGACAAGTTTGACTCAACTTAAAATTTTCGCACTAAAAAGTATTTCGCGAGTTTAAATCTGTTTTTTAAATTTAGGCAATATATTTTTCATATTTTTGTCTTAATTTGTCTTACTACTGATCAAATTTAAAATGAAAACTTGTAGAACTTTACTTCAAAAACAATTTAAAACAACTTGAAGTTTTGTTATGAATGATTTTATTTAAAATTATAATGATATACTTTACCCTTACAACTAATTTTTAACCAGAGCTACAACATATTGAATATGTTTAAATAATAAATAGGGATTAAGGCGAAATGTGTCCTTTTTCTTTTTTCCCCTTTCCATCATCTTATTCACTGCCTAGAAAACATGATAAATATTTTATAATTTCATGGCAATTAAACAAATCATAAACAAATTATACATAGAAACGAACCCTTTTAACACTTCCTTTATCCATAGGGCACCATCGCAACATATTTTCCGATTGTAAAGAGCCTTTGATTCATTTTTTTTTAATATTTTGAATTCCTACATTTCCTAACCACAAACCCAATAATTAATTAAAGCATCTGGCTCACTTTTGTGTCTATGTGTAAAAGAATAAAAGGATGTGTGTTGTAAACAGGATGCAAGATTCTTAAACAAAATACGAAAAAAAGATTTATTTAATATTTTGAAAATAATTAGTTTAAAATTTCTTGCTTATTTATTCTCATCTTACGCGTACTAGAATTGTCATTTCAAAATGAGAAATGAATTTTCTTTGAGCTAAAAAATAGGGAGTTGAACAGGGTTGGCAGGGCGCTTAGTAAAAAATAAATAAATCATAAATTTTAAATGCTTTTACACAAATATCATTCAACCTAGGAAAGACAAAATGAAGAAATATTATTTTTGCGTTTCAATGGCAACACAAACAGAAAATTATCTTGTGTTGTCGGAGAAAAAAAAAGAAAAATTAATGAGTGAGAAATTTAAGACAAACAAATTAATCAAAAATTAGCTTTAAACGAAAATGACGGTGAGGACATTAAGCAAACACATTAGAGGGTATTAAATGAAATGATTTATAGTAGACAGGGATACGTACGATTTACGAGGGAACAATTTTAAACTTTGCTGGCACATTTATAATGCAAAAAAATAAGCTAAGTTTACTATGATTAATACTTTGTGTTTAAATTTTGCGTTCTAATTTTGGATTTTTTTTTGGTTAAAAAAATGTATTACAGTAACTGTGCAAAATAATTTTAAAACATACAAATAAATATACCGAGGAACGATAAAGATAATTTTATATCAAAACCTCACAGGCAGACATTGTTAGCTCAATATTCATTATTGGCTCAATATTGTACAAAATAAATTTTAATTTTATGACAAATTAAGAGTATTTGACGATGGTTTCCATCTGCTGTTTCTTAGGAACAACAACACAATGACACAACGCGTGTTTTTACACTACATATATTTTATTTATTTACATTCAATTATTTAATTTCATACTTCAGCCACGCCTCCATATGATTATGTAGTGGTGCATATTATTGCAATTATCAATGGTTGAACTCTTTGCCATTTTCCATTTTCAATTTTTTCCTTATAATTTTGCTCCACTTTTTAGAGCAAAACCGGTCTTGTTTTGTCAACAGTGCATCAAATGTAGACTTCTTAATGATAGGTCATTGCCGGTTTATCAGCATAGATCAGGGATTTGACGTACCCCCTAAAAATGTGGGCCAAAGACGTCATATAAAAAAAATGAGGTGGACAATTCATATGCCACATTGCGTCATATTATTAAAATTATTTTTCTTAAAAATGATTTGCAATGACATTTAGAAAACAAACAAAAAACTAAATATTAGCCTGAAGAGTTCGCCATGTAAGCCTCACGAAATAGTGATTTTTTTGTGATGTAAAGTAGTCTAATGAGGATTGACCTCTCTACAAAAATTTCTATTGTGCTCATTTATATACCCATTGATCCGAAAATGAGACTTGGACGATTTGTTGATAAAAATCTACTAAGTCTTCCAGTTGATTCTTAGTTCATTTACCGAGCTCTTGATTTAGTTGATGGTCCGGTGGCTTTAATTATTGCACCAGTTGAATATTATATGTATGTAGGCCAGGACCTTTATTTAAAATATATAATATGTAATATTATACATTTAATATACTTCCTTACTTTAATATACTTGTATTCCAATTAAGCTGTGTTGTTAATTTCATTTTTGTCACTCTCGTAGTCCTGAAGATGCCAGCCGTTGATTGGCGATTTGTAATAAAGAAAATTCATAAAAGGACCTCAAGTTTATTTATTTACATCAAAAACAGTTCCTCAACAGATTTACAAAACATGTAAAGGGTGTTTTTTTTACAGGTTTGTTTTTCGAATAGAGATAAAACTGGCATTTTGTGGTCAAATCTGGCAACTCTAATGTCATTTATGTTCAGTTTGGTTTGCCATTTCATCATGAACAGGTTGACAAAAGAACAACGCTTGCAAATCGTGCAAATTTTTTTCGAAAATAACGGTTCAGTTCGCGAAGTTTACCGCAAGCTCCGTCCATTTTATGGTCGACATAATCGTCCATCAGAGCAATTAATTCGGTTAACCATGGATCGTTTTCGCACTACGTTTACTCTATGTGATAATACGCATCCGCAGAGACGTCGAACAGTGCGCACCGAAGAAACAATTGTCGCTGTAGAGCAATGTGTTGAAGAGGACCCGAATGAATCGATTCGCCACCGTGCACAGCAATTGGAGCTTTGTCCATCAACTTTATGGAAGATTTTGCACAAAGATCTTGGTTTGCGACCTTACAAGATCCAGCTTGTGCAAGAATTAAAGCCGCGAGACCATGTAATGCGTCGTGATTTTGGTGTATGGGCCGAAAATGAGATTGATCTCGATGCTGATTTTCATCGCAAAATTTTGTTCAGTGATGAGGCCACCAAGATCGTGTGATTTGACACCATTGGATTATTTTCTTTGGGGATATGTGAAGTCGCTCGTCTACGCCAACAAACCAGAAACGTTAGGGGAATTGGAAGCCAACATTCGTTGCGTTATTGCCGACATACGGCCCCATATGCTCAAAAAAGTGGTTATAAATTGGACCTGTAGAATTAGCTTTATTCGAACCAGCCGCGGCGGCCACATGCCTGAAATCATATTTAAACATTAATGGCATAAAATTATTCTTCCAATAAAGCCAAATTGATGGTCATTAAAACGATTTTCTTGTGTTTTATTTCAATTCGAAGTTCTATACCACTGAAAAAAAAAATATTAAAAAAAATTAAGTACTGGACATAGACATAGTTATTAAGAACAGATTAACAATATGAGTGCACTCTCATTACTTGCGTCTACAACGGCTATGGCCGCTTTTGTGTGCATGTTACGGTTCCGATTTCGATGATTGTTATTCAAGAGAATTAATGTTATCATGAGTCGATTAATAGTATTGTTTGCGCTTAATAAGTTCGGCAAATAGAATGCGGGTTGTGGAAAAAATTTTTGCAATTTGTAAACGTTGGTCTGATGTAAGTTTTTACATGGCGATTTGACAAAGTATACTAAAAAAAAGTCTAATACAAATACTTCATTACTATTGCAACTATTTTAACAGTCACCCCTTTTGAAAGTAGTACATATATCTAGTATGTAAATATTTTTGCCGAATATAAGCGCAACCACGTGTACTAGACTGTCAGATTTGTTCGCTAAATGTTAAAACCCACTTGCTAAAGATGGTGCTTATATCAACATGATTAATGGCTCAGTTAGTTGATTTATATTATTTTACTTTACACTTAGAGTATCGCTTAAAAGTCTGAGTTAGCTTGTAAAAACGTAGTGTTGTCTCTTTTTCTCTTGTTTTCTTTTCTTTTTTTCTCTCCGTAAAAATCTATTTTGTATAGATTTCTACCACACGAAAAATTACGATACATTTTCAATAAACAGTAAAACGCAGGACTGCCATATTTGCCGATGTATCGGCGTTTTGTAAATTTTTTGTCTTCGAATCTAAGCATCACTGCAATACTTGTTACATTAAAAAGCAACAGCAACAAACAGTTTTTGAACTTTATGTGGTGTATTTGGTCTTGTTTGAAAAGGAGCTAATAATAGAATTAAAAGCTAACAAAAGCGAATTTTAAAAATTGTACATAATTGTATATTTTTTTTAAATTAATTTGCAGAACAGCTAATAAAAAGTTTTGATTTTGAACATAAAACTTAAAAGTCTTTGAATACGATTAACCCTAGCGAAATAATTAAAAAGAAAATTTTTACATCGAGACTCTGAAAGGACTTCCCAGAAAAAAAAATTAATCAAATTGCAGTTTTTAAAAAACTTTTTAAGAGAAGTAAAAAAATATTTTAAAACTTTTTGGCAAAAAATTTCAGTTTTATGGGGATTATAGTGGTACATCTTAAATGTTGTAGCAGTCTGTATAACACATTATAGTCCTTTTATATTCTTCCACAAATGTGTAAATAATTTTTGGTCAAATCAACTTTTATAAAACACAATCTTGATCTTTCGTGCAAAATTAATATTTGCCAACAATTATTTTTTCTTAAGATTTTTTTTAATTAAAAAATTTTAAATATTAATTTCTAATATCTATCAAGTATATTTTTTTGCAAAAAACATTTGTTTTTAACTTTAAAAATAATTTACGTTACAATACAAAATATAGATATTTATTTTAAATTAACGTCATACAATTGTAAGCTTTGACGCCTTTTATGTAAATTTACATGTTTTAAACAATAGTAATGCTAAATTGTGCTGTTTTATTATTTTTTGTTGATAACAAATTCTGTTGTTGTATTTTAAATTAATACAGTCAAACCTTCTTATAGTGAAATTCTATATAATGAATTTCTCCTTATTATGAACCAAAATCAAGATCACAGCTTTTTCGTTCCACTTTCAATGTATTTCGGTCTCCGTATAATAAATTTACATACAGTGAATCTTTCTTTACTATGAACAAAATTTTGGAAACAAAAATACGTTTTACGTGTGTTTTTGTCTCCATATAATGAATTATTTTTAGCAGCTTTATTTTACACTATTTATAAGGAAAATAAGTAATATTTTTGGGATTCCCAAAATATAAAAAAACGTTAATGATTTGCCTTTTAACATCAGTTGACCGAGTCCAGTGAACGAAAATGACGCACCGGAGTAGCATTTCTCTTTTAAAAAAGGTATAAGCAATTAATAAAGTTGAAGAAGAGACATCAAAGAAAAAATATATATTCCGTCCGATGAAGATATGCTAAGTAGTGTTTTAGAAAGTTGTGGATTACTGTAGATTATATTAGATGAGGATGAAGAGAAACTGGGTGGTTAAGTAATGGCAAATATTGATAAAATGTCACCTACATTAGAACACGTTTCCTCTTCACTTGATGTACTACGAACTTTTTTGGAGATGAAGAGCAACGTTCCAACAAATGTATTTAAATGTCTTACTGTTGAAGCTTTTATTGATAAACAAAAATGGAAAAATGTAGTTTAAACAAGAATACCTGATTATATTAAATAAATAAAAAAACAAAAAAAATATTTTTGTATAATGAAGTTTCTATAAAGTAAAATAATTATCTTTCTCCGTGAAGATTCACTATAGGGAAGTTCGACTGTATTTTTATTTCGCCATTTTTTTTATGTGAAAGTACTGACTGTTTTCTGAAAAAGGCTAATTTTTTATACAATTTATCTGGCACCTCTGGTAACAGGTATTTTTTATGCGGCAGATTTTTTCCGCTGATTTGTAACATCACGATTAGTAATGCGAATTTATTTATTTTCCCCTCAAAACCAGCGATTAAAAACCAGTGAAGCGAACAAAAATATTTTTTAGCAGGAATTCTAGCAAAATCTTTCTGACTCACCCTTTGTGCCACTAAAGCCTTGCTTTTTGTTAGTGCATCTGAAGCATCATTAAATATGTGATATTTTTTATGAAGAATTAAGTTTGTCAGGACATCAATTTCGCAATTGTAGCTTCAATGGAACGGAATTTTCAGATCACTTGTAAAGTTCGAGGATAACATAAAACGATAAATTGTAGTCAAAAATGATTAGCGTTGAAAGTTAAAAAAAATTTATGTAAAATTGTCATCAGTTCATTTCCTATGATCCTACGATGGAAACGTAAACATTGAACTCAAAAATCTTATACATATACAAATTATGTTTTAGTAAGATTAGATATAATTTAAATATTTCTCTCAATCATCTGTATCAATCAGCTCTATCTTTCTTCAAAATTTAATCTTACACTAAATATACAACAAAAATGTTGAAGTACAAATAAGTATATGCTTTAAGAATATAGAACTCTTTACGGTTATTCTTCAAATGTTTCATGTAATTTTTTGATTCATTGGAAAAGGTTTCAAAAAACGCTCTCTATCGCGCACACTACAAAAAAAAAAAACATTTTGATGCAGTATTAATGTGGATATCATGCTGGAAAGAATTTTTATTTTTTCACAAAAAAAATTTAAAGAAATATATTTTGAATGCTCTATTGAAATTTGAGAAAATTTATATAAAGACTGAGATTAATTTCTAAGAAAATATAGAATTTTTCTAGCGATTTTGAGGCCACATTTAGTGGGACTTGTTAAATCATCACGATGATCACGATACAAATTTTGTAACTATACCATAAATTTACATAATGTTTTGTTATTTGTGTTGAACAAAAAATAACACAACAATATGCAGTGTGTCTGCTTAGTCGAATACCCTGTAATAGCGCATATACACCCACCTGATTAAAATTATAATGAGATATCTTCAATACAAAACGAAGAGATACAATTGATACTCCATGATACAAATAAAAGGACAATAAGAGACCTTATTACATCAATAGGTCTAGATAAAAATTTCAATTCAAATGTAATAGATATTTCTTAGGTGAAGTGCACTATAAAAGCCTCTTTTCAATTGCATATTTTTTAAAGGTGAAAATTTTCGACAAATACAATGATACTCTATATATAAAAGTGAAACTCGGTGTGTGTGTTTGGGTGTTAGCTATAGACTCCGAAACTGTAAAACCGATCGGATTCCAGGGAGTGTTTATAGGTGAGAAAAAGTGGGCGGGGCCACGCCCATAAAAAATTAGTTATCAGTTTTAGCTACTTGCAATTGGCCGATTTTGCTGAAACTTATTGAGCTATCATGACTATATAATTTAGTGATTAGAAAAGTGGGCGGGGCCTCGCCCATAAAAAGTTATAATTTTGAGACACTTGCACTGAACCGATTTTTCTGAAACTTTGCACACATATTTTGTTGTCATGACTAGATAAAAAGCGGCCAGGGCCACGCCCATAAAAAAAATTTATAATTTTGAGGTACTTGCACACACATATTGAGCTTATATGATTATTAAATTTCGTAATTAGAAAAGTGGGCAGTGCCACGCCCATAAGAAATAAGTTATAATTTTTAGCTACTTGCACTTGATAATCAATTTAAATTCAGAATGTATTTTTATTCATTAAGAGGCGTAGAAACGCGCGCCGGGCTTTTCTAGTTTTATGTAAAAATATGCATAAAATATAATAAATGAATTTTTAAAATTTTGTATCAGTATTTTTTAAAGTGAGTGCACACAAATAAAATAGAAAAGTTTTTACATAAAGTAGAATCATTAAAGTTGTATATTGGGAAACAATAAGCCTTTACAAAGATAAAAATGTATAAAGAATCTATAAAATGTTGCACTTTTTTTCTAAAGAGAAAATTTAACTAAATATTATTAAAATGTTATATTAAGATACATTTAAATCTCTTTAAGATAATCGTTTGTTTTACTACGTTCCTACGGCACGTTAACATTCAATATTTCCGTTTACTTTATTCACGTTGGCCGATCCTTTGTGATGGCTTGTTATTGAAAACACTTGAAATCAAATGAAACTTAAATTAAAGAATTCTGTTAATTCTTTTGCCCACAAAATATAGTTTTTTGTGTTAACCAAAACCTGAAACGCAAATGTAATTAACAACTCTTGGCAATCGTTTACATTTGATTGGCATTAAACGAGGCAATAAAATAAATTACACTTTCGCACAAAGAAACCAATTAGTTTAATAAAGAAAATAACTTTTGTTCAACAGTTAAAAGTCCAAAAAACTACAATTAGCAACAAATTGTTTTGCGAACTTTTTGCAACCACTTTCCGTCACAGTCAGCGGAAACATTTAAGCCAAGCAGAAATTTGTTAATATTGATGCAAGAGATAAAATAAATTGTACGTTTTTTCTTTACTTGAACTTTAAGGTCTATAAGCAAAACGACATTTATCCAAAACACAAAATTTTTACCATGTTAAGCGATATGTATGTTACTTCATTAGAAAGCAAATTTCTTTAACAAGTATTAAAGAACAAAGTTTTAAATAATACTTAAATAGCCTAAAGACAAAAAAAAAAAAGAAAGTGGCAGGCAAAATGCTAATTAGTGTGAAATTAAATAAAAATAAAAGTTGATTCTAATATTCTGAGAAATGTTCCTGACAAATTTGAAAGTTTGTTTTCTTATTTTCTGGAGATAAAAAAAACCTGATTTCAGAACTTATACCTCATGCTTTTAAAACTTTAATATTGATAGCACATGCTTTTTATTTGCTTTTGTTAGATAATGCTCTATCGAAGTATATCCTTTTGGAGAAACATATAAAAATTTAAGCACGTAGTCGTTACCAGAGAACGAAAGTAAGTGAGAGTAACTTTAACTGAATTGTTATATAAAGGGAAACTTTGTAAAATCATGTACACATATTTATATTTATTTACAATTTTTAAAGTTTTTTTCTTTGATCTTTAAAAACTTTCCAATCTAAACTCTTCAACACATGAAGATTGCCAGGAAAGAAAGAACGAAAAAATATTACAAAGTTTTCCACAACAAAGTTAACTAACCAACACTTCTACACTTGCTCTGTGTGATGTTTCACTATTGAATTTATTTATTTTCCTTTAATTTTTTTCTCATGATAAAAACGTGGGCGGGGGTTATTGTGTGACCAACTAGTATTTATATTCAAATATTAAGAAATTTTAATGCTAAGTATTCAAGTTTTGCAGAAGGCATTCACAGAAGTTTTCACACTTCATACAGACCTGTTTTGCTGAATAATAAATTCTCATTATTGTGGACCAATTTGACAGAATATGTTGCATTTCAATTTGAACGCCTATTTTCATAATAGGCCTAAATAATTTTAACGCGTTGCCCGATTGTATATCTTTCTATGGTCCAAATTAAGTTAGTATGAAATTGAGAAATGTCAAATGAAATGCAGAAAAAAACTTAAAGTTTAGGTGTGGTTCACATGCAATATCAGCCCTTAAAATTTAAACACGCTTTACATAAATTTCTTTTAGATAAAGTTTTTGAAACACCTAAATATTTTTTTGGAAACTTTAGAGACTTTGAATTACAAGCCGTTATCTCGATAATTATTCTTAAATAAAACTTACAAATCAGTTTGAAACTTACTGAAATGGAATCAGTAACTGGTTTGGTGTTTTCCTTAAAATTTGCCAACTAAAACCGATTTTTTCAACTTCTAGACAACCGACAGAGTCAATATGGGTGTCAGATAGAAGGTCTTAACTATCGAAATATAATACACTTTAAACCATGTTAACCGTCACTTAAATGACGTGCAATAAATTTGTATGTGTGTCATATGTAGCACTTAAAATTGTACCTCATTACTGGTATCAAATAGTAGGGTTTTTCCAGTAAACTGTGAACAAGTTAAAATCCAAGACGGTATTCTAAACAAATTAGCTGATAATGTTTTTTCTCTATTCCATTAATATGGATATCAAATAAAAACGCTTGACTAGTAGAATACTGTGCACTACAAGCTTTCAGAAAATATATACTTAATGAGGTCGGAAATTAATTTTGTAGAAATTTAACACGGAATGACAAACCTATATAAAAACCTTATACTATCTGTGAAGGGTATAAAATAGAAAATCCATTTTCTTAAAATATTTTATAAAAAATTTTAATACTACGTTCTGAAATCTAAAAAACTACAAAGAAGTTTTCAGTTTTTCTTATCAACATGTTAACGTTGATCAATCTAACAGATCTCTAGAATGTCATCAAATAAATACATTTTACTTGTAGATTTGGGTGGTCACATTGAATACAAAAATACATATTCTTTATCATTCCATATGTGTTGGCATAAAGAAAAGTTTAACTTTAACTTTTATTGTTATTGTTTTAAAACCAGTATGACAGCGCGAATTAGCCAAATAGTAAATAAATACCATACTTGTATTTTTTTTTTTTTTTTGTGAAACTCTAGCACTTTTTCCACTTTGCCAAGTTTCTGCTTGCTTCCTCTATTATACTCTTCTCGACCCTACAATCCTTTAAACAAATTGTAAGTCATGCTACTAATCATTGTATGTGTTAAAATAACCCTGCAGTGAAAAATGCATTTATAATGAAAAGGAAAAGAAAACAAAGATGGAGTATATTTTTTCCACATGACATGTGCTTGGTGGCCCAATGTGTATTGTTGATGGGGGAGTGTTTTTTATGTGAGTGCGCGAGAGTGCATGTATGCATTGTAACGGAAGTGGTCTCTTTGGTATCAAATAATGCTGCTGTAATGTTTTCTTTCTTTTTTTATAGTTTGTGTTTTGTTATTGTTGTCTTTGCTTGAACTTACTCTGTTATTGTTTTATAGAGTAGAAAAAATGTTTAATTTTTATATCTACCATGTTAGTAAGTAAGTAGCTGAGGGCCAGTTACTGTAGCTGCAGCAGTTTTTTCTCTTTTCTGAACGCTCACTGATTCACTCACGTCCATTGCAACAATATGGTTTTATGCTTCGTTTGCACTTTTGCTTTGTTTAGTGAAAGTTCTTTAACTTAATTTTTAATACATTTTTCTCTCTTTTCTTAGATATAACTTTTTTCTGATCCACGTTTTCTTTGTCGTTTGTTGTTTAAGGAAAAAGTTTTGATAAAGAAACGTCTCATGTGTTTTTATAAATTTAAAAAAAGTTTTATCTTTTTTATTAGCATCAAGAGTGGACAAAGTTAAGAACTTTTTTTGTAGCTTGCTTTTTTTAATTTGTCTTTTTTTTTCTTTTAAGAAGGTTAAAAGTAAAGTGCATAATTGTTTTAATTGTGCAGCATTCGTGATCGGGGAAAAATTTCTTTAACATGACTTTTTTAATTAGCTGCTCTTAAGGGTATAAATCGAAAGAAAATGAAATTTTGTTATAACAAGACAAATCTTATATTTAGACTGAATGTAATCACATTTCTTTAATAGAAAATTTTCAATTAATTTAAAGATATGAAAACTATTTAACATAATCTATTATTTAAGAAAATTTTATAACAATTGTTTTTAGCAGGTTCAAAATATTTAAATAATTTTTTACTGTTTTTGTTTTCAACTCAATTTTAATTGATTGATACAATTTATCTTACATTTGAAAAACCGAATGATTTGCTAAGTTTTCTATTAAATTTATAGACTTTTATGTTTAATTCAATGATAGTTTTTTATTTAACAAATCAAATAATACTTTTTATTCTAAAATAGTGTGTAATTTCTTTACATTTAAGTACTTTTTCTTTAATTGATGGTTATTTTTCAGCATATTATTATACCCCTCACACAGTGAAAAAGGGTATATATAGGTTTGTCATTCCGTGTGAAATTTCTACAATTTTCATTTCCGACCCCATAAAGTATATATGTATTTTTTGAAAGCTTATGAATAGGGGAGTCGATTAAGCTCTGTCAGTCTGTCCGTCTGACCGTCTGTCTGTGTGTATGTTGAAATCAACTTTTTGAAGCCCTCCGACATTGCCTGGACCGGGGTGAGGTATTAAAATATCAGAAATATTCGGGAGTAGAGCGGTATTGAAAATCAGAAACATTGGTATATAAAACAACTGAGATATGAGCAAAAACCCACGACCACCTCAATTTTTTTTTACAAAAACAATATTACAAGAACAACATACATACATACAAACCTGTATACTGGTTAGAGTAAACGTGGCATCGAATCCCAGCTGAACCAAAAAATTTTTTTTTATTATTTTTATTTTTTAAATAATTTATTTTTAATTTTTTTTTTATTTTTTATTTTATATATTATTGATATTTTTATTTTTTTTTCAATTTTTTTTGTTACATATATATTATTTATATTTTAATTATTTTTTTATAAAATTTTTTTAAAATTTATTTTTAATTTTTTTTTTTTTAATCATACATACGTAAATTTATAATTTTACAATGGGATGTTTTGTATATGTATGTACGTATTTCATATGAGATGAATGGTGATACAAACTACTGTTATTGCATGACTACACGTTGTGAAGGGTATATAAGATTCGGCACGGGTGAATATAGCACTCTTACTTGTTTTTTATTTAATTTATTTACAAACATTGTGTTATGTCACTGCGAGTGCAATTGGAAGTGTGTGTGTGTTAATGTGTTTGCATGAATGAATGAGAAAATTTCATTTTTAATTTCCTTTAAATAAATTGACATTTCGAAATTCTCAATTGTCTACAGAAGCTTAGCAAATATGTCGGTCGTTTGTTTATCTATTTTTCAAATATTTTTGCAACACTTGACAAAGCAATTAAAAGCCATTGTAAACATAATAATGAAAAAAAGTGTTTTCTATATATATTTATGTAAATAGATACATAAACATACATACATATGTATATACATATATACATGTATGTAAACACAATGGAAGAACAAAAAAAAAATGAATTCGTTGTGTAACAAAAAACCTCAAAAACCAACAATAAAAACACACAAAACATCAACAACATCTAAACAAAAGAAAAAAACCCATGTTAGTAACTACATCATGACACATGAATGTGCTTTAATGGAAAAAAATATGCACACATACAACACTTTTGTTTGTGCTAAATATTTATTATTGTTGCTGTTGTTGTTTGTTTCCTTTATTCTTGCTCATTACAACTTCTAAATAAATAAAGTGTCTCTAATATTGCACGCACATACATACATATGTATGTAACTATGTATACGCGCTTGTCGGTGCGTTTTTTTTTTAAAGGGTACTTATAAAAAGGATTATGATTATGATCAGAAGAAAACATTATCAATGATATTATTGTATCTAGAAATGATCGACGTTGGGAAAAGATAGTAATAAATAAAGCAAAAATTACAAAAACTCTATTAAATCTAAAAGTACATTTTTAGTTTTGCTAAGGTTTTTAAGCACTTAACATATATTAGAGATAGTTTTTTTTAATAAAGAGCAGATACTTTTTATTTTTATACCCTTCACCTGTGGTGCACAAGGGTATATATAGCTTTGTCATTCCGTTTGTAATTTCTACAATTTTCATTTCCGACCCCATAAAGTATATATTTTCTGAAAGCTTATGAATAGAGGAGTCGATTAAGCCCTGACCGTCTGTCCGTCTGTCCGTCTATCCGTCTGTCCGTCTGCCCGTCTGTCCGTGTGTTGGTTGAAATCAACTTTTAGAAGCAACTATAAGTTCCTCAGATCTCTATATGGTATTAATCTCTTGGAAATATCCAGGAATGAATCGCTATTGAAATTCAGCACAATCGCCCCATAACTTTCTGAGATATGAGCAAAAAACCACCACCACCTCGTTTTTTTCACAATTACAACAACAACATACATACATACATGTAAAAAACATACCAAAAACAAAAAAAATTACAAAAAAAAAAAAATATTAAAAATAAGAAAAAAAATAATAAAAAAAACTACAAAAAAAAATTAAAAAAAAAATTGTAAAAAAACTTTAAAAAAATTTTTTAAAAATTTTTCTAAAAAAATTTTTTTAAAAAATTTAAAAAAAATAAAAAAAAAAAAAATAATAAAATATAAATAATATATTAAATAAAATAAAATAAAATTTTTTTGGCTCAGCTGGGATCCGATGCCACATTTATTCTAACGTGTACGTATGCACGTATTCTATATGAGATGAATGGTGATACAAACAATTGTTATTGCATGACTACACGTTGTGAAGGGTATATAAGATTCGGCACGGCCGAATATAGCACTGTTACTTGTTTTATTTGTAAATGTTCATCTCTAACATCTCCAGTTTGTATACCCTATTAAAACTTTAATTTCTTTGGTATCTGTTTCAATATACATACATACAAATAAATATGTGTTCATATAACTTATTGTTATTTGTAGCAATTTCTTTGTAATGTTTTCGTAACAACTACATAAATATAAAAATTAAATTAAATAAAATAAAATAAAATAAAGGGAAACCACATAGCCATACAAATAATTGGCATACAAAATATGTATATACACTAATACATATGTACATATTTAAACACTAAAACAGAACCTTTAATATGATGAAAAAAATTTAAAGTAATTTTTATTTTATTTTGATTTTCAAATGATACTTAAAACAAAGATAAAAAATAAACAAATAAAATAAAAAGTCTTCATGGTCTGTAGAAAGTTTTTAAGTTAAAAACCAAGTTGTAAGTAGGAAGAGAAAAAACATCAAACGAACATTAAAACAAATTACTCGAGTGGCAATATAAGCATGTAACTAACCAGCTAGTCAGCTACAAAAACAGCAAAAATTAAAACAACTGTATAACTTCATATATAACAAGCGCATATGTACACATATGTAGTTATATGAATGAGCATTAAATGTAGTGAAAATAGAAGCAAAAGTAGAAAAACAAATTATACAGTTGAGGTCAGAAAACTAGAAGCAGCAACTAGTCTTTCGAAGAACCAAATTAATGTGAGTTAAATATTAAATAAAGTTTATCTCGTTTTAGTTGTCCCGCCTTGACACATTCAAGTTTTTTGTAATAATTTTAAATTTTTTATTACCAACGAAAATTTCATAGAAATAGTCGAAAACCTCAATAAGAATGCTCTTCTTCATTTTGAATTTAAAAACTCTTTTTTTTTAATAGTTGGCATTTTTTTATTGGATTGTAAAAAAGACATGAAATTTAATGTCAGTCAAATGGCAACCACAGCGTTGATGACAGGCCAACACTCTTTACATATAATTTTTCATGACTTTTTCACAGAAATGTGGCTAGATTAGACCGATAATGCGATAGATCTTGGATTGGAGTTTCGGAATTGTTTCTGATATATTTACATGGTTCCAAAATTTCAAAAAATCACAAATAAAAAATTGCACGGTGTGAAATCGAATGATCTTGATGGCCAGATGATATTAACATTTCTTGAGATTATTTGCTGCATTAAATGAATTGTTTCTTGCGCGTTGTGGCAGGTGACGACGTCTTAATGAAATTGCACGTCGTCAATATTCATGGCGTCCAGTTGAGTTCAAAAGAACTCTGTTATCGTGCTTAAGTGACGAATGCATTTACAGTCACTGAAATTTAGGCCTCATCTTAAAAGGCAACTCATCAGGCGACAAGAGCCTAACGAGTTGCTCGCTGTGGATGCATTGGTGTCACATATATTTTATGTGGTTTTTCTGAACCCCAAATTCAAGGTTTTTTTTTGTATTCGAAAAATCAGCATTGACTTCACTTCACCCATTGATCTAGTTTCCGACGCTTTCATCGTCCGCTATTTTGAGGTACTGATTAAGCGTAGTGCTTCGGTATTTGAAGTTGTTGAGTACGATGCCGAATTGATGTTTTGAAAGTTTCGGCGACACTCTCGTTTACAACAGCAATGTTTCAGAAGACCGGCCAGTACGTTGATGCTTATGAGTGTTACTGTTTATCTTTAACCCAGTTTTTTAAATTTTTGTAATAATATTTTAATGGTTGACACGTTACGCGTACTTTCTCGACTAAAAATTCTTCGATATTTGCCAGCTGTCTCAGCGTAACTTTCTAAATTTTTCTAATAAGCTTTCACAATAATAACGTATTTTTCTTTTCCAAAACGCTCCATTTTTAATAAGCATACGTAATATCCGCCTAAGTTTAGAGTTGCTACTTGTACACAAAATACGTTAAATTTAAAATGTGGATTTCTACTGGGACACCAGTCTATTGTCTACAACTCATAGTTCGTATATTTTATAACAGGTTGTTCTGCTTTTAAATATCAAATTGATGTTTTAAAGTTTTAACAACACATTAGAGTGATTTTGTTGAACGGATTATATGTCTTGGATACATAATCCACGTTACCGCATTTAAGTTCTAGAAGATACTGATATTATAGCAAAAGATGCTTGTAGAACAGGAAATAACAAAACCAGTATGGCAGTTCTAATATAAAAAGATTACTAAGCGCTGCTAGTATAGCAGTAACACAACAGAGTGTGTTGTGTGTATGTAAAATTGAGTTCGTCAACAAGCTGTATACCTATAAGTGGAATTATAAAAAAGTAACCTATAAGTTTAATCTATTGTATTAAAGATCATCAAAGTTCTCTCAGCTTTTATATCATAGTTTTCAAGTTTTATTTTTTGGTAATAAAAACAAACGCCGGGGTATTTAAAGGAAACTATGTTGAAGTATAGTTGTTAACTATGTTGTTATAATTAAAAGATAAGTAAATTTTTTTTGACAAGAGTTCATCAGTAAATTTGTAATATATTAAACATAAAATTTTTTTCGATTAAAATTATTTTTTTTTATATTTAAACTGAAACTTTAATTAAGAAATTATGAGAATAATTATTTTCAAAGGAATAAAGATACAATATCTCCTCCTTATAAGTGGAATAATCACACTAAAACCAAGAAACCGGAACAAAAACAAAAACAAAAGACAAATAGAATTAAAACCAAACCGAATACTAAAACAAAAAGGGGTAATAAACGCAAACAAATTCCTTCAATGTCTCACATGATTAGAGTTACACACAATAAAGAATCAGCATTCGAATACCAGACACACACACACACACTTAGTTACATAGAATTACACTCAATAACATGCCAAACTTAACAAAAAGTCACAAGTTAAAGACATGAAGAAAAATAAAGTTTGTGAAACTTTCATTAAGGACATCACTGCATGCATTCGTTACTTTTAAGAGGACTTTGTTTTTTGTTAATGTTAGAACAAAAAATCAACAACTAAAATATACTCAATGGTTGGCTGCTTGGCTTAAATGATATTGGGTTTTTGTAATGTTTATTTTTATTTTTTTTTAACATCATATAATGAAGACATGCTAAAGGATTCCAAGTTGATATTTTTCATTTTAACAGCATGATGTTGTTTAATATTTTATTTTTTCTGTTTATTTCTACAATTTCGATTTTAGATTTCAAGACACATTCATACATGTCAAGCGTGTTCACTGGAATGTTTGTTTTTATGGTTAAATGAGTCGTTATTTTATTATATTGGGAACGATGCCAAACTTATTGTTCCAGAAAACGTTCATCTGCTTATTTCTGTAAAGCAAATTGTTGAAATAAGAAATAAAATTTACATTTATTTTTTAATATTTGTCACTAAACTACTCTCCCTTTTAGAGTATTCACTTTACTATTTTATTTATTTTAACTAGAAAAACTTGTTTTTGCCAAAGCAGCAATGGCAAAATGAAGTTGCATCAAATGTGACACAAAATAACGACACGTTTCACAAAAACGAAAAAAAAAATTAAGGGAAAAAAGAATACAAATTCCTAGAAATTTGTAAAAATTTATGAAATTAATTTCTAGATGTCTTGCCAATTGTAGAAAGCATTAGCTTTGCTTTTAAAATTTTGTATACACAAAGAAAAAGCAATTTTTTTTTGCTTAATTCAAAAGCAGGAAATTTATTTAAAATTTGTTGATTTGATTGATTTTGCAAAAAAAAACAAAATTCATAGTAATCTACTTGACTAAAATTTTTGTTTATATAATTTTTTTTTACTCTATGACATTATTAACTAGTAGATTAAAATTCGGTTAATTTTTATAATATTTTAACATATTTTTTTATTTATGTATATAAAAAATTATAATCAAAATTAAACAGAAAATATTGTTGTTTTAGGTTTACTATACCATTTACTATAGTTTCAACAACAGCATTCGATAATGCTTTTGTATAGCATTGCTGTTATTTGTTGAAATAATATTTCTGAAATACACCAATGCCTAAGGAACTTGGATAACCTATGAAAAATATTAAAGTAAAAAACACGTGGAGATGCTATATTCGGCCTGACCGAATCTGATAAGACACTTTACTATTAGACACATAATGACGATAGCGCAGCTTAGCTAAGTTTTCGTGTTATACGCCTGTGATGCCCAAGTTTTGTTAGTCCCTTTTGTATTTTCTACAATATCCATTTACGACCCCATAAAGAAAATATTTTCTGAAAGCCTATGACTAGGGGAGTCATTTCTACGTCCGTCTGTGTGTTTGTTAAAATCAACTTTATAAGAGGCCCCACATGTTAATCAGATATGTATGTTGTATTATTCTTTTGTTATTGTCCTGAAATGAATCACTATCTCTAGCACCATCGACTCATAATTTTCTGAGATAATGACAAGTGAACACAAATGCCCCTGTTTTCTCCAACACAATAATTACCATTTGTCAACCCTAGGGAAAAAATAGCAATTATGGCTATGCCACTTCAACTATCACAATATGGGTTTCATAGGAATGGCCTTGACCAATAAAACACACTAAGCTATGAAAAAGTTTAAATGCGCTCTAAACAGAGCGGCGAATAGTATTTTTTCAACCCCATAAATATGCACATCAAATGAGAGGGCTTGACTAGTAGAATAGAACTAAATATTTTTAAAAATTCAACATCAAAATTGGCATTGAAAATTTTAAAGTAGAATTAAATCTAGGCTAAGCTGCGATGTGATCAATAACTACGTACAGGATGATAAAGGGTATTATTATATTTGGTAAGGCCGAATATAGCATTCCTAATGGATTTTAACTAAACGTACTAAGGAACAAACGAAAATATATAGCATTTATTTGTTGATCGGTAAGGATACTAAAAAACATACTGAGATATTTCAATATAGCCCTTTATTCTTCCAAAAACTTTGTCCATATAAAAATTATATGAATTTGCGATAAACCGTTATATGGGAGGTAGGCGTTAAAGTGGGCGTATAACCTTAATTTCCCGGCGTAACGATGACATTGACTAGAAGGATATCTGTAGAAAATTTCATCATCATACCTCTAATTTTGTCGGTTTTATGAGATTTTATATTTCAATAACAGCAGATAACGTGAAAAGTGGGCGTTATAATAGGCGTGCCGAAATAATTTCTACTAACGAATGCAACTTAGATATTTCAATATAGTCCTCTATTATTCCAAAATCTTTATTCATAGAGAAATTTAATGAATTTAAGATAAAGCATTTAAGGGAAATGGGCGTAAAAGTGGGCGTGTCACATTTATTTTTTGTAAGACCAAAAAGCAAGGTTTGAAAAATTTCAGAATTGTACATCTAATTTAGTCAGTTTTATTAGGTTTTAAATTTTAAATATATCGGTATAAATTTTCGTGCATTTTACTCTATAACTCCTTTGTTAATACATAGATTTAATCAATTTTCAAGGTGATATATTGTTTTTACTTTGAAAATACAAATTCGAAGTTTTGACACAATTCCATTTAATTCGTTGTTGGAAGGACACGGTTTTTTTACCTACTCTTGCA
Organism: Phyto melanocephala; assembly: GCA_941918925.1. Taxonomy (NCBI): domain Eukaryota; kingdom Metazoa; phylum Arthropoda; class Insecta; order Diptera; family Rhinophoridae; genus Phyto; species Phyto melanocephala. The sequence goes on from OW799234.1 coordinate 109,631,302, forward strand.
TTACAAGTTATAAATCTCCTTCTGATATTCCGATTTACCCAATTTTTAATACTTTACAAAGCTTGTGTATAAGAAACATTCTGGCAAAATTTGAGCCCCCTTCTTTTTCGGTCCGACCTCTATCATGCTTTTAACAGATGGACAGACGGACGGACATAGATAGATTAACATATAATGAAAACCCGAATCAGAGTAGATATACTTTATGGGGTCTAAGATGGATATTTCGATGTGTTACCTTTTTTTTGTGGGCGGGTATAAAAATATAAAATTTTAACAACTTTTGTGAATAATTTTAATTGTGGATCTTTACCCACTTGCGACCAAAGAAAAGTCCTAAGCATTTTTAAGCAAAAAATTTTTTGCGACAAATTAAGAATATAGCAATCTAAACTGCTTGGGACTATGCTACTTTTAAATATGACTATATTCGATTAAAATTGCTTTCCGTTCGGAACACATCGACCTTAAGTGTTGTCACTTGAAATCCCTCATTTATATATAAAATTTATTTACTAATTTTTTATTGTAATTTTATTTAAAATTATATAACACATCTTGTTAACTGATACACAAAAACCCTATTGAAATTATAGAACATAATAAATTAATAAAAATTCGTTTTTTTATTATAAATAGAACTTTTAACTCAAAACTATCAATTTTCATTTAATTAGTAGCATCACTTTGATCATAATATTTAAATTATAAAATAAATTTCGTAATTGAAAATTTTGTTTTGGACTTTTTGTTGTATATAGGTATTTAAGAAAAGTATATTCCTATGAATAATTTTACTAAAATTTAATAAACATCTAAAAGTATGTTAAAATTATTTATAATATTTCCACCTTCTAGCATAATACCGACAACATAATACTTTTTGCACTTAATTAGGAATATGAACTCTATACAACTTCCATAATTTCTCCATTCATTGTAAATTACAATTATCACATACATACATACAAGACCATCAGCATAAGCGTCTAACAAATTTTAATCATTCTACATCATTGTAAGGCCTAAATACATACAAAAACAAAATATGAGAGTAAATATGTTTGTTTATGTATTAAAATGTATGTGAATGGTCTTCATAAATAACAGGGCTTTTAACGGTATTACAAATACCATATACAATTTAGTGTTATACCAACACTATACACACATCTGACATACACATACACATACATATTTATATTAATTTATTACACCAAGTGTAGTTGGTTCATCGGGCTTTGTAAAGTCTACTATATTTTCTCTGGTGACAAACATACATACAAACATACACTCATTTTTATGCATACAAGTTTGTGTATTTACGTTAAATTGTATAGAGAATGTACTAAGGACTTTTAATAGCACATAAACATATTCAAGTTTTAGTTCTGTTGTGTTAAAGTCAACGATAAAAACATTATCAATATGATGATCATTATTGTCGCAAGTTAATATTGTGCTAACAAAAATATATAACCATTATGTATGTAAGTTTGTCCTGTCCAGCCTATCTACATATGTATGTATGCACATATATGTATGTGTGTCTGTCTATCAGCAAAGCAATCTATGCACAGTACTATCTGTTTACACTTCACGTATCATAAATGTAGTAAGTATAAAAATATTAAAAATCTAAGTCTTTATGTTTCGTTGTTTCCCTGTAAATAATTTGTGGTCTATTCTACTAGCATAATGTAATCTATTATTAACAGTTTATAAACCTTGTAATAAATTTCATATATTTATTGTCAATATAATGCTATGCCTATATACCAGTACCAATACAATTTTCGTATTACAAGTCTATTATGGCAGAGCTGCTATGAAAAGTTATAAAAAGGTATTATTGTAAATTATATTCATACATACATACATATGTACATACATATATGCAAATGACATAAGAAGCTTACTCCTCGTTTTGGAAAGCCTAAAAAATCCGATAATTAATGAAAAAACCATTTACAATAATTAAAATAAACAAACATGTATTTCTCAAGAAGTAATAAGATATATATTCATTTGCAATAGCTCGAGAGTAGATTTCTTTTTATACTTAAATGAACTGAAGGTTATTAAAATAATTTAAAACACGAAAAGTTTAAAATATAGTTTATTTTACAAAACAAAAAACTGATGCAATATGCAAAGCAAATTTACTAATATAATTTTTTAACTTTCTCTGAGTAAAACATATATTAGCATAAATACATGGTACAATCATCAGGTAACCTCAGTTCTGCAACAACAAAATTCTAAATGTATTTTATTGTTGGAAAACGACGACTTAAATGTCAAAAAGCAAATGTGTGTGCGTGTTTTTTTGGCGGTAGAATATATACGTACACAATATATACACATATATAAACAAAATTTGACATTTAAGTTAAACCTTTAGGGTAGAGAAAAAAAAATCAGCTGTTTTAGTGATGCTACCTGATAATTGTACCATGCATAAATAGATTATTTCATAGCGATTAATGTTAAGAACAATATAATAAATATTTTTCTAAAAAGTACACAAATTTTGTAATAGGTATTAAAAATTCGGCACAGCCGAATATAGTGCTCTTAAGTTCACATCATTTCCGATTCTTTATTTAATATTATTTATTTTGGTCAAAATAGATAGCAAAAAAAAGTATATCAACAAATAATCTGAACGTTTCAAATAAATCCAATTAGGAATTAAAAAAAAAAACAGCAAAAGATCCGAAGGTTCATCAGCAAAAGCCATTATACAGTATAAACATTACTTGGACGTTGAAAGAAAATCTGGATCGGGAGTAAAACAGGGTCTATTGATATTTGTTGGAGGAATGTTGAAAAAATCCACTAATAAATTGGGTAACTTTCGACCACCTTTACTTTCTAGTGATTATATGGCTACCAATTGCCATCATTCCTTATCTGGGTTCTGCTGATGGTCCCCGAAAATCTTAATCGCACTGTCCTTCCTAACCTTCAGCATTTTCGTTGGACCGATATCCCACATAAAATTTACACTTAATGTATGCCTACCTGTCCTATCCTTAGTCTACCGTATTTTGAGTCCCCCTTACCTTTTAACGTACATCAAGAATTTTCATTTGCCCCATTGGTAAAGGTATTTATGTCTCTATCCATACCCTCATTTTCCATGGATCTATTCGCTGTGAGCGTGCAATGTAGCTCTCAATTAACTTTACTTGACATCTTTCGATATCAGAGTCTTCCTTACCTATGTAAGTTCAAGGTCCAGGATTTCCCCTTACCTCTTTATAAACGACGTCCAGAATCCTCCTTTGACCCAGTCAGAGGTGCTGGCGATATCTATATAACAAGAACTATCAACAACACTTAAAAAGGTCTAGCGGATATGGATAAGTCAAAAGAAGTTGACCAACTCTTTTGAAGATCACCGAACACGAGTAGCCTATTGTCAAAGCTAATGCCTGGTTGAAGTCATATAAAGTTAAGAAAGTTCGAGATCATATTGCGGAAGGGAACTTAAAATCAAAAGAACAGGTGAAAAAATTAAGATTAAAGGTAAAAACAAATATAGACCTGTTGTGTGATGGCTGATAAAACTTATGAAATGCCGGAATTTTACCAACTTTTATGTGGAGATTTTTGTGTGGCTGATGGACGAGATAATGTTTAAGAACAAAACGATAAATATTTACCAAGAAGTTTCTTGTGCGGCAAGCTATTTACAAACCTTTTTACAGTTTTATTCTGGAGTAACTCAAGCAATCTGGTATTGCTGTCATGTCCAAAATTTAAATAATGGCTTTATAGAAGTGTTTTTCAAAATTATTTTTGTCTGCGACGTTGCTCAAAATATTGCAGAAATAATCCTAAGGGTGTGTCATATTGTATATAGAGAAAACAACAAATATGTTTAAAATTATTAAAAAGCAGAATTTTTCTAACGTTTTAGAAGATATTCAGATGGATAAGAAAAGCTCCAAAGCTGGTAGAGTACGAGGTATGCTGTGTATAGGTTATTTGATTACATTTCGTTACTTTAAAAGTTAAGATTTATATTTATAAAATAATTTTAAGAAAATTTTGTATGCAACAGTTAAACAAATACATTTCACACTAATTTAAAATATTATAAACATGGGGCCAGGTTTGTATTGTTCTCTTTATTTAATAGTTTATCATTCAGACATAAATTATTATTTTTTTTAATTTCATGGTCTAACGCGTGTATACTTAAGGTCACTAACCGAATGACTATTTAAATTGATAATAAATTTTTAAAGTTTTGTGTACTTAAAGAAATATGTGTGAGCCAAAAATCTTCTCATATATAAACAAAAAAAAAATATTTTTTTTCTCTTTATCGATGGTTTAGATTTCACAAATTTCGCTACTTTGTTGGCTGACACAGTTATGGTGAATTAAAACAGCATAAATTTATAGTATGACTCGAAATATGAGTCGAAGCAAAGACAAAAAAGGATTACAGTAGCAATTATAAATATGTAATGGAATGTTTGAGTTGTAAAAATTAACTTGATATTGTATAAACAAATAAGTGGATAATTGGTCCTGCTGAAATATTTGTTCCAACAACCGATTTAATGTTAACAATTATAAAGTGAATTTTTATTAATAGTAGATGCTTGCATGTTATATACTCATTCATTCTATACTCAAATACTTCGACTTTTTAAATTTCTTTACACATTTATAAGGCCATAAAATTGGATTTAATATTTGTGTGTCAATGAGTGCGAACGTGTGTGTGTGTGTGTGTGTGTGAACAAGTGTAACCTTAATTTTTGGAATTTTTCGATTAAAATCACAAAACGCCATTTACATACAAAAGCCAAAATTGTCTGTGTGCATAAAAGATGCCAGTTGTTATGTTAATTTTGTTGGGTATTTTATTATTTGGGGTCTATGCTTTTGTATTTGTGTTGGTGTTTATTTTGTAGATGGAAGTAAATTCATATTTAATATTTTATGGTTTAATATGAGGTAAAAGTTAATGAATATTTATTAATTAGTTTTATTAATATACAGATTTTTCCTTTTTTGCGATTCATAATCGTTAGCATTAAAGTCTGTATGATTATTTGTATTAATAAAGTCATTTAAGGAAAAGTAGATTTTTTGGCAAATATTCTCAATAAATTTTTTTGTTTGCGCTAGGAGAAATATGCGGCTTAATTTTTTCAAACACAGCAGAGAACAGTGTGATTGTTCTGGTCTATGCCTTTGAAAGCAACCAATGACGTGATTCAGAAAATTGTAACGAGTAACTAATCATTCCTTTCTCATATTTTATACAAGAGTAAGTTAACAGTTCCAAAAGAAACGAATACAAAACGGTTGGTGTGAAATGTTTGTATGAATATTTAATAAGTTTCTGTATTGCTTTAAGTTGTACTACACAAATCTTAAACTTTTTATATTTTTGGTGATTCTCTGAAAAAATTTAAAGTATAACTAACTACCAAATCGTTGGTTTTCTAACGAAAATTAGATACAGAAATATATATATACAAGGTGGACCAAAAGAAGTACACCGATGATGTTTGGCTCTCATTTTCTTCTGAATGAAAAACTTCGATTATGTGTGGAACGGTTAAATCGGGCGATATTTCGGGCCAAGGCAAATTGCCAAAACGAGAGATGAGGATATCCGGGAACGCCGCCTTCAAAATATCGGTTGTGTACCGTTGCTCCGTCCTGTTGGAACCACATGTCCTCCAGTCCTAATTCGTTCAATTTCCATCCACTGTTGTCGTTTAACCAGCAGCGTCCTCGAAAGAAATGGCCTGACGACTCCTCTAGCGTGAACAGCGCACCATGCAGTCACTTTAAGAGGGTATAATGGCTCCTCGTGCATTAGTCGTGGATTGTCGGCGCCTCAGAAGTGATAGTTTTGCTTTTTCACGTACCTGCTAAGATGGAAAAGGGCTTTATCGCTCATTATGATTTTGGTCGAAAAATCCCCCACGGCGGCCTCGAGACGGTTATTCCGCATTCTTGGGGAGTGCATCGCTTGTTCGTTTGTATTGTACATCTGTCTAGTTCACAATTCTCAAAACAGATTTAACATTGGCTGCCATTTTCAAAAATAATAGCATCTTCCAATGGAGTAATTTCATTTGGTCCACCTTGTTTAACAGTTTTAAGATAATACACAGGTAGCTAATAATATTTGAGTTTAAAAATTTTACTTACAAACATCAACGAATGTTGTGAATATTTTAAGTTTTTTCATATGGCATCATGTTGTCGTGTATCAGTAAAAGATAATTCAAAATCAATGAACTGACGAATAAGCAGTAAACATGTTCTTTGGTATACAGATAAAATGTATCATATAATTAAGTCATTTCTGTGCTAAGATAAATTAAATAATTGCTAACTATATTCAATATAGAGTTATTGAATAAAAATGTTTAGACATAAATGTGATCTAATATTTGCAAGAAAATTTATCAGTTTAAAATTGTGTGTGTCTTACTTAAATCTGATAAAAATGTGAGTTTGTTTTGTAAAGTCTTTTATTTTTGTTTATTTAATTAAATTTTGTTTCGCATTGCTTCGAATTATTATAATCAGTGGTTACATTTTGTGTTCTTCTAATAATTTAAAAATTATTTAGTAAATTTTTCTAAATATAATCCGGAGCTTTGATAAGTATGTATTGGTGTTACATAAGGAATGACAAAATAAGTGTTCTCCTTGTCACTACCAGATCATTTAAACTACTTGCCAGATTTATTATAACCTACACCTGTTGTGCCAAGTTTATAATACATACCTTTGTTATTTCGTTTGTAATTTCTTCAATATTGATTTGCGATTCTATAAAGTTTACAGTTTCTGAAAGCTTATAACTAGGGGAGTTTACTGAGCAACGCCCGTGTGTTAGTTGAAATCAACTTTTAGAAGCCCACACACGTTGAACTGACCTGCATGTGGCATCGATTTTTTTGGGAAATATTTTGAATAAATCGTTATTAAAATTAAGCATAAACACGTCATAATTTTTGAAATTTGAACACGACTGCCTTTGTTTTTTACATATTTTTGCTTCAAACATTTTGAGACTCTGGATAATTTAAAGTAACGTTTGTTGCATTTTATATTTGGGATTATTAAATTTTTTTTTTTTTGTCAAATTAGTTACTAATGGGCAAAGTTGTTGTGTATTTTAAAAAAATCAAGTTTTATAAATTCCTTAATAATTTTTGGACATGACAGTTACACGTTATTGAAAGCCGTAGTTTCGTATATAATACCCGAAAAAAATAAGAACCAACCAACTAAGGTATAAGTACCAAAATACACATGCCTCGTCGTTTTTTGGGTAAAATTTGAAATATCATTTTTTTCTTTTACTTCTGAACAGCCGAAAGGCTTAAAAAGTGTCTCAAGTAAAGGGACTTAATCGACAGTATAATAAAATATAAATAAATTTAATTTCATTGGACACCTGGGCACCTACATATAGAACACAATAAATTTATATTTGGTTCAAATCTGGTATTTTTTAAAAATAAATAGCCGTCAACACCCTCAATACTGGCATACTAAGTTTTAAAAAACTTAAAATCCGAGATAGAATTCTAAATAAAATGGCGGAAAATTGGGCGAAATATAGTAATAAAGGATTTGTCTCTTAAATCCCCAAGATATTTGTAAAATACAGAAAAACTGTAAATTATGTGGATGTCAAACGCCTAGTAGAATAAAATTAACTAATTAAAAATTTAGAATCAAAGAGTGCATCAAAATTAATAAAGCGTATATCATTTAACCTCAAATGTAGGCTACACTACGATTTGGTAATTATATCTCTGTGCTTTAAGGTGAAGGTTATTATTAGATTCGGCATGGCCGAATACAGCCTTCTTAGTTGTTTTCAGAGAGAGAGAGAGAGAGAGAGTGATTCAGCGTTTCCAATTATTAAATCAATTTCCCCAAAATATTTTTTGGTTCGAATTATTTTTTGCTTGCTGTTAACACATAGAAAAATGAGCTGATATCACAAAACACGACACGTGCTAGTTGGTGCAAGCATTTAAATATCAAATTTATTTTGATATTGCTCCAGCAACAGGTACATAAGCGGTCCAACGGCTGGTTCCATTATGTGATTGCGCCAAAAGATGTCAAGTTGTATTAAAAATATTTAAACTTAAGCAAAATATCAAATTGCTACTAAAGGAATATATTAATGCTTAAAGCAAGCTAAATCTTAGACATGGCTTTAGATTTTTCTCCCACGATTGACATTATCTAAGTTACCAGAGTATGCAATAGAAGCAAGAGAATTTATAGTCAGAGAAAGCATACAAAGTTTGATAAAACTGAATATCTAAAACGCATGCCCTCTTTAAGACAATATAAAAAAAGGTCCCCAACAAATTTTTAGAAATTTCCAAGATTTTGGGACAATATGATAGGACGTTACTTATCTTTATTTATCCTTCGACCAAAGCAACAACTAAAACCATTTCTTTGTATTTTTTCTTATCTTAGTTTTTGAAATAACACTAAATCTCTACTCATAAAGCTAAATCTATTTATATAACTCTATAAAAATGTAAATCCTTTTCTTTGATTTCAAGAGAAAAGGATATAAAACGAATTGGCTTTTATTTTTCGAATTAAAACTATCTACTACACTTGAATTTATAAACAAATTCATAGATTTATGTGGCATAGAGAAATAAATTTTGGGTGTGAGTGTGAGTGTGTGTATGTATATATATTTTAATTCGTAAATACAACTAAAAGTTAAAAATATTTACTATAGCAACAACAGTTTTACAATCATCAATAAAAGGATTTGTGGCCATGTTTTGTGTTCCGAAATAAATTGGAAAACAAATCGTTTATTTCCTTAGGCTTTACATTCTTCACTCTCAAACGTAAATTGATGATGATGTTGCTGCACAACTACTACAAACGTCTACTTTAGCTATTTAGACTTTGAGTATGTGTGACCATTTATGGGCCAAAAATAACATTAAGGCTCCAAAAACAAGCAGCTATAGATTATAGAGAATTATAAGGTCTAAAAGTAAAACAAGAACAACATCAACAACCACAAAATATCATCAGAAACCATTACGAAACAAGTATCATCTATTACATTAAATTTGTATTTGGTTCATTTGTTAGTGAAACGATAGCGGATGTTACGATGGTTTGTTGGACTCTATGTTAGGCTTTATTGAATGTTGGTTTAAAAGTATGAACTACATAAAGAAACCAAAGAAAAAAAAAAAAAAGAAAAAATTTCCTAATACACTAAAAAGCAGCTAAATTATTGTGTTAATATATGAGAGTTTTCTGTTTGTTTTTTTTTTGCCAGTTAAAAGCACTTATCCTATACACACACATAGACACCCAGCCATAGTAACCAGTTGTTAAGTACTTGTACGTTAATGTTAAACACATTCATACACTCTCACATATCTATTAAGCTTAACAAATGGTTTTGCTTGTTTTGTGATTTTCATCGTATTGGCGACAAGTCCTTTTGTTTCATGAAGAAGGCCATGGAAAAACAAATAACAAAATAGAAAGTGAGTTGAAATATTTATTGTCGAATTTCCAGTGTCACTGGTATTTGGTAAATAGAAGGTTCATATCCACAAATTAATGAATGCTATCAATATAAAAAGTTTTTACACGTTGATCATAATTATGTTTTCTGGGTTAAAGTTTTATTATACCCTTTATAGAGACTGTTGTAAGGGTATATATAGGTTTGCCATTCCGTATGAAATTGTTACAATATTGATTTGCGACCTTATAAAGTAGATAATAAAAAATATAAATAATATATTTTCTAAAAGCTTATTTAAAGGAAAGACGATTGAGCAATGGGCGCCTGTCCGTGTGTAGGTTAAAATCAGTTAAATATAGAAAATATTTAAGAGCAGAACGGTATTAAAAATCAGCAGAATTATCTCGCAATAAAGTGCCTATATTTTTTTCATTAAAAGCTTTACAATAAAAAATTAAAAATTTGTCAGCCCTAGGATAATTAATAGACAAGCTTGTGACTATTTATAGATATAATATGCATGTAGAAATATTCGTGAACAATTTGGGACAAATTAGTCATTAATCTGCAAAATTATCTGGAATCATATATAATTTTTTAATATATCGTATTTTGCAAGCTCTTGAATAACTTTTGGACACGTCTAAGACATCAAATAACCAAAATACTCGACCAGCGCAATATAAAAACAAGTAAGAGCACTATATTCGGCTGTGCCGAATCTTTTATACCCACCACCAATTTTGTGTACATTTAAAGCACAATATTTATTATTTTGTTAATCGCTACGGAATAATCTCTTTATAATAAAATATCACTTCACTCACTCTCATCACTTTCTTTGTAGAGGGTGGTTAAATTTTAAGGGCCCATGTTTAAGGTGAACCACATCTAAAATTCAACTTTTTTCTTGTATTTCATTTGACATTTCTCAATCTCAGACTAACTCAATTTGAACCGTGGAAAGATACGCAATCGAGCAACGCTTTTAAATATTAAAGATTTTTATAAAAATGGGCGTTCAAATCAAAATGCATTTTGTGCACTTCGTGATTCTTTTGGTCAACATAATCGTTCGAATTCGTCCACAATCGTGAGAATTGTAAAAAATATTTAAATGTCTGCAAAGCAGGTCTGTATGAAATGTGAAAACATCTGTGAATGCCATCTTAGTTCGTTGAATGGGAAACATTGCTGTTTTTCACGATAACGTGGCAAAAGAGCAAGCAACCTCGACTCATCATCGTGCCCAACAATCGAGCATCAACAGTGTCATTGAAAATTTGGACTATCGGATCGTGGTGTGCCGCCTAGGTTGGGGGGCCATTTGGCCGATATTTTGTTCCATACATAATTGAAGCATACAAATATTATCATTATAAAAATAAGTGATAATAATTTCATAATAATTTTATTCAAAATCAACATAGTCCCTTAAAATTAAACCACCCATTATAACTTCGGTATGCTAATAAAATGTTTTCGTAAATTTAGTCTTTCAATGAAAGTGGCCGTTAAAATACGCGTGTCAATAAAGTTTCTGCTAATAAACATAACTTAGATATTTCAATATAGTCCTTTTGTATTCCAAAATCTTTATTCATAGAGAATTTACATGAATTTAAGAGGAAGAATGTGAATTTAAGGTTACATTTTAAGGGCCACAGGGTGATTTAAAATATACATTCTCTGCATTTTTCTAAAACGGGAAATTTATTAGTAAGATTTTGATTTTTAAACTTCTATAACATTTTGCTTTTAAAAGATTTTCAAACGAAATAAGTTTTGTATAATTTTAAAATTTGTTAGCCATTAGTACATGAAAATAAATTGTTTATAATGTTTAGAGATATTTTTTTTTGATTTAGGTCAAAATTTTCCTAAGTTTCCATTTTTAATAGAGCATAACTTCAGGAGAACATAAGCATAAGTTGTTAGCATGCCATCTAGTAGTTGCTAGTAGAGTCATCTATCTTATCATCTTTATCTTATATTTAGCTACAGTACAATAAATGGTGCAGTGTAAGATGAATAAATGCTAATATATGTGACTAATATATTTTTATAAAAATTTAAGGAAAAAAGTGTGCGTGGCATATCTATTTTCCGTTATAACGAAGACTTTGAACAAAAAACATGTTTGCAAAATTTCAGAATCGTACATATAGTTTTCTCTGTTTTATTACGTTTTAAATTTGAAATATACACTGTGCGGTATAAATTTTCGTACATTTTTATCTATAACTCTTTTCCTAATTCATATATTTAAGCGATTTTCAGGAAAAAATATCCTTTTGACTCGATAAATATATACTCGAAGTTTCATGACTACGTTTATGCGTCTGGACACAATTCAAAAGTGAAAGTGGGCGTTATAGTAGGCGTGTCAAAGTTGTTTTTGCTAATGAGTACAACTTAGGTGTTTCAATATAGTCCTTTATTATTCCAAAATATTTATTAATACAGAAATTATATGAATTTTAGGTAAAACGTTATATGGGAGGTGGGCGTAAAAGTGGGCGTGGCACCTTAATTTTTTGGCATAGTAATTAAATTTCCTAGGGGGATAGACGTAGCAAAATTTATCATCATACCTCTAATTTTAGCGGTTTTATGAGCTTTTAAATTTCATTAACGGTAGATAACGTGAAAAGTGGTTATAGTAGGCATGTCAAAGTTATTTTTGCGAATGAGTACAACTGAGGTGTTTAAATATAGGCCTTTATTATTCCAAAATCTTTATTAATAGAGAAATTATATGAATTTTAGTTAAAACGTTATATGGGAGGTGGGCGTAAAAGTGGGCGTGGCACATTGATTTGCCGTTACAAAAAAGCGCGTCACCAAAAAGAAAAGTGTGCAAAATTTCAGAGTCGTACATCCAATTTTGTTGCTTTTATGACGTTTTTGTTTTTAAATATACCGAAAAATACACTGTGCGGTATAAATTTTCGTACATTTTGATCGATAACTCCTCTTCTAATACATAGATTAAGACAATTCTCGGGGGAAAATATTGTCTTAACCCAGGAAATATATATTCGAAGTTTCATGGGTCTACGTTATGGCGTTTGGACACAATTCCATTTTATTCGATGTTCGAAGGACACGGTTTTTTCGACCTACTCTTGCTTTTGGAGCTATAACTCTCTTCCTAATATTCCGATTTAGCCCATTTTCAATACCAAACAAACCTTGTCTATAAGAAAGATTCTGGCAAAATTTGAGCCCCCTAGCTTTTTCGGTGCGACCTCTATCGTGCTTTCAACAGACGGACAGACGGACGGACATAGCTAGATCGTCATAAAATCAAACCACGATTTAGAATATATATACTTTATGGGGTCTAAAATGGATATTTCGATGTGTTACAAACGGAATGACAAAATGAATATACCCCCACCATTTTTTTGGTGGCGGGTATAAAAATCCGCTAAGATAAAATGGCGTTCAATTATTTGATATATGGAACATATCTGGTATTTCAATATGTACCCCTCACCAATATTGGCATAAAATGAAATGCCTTGACCAGTCACAGATTAAATGTCAGATATAATAGTCAAATATAGTTATCACGGGTTTCCTTTTAACCCCCATATTATTGATATCAAATCAAACATCTCGACTAGTAGAACACAATAAGCTAAAAAAAGTGTTAAATCCAAGATGGTTTTTAAAACAAAATCAATATTAGTATTAAATTAAAATGCTTGACTAGTAGAACAGAGTGAACTATGAAAAAATTCAAAATCATAGATGGCTTCCGAAATAAGAAAGAGTATGTCGAATAATATGAAATCTAGGCCAAGTTACGATTTAGTTATTAAAGCTATTATATGTACATAATGATGGAGGGTGTTTTCAGATTCTGTATGGCCGCATATAGTCCCCTTACTTGTGTCTAGTTCAGTTATGGATATTTTAGTTTTTGTTTATTTCTTTAACTATTTAATTGTCCGGTAGATCTTGTTTAATTCGCACTGCAGAAAATACTAAACCTTTAAAGCCATGTGTTAACGAAATACTAGAAATATATAATAGAAAGTTATCTGCTCAGCTAGAAATGGTCCATAGGTCACTGCTGCGTACAGTGAAGCCAAAAGCCATTTTTTGCGGATCAATTCATATCTCAAAATCTACAATAGTTATGTGATGAACATAAAAAACACAGAATTTTAATGAAATCTTGGTCATACGGAAGGGTACAGGAAAACAAAAATTGTCACTACAAATGCACAATTAACTATTTTACATTTATTTTTTTTGCTAAATTTGATGCACTTTTAGCGAGTACTTTTAGTTATCACGGTTTTTAATTTTTTTTTTTTATCCGAGAAATGTCCTCCTTTAGATTCCTATATGTTTTATCACGAAGGATCTGCTTTTCTCAACACCAGTTCAGAAAGTTTTCTATTTTAGTAATTTTTTTAACAAACATATTCAAATTTTTTCTGTTAATCGGCGATGTAGGAAAGTGTGGAAAGTTAGCTAAACCATACGTTTATTCGTCAATAAAACTGCAATTATATCGGATGTCCCAACTAGAACGCAATTTTTAAAATTTAAATAAAACACAGATATTAAAAAAAAAAAAATCGTGAAACTTTATTATATCGTAAAGTAGACAGAATGAGGTTATGTATGGAACAATATATCGTGCAGATGGCCTCCGCGGCTTTGCTGGCACACACGCGATCTTTGAATGAAATTTTCAATGACGTTTTTTGCATAAATGCTGCGGTATTTCATTAATGCAGCGTCCAATTTCCTCTTTTAAGGCTTGAGTCGTCGTCGGCTTATTCGCGTAAACCATCGACTTCAAAAAACCTTAAAGAAAAAAATCTAAAGGTGTTAAATCACACGATCTAGGCGGCCAATTCTGGTCTCCAAAACGCGAAATAACACTACCGGAAAATGACTGATGCAGCAATTGAATTGTTTCTCTGGCTGTATGACATGCTGACTTCAGTTCCTGAGTCAATTTAAGTTTGAATGCATGAAGATGCAAATCTTTCGTCAAAATTCGCTGCATAGTGGATTTGGAGACACCAATTTGCTAAGCTCGGTGTCGTATTGAGGTGGATGGAGTTTGAGCGACATCATCATGTACAGCTGCGACATTTTCGGTTGATCGACCTGGTCGAATGCGTGTTGTTTTCTTTACATCACTAGCAGACCCAGTTTCGGCCAATTTATCCATTAATCTCTTTACAGTTCACTCTTTTGGAGCATTATTGTGACCCCAAATTGATCGCAATTTGCGAAATGTAGCCGCAAAACTTTCACCATTTTGGTAAAACAATTTCACAATAAGAATGCGTTGATCATTCGTGTAGCGCTCCATTTTTACTAACCTCGTACCTTCTACTAGCAAACAATAACAATCGTTCAAATGTCAAACAATGACACTTCGAATGGCGCCAAATTTAAAAATTGCGTTCTAGTTGGGACACCCGATATATTTTATATTTATGGCACGCTGTTTTGCTTTCGTGTTCTTTATATGGAACTGCTTGTACTTTGAAAATGTTCAGACCAACCTTTAACATGGCAAAAATTTTGTTCCCTTATTCTAGTCAGTAATGCCTTGTTTTGTTCTCGCAACCTGCCTTTTGAATGATCTTGAAGTAGTCCTTAATTCTCTACTATACAAACCGTGTTCGGGTTAACCTATAGTTTCAATTTTTTATCGAACTTCCAATCGAATAAAACCTCTTACCGGGGTATTTAAATATTTAAAGTTAACTTTCATATTATACTAAACTTAATTTTTTTTAAATTGATTTTAAAAAAAGGTTATCGCAAAAAATTTTGTGTATATTTTTTTAAGAACGCACTTTTATGTGCACATATCTAAAACATATGACTTTTGTTAGCATTTCTTTGTTTATCTACCTTAAAATAAATGGTTTACCCTTTCCTTTAACAAATCATTTTTAATGAAACAATACAAACCCGACCACCCAAGAATATTGAGGATAAAATCAAATCACATGGGGATCAAAGAATTTAATCCTTTAACAAATGAAAAACAATTTATTTTTATTGAAAATATTATTTTGATGAACCAAAAACGAATAAATTCTAATAGAATTCGAATGATAAAATTATATTTTTTTTTGTACAAATAATATTTAGTTAAAGACCAATAATATTATGAACCAACAAAATTCTTTTCTTCTTTCAAATCAAATAAGAAAGGTTTTAACATTGTAATGACCAATAAATGTTAAATAAACATAATAGCAAAGTAAGACCACAATTTAAAAAATCATAAGAAAACGGACATAGGGTTAATAAAAGGAAATGTATACAAATAAAATTCGAATCAACTTACAACAAAAGCTTATGATTATGGTGGGCCGAATTTTTTTCCTCATTTATAATATACACGTATACTAAAGGTCAAGCAAAAAATAATTAAGAAAAATATGCTGAGAATAAAGAAACCAATTGTATTTATGGTAAAAGAAAACCTTTTATTTGCACAAGATTTCGTTTTACTTTTATTATTGGAAATAAACATAAATTTAATTTGAACAACAACTACAAACATTATATGTAGGAGTAAAATAAAGTTTTATTTCATTTAAAGAGCAACTTTCTGCTTAAGGGGAGAATTTTTCTTAAACATTTTCTATAATATAAGGAATAATTCGAATTTTGTTATACATATATCTACGTTTATAAAAAAATAAGTAATTTGTTAAAAATTTGCAAAATACCTTCACTGAGTGACTGACTAATCTATTATGGACTATCCTAGTTGACTGAAGCTGGCGATGAAAAGGGTAAACAGAATAAAATTTGTAACCTTCTTTAATGATATGGACATTAATCCTAATTTAAACTCTTCCAACTCTCTTTAATGAGAAAATAATGCGTCAAACATGTAAAGGATATTGTTTTACAATTCAATATTTAAGACGTGAAAATCCCTAAAAATAGTTAGAAAAATTAAAAATGTACTTTTAAAAGTGGAAAATTCTAATTGACATAAATCACAGAAAAATGTTTCTAATAAACATGAAATTGGCTTTATTTTGAGATATTTTTATGGTAAAGCTATAAACACAATCAAAGGCTACCGACCATCGACTACCGACTACAAAAGTAGCTGGCTACAAAAATAGCCAAGTCGCCAGCTACTTTATTCTTTTAACGACTACCGACCACTAACTACAAAAAATAAATGTAAACAAATGAACAATAATTTTTATTTTTCAATGGTGCCACTATAATAGTTTTTCGCGTTTTTAATAGAGATATTTAATGTATTGCGTTTTTAAAACCACCATTTCATGCATTTATTGTATTGGCAGCGCTAATCTGTTTTTTGTAGCCAAGAAAAATAGAAATTAGCCTATGTTGGCTACGGGCTACAAAAGTAGCCGTGTAGTCGGTAGTCGTGTAGCGGCTAAAAGAATTATTCTCATAAGCACGCATGTATTCAATTTTTGATATCTTGTAGTCGATGGTCAGTGGACTTGATTGTGTTTATAGCATTATTAAGGCATAAATATTATCCCGGGTGTTTGACCTTCAGGGCCGGTGTACACATTGTATAACTTTAAGATTAAATTTCGACACATACTTTGCAGTAAATCAAATAAGTTTTCACTAGTAAATATTCAAATAATAATCAGTATGCAAAAGTCAGCCGAAAAAATGCGTCCCAAAATTAAATCGTCAACCGAAGACGTTACATATCTCACTTGTTTGCTTAGTTTTATTTAGCTATTATTTTGCTTTGCTTTAAAAAAACTATAACACATTGGTTTGACCCCTTTCAGATGAGGCAAGTCTCTTTTGTTATTAATTTATGGTTAAAAGAGGTAAGGTCGGGTTAAGAGGAGGAAAATTGCTTCTATTGGAGTACACACTTGCCTGAACTCGGCAAGTTTTTAATTGAGAAATCAAAAACAAATACTTAAGAAATTTCAAAAAATTAAAAAAAAATATGCCAAAGAAAATGAAACTTGGGTAAGTTATTTGCTGTGTCTGAACGTGAAAGCAAGTTTAAAAAAAACTAAAAAGCTAACATGCGCAAGAGACTTGCCTAATCTGAAAGGGGACTTTGTGTGTGCAAATCTATAGAATTTTAGTGAAAATATAGGGACATTTTTAAGAGAATTAATCTCTTACAACAAGACCTTTAGAATATAATCTCTTGAAATTAGTTATATTTTATCTCGCGACTGAATTAACCCTAGAGCATTATTATTTATTTTATTAGTATTTCTCTTCTTATTGCATGGATCGATCACGCTTTTATCTTTTATAGCGTTAATTGCTGAGTTGCTTTTGATATGAGGTTTTGTGTTTTTTAACTCATGGTGATGTAAGTACATTGTTTCGTCTCTAGTACACGTCGATATATCGATGGCAAATCACCACGTGTTTTTATAAGAAACATGAATGAATTCATATGAATTAATTTATGCTGTCTTAGAAAGTTATTCCTTAATATTTAATATATTTTTAGTCGAATGAAAAAATTAATTATTCTAAGTAAATCGAATATCTTTTTAAGACCTTTGATGATACCGATAGTAAGATGGACTTGGGTCGTTAATGTTGGCGAAAATTCGAAAATTTCTTCTGAAAACGAAGAGGTTAATATTCCCTTTCATGTGCTACCAGTAGCTTAGAAGTCTAATATTATTGCATTTTCAAATACAATTTTGCGAGACAAAAATCCTCACAAATGGTCAGTATAAGAGCTAAGGCTGGACAAAATGTGCACTTCTTATAGTATTCTGAACATTGCATTTATCATCAGTAATGAAATTTACACACATTATTTGTTCAGTCTTGACAAAAAAAGTACAAAAATGAAGACAATGTATGACGGAGCTGCACAAGAGCCTTTTAGAAGCGTAGGTGAACGAACAGTTTCAAAGCCAAATAACAAAGTCTATCTGTGAAGCCTGTGAAAAATCTATCTGCAGAGAGCAGAGTTAAACTTTGAAACTCTTATTCACACTGATTTTATAAACTTTATTATAAATTTCTTTGTATTTCTATAATCCTACTAATAAGATAAATATGAATGCCTGTATGATGTTTGGTTGTTTGTTACTCAATCAAGCAGAAACGGCTGAACAGAACTAAATAATTTTTCACACAGAATGACAAAAACCTAAATTAACATATCGGCTACCCTTTATCACGATAAACAAGCAAATTAGCGGAAATATTCAATACATAAATATCTTTTTATTTGGTTAGGTCCTTTTTCAAATTTACATGTACAGGCGAACGAAATTAAATCATCCAGCGTCATCTGTAGAAGTATTTTGTCTCAAATGTTTGCATTAAATCCTATCCCACTAATATAATTAATATGAATGTTTGTATGTCTCAATGTTTTGATATTTTTACTCAATCACGCAAAACTGGCTAAACTCACAGGTAGAAACCAACCTAAATTATTACATAAATAGGATAACTTTCGTGCCAATAACTACGCATACGAAGTCGCGGTCACAAGCTAGTACTGCTATAAATGAAGCTGTTAAGTTTTGTATATTTTTTAATCAAAATATTTTTATTTATATATATGCTGAAAGCTTATGAATAGGAGAGTCGATTAAGCTCTGTCAGTTTATCCGTCAGGCTGTCTGTCCGTGTTGAAATCAACTTTTTGAATACCTACGACATCGCCTGGCCCCCGTGAGGTTTTACAATGTTGGAAATATTCGGGAGCAGGTCGGTATTTTTTTAATCTTTTTTATATAATTTTGTTTATATAATTTTTTTTTTTTTTCGGAAACATCCCAGCAAAAATTTATTTTGTACCGGTAAGCAGTAAAAAAATCATGCCTTCTTATAGCGCAATATTAGAGCGCATTCGAGGGTGCTATAAATGGAAGTCAGAAATTTCTATTAAATATGTTTCATTTTTTATAAAATAACTTACTGTAACTTCTCTCGCTTACGAGGATGCAGGAATGTAAGCGAATGATTACCTCTCTTTACTGTAGTTCTTAAAAAATTTATTGAAAACACATAACAGAGACATGATATTACTGCATTAACCTTGTGTGAAAATAGCAAATAATTAGAGCATCACAGAGCCCTACCAAGAGGGACATCTCATAAAAAAATCATGCCTTCCTCAAGCAGGTTGGGAAAGGAGAGTACATTTATCTCTCCCTTACAAACCTGCTTCCGGGTATGCAGTAATTTTTGCTGGGATACATGCGTAAACTTAATTTATAATTTTGCAATGGGACTTATTGGGATTTAATACATATGTACGTATTTCATATGAGATGAATGATGATACAATCAATTATAATTTCATGACTTCACGTTGTGAAGGGTATATAAGATTCGGCACGGACGAATATAGCACTCTTACTTGTTGAGTATGAAATATGAAATTAATTAAACTGATGCAAAAATAAAAAAAATATTTTTACAAATAAGTAAATTTTAAAATAGATTTCTATCTTATTATAAAAGTCATAACAAAGTTCAATAATATATTTTTGGTGTAGACTTTTTTCTTTTAAAATTTATAAAAAACGTATTTAAAAAAAGCAACAGTGCTACATTCGGCCTTGCCGAAGCCTTGTAGCAAAAAAAAAATTAATTATTTGAATAAAATAACATTTAGTTAATAAGGAGTTTTTTAGCTACATTTTTTGTAAATAATTTTTTTGTCATCAATACTGTTGTTAAACTCAAAATTAAACTTAAATCAATAATTAATATTAATATAATTAATAGATTTGACTGAGAATTATATTTCCACTTTGCTTTATTATAAAAGACTAGCTTTTCTCAAAATGATTCTATTCAATTGCATTTATTATTAGCATTTTTGGAAAGTCTTTGAAGAGCATTTAAAGTTTCAACAATGGTCCTTAATCTTTGTGCGTGTTTTATGCAAATTCTATTCCAGTTAAATGTTGTTTTAAGTTTTATATGCACTTTAAAATACAATTTCTTTTATTCAATTGTACAAAATTTCGTTCTGCATAGAGGTGGCAAAGGCAGAACGCAGAAATGACGCAGTGAATGCAAGTGAACGAATGAGTCATTGTTGAAGTTGCAAAAGTGTGTGCATCAAATGTTGTTAAAACAATTTGCTAAAGTTTTCTTAAAATTTATTCAATTGCAAGGGGTGATGGAAGTTAAAAAATCGTTTTTGTTTAACACTTTTCGTTAGCATGATATTATTTGGAAAATTTTAAAGATGATAAATGTCGGCTGCAATGAATGTGAGTTTTATTTTTTTCCTCTCGTGATATATAAAATTGTTTAAGTGTTTTATATTTATTTAAACTTTAAAGTTGAAAGTCTGTTAAAAATGAAATTCTTAATGGTTTTTAAAGATAAAAAATACATATAAATCGATTGTCAGACAAATTGTACAGACAATTTAACAAGTCTCTCTTAACAAAGCTAACACCGTTAGTGTTATATTTTTTTCCAATTTTCTAATAATGTGTTGCCTACTAATTGTTTACAAGGTCGAACTTACTCAACGAGTTAAAGTCTCACAACATCTGAAATGTTTTTAATAACTTTTTTTTACAAAAATTTAGAGCAAGTGTTTGCTAATGGTAAGTTTGTGTGAAGGTTCATTACGAGTGCAACAACAACACGTTGTAAAAGTATTTTGAATATTTCTTTAGCATGTATGTATTACCGGCTAAAAATAAACAAATTTGCTGTGAGTTAGATTTAAAGGGGGTAAGAAAATAGTTGAAGTCAATGCCTAATAAATGCATGCATGTATGCATAAAGAAAAATTTAAATAAAATCAATCGTCAATAAAATTTTGAAATTGATGCAGTAAATAAAAATTGCTTGTAAACTATGTTAGAAACTTGTCATACATATATAGAACACATAGAGAAGCGTTTATCGTATATGTTTAAATTTAGGTCTAGGACACCATCGGCCTAGAATTCTATAGCTTACACAAATTTAGTTATTTTTTAGTAATGATTTTTAAAGGGTCCGTAGACCCTCAAACATAATAATAATTTTACAACAATAATGTCCTGAAGTAAAAGTTCATTTTAAAAGTTAATGAAAAATATAATAATATGTATGTAGTTATAGTGTGATTTTATAAGGAGTTGTCTCTGCATATGAAATATTTTTTGCAAACTTTTCAAAGTTTTGTAAGCCTGTCTGTTTGTCTTCCTGAACTCGATTAATTGTTTAAGCTATCGATGCTGTCCTCTTTTAGATTAAAGGAAATTCTTTTGATAATGAAGACAATATTTCGAGTTTGTTTTGCGCATTAATAGTTAAATTGTCTTCAATTTAATTTGTCCCTTATGTGTCTCCATTAGTTTCTTCCACACAACGATAGTTAAGGTTTGTGCAAAAATAATTTAAATCTGTTTATATTAAACCATTTATGTCCCGCGTACTCATATGAAAACGGTTCTTCATATGACCACATTATTTATTTCTGATACTTTATATTCTGTTTTTAAACAAATTTGCGTTGTTAAGTACTGTGACTTTAAAATAAAATAGTACCTTTTAAGATTATGTGCTTCAATTCTCTTAAATTTAACCTAAAATTTATTAGTTTTACGAACTATTTTGTTGATTAACTACGTTAACTTTTGTTATATCTTTATAATATGTATTTCAGAAACTAAATTTTACATAAGTTTCCGCTAGTATCTGTCAAGGATATGAAAAAGAACGCTAGGGTAGAATTCGACTACCAATTTGATTTAGCGAATGAAATCTTGTTTGTGCGATGGCTTGATAATAGTGCTTGTACCGTGGCAACAAATCACGATTTTATTAATCCTCTGGGCAAAGTAAAAAGAAGGAGCTCTATAGGTGGAAAAAATGTGGACGTTAACATACCTTTACTCTTCCAAAACTATAACAAAGGGATAGGTGGAGTCGATCAAGCTGACCATTCAATTGCAGCATATCGAATAGCGATGATTTCATGCTAGATTTATCTGTATATAATGCCTGGAAACTATATCAATTGGATAATGAAGATAATATGGACCAGCTACAGTTTCGCCGGAGTATTTGCAGATTTTATTTGAAGCAATTAAGAGCTGGAAAACGGGGTAAACCTTCCTCGCTAGTTCCAGACATGAACAACTATAACACCGGACACTTTCTTGAAAAACTGTAAAATCAGTTTAGATATACCATATGCCACATGAAAGCTCGTTTTCAATGCAAAAAATGCATAAAAACGCTGTGCATAGAAAAGGGGTATTTTAAAAAATTTCACACATAAGCCCATTGGCCTCATTTGAGGACGGCCATTTTTTTCCAACATGAAGAATTTTTTGGAAATTTTTTTAATATAAAGTATTTATTTAGATCCTAAAATTTAATGAAACAAAGTTTTTTTCAACAACTTGCTCCTAGTTTATGTTTGGGTCAAAATGGGTTAAGGTCAACATTATGGATTTTGAGAGTTTTGCTTTTTTTCCAAGTTTCTGGTCAAATCTGATTAAACAAAATATAGTATGTGGGGACCTACAGAAGTAGATCACCTTTATAGTCGGCTACATTAAAAACTTTCTTTGTTCCCCAGAGGTTTTTGGTCTACCGAAATGGCCCTGTCTGCACACACTCAACCCCATTATGTGCATTTGCTTTAATCTCTATATTTTTCAAACCCTCAAATGGAAATTATCTACAATTCTTATCACAAAATTGTTACTTTACATCTGGTCGAGTTTTTTCAGACTAGAACAAAACGTCGGCAGAGCAACTGTCAAAAAATTGTTCACGAAAACGTATAAGGTGTAGTTTGTTGATATTTTTATGTGTCGTCTCTATCTTTCATATTCAAAATGGCTTTTAATATCAGACATCGTTGTTTGAACAAATATTGTGACAACGCTGTTTTAACAAGAATCAAACACCGACAACAGCGGTTCACACCAGGCAAATTCATGTGCGCACCAAAAATTGTTAATTATTCGAACAACTGAATGGCTGACATTCACAAGTTTGAGTTTTTTGAAGTTTTCGTAGACCGTAAACAGTGATAGAATTTAACTCAGGGTTTTCCTGATAACAAGTAAAAAACTCCATCCCTATTTTCAGGTTCATTCACTGATGAACTCTCGTCCACACCAAACCATTGCCCAGATAAATTTGTGCACAAAAAGAAAAATTAAGTTCAAAATCCAAAAATTAAGTTCAAGTACGAATAATTTCTGGTTTTCTTAAGACAAGTATAAGACGGGCTTGTTTTACGGAATCGAGAACAGTACTCAAATAAAGTGAAAACGTTTACATTTTAGAAAGTTGCTTAGATAAACACTGTCTATAAAATTTGAAGTATGTTTTTATAATTCTCATTTTGCTTATCATACTCTTGCTCTAAGTAATAATGTTTTAAGATAATAATTCTGTAGCAGTTTACTTGTTAATTTACGTTTCATGCTTATTCCGTTGTCTTTCTTTCTTTTGTTTTTATTAAACGTATTGCGGAATAAATGTCAGAGCGTAAGTAATGAAATTACTATGCAACTATCAAACCAAATAATGAATTTTTAAATCAAGCGTATTTTTATTTTACCTCGTTCATACTTGAATAAATTTTGTTCTAAGCTTACGTCAGGTACGGTTTCGGGCTTAAATTACCTAAATAATTCTTAAAATCAAATTAAGTAATCCGTACCTGACACACTCTTTTTTAATTCAAGCATTTTCTACTTGGTTTGAGAAAATCCTTTACTTCTGACATCGCTAGGGATTAATTTAAGCACGAATTATTTTACTCGCTTTTAATGTGGAGTATTACGACATGCACCTTATAATCGACCGGTTAGTATATGATTCAGGCAGTTATCCAAACTTATGCATTAATTCCAAAATTTTTGCGTAGTACACAAACTTATTCTCTCTAAATAAATTAAATGAGTAGATTCCAGCTGCTATCCTTAAAAATATATTATTACTAGAATGGCAATGAAAACTTTAAATGTGTTTAAGTATATCTGTTATTAATATATCGTTATTTTTATATAAAAAATGGAACTATCTTTTGAAGTAAACTATTACGTAGCATCTCCTACTAACCAGACAATCTCACCCGCCAACCGTTGCATCATATTAAATTCGGTGAGGGTTTATTTACTTTCGTTAATGTCACTGCAACGCACTGCATTTGTGTTAATGTATGTTATACAGATTGAAGTAGTTAAGGCAATCACAGATGCAATATAAAGAGCGTAGAAAATTTTGTTTATCATTTCAGACACACTTAAAAGATTTCATTGAATCAAAAAGAATAATTTAAAGAAAATAAATATAAAATAATATATAAATAATATAAATAATAAATATATGAAGCACCCGTATCCCTTATATTTTATTACACACAATGTGTTAATTTCAATTAGATTTCATTTTTTCTGCAATTAGTGATCACAATATTTTACAATTAGTGATCACAATATTTTAACAAAATAACTGCTTAATATTCCTATAGTGGTCACACTATTTAACCGCTTTTTTGAAAAAAGCAAAAGTTGTGTTTTAAAATAAGTATTTGTTTATGAACACCTAAATTCGTATGAACTAACTGTGTGCATGTATGTATATGAGGACATATGTATTTGTAGAAGAAATTTCAACGGAAATTCAATTCATACACTAAAGTTCATTTGTTTAAAGGTGCCTGCAGCACACAAACAAGTTTTCCACTGACATATTCAAACAGTTTTTTTTTATATTTTTCATGAAATATAAAAAATGGAAATTCAAACATGGTATGGTTAAATAAAATGAGAGAGAAGTGGAAGAAAACCATTGCTTGTCGCTGCACATCACTGAGAACATGACAACGAATTTAAATGAATAACCAATCGTAAACATACACTCACAATCAAGATACACAAACACACATACATATAAAAAAAAATTACTATGCATATAAACATATGTATTTGTTTTCTCATATGCATATATGTACATATATGTATGTATGTTTCATAATGTTCATGCATATGCAATCGTGTTTACGTAGAGACAAAAAGGTATACAGTTGCAGGCAATTTAAATAAAAGAGCTTGAATAACTTTTAGGGTAAATTTTTTTAACAAACTTATTGCTCATAGAAAATTTTCTATATGAAGTAGATCTTTTAAATAAGTAATGAAAACCCAAATTTTTACAAATTTCTATATAGTAACGATTTGACAACATATATATTATGGATATGGATATATGTTTTTTATTTGATTTCAATTGTTTTTTTTTGTTTTTGTTTTTTTGTTTTTCGATCTGTTGTAATAAAATTGAGTAACTGATAATTAATATCTAATATTAAAGTTTGAGGGAAAAAGTGTCAACATTATCTATAGTCTTATTAACCAGAGTTTAGCTTTTGCATTTAAATATTTCGTTACCTCCAAATTTTGTTATTACTAAATGTGAATAAAGCTGATAAAATTAAATCCTTGCATACACTCAACGAAAAAATATGGTTCTGGTAACTATAATCGAAGAGCAACATGCTGTGATTGAATTGTATTATTGTGGTTAAAACATATAATGGTTACCAGTAATCATTATTATGTTTAATTAAAGTATCCTTCAATAATCATAAATATGACTACTATTGAAATCGACAATCTTTGCTTTTTTACGGCAAATTATTGTCTTTCGCTGTAACATACACATAGTGTACTCACCAATTTAATTGCAATTTTTATACCAATATTTTTTTAAATATTCTCGTTTATTTGTAAATTTTCTTTAATTTTTAAAAATTTTTGTTCCTTTTTTTTACATCTCAAACTTTTAAAATAATAAAAATTTATTCAGCAAGAAGAAGAACAGTTGAAATCAAATTATTATTAAATAAAAATCATAGCTTGATTGCTTTGAAATCATACTGTTGTCTCGCCTATTATTTAAAGATTATTTGTAATTTTCAATGCTTTTGAATAAAATGTTATTTTTGTCAAATTATTTTTTTTAAATCATAGTATTTTTAAATGATAATCATTTTGAAATTTTTACAAAAAGTAATCATTAAATGATACAATTTAAACAAATGCTTGATTATCGTGACAAAATATATGATGAAATAAAACAAAAATAACTATAGTTTGTTTTCGACAACCAAATATTGTTTTAGAAAAAATAATATCATAATCATTACATGTCGTAACCATGGTTTTTCTTTGCGTGTAGGATACTCATTAATGTACAAGACTAAGTTGTTTAAAAGCCGCCTAAAAGAATTAACCATTTGGATGTTTCATGGGTGCCATTGCGATATAGTGTTTAGCAATGCACAGTGGTGGTTGAACTTGTATTAAAGATAGTGGCAAATAAAGATAGAATAAAGATATTTTCTTGAAATTTGAATTGTTAATTTCTGATACGTAATATGACATTGTATTCTGATAATGTTAGCATGATCACTTGTCCCTATTGTTTATTTTATTATATTTCCCTGGATCGTACAGTAGGATATTTTATACTGAATATGGAAGATGGGACCAAAAACGGTTTTCTACCAGCCATTCAGAAATATCGAACCTGATGACATAGCTTGCAACATATGTATGTAGTTATGAGCCCTTCATCAGCAGATATTATTGTAGAAGTATAACCATGGTTATTAAAATATCATTTAACGACCTATATCCCTCTGTCCAGGCTTTTTTTCTTTCCATAAACTTATTCCTTTTATCATCTTATTTGCGATTTTATTTAGTAATTTTCTGTGTATTTCGACATATAAATTATCTGCTTGAAATAATCCACCTTTACAATACAAACTTGGGATATTTCTTTACCAAATTCGGATTGAATTGATCTGCAATACCTAAATAATAATGGCCGAGTTTTTTTGCACTTTATGCTTGCATCGTTAGGTTTCTCACTAGTTAAAAGGGCACATAAGATGTTACAAAACAAATACTATCCATAACTTGAACTTGGTTTGTATTGGTCTATTCCAGCTTAAATGCATCACGTAGTTCAACGATATTTGCTGCGAACCATTTATACTTAAAAACTATCAAGATAAATTCTCATCTCCGTTTGATCTGTTATTACCCTAATTTATCTGCTAAGTGTTGGTCTACTCAGTTTCAGAATCTCACGCGTTCCTCCATCGACCGATCTTTTAGTTTATGTTTAAATTATAATTATTATAATCTAGCCGTGTTAACCTATGGCGTGAATTACACTTCAAAGACTCAAACTGGCAACAGTCCAGCAGAAAATTTCAACTTTTTATTTTGGATTGTTTTTTTTAACTTCTAAAATTTTTAAAGTCTTTACAGGTAAATAAATAAAATTTTGTATGAAAATATTGTTCAGTAATTAATAGTAAATTTAAAAACGCATTATTGATAGGCTTTTAGAACTCCTACTACATAAATCATTACATTATGTCTACTACTGTTAGTTCGTACATTAATACAAATATATGTATATAAAAACGTGAATGGTTGCACTAAAAAGTATGTTAAACAAAAACAAACACAAAATACTTTTACACAACTAAATACTGGTTATAAAGGCAATATGTTTTTGAGGAATGTTGATTTTGCGTATATCTTCCTATGCCCCACTCCTGACTTATACTCTATTTGCAAATAACTTTTTAAGATAATCATAACTCAAAAATTAATTTTTGTAATATAATTTTGAATATTATTTTTTTAAATTATACCTGTGATGTCTCTATAGAATCTTTGTAAAAAAATTAATTCAGCATCAACATCAATTCCACAGGTAGTAGCGTTATAGCCGAGACTTATTTAAATTTTTTTTTTAACGGATTAAAATTTTTTAGTTTTTGCCGATTAAATTCACATAAAATAATTTCTGTTGTTTATAATTTGTATTTAGTTTTAATTTGGCTTATATTTATAATAGGAACTTACTCTAGCTCGGCCACAAATTTTCGTTCCGTCCGTATCATCCATTCTCTCTCATCTAGTATTATGGAATTGTAGTTTACGCTCTCGTACTTATATATTTTTTGATCGTTTATTATAGTCTGTCAACTTATTGGTCAAAATCAAGTTTTAGAAAATCCACGTATTGCACAGATCTGGGTTTATTATCAATCTTTTGGAAATAATCGGGTTTGAATCGCTACTAAAATTCAGTACAATCGCTATATAACTTATTGAAATATGCTCAAATAAGCGCCACTTCCTCTGTGTCTGTGAGTTTATTCGTAAAAATTTTTTAACAAATTGAACATTAGTCAGTATAATTATAGGTAAAAATTATTTGACAAAAAAAATATTTTAACTTAATATAACAAAACTGTTTAACTCCGTTATACAAAGTGACACGATAGTGTCGACAAGTTGCTCAGAAAATTTTACAAATCGGTTTAAAAGCAACTACGATAACAGTTTTAAAATGAAAACTACTTAAATGTTGTTTCTTAAATTTACAAATGAAAATCAATTTTCCTATATCTTCAAGACAACTTAGGGAGTCTTAATACTGGTATCATATGAAAAGTTTTGACTAATACAATACAGATATCTATGTTCAAATTAAGAACCACCTCTGCTTCGGCTCAAGGGATTACAAGTAAATCTTTAATTTATGTTACCCTATGATACGGTCATTATACCTATGTACGTGATGGTGCAGGATATTAAAAATAATTTATAATAATGTATAAAAAATTTAACTTACAATATCAAATAGTTTAAATTTTGCAAAAAAATAAAACTTTTGCCATTTTACAGTTTTTTTTTTTAGTTTTTAATTAAAAATATAAAAATTTATAGTTAGGCCTATCTTGCCACAAACGAGCGATTTATTTTGTTTTCGCACTTTTATTTTCAGTTTAAACATGAGAACTTATACGTCCATATACAAATAATTTGCACACCAACCGTAAGAGTAACAGACACTCATGAAAAAAAACTAAAAAAAAAACTTTCTCTCAACTCTGTGTATGTGTAGTGGCTGTTGAAACAAACAAACAAACAAACCACCCAACCAGCCAACTAATAACCATTTTGATAGCAATACAAAAATTGATGCTGTACTAATGTGTTTATGTGTCTGGAATAAACTTCCATAAGAGTTCGTAATACATATAGACACTTTAGTTGTGACAGTTGTCAATAGTGATTCATTTTGTTTCAAAATTTTGTTTACGAGAGAAACATTTTTCTTTATTTTAATGGAATTAATTTTTTGAAGAACATTATTGCGTTTTAACAACATTGATATTTAGTACTTCATATGAATTTATAATA
This sequence comes from Phyto melanocephala, assembly GCA_941918925.1. Classification (NCBI taxonomy): domain Eukaryota; kingdom Metazoa; phylum Arthropoda; class Insecta; order Diptera; family Rhinophoridae; genus Phyto; species Phyto melanocephala. The sequence continues at coordinate 109,661,068 of OW799234.1, forward strand.
TTTAAAAAGGAAATCTCTTTTTTTCATAAAACTAAAATTCCAAATTTTACAACAATATTGTAGAAAAAAAAACAAGTAATTTAAGCTATAATCAGTTAGAGCGACTCTTGAATAACATCCAATAATTGCACACTAAATGAAATTTTAGAAGAATTATTTTGAATTATTAAACATTTTTAGATTTCCCATTAAAACACGTTTTATGTAGACTTTAGTCAATAATAATATTGACATTTGAAATTATGGATCTTAGGGGCGGCAAACCATATACCGCAAGCATTTTCATTTATATGTATTTTTCAATACATTTTTAGATTAAAAGATATAAAAAGTGGATTTTATTTTAATAGAAAATAATGTCATTTAAACGACCAAATAAGCTTTACAAAAATAGGTAGGACCTGACAAATTTCGCGAACATGCTCACCAATTAATTTTCGAATATCTGAAAATTATTCACTATCCAAAAATTTAATTTAAATGTGTCGTTACGTCTGTGTAGGAATCGGGAGGTTTCTTCCTGCAAAAACCACATCTAAAGTCTGGGTTTTAGAGCAAGACTTAAAAGATGTTATATTGTTAACCATTACGGCTCTCCATTTATGATTACAGCAATTCAATTAACCCTTTCAACCCGGAATGTACTAATGTGTACCACTTAAAGTTTAAACATATCTAAAAGCTTCAAATTTAATGTTGGTTGGTTGTAAAAAGTACCATATAGTCTTTAAGTTCTCTTGAATACATTCCAGTATGTGCTGTTGTTTTTTTTGTTATTTTTCGTATTTACGGTACCGTTTTTTGTGACTCGCAATGCAACTATAGGGAAGTGTAAATTGGTTTTTGCATAATATTGTGCCTGTAATTGCAGAAAATATTTAAAATAAAGAAAAATTTTAATTTTTTCGGCAAAATAAAGAATAATATTTATAAATAAACATTTGTTTTATGCTACCTATATTTTCCATTCATATATATGGGTGATGCACATATGTACAAGTAGTCCGATGAGTATTATATCCTGTCTTGAAGAAAATATTTTATTTTCCTAGAAAATGGATCCCGAGAAATTTGAAAAGTTTTGGAAGATGAAGTTGTTAGTACTAGCGATTTGGAAGGGTTTTCTGGAGGAAGCTCTGAAGAATTTATACCAAATGATGTATCTGGTTTCAGCGACGACGAAGATTAACCAGACGACGAAAGCTCTGTTGCAAGTGGTATTTTTAGCAAAAAAGCCCCCCATAATAAATTTAAAATTTTTTTCCCCAATAAGTTATATATTGCCTAAATGACCTGCTGATATAAAAATTCGAACGTCGGGTCGAAAGGGTTAAGTTCTTAAATAATGAGGTTTGCCATTAAGTTAATTTAATTTCTGGCCAACTGTTGAAAGTTACCAGCAAGACTTAAATGATCCCATTGATTTGTGAGATTTTATTCTTGAACCAAGTGCAACTTATATGGGAATAACTGAAAATTTTATTAAATATATTTATTTAATTTTATTTGTGACCCACGAGCCATTCCTAGCTGAGCTAAACACTATCTGGTAGATATTTCTGATATCTTGTTTACGCTTTGCATTACATATTTAATATTTTCTGCTGTGCGAATCAATCGTGGTCTGCCGGTTTGAAGCAAATATCTAACACTTCTACGTTAGATGTGATTAAATTATAAATACACCGAAAAAGACAATGTGTGGTATAAATTTTCGTACATTTTGTTATGTTTGTAATGTGTAAATTCGAACAATTTACAGCAAAAGATATTTTATATTAATTATTGTGACATTTTTTCTTAAAAATACTATCAATAATTGATTCAGCTTAAGATATTTTTTATAATAAAAAAATTGTTTTTAATTTTATTATTTTTCTCAATATTTCGCTACTTCTATGTGTAGCATCATCAGGAAATTAAATTAATGTTTTGTTTTTTAATAATATTTTTGTGTGTAAAAATAAATTGGAAATAACAAACTTTTGAAAATAATTTTTTTAAATAAAATATAAAAAAATTTTTAAATATTAGTATAAAAAACCATATTTTTATTTAAAAAACCTGAAATAATTATTGTTAATACTAGCGAAATATTTTTTTTACTGAGGAATTATAATTTTGAATTTTCATTGCTCCACGTCTATGCATTTTAAATGATGTTGGAAGGACATTGTTTTTTTGACTTATGGACAGACGGACAGACAACAGATGAACATAGCTAGATGGTCATAAAATTAAACCAGGACTCAGAAAATATATATTATTCTTTGGGTCTAAAATTAATATTTCGATTTTTTCCAATGGAATGACAAAATGAATATACTCCCCACACTGGCCAACTAAGCCAATAAGTGTTATATCAATTAATAAACAATCATACGACCCGTATCCAATACAAAAACACAGTAAAAAAATCTTGACAAACAAGCGACCATGCAGAGGTGTCAACTATTAATTAAGCGATTCGAACTAGATTGAAGCTCACACGATTTTGAAATTGTCTTTTTGATGATCGCACAGCCCTTAACGGTAAGGAAATTCGTAAAAAAAGGGTAAACGAAGAAAATTAACCTAATATCTGATAAACTTAAAATGATAAAAATTAACTTGAAAAGGCACTGCAATTAACACAAAAAATAAGCTAAAAGGTGTGTCTGGCCTTTTTTTAATTTTCAACTCCTAAGGGGAAAAAACATGTAATTTGGTACTTCTTTGGTACACAAATAGCTAAGAAAAAAACCAAATTGCGTTAGTTAATCCTCGAAAATATGTTAATAGGATCTCGGTTTCTTTTCAAATTTGCATTTATAAGTTGATCCCCTTTTAGGTACTTAAAAAAACAAAGAATATGGACAATTATTAAGGAGAAATTTATTGAAAAATTTTGGGCAGACAAAACAGGTACCAAAAAGCGAAAATAACAGAAAACATTTATAACTTCTAATTACAGGGCCGATGTGCATAAAATTTGAAATAGGGATTCTATCAGAGATAAGAAATTATGTAAGTTAGTTAAATTTAATCGTATTCATAACAAGATAAAAATGGTAAAATTCGGGAACTTAACATAAGGGCACATTGATTCACTGAGAAAGAATACGATATGGAAAAGAAATGTGCTTTTCGGAGCTTTATTGTTCTTTTTTTATTCTTTTTACGTTTGTGAACTTATATTCTTAAAATGAGATATTATTGATCCGATGTCTAACTCTAAATGATATGGATGAACAAAAAATGAATTTATTCAATTGTATTTTTTATTTTTGTGTACTCAGAGTTCTGAAAGTTGGTACTAATAATCATAGTTGACTTTGAAGATTTTACTTAAGGGTAAAATGTGTACATACATTTATAACTAGTTGAAGTATATGTGCTAACGGAATATCAGTATATTACTAAGTCCTGTGCTACTACAGGCAATTTCTATGAACTATAAAATTATCTCACATTATCGGAAATTCTCATCGTACAGTGCTTAGTAATCGCCAGCATACATGTAATCCTTAGCATACTGCATACCTTCTTAAGTATGAGATCCTGGATTTTCTTTTGCCACAGACAGAGGTGTTATTAAGAACTTTATACCCCAAACAACAACATTCGGGCGGGTGGAGTATTTATTCATTATGCAAGCAATTGCAAATTAATTTTGTTACATTTTTATTATCTTTTTTTGTGAAAAAAAATGTATTTAATGAATATTGGCTTCTTGTATGAAACTCAAATCCTAATCAAACTATTTGATATTTACAACTACCAAAATATGCTTTATTACAAACAAATTACATAAGTTAAAGAAAAACTGAAATTAACAGCCATTAGTATCAATCAAAAAAAATTTAGTTAATAAAACCAAATTATTACAATAATTGCTTAAAAGTTTTTTCGGTAACATTTCGTAAAATGGATATTGTAAAACGTTCATATAAGCTCTAATTAATTTACTAAAGAACTTTAAGCTTGTACAATATTCCCTTTATCTTTCTTCTTTCTCAATTATATGCAAGTATATTTTTAAAATAAATTATACCCATTTGACATATTGGCCACAAAAAAACAAAACAAAAAAAAAACTCAAATTCAAAGTTTGAATTCCGAAACGAAAAACCTCAAAGATAAACAGCAAATGTCACATCAATTGTAGATGAAAGTCATACTCATATTCGTCGTTTCAATGACGCTCTAAAGTGGCGTCATAGAAAATTATACTACCATCAAAGGATATGTAGTTGAAAAGGCACATACACTCACACATACATGACTAATCTCAACTGAACTTATCATAAAAACAAAACTATTTTTTAACAAAAATCACAAACATTCCGTTATTGTCAACTTATAAAACACAAGCAAACACATACCAACAAAAACAACAACAACAACAAACAGATTGAAAAATCTATACCATAGACTTCTACTCGAGCAGTTGAAACATGTGACCTCTTGTGCTTTTTCGTTGGGGAAAAACATGTTTTTAAAAATAACGACATCAAGACAACTACACTGATGAGTGTTGCCAAAGGTTAAATAATTTTTTTTCATTATTTTCGGAATAGTTTCAGAAATACAATGATTCAAATAAACTACTTATCCTACTAATCATACTAATATAATACATATAAATGTCTGTATGATTTACACATAGGCTAGCTTTCATCCTGAAAACTATGCTGACAAATTCGTGGGCACACGCTAGTAGAATATAACTTTTAAGTCTAAAACAGAAAACATTATTATAAAAAAATATTTTATTAATTAACTTTTTGTTATGGAGGTGAGCTCAAAACAACATCAACTTTAAAACGAAATATAATTGAATTAAATAAATGGTTAGTACAAATAAACTTCCAAAACTCTTAATTATCATACTTAGAATTGATTAATATAGACAACAGTGTTTAAAGAGTTTATGTAAATGATGTCTCTCTATTTGTTAAAGTCATCTTTGTTTTGCTCGTCTGTATTTGGTGTCTCTACTTTTTAAAGTCATCATTTCATTTTCATTAATATGATTTTGAGATTGGCGCAAAACCAAATACAACTTTAATTGTTTATTTTACTTTCATAATAGAAATTCATATTTATTATTCTTTTTTATACCCGCCACCAAAAAAATTGTGGGGGAATATTCATTTTGTCATTCTGTTTGTAACACATCAAAATATCCATTTAAGCCCCCATAAAGTATATATATTATGAATCGGGATTTTATTTTATGACGATCTAGCTATGTCCATCCGTCTGTACGTCTGTCCGCCTGTTAAAAGCACGATAGAGGTCGCACCGAAAAAGCTAGGGGCTCAAATTTTGCCAGAATATTTCCTTTATACAAGGCTTGTTTGGTATTGAAAATGCGCTAAATCGGAATATTAGGAAGAGAGTTATGCAAGAGTAGGTTGAAAAAACCGTGTCCTTCTAACATCGAATAAAATACAATTGTGTCCAAACGCATTAACTTAGAGTCATAAAACTTTGAGTATATATTTCCCGAGTAAAAACAATATTTTGCTCTCAAAATTGCTTAAATCTATGAATTAGGAAAGGAGTTACAGATCAAAGTTTACGAAAATTTTTACCGCTCAATGTATTTTGCGGTATATTCAAAATTTAGAACCTAATAAAGCTGTCAAATAAGTTTTATGATTCTGAAATTTTGCAACCATTGTTTTTTGGTCAAACGCTTTGTACTTGTGGAAAATAAATGTTACACGCCCACTTTTACGCCCACCTACCTTTTAACGCTTTATCTCAAATTCATGTAATATCTCTATAAATAAAAATTTTGGAAGAATAAAGGACTATATTGAAATACATATGTAAGTTCTACTTATTAGAAGAAAATTTTTTGACACGCCTACTTAAATATCCACCTTCGATGAAAGACTAAATTTACGAAAACATTTTACTAGCATATCCCAGTTATACAAAGAAAGTGATAAATATTTTAGTATAAAGATGTTATTCCATAGCGATTACTGTTAAAAACAAAATAATAATGTCTGAGCTCTAAAAGTACATCAAATTGGTGGTGGGTGTAAAAGGTTCGGCACAGCCGAATATAGTGCTTTTAGTTGTTTTTTGTGTAAATTAATTTTGCGGTTTTCATGGCGACCACGTATGCCTTAAAATCAAATAATTCAGGAGAGCCACAAAACCGTTTTATATAAAACAACGGGTGGGTATTGAACTTTTTTAATTATTTTTTACCATTCATGTTAATAAAGATCTTAAAATTTCAGACAAATATCTTTTTAAAATTAGATCATAGCGAATACTTACATAAGCAAAGTGATACGAATACTTAAAGTGTGTGCAGATAAAGCAGCGTATGTCAACATAGGTTGTACATAAGTAAATATTTTACTTCTGGCAAACTAAAAAATTATCAGAAAATATCTTTCGAATGACAACGTATGTGGTTGTGTGTTTTTCTTAAAAATTAAATAACTTGCTATTAAGCACACGTAAGACAACATACTGCGTTAGTGCTGAACGCTTTTTGATTATATGTAGAAGTTACGTTGTTGTGCCGTTAAAAAAATTGAAATGGGCCCATCTTATTTCAGAAATTTTTAAAATCAGGTAAAGAGTGTTTGCCCATCAAAACCACAGAAATATGTACAAGTTATACTTATCCTACCCTATAATATGTAAAAGTCAGTCTTGTTGTGTACGTATCAAGATTGATAAATAAAAAAATTTATTGCGTTAAACACTCAAAAGACTATTCTGGCAACACAGTAACTTTTGTACATAAAAAAATGCTTACATTTTACATATGCTTTTATTGATGTGTTTGTGTTTGTTTTCCATATACTGCTATATGGAGAAGAAACTTTTTTATATTTTTTTATAATTTCAAATATCTGTGATATGCTAATAAGTTTCTATCTCTTTTCATTTTTCTGTTTGGCATTAACATTTTTTGATGCCAATAACTCTGGCGTAACATATTTATTTATTTTTTGCTTGTTGTATGCCGAAACCTACTAATATACATATGTATATACGTATATATGCACATTCACCACAAATACCTATAAGGTATTTGCGATTAAAAATGTGCGATAAAAACTTCGATCGAAATTTTTCAAATATATAAGCATCTTGACAAAATTGAGATTTTAGAGATAATTGGCTTATAAAGGACTTTTAGAAATTATTTACGATGACAATTTCTTTTATAAACCCCTTATAAAGTTGTTTTTATTTTTTACTAGCCAAACCCGGCGCGCGTTGCTACGCCCCTTAATAAATCAAAATGTATTCTGAATTTTAATTGAATATCAAGTGCAAAAACCTAAAAATTATAATTTTGTTACGGGCGTGGCATTTCCCACTTTTCTAATCACGAAATTGTAAAGTCATAACAGCTTAATATGTGTGCAAAGTTTCAGAAGAATCGGACCAGTGCAAGTACCTCAAAATTATAATTGTTTTTATGGGCGTGGCCCTGCCCATTTTTCTAATCACGAAATTGTAAAGTCATAACAGCTCAATATGTGTGCAAAGTTTCAGAATAATCGGTCCAGTGCAAGTACCTCAAAATGATACCTATTTTTTATGGGCGTGGCACAGCCCACTTTTCTAACCACGAAATTATTTAGTCATGACAGCTCGATATGTGTGCTAAGTTTCAGAAAAATCGGTCCAGTGCAAGTACCTCAAAATTAAAACTTTTTTAGGGGCGTGGCCCCGCCCACTTTTCTTATCACAAAATTATTTAGTCATGACAGCTCGATATGTGTGCAAAGTTTCAGAAAAATCGGTCAAGTGCAAGTAGCTAAAAATTATAACTAATTTTTATGGGCGTGGCCCCGCCCACTTTTTTACACCCATAAACACTCCCTGGTATGTTTACAACAACTTACCAAAGTTTGAGCCCGATCGGTTTTACAGTTTCGGAGTCTATAGCTAACACACACACACACACACAGAGTTTCACTTTTATATATATAGATGAATTACACCGTTAAAATTTAAACCGTGGAACGCTGAACACCTGTTCGGAAATATTTTATTAAAACTTAAAAATTGTAAAATTGTTTGTAAAAATTTTGTTGATATTCAGGCAGAATTTTTCACCTAATCCGGCTTCTTCAGAAATTGTTGTGCATAAGTAACTTAAATCTGCATTAAATAAGAGACTAGTAAAATGTACTCATGGTGTACATATACTGGAAGACAAAGACAGTGTTGTAAATCATATTAATACATCCTCTCAACGTATCAGAGATGCTTTGAGCAATATTTTTCAAGCAAATTCTTCAAATGTACAAAGTTTAACTAAATATTTAAATTCGAAAAGTAAAATGGTACACCAATGGCTTATTTAGTGTAATTAAGGAATCTTTCCAGTTTAAGTAATTGGTGCTGATGTTAAAACATCTTACAAAGGTTCGAATGTTAGCGATTTCTGGGCAGCAATTTATAACATTAAAAATAAATAAAATAAATTCATGTTTCCAGAACTTACAAAAATTGTTAGGAGAATACTATCAACTTTGTATTAATCAGCATATGTAGAAAGATTTCTTTGTTATCAAATTATAACTAAAACCAAAAATAGAGACAGGCTACAAATAGCAACACATTGCGGATTAACTTTAGTATCCAATTTTTTTATATCTGAATTGTTTATACACATTCAATACTGATTTTGAATTTTTATATTATAGTAATTTAATTTATTTAATATAAATTTAAGCACATGTGTTTTAGTACAATTAAGGACAAAAAAGTAAAACTTTTCAACCTATCTTGTATAGTTTCCTGATCATCTCAGGTGCACAATATATTATATAAAAAAAATAAAACTTGCAGTCTCTAAACTTCTCTTTGCTTTGATGTCCCTTTGTTGACAATATTTTCTCATCAAAAGAAAAGGATACGACAAAACAAAAGCTTTGGAAATGCTACTCACATTCATCTAAGTACATACATACATAAATAAATGTAAATTGTTGTTAAAATATTATGCCAATATGGAAAAAAACGCCCCTAGGACTATAAGAAATATATGAGGTAAAATTGAGCAAGATTCTTTAGAATTTTATTAAGAATTTTTTAAAGATTTTTAAAAGTTTTGCCCGTACTAGCTTATTGACAATATAAGACTTAAATAAAGTTGTTGTGGAGATATTTGCAAATAGAGAAAAACTTCTTTTACATTGTTAATTATTTAAAAAGAATAATAAAAAAAATGTATGTAAATATTCCTTACATTTGTGTACATGCCAAAGTTTTTTTAGATGTTAAAAATGTTTTTTTTTTCCTTAAGTTTATATAATTGAAGATGAGAATTAAAACAAAACAATTATCAACAGCATCACTTGAATTCGTAGCGTATAGTGAGTGACAGACAGTAAGAATTTCGTATGAATTTTATAAATATGAATAGAGTGAAATAATCATTGTGAAACATAAGACATAAAGACTAGAACCACCACTCTTATAACTTATAGAAAGCAAGAGGTTTGAAGTAAAATAATGGAAAGGATATGGTAAATGTGCTAATGTTTGCATACAAAAAGGTAACACATTAATTTTTCACATATTCGATATCGTATCAGTTGTCCATTTTTGGGTTGTTATCATATTTTCGTCTAAATTTGCTATTGCAAACACACAAACACATACATATATTCACTCTTATTAAATTAAATATTTTAATAAAGGGTCCACCGAATAACTTTTTACTTAAACAATTATAGCCAAACATTTCGCTTAACTAAAAATTCAATCATCGAAAGCACTTAATATTTGTTACGTTTAGCTAATAGTCGCAATATATGACAGTCATGAACACTCCATAAAGTGTACATATTTTCTGAAGTCATATGAAAAGGGGAGACTAATTAGCGATGTATGTTTGTGCAACCGTTCATTCTGCTCAAATTTGTATGTTGTATCAATTTTTTATAATATTTGGCAATAAATAACTATTAAAGTTTAGACCAATCGCTTCAATACTTACTAAGATAGAAGCAATATTACTTACTGACATTTTCGATAAATCAGTTAAAAATCCGCACAGTATTAGGAAAATAAATTTTTTTTTATAATTTAACTGATTTAATTAGGTTTTATCCTACTTTTTGCCTTCTTAAAGTTTTAATTTCCAAAAATTCAAATTGATTATTGTTATTTTTTGGCGATAGCGCTCATGTTTTTGCAACAATTTAAGCTTTGAAAAAAAATTTAAAATTTAAACGTTGGTATCAATTTTACTTTATGTGGGAATGAGTAGCACCGTAGCAACGCAGGGTCATAGCTAAGCAGAGCGATTTTGGTAAATGTATTTGGTGTTTCGTTAAAACACGCGCAATATTTTTTGCAATTTAAATTTAACTTGAATTTCTTAAGGTACCATATTGGTGGTGACGATAAACGAGGCAAAGAATCATTGCCTCAGAATGTTCAAATAATTATGATTTAAAAAAGAAATTTCTTTTGTCTCTAGGTGTTATTTATATAATCAGAAGAAAAAAATAAATATATACAAACAAATAAGTAATTCAATCTTTTAACCCCATTGTGCCTTTTGGTCCAACGTGTATTTTTTTAGTTTTTTTTTTCAGAAATGTGTCATTTTGCAACACTTTTGTATGTTTGAGACCATTGATGAAGACACGTAAGAATATCTTAGATCAGCTCTAAATAAATGATGTCATTCAAAATGTAATTGCAGAAAATAAGAACATTCTAGACAAATGTTTTTTTTTTGTGTTTAAAAAAATTCAGCATGTCATTGTTCAAAAAGAAGTGCATCTGCAATGCATCTCTGTTTAATGGTGATTTTAGGCTGGAGATTATTTTATAGATTTGACTTAAAATTCAATCAACATTAATAGGTTAAATATTTCCACAATTTCGTAGCAACAAACACACAAATACATTTTAGTCATGGTTTCCCATATTTATCTCTTTTTCCTCTTCATTCTTTCTTAGCCAGTTAGCGTTCAGTGACATTTCAATTATGTGCTTCAGTTTGCTAAAACTTTGTAAAAGCTTTCACATCTCAACAGATTTTAAAGTCTTGTTTTTCATTGCATTCTATTTTAGGAAATCGTAAAAATAGGCTTTTCGAATAGCCAATTAAAATGTCTACCTTACGCATTACACTTGACAAAAATAAAAAGAAAATCTACTATCTTTTATTACCATTGCCAGATTGATTGCTAGACGACAATGTGAAATTTATATAAAAAAAAACAGAAAATGTTAAATAGTATGTCAAAGTGTAAATCAATCGATTCCTTCTCTACTAACTCAATAGCAGGAGTAAACACAAGCTCAAATATTTAAACAAAATTAAACATTTTCAAAGAAAACTCATTGCAAATATGGTAGCTTTAGTTCGCAATCTAAAGAAAAGGCAAATAAACGGTACAACATGCATAAGTTATCATGTGTGTATTGATGTACGTGTTTATGCATGTTTGCCTTAGTACATTGAACATAAGTCTGTCAATAACTGTCTATCGAGTCTTTCAATCACAAACAAGCAAAATAGAATAGAAAATAATCGAATTGAAACGCGTGGAATCGACGGGAAATACAAAGGACTCGACTCATTGTATTGAAAAAGAGCCAGTAGCTCCAGCTAAATTTTCCAACTTGTAACACAATACAATTGAGCATACATATGTGTATAGCAACATCAACTGTTGAGGAATATATTGGCTTATATACGTACATATGTATATGTTTGTACAAATGTATGTGTGTTTTTTAACTTATTATATTATTTTATTCGTGTTTATGTTTGTATTTTTCGAGTTGATGAACTAAATTTTTTTGTTTTATGCTCCATATCCTTTTCTGTACTTCTTTGACTTCTATCTGAAAATGTTTATCTGACCATGTTTTTGCTGTTGTTGTATGCTATTACACAGTTTGTTGTTGTCTCTGTAGGGAATAGATTTTCATCATATCTCATTGTTATTATTTTATTTGTATTTTTATTGTTTAGTTCTGTTTTCTATTTTCAATATTTTTATGTTTGTAAAGATTTTGTCTAGAAGATAGTTGTGTAAGTAAGTATAACTTTATATATGACAAAGCATGTGTGTCTGTTTGATTTAAACAGTGAGTTGTGGTTGGTACATAGATATTTGTAAAAAATTGCATATTTATAGAATTTCCTGATTTTCTTATTTTTCCTGCTATAGTTGCCTTCTCAATTTAAGTGGAGTCTTAGCTATTTGATCGTTTTGTTCTTTTAATGCATATTACCGGTTTTGTTATTAACACTGTGGGAATTAACTACGAATATGTTATAACATGTAATATATTCAATTATACCCATCTTAATGTGACAAAAAAGAAAAATTACCATTATCGAAACAGTTTTACCTTTCAAACACGTTCAAATTAGAAGTAAATACATTTTTTTGTTATATCACAAGAGTATCCAAAAATGTATCTTCAAAGGGATTTTGCTAGACACATAGAACTCTATGGTTAAATGAGCATTGTGAAATATCGTTACATATAACATCAAATATGAAATCTAGCCAAGCTACAAATTATATCTCTATTCATATGGGGAATAGTATTATTACATATGGAGCGGTTATTTCGGGGTGCCCCGGTGAACTAGTCAGTAGCGTGCAGGTCTGCTAGTCAGGGGATTGCGGATTTGACTGGTTTACTTCTCTTTCTCTTCTAACTATTCAATTCAGGTATCACAATGAGATCAATATGATGGACCCAAGTGAGCTGTACAACAGCTACCGCTTTTACCTACCTACCTTCCTACCTACCTACCTTCCTATCTTCCTACCTAAAGGTTGTCTCAGTAAAAATTTAACTTTTCATATAAAAATAAAAACGCGTATAGGTTTCCCATTCCGTGTGAAATTTCTACAATTTTCATTTCCTATCCCATAAAGAATATACATATTTTCTAAAAGTTTATGAATATAGTAGTTGATTGAACCATATCCGTTTGTCCGTCTGTCCGTCTGTCAAAACGTGTTTGTGTTGCAATCAATTTTTAGAAGCCCCCTAACATTGCCTGGACCCGTTTGAGGTATTTAAATATTATAAATATTCGAGAGCAGATCGATATTAAAAATCAGAAAAATCGGCACATAAACAACTGAGATATGAGGAAAAAACCACGACCACCTCGTTTTTTCACAACAACAACATACAACACATATACAAACTACGATTTCATCATCAGCACTCTTTAACGGTATACTACTATGTAATTTAAAATTCCTATTTATGTTACAATTCAATGAAATTTGACTTAGTTAATCTTAGTATTAATTTTCAAATTTGTTGAATCTTTACTTCACCTATCAAATGACAATTCTTTATTCAAGATGTTCATTCTTTATTTTTGCTAATTTCGAAAATGCATTCCACTCGGCTAATATCGGAAATAATTTTAAAAATAATATTTCTAAAAATGATTGAAAATTAATTTAATTTGAATCATAAAATTAAATAGAAGAATAAATGAACTTAGGACAAAACAAAAATAATTCACATTAATATTTTCATAAACGTTCTCACCGTATGACATTTTGGATCGATCTCAGATCCCAGATCTATGTCGTCCAGTTAAGGCACCAAAAACTTTACTTTTATGTTCCTTTAGCGAATGACGTCCACAATCACTGAAAATTGGGGCATTATTTAAAAAAAAGGACGGTCCATTTGTTCATTGTGGGTGCGTTTGTATACAATGGATTGCATAAGGATTTTCTGAGTATCAAATTTAACAATTTCGGGTACTCACAAAGCCAATCAGATGGAATGCTTTCAATTCTCTGCAAAGCAGATGCAGCATAAAAATTTTTCAACATTTGTAAAAAGTTTTTACAATTATAACACATTGTTCTTATGCAGGGAGCTTCTTTTGGGAAATTCGGAATAAATATAAAGGGTCCGCCATCTAACGTTTTTTTTTCAACTAGTGCTTATTTCGTGAATGGTAACACTTTGCTCATGTCTGATTTGACAGATGATTAGTTTTATCCTTCCGCTGAACAAATATGGTTGTGTATACGCTTAAATAACGCTGGAAAATATTGCGACATTACTTTGGCCGATTTTGCCAAAAAAAAAAAAAAATCATCTTTTCAGATGAAGCTCATTTTAGTCTGGCAGGTATTTAAACAAGCAAAATTGTCGCATTTGGGGCACAGAAAACCCGCACGCATACATTGAAAAGCCGATACACTTAAAACGAGTCACTGTTTGGTGCTGATTTTGGTCCAGAGGCATAATTGGGGGATTTTTCTTCGAAAATGAGCGAGAAGTGGCCGTAGTCAATGGCGATTTATCGGGCCATGTTGAATGAATTTTTGTTCACAAAAATTGAAGAGGAGGACATTGGCAACATTTAGTTTCAACAGGACGGCGCTACGTGCCACACAGCCGAAGCTACACTTTTTTATAGCATTAAAAAAAAAGTTATTTGGCGGACCCGTTATGTGATAGCTGCAACATTTCAGAATTGTCACTTGCCACTTTTTAGTATTTAGCTACATTCAGGTTTTTATAAAACTAAACATTAGGTAATAAAACACAAAATATAAATGGTTATCGCGACAAAATTATTTAAAAAAAAATAAATAAAAATAAAAAACTAAGAGAAGCTACTTAACCCCCAGGTTTTTATATATTAAAAAAAGGTCACTATTATACTTTTCTCACCACATCGAGTTAAAACTACAGATAATATTTGCACTTTATCACCAATCAAAGTGTGCTGACGATGAATCGTTTCTACGCGGCTAGTGTTGGCAAAAATAGAATATTTTTTCACTATCTCTTCGGAAAAGGTTTAAAAAGAATGCTTCAAAAAGGTTAGACAATAGAAATTAATATAAATAAAAATAACCATAATTTGTTTGCAATAACTAAATATTGTTTAAGAAAGTCGGCATGTGGATAAAATGAACTTTGGCACAGTATTTCAGTAGTCAACTTTGAATGTAGTGGATGAATTTTAATGGATTTGATTTCCTATTCAAAAATTATTAACATTATTTTGGTTCTAAACTTTGTTTTTCTTTTTTTTTTTTTTTTTTTGTTGCAAATAAACTTTAGAAAACTAAGCACCAGATAGCCAATATAAAACATGTTTTTGTCGCCCTAAAGTATTACCTTTTACAAATACTGCAGTTTGATTAATATGTTAATATTTCTTTCCATTCTTTAACTTTTTCATATATTTATGTATGTGGACTGTTATTTTTATAATTTTTTTTTAGCTTAAATATTAAAATTTTTATGCACCATTGTGCCGGGACTTAAAATTATTCTCAAAACTATGTATGTATGCTTGCACTTAAATGGATGTATGTACACATGGAGGTTTTATTTTTATATCCAAAATGTATACACACGTACTCTATTAAATGTCAATAATAAAATTATTTCTGTTTTTTTTTCTTCCTTCAAACTGGCATTTCCTGACAATTCTTTGTATGAGATTGCATTCGAATTTTGCTGTTGCCGTTTTTGTTGTTGCCGATGGGTGGTTTTCATTTATTTTATGCTTTATTTTATTTTATTTTGTTATAGCACTGAACATTTATTGTTGTTTGTTTTCCATTGTTTTATTGTGAAGCTATATGTAATGAAATTGTAAAAAACTGTGACCGTACACGAACTATTATTGACTATATTGACTTTCTAGAAATAGATTTGACGTAGAAATGCCTTGATGCCTGGGTAGAGAATATATAAGCTAATTTTTAACGCATGATAATATTTAGATTCTAACAAAAAATAAAAAAATAATTAATAAATAACACAGAAAAACAAAATAACATTTTTTGTTGCATAAAATGTTTCTACTGTTGTTTACTGATTTAGATTCGCTGATTTCAAATCTCACTGATCTCAGATTTTTTGTAGCAGCTCTAGTTGGTGATATACAGGTACCGTCTAAAATTTACATAAGTAGTCGATAGTTTATATCAATAGCGGTGTAACTTAACAAGTTCCTTTATAAATTTCAGTATGTCTTCCTCAAGAAGGACGTGTTTCAATAATCCTGATTATTTTTGTGTTATTTGTAGAGAACATATGTTCCAAAAATTTCATTTAAATGTGTCGGACTTTGTGAAAAAGGTATACTTGGACTATATTGGGTTTCCGTTGCCGTCAAACGCTAAACCTTGGCTACCAATTTGGTATGTAAAATATGTGTTTAATCATTGCGACTGTGGGCAAGCAAAAAAAGACCCACTTTTAAGTACAAAGCTCTTATGATTTGGCGTGAACCATCCAACCATCATGACTACTGTTATTTCTGTGTAACGAAAATCTTTGAAATAAACCATAAAAATTGCTTTAAGTGGATATATCCAAACTTCAAATCTGCAATAAGACCAGTTTTGAGTATTAGCGACACATCAACACCACAGCACCCATGTATATCTTCGAAAAATTCAGACCAGTGCAGAGGACAAACCGAAAACGACGTCAGTGGTAGCGTCAGTGAATTTGATTGCTACGGTGGTCCTCGACCACTAAATCAAGATGATATAAATGACTGGATCAGGGACCTTGGACTTTCTAAAACGGCTAATGATAAAATTTTCATCAACCATATGACAGCTGTCGAGAAATGTGCATAGAAAAAGTTGGTTTGAGTAGTGAGGTATGTCTTGGGCAATAGGAAATGTGAAGGCTACAGTTAATACGTTGAACAGTTGCTGATACACTTCCAGCGGCTCGGATACAACATGAGTATTAAGCTTCACTACCTTCACAGTCATCTAGACTATTTTCCTGAAAATCTCGGTGACCTAAGCGAGGAACAAGGAGAGCGCTTTCACCAGGATATTCGCACTATGGAGGAGAGGTATTAGGAGCACTGGAATGAACATATTATGGCTGATTATTATTGGAGCATTCAAAATATAACTCATATAACATCTCACTATAGAAAATCCAAAAAAAGGAAATTTTATTCATAATTAATATATTTAATAAATTTCTTCAACTTAAACTATGTGCATTTTCAATGAAAAATCCTGTCACTTCAAAACTCCAAAACTAGAGCTGCTACATAAAAACGGCATATATTTTTCAAATCAGCGTAGTAAAACTATTCAGATTCATCTAAAAAATCTCATGCAACAGAAATGCTGTTTTCCAGTATAATTTGTATGGTCTTGACAGAGTAAGGAATGAGAGAAATTGCTCTTATTATAATAATAATATTCAATTGTTATGCACTAATAATGGCATCTTTAAATTAATACAATACAGAAACATTTTTTTGGGGCCAGCGATGCGGACCGGGTTCAACTAATTGTGAAATAAATTGAAAGCAAATATTCAGGCATGAATTTTGTTGTTCCAGTATTTATATTTTAAAGATTTTATTGTCGCAATAGTAAAAGTATATTGTTTTACTTTATTTATTTAAATAAAAAAACTATTTTAATTGAAATTATGAAGTTTTAGAATTTATATTGTTTTTCCTTTGTAGCTAAAATTGACAGAAACGTTAGAATGTGACTTCAAGTTATGGAGTATTTTTATAATATTTGTGTGTACGTTACATACAAATAATAACAATTAGTCTGCTTTATAGTTAGTTAGTTTTTTATGTTTTAGTGTTGTATTAAATTCCGACATGAAAAATTTAAAGAAACTTTTTTGGTGACTAAAACATTTCTCTTTCTCTCGAGATGAAGGAAAATTTATTTGTTTCTTCACAACACCCGTTATATTTTGTTTATGTATTTTATACATAAATTCTGTTTTTTTTTCGATTGTAATAAACGGTCCGCCATCTAACGTTTTTTTTTTCAACTCATGTCTAATTTGACAGATAACGAATATGGTGGTGTACACTTTTTTATAGCATTTTCAAAAAACAAAAAGTTATTTGGCGGATCCTTTGTATTGTAAAGCGTCGGTTAATGTTAAATGTCAAACAAGTTAAAGATGAGAATAATAAAGCTGATAAAATCTTAGTGCAAAGTTACAAAAAAATTATATAAAATATTTCAGGTATATTCTTGTTATAAGAGTTGCTTTTAATATTTCGGGATTGGGGACGTCAAATAATTATTTAACAATGAAATTGGCTATATTTCTTTTCAAAATATTCTCCATTAAAAATCAATATACTTTTGTTAACGTGCGAATCAACTTTCACAGAACTTTTTCATTCCAATTGAGGCACCTCCAAAGCATGCACTTTTTACGCCTCTGCCGCTTTATCAGGTATCGAAAAATATTGGCCTCGCAATATTTTTTATTGTTCGGAAATTAAAAGAATTAATTGGGTGCCATGTCAAGACTATATGGCGGAGGACTCATTAAATCGAAGTTTTGAGTGCTCGAAAATCACCCGGTACGAGTTCCCGTTTTCAAGAAGAATAGTGAATCGTTTTGACGATCTTGATTTTTTCTTATTTCATTGAAGACTTCTGGCAAACAAATGGATGTATACCATTAAGAAGTCACCTTTATACGCTGCACCAATTGTACGATTCAGACAGGTCCCGATTTGCCGAAAAAACAGTCGACCATTTTCTTCAAAGTACTTCGAGCTACAATAATTTTGTAGGGTTTGCTTATCTTGAAAGACCCGTACAGTCAACTATGGTATTTCTTGAAAAAAATACTATTTAAATAATATTAATAATAAAATGTTTTTAATAAATATTAAATGAGATTGTCTTTCTTAACAAAATCTTTTAAGAAATGTTGCCAAAAACAAGAATCCGATAATGTACGCTGCTCCAAAAACAATAGCATGTAACATTAAAATTGGGTTTTGAGTTTAATTTTGAGCTTACATTTAACTGAAATTTTTAACTTAACGACGAAAACGATAAAGCTATTAAACTAAATACCACTAAATAGTAAAAAAATATTAATTTATAATAAACAATTTTTTATAAAAAAAACAAAAAAGTGATCTCAAGCTAAATAAAAATCAAATATAATCAATTAAAAAAGACCAAGAAATTTAGACGATATATAATTATATTTTATTAAAATAATAAAAAAAACTCATAGCAGCTTGACAATTAAAAATAATTTCTTAAGATCTCTTTTGGAACTGCAAGGCTTTTTAAAAGCCCTCTTAATTTGTGATAAAAAATAAGCTTGATCTTGAAGTCTACTCAACGAAAAATTGATTATGAAGTCTTATATCAAAAATTTTTCTAATAAAAAAAAATATTTTTTTAATGTAGAAGGTAGTATGCGCCCTCGTATAACTTTTTCTTTTACTCTGCTTTCGCTTTATCTACTATATTTTCTTCAACGATGATTTGATAAACTTATAGTTGGACTTTTTACTATGCATTGGTACGTGCTCTCTAGTTTTCAGCTGTTTCGAAAACTGCTTTTAAAAAGTAAGTTTTTGGCAAATTAATACCAACCTAAGTAGAAAAAAAATAATTTCGAGTTAAGACAACAGCACATTTTAAATGTGATATTCTCCAAAGATAGTAAATTATTAACTAAATTTTTGATGAAACTTTCATTTCTTTTCCATTCATGTTTTCGTTCCCTTAACCTAAATTTTGCCAAGATTGTTTTGGTATTAAGACTTAAAATTTTGCTTAATTATAAAATTCACTTTCTATTTAATTACCTAAAATTATTGAAATTTCATTTCACCATTTTAATATAATCCTTTTTTTTATTCTTTGTCTATCTATCCTTCCATTTCAATCGGTAGGGCCTTAACATTTTATTAATTCGAGTAAAACGAAAAATATTTACAAACGAGAAAAGGAAACAAAAAAAGCTAAAATAAACTAAAAATGAATTAGTTATTGTCTTTATAAGAAATTGCCAATTACAATTATCATGGTCAATTAAGAAATTTTGCAAAATAAATTACATTTCATTTTCATCTTTCTAGTCATTCTTGTGCCATTATCTCTATCATTAAGTTTTTCTTCTAATTTATTTTTATTATTTTGTTTCATTATTTCTTTTTATGTTTTGCATAGCAAAAGGAGTAAAGCAAGTAATTTAAATTGTTTGTTAATTATTTTACACAAAATGGTTAATTTGCCCAAATGCCCAGTTTGGGTTTTTTTTGTTTTGAAAATGACAAAAAAAAAATATCAACGGCCCTTTACCAAAACTGTTCATCAAAGTTGGATGTAAAGGGAAGATTATTAAGCAGTAATTTTTCTTTTCTTTTGCGTCAATTTAAATTTATTTTTTATCTTAATTATGGCTATACTTTCTAATATGTTTTCAAGTATAGTAAAAGTTACAAGTCATTAATGTAAAATTATATTTCTTTATACCTTTTAAAGGTAAACGTACGTAAGCTAAAATGAAAACATACATTTCTTATTTTATATGAATTTTAGGAGTACAGTATTTCAAACTATCAACTCAATATTTTTCTAAATTCATATCAACATATTTTAAATGTCTTGTAGTTTAATAACAGTAAATATTTTGAACACACATGAATGGCACATAATTATAGTCCAATGTTAAAATTTAATATTTTATTTATCTTTTTCATTTAAAAAAAAAAAAACTATTTACTTTACATTTGTATTATTAATAACCACAAATCTGTTAAAAGGCCATTAATCCGATTAAAAGCAAATAAATCAAACACTTATGGCTAAAGACAAAAAAAGTGCCTTCGACATAAAGTCATAAGTTTCAAAATAATAAGCAATAATTAAATAATAATTAAATATATATGTTTTAATTATAAATATGTATACGCATACATAAATAAATGTACATTTGAATTATACCAATTATGTTGAAAAGGATTTGATTAAAATTTTATAACTTTTCGGACAACTTAATTTGCCAATAATCATCAAAATTAATCTGCATTTTGTATGTGTGCGTATATTTCTAATTATGGAAAATTTGCATAAATTCTATTTGCCAACACAAATAGTCAATAGTGAACAGAATAAATATACTTACACATCTATTTAATTCTATGAATTTTAAAATATATTAATAAAGCAAATATTTACTTACATGATGCAAAATCTCTAAAGTACACACACACACACATTTAATATTAAATAATAGTTGTATTTGTGTGAGTGTGTATTTGTGTAGGTCTTACAAACACACTGAGAAATACACAAATCCTTAGATATTTATATGTGAAATCATTATCCCATTATTTTAACAATAGACTTAAGGCTTCATTTTGCAATAGTTTTTTTTTACTTTTTCTAAGTATTTCTACTGCTGCATGCTTAACATGTAAGACCTAAAGAATCGTCATCACTTAAATTGTATTCTCTTTTGTGGATTTACAGGATTCATTTTTGTATATTCTAGTTTTTCTACAAATACAATTGAACTGCTAAGGAAAGTAAAGAAAGAAAGAGTATAGTTTTTCTTAATTTTTTTTTCTTCAAAACATTTAACAATATGTCGTCGTTGCAATTGTCATTTGAGTATTTTCTTATTCAATATAGAAATATATGTATGAATGTATGTGTATATAGAAGTTTTGTGTATTTGTGTCATATAAAGAAAAAAAAAATTCTTTTATATTGTCTTTCTTCGAAGGCTTTTATTGTCTTCTCCTTTTCAATGTGTACGATTACATCTATGTTCACAATCGATGTAATAGTGCAGCCTTGTAGACACACACATAAGCTCACTCTTAGATACAATGGCAAATTGTTAAGTACGTTGAACTCTTACTCTTAGTTTAATGCATTAAATAAATTTTATAAACTAATTTTGGTTTGAGAAAGATTTAAATGCAAGAAATAAGAAAAAGTCAGAACAGAAAGTCAATAAAAATATTGTGTTTTTGCTAAGTAGTTTATTTACTTAGCAGAAAATATCCTTAGCTTTAAGGATAACCAGAAAGTAGGTCAGTTTATCAACAAAGTGCCCAAGTTAGGAATGAAAACATAAGCATGAGACTAAATAACTAATGTAAGCATTTGCAAATAAAACTAAGTTAAATCACAAAAATATGTTAATCGATGCAAAAAGAAAAAATTCTAAATTATTTATGGAAAATATATTTTTAAAATTAAAATTAAATTAACAAATTTTTTAATGTTTATTTTTGCACATGAAATTATAAAGTGAATTGCCTTATTCTCTTTGCAGGTATGTACGAGACAAAAAATTTAATTTATTAAAGAAATAGTAAGTATGAACTAATATTAGAGGAAAAAAATATGAAAAAATGGTGCCGCTCTAATTTTTCTATATTTAATATCTGTTTGTAAGAAATTTATTTTATTTTCATTTATTTTTATGAAGGAGAAACATTATTATTTTTTAATGAAGACAGCATTAGAAATGCAACTCGAGCTAAATCATTGTAATAAAAACAAATGTGCTACCGAAACAAGTATCCTTCACAAATTCCATGGTCTGTGATTTGTAACAGTGAACGACATATTATTAGATTTTCTTGAATAATTGGTGTTTAGCAATTCTTGTTCATAAGTATTCAGTAAAATAATCAAAAATACATTATTCAACCGAATAGTTACTTACTTCTCTTCTCTTCTACAAAAACATAATACTTAACAATTTAAATTTGATCTGAATCAGGGAAGGTAAATGGCTTTTATGATTTTGTACCAAGTATGAAAACAAAATGTACTTTTTAGGCCATAACGGTACCATTTTTTTTTAATATTTATTAATAAAAACAGAAACTTAACAGAAATGTGTATAAAAATCCAGTAGACAATAAAAAATATTAAATATTACATTCATAGGTAGATACGTAGAGTTCGGTTATTTAAAAAATTTTATTTATTAAATACTTTTAGATAATAAATTTTCTGATATTTTAAAATTATAACAACAAGAATTTGTTGACTTCAAGAAATCTTTTGTCTGTATCAAATTTTAAAGAGTAGAAACGTGTACTCTTTTTCTTTTTTTTTTTGTTTTAGGTAGGTTTTAAAAATAAAAAACTCGTTCGACGTTATATTCTTGAAATATTTTGAAATATCTGGGAACACGAACTCAATTAATTAATTTTTCATTGTGATACTTTAGACCAAAAATAGAAAATATTTGAATCTTTGTGTGATCTAAGTTTAATCACATCGCCTAGTGCTCTGTACTGATTATTTATTGCTTCAAAGTTTGTTTGTTCATGTAGAAATATTTTCATCAGAAGAGGAACTATTGAATTTGTTTCTCCAATAATAACTTTTCCTGCAGTAAACTTATCGAACCATTTTAGTACTTTATTATTAAAGTCCATCTTACATGCTTACGAATCATAAGTAAAATAAAATACATATAAAAACTGCCAAGGCGAATTCATGTACCAGGTGGTACCAAATAAACAGGTGATTTTTTGTAAGAAGCTTGCAATAGTGTACTAGGCAGATTTTGTTGTTGCAGAATTGACACCACCTGGTATATGAGTTCGCTTTGACAACATATTTGCAACAAAAACAGAGAAGCTGACAGAATAAAATAAAACACACACAAACAAAATTAAAGAGAACATGGACAAATGTTTAAATTGTACCAAGTAGCTCGCGGTGGTACCACGGTACCAACAAGGTCAAAAAATGTACCATAAAGAGTACAATTGTACCCTGATTTCCATCCGTGATCTGAATGCAGTGAATTTATATGCTAAGTGATTAGCTTTGACACTCATTCTTCAAGTCTAACTTAACTAATTAAACTAATTTTAAATATGTAGATTATTGATCTTTTTAATTGTGGTGATTGTTCAGCATGAGGTCCATGTAATAAATAAAAACTAACAAATGTATGTTTTATATTATTAGTTATTTATTATTTATTTTATTATTTTCCCCAATATTTCGACTCAACTTTGTTGGTCATCTTCAATAGATATATTTTTCTATCTTAACAATAACAATAAAGCTGCTTTTAGTCCGTAATCCAGTTGACATAAGTCTAAGCTTAAGACGCTGTTGACAAAATAATTGTTACTTATACCCTAAGCGTGTTAAACTAAATGAGAATTATAAAAAAGTTATGTATGTATTTCAATGGCTTCTAGCGAATTTCTCAATGAGAAATTGTATTGTGTGTGTATCTAAGCAAATGTCTGAAAACAAGATTTTACGTATCACTTTATAAATTAAGTCATAACTAAAATACTTCTTAGTAAGACATTCTTTATGTAATAGTCATTGAAAAGTATGTTGTTTAGTACTTAAGAGGAAGTCATTACTTAGTTTATGCTGGGAAGTTATTATTAACAAAAGGTTGCAAATTTTATGTTACTAACATTAATATAAAATTTCTAACACTATCACGCTACAACATTGATATATTGACACCATATTTAATTTACTATTTTTTTAAATTAAAAAATTAAATATATTCTAAATATGTCTAATAAAATTTCTTTTAGTCTGCGAACAGTTAGTAAATTATAATAAGGGAATTATTGTAGGGCGATCTTAGCAACATATTCTTTTCAAGATGGTATGGTTAGGAGGACAATAGAGTAAAAGGAAATGACACCATCTTCTTATGACTTAACTGTCATATTTAGATATTATTTTGTTAAATTTTATTTTGCATTTATTTTTATTTTACTAGTTAGTTTATATTTTTGTAGTTCAGCTACCTTTTTTTAATTCTATTAAACGATTCTTAGCGAGCAACGTTGGAGAAAAAGGCAGCTTTAGTCTTATGAGATGTAAAATAAACCACTTTGGATCGTTAAAACGCCTGATTGTATATATTATTTAATTTCACTAATTATGTTGTTTCCTTTATATTTAGTGTCTGTTTTATAATTATTTGACTTTATTTCCTTCAAATTCTTCAAAGAAAGATTGTAAAGCTTTTGTACACATTACATAATGTAATTTCCGTTTTGAAAATAAAAAAAATTGTTTATTTGCCTGCTAGGCAATATTCTTTTAATTCACCATAGACCAAAAACAAACTTCAGCTATTGAACCAAAACTTCTAAAAAAAACCTGCTTCTAAATCATTCGTACTTTTCTTCCAAAACGAAATAAAAATTAAAAAAAAAATCTAATAAAGAAAACGAATAGACCCAAAAAGTAAACGTTATAAATTAGGGCAAAAAAAAAAAACAAATTAGATTTTAACTTAAATGATTTTAATTTACTTATATTGAAGTTTATAGTCAGTCGTTTCTTTTATGTCTAAAGGTTCTTTATGATTTGGGATTAGTTTAAAAAAATGTTTTAGTTAAAGCTAATTGAAAGGATATTTAAAGAAAATTAGTTTTTCATTCATTCATTTATTCATTCATTCATTCATTCATTCATTCCATTATTTGCACTCACTCATTAATTTGTTTTAACCGTACACATCATTAAATTTTATTTACTTTTCAGTTTTAAAGTCTTTCTCCTTGTTTTTTTTTTGTTTTTGTATTCTTTTATGGCGAAATTATAATCAGAATGGTGATAATCTATTGACTATATGGACTTTTATATAAGTATACTTTATTCATGCTTTCTCTATTACTGCTGTTTTACACTTATAGAGTAGCTGAAATCTGTGTGGCTGTGTGGATTTGTTATTTCTTTTGGTTTTTATGGTTTTAGAAAATCTATGACAAATATCAACTGTAATAAAAAAAAACCGTAAACATACACATATCGTTTGCTTAATGCAAAAGTGTACTAAGTAGGGGTTTTCGTAAAATAAGTTAATAATAATAATAATAATAAAATAGTAATAATAAAAATATTTTTTTTTTGCGGTTAAGGAGGTAAAAATGCAGATTCCGCATACACCAAAGGTCGTCACCAATGTGTTATGTCGGGCTCTCCCTATGGGAATACCGACTAAAAATCCCCTGTCTTCCACCATTGGAAAGCAAACCACCCTGGAACCGCGTCGAGCATTACTTCGGGGTTGTTTCCTGATGGACCCGCCCTTATAACTGCCTCCGTTGTTGCGGCATGTATTCGTCTGGCCCTTTTGTAGTTCCTTCGACGTCGTTCTAAGGCGGACGTGCCTACGACCTATATTAACAATAATAATAATAATAATAATAATAATAATAATAATAATAATAATAATAATAATAATAAAGTTAACAATTTTTTATTTTGAACACTTAAAAAAATTTATGATTGGACCTCAACAACGGTCCAATTGATTTTCATTAAAAGACACTTGGAATTTTTTGCTTTTTAAAAAATGAGTTTATTGACAACAATTGTTGAAAATTAGAATTAACAATCACTATTTAAAACTAGAACTTATTGCGTTCGCGTTACTGCTATAGACGGCTCCGTGGCTAAGACTAACTGCCTTGTTGTTTTCAACCGCATATCATACCTTCTGCTCTGCTGCTTGTCACGTTGTTTCGACGCACACAAATCGTGGAAACCGCTGACTAACTTATTTCACAACTTAATGTGGTATCAGGTTACGTCTGCGCGTGTTTGTATAAATGCGAACTCAAACATTTCGCACGTTGCAATTTGATCTACAAACTGCTGCTTTGCAGCGGTTCCCGTGCACTCAGCAGTTTTATGGCTGGTTGGTATTGTTAACTATAATAATAATAATAATAATAATAGTAATAATAATAATAATAATAATAATAATAATTAAGTATTTTTTAAGGATTTAACAATAAAAAAAGAAGACACCATGGGTTTTACAAATATATTAATTTTTTCTTAATATTTTTAACATTTTTATTTTTTCAGTTTGTAAATATAAAAAATGTAAATTTTTTTAACATTAAGTTTAGAATACAATGTCACTTGAATAATCTCAGTTTTCATCTTCGCAGTAACGGGCTTTTTTTATAACTTTTTTAAAAATTTGTGACTGTGGCCCCCGAACTGCAACAATGTTGGCTTTGAGTTCAGGGATTGTCTTGGGCTTGTTTGCATAAATTCCTCCTTATTGTTATTATTATTCCCAATTAATTTTCAAATTAATGAAAATTATTCGCTCTCCAAAAATTTTACTTTAAAGCGAAGTTACGTCTTGGGCATTGTCGGCAGTCTCTTCGTCCTGTGTTAAATTTTCAAGAAAAGGACGTACAAAATTTTCCATCGTAAACCAATAAACCTCTGTATTTACTGCTACAGCACCTTTATCTTCGTTTTCGCAAACTTCTTTTGATGTAATGCAACAGCGTCCTGTATAGAAAATGTGTTGCAATAGAACTTAGGGCTTTTTCTATTAACAGAGCCAGTCAATTTAAAATAAGCTTCATCGCTCGTAATCAGTTTTTCTAAAAAATTTTTTTTCATTTCTGGCCAACTGCCGAAAGTTAACACTTTAATCTATTTGTTAAATATTTTTTGAAGTTCAAATTAAATTTGATCTACTGGTTCTATGCAAGTCTCTTACTATTCCGTGGTATTGGTGACGATGCACTAAGCAACGAATTATTCGTTTAAAGACCGAAATTCTGACGTTAAAATGGTGACGTTAAGATTATTGTGCTAAAATAATTTATCTGTAACTTATAAATTAAAATTCTACTTTAATAACTCTTTGCTTAGTTTATTATTATTTATTTTCCAGGTCTTATTTGAATAATCTGAAAAAACTAATAATAATAAAATAAACGATAATGCTGTTAAACCTGTAAAACCTATGGCGACTTTTGGCCAGCCCTGTGTACTACGATTTGTGAAACATCTAATATAGGAAACTGGTTCTGATTTCCAATATAAGAGAGCACAGAATATCCCTGCAGTTAAAGTAACGGGTATTGTGTTAGAAATATACTAGTTGCATTTAACTTCAGTCTAGTAACATAATCAAGCTTTCCATTTCTACATAAGATTGTTAACTAAGTATTTAATTTGTGCACAATTTTACGCAAGTTTAAATATTAGTTATTATATGATTTGAACTATTTTGACTATTTGTTATTGGGTGCTACAAATTTACTGATTTAAACCGATAAATTTAAAATCATTACCTGCTTTAAAGTTGACAAATTCCTATAAAGGCATAGTTATTTTGTATTGTGGTATTGTGGTATTGTGTTAGAAATATACTAGTTGCATTTAACTTCAGTCTAGTAACATAATCAAGCTTTCCATTTCTACATAAGATTGTTAACTAAGTATTTAATTTGTGCACAATTTTACGCAAGTTTAAATATTAGTTATTATGTGATTTGAACTATTTTGACTATTTGTTATTGGGTGCTACAAATTTACTGATTTAAACCGATAAATTTAAAATCATTACCTGCTTTAAAGTTGACAAATTCCTATAAAGGCATAGTTATTTTGTTTCAATATTCATAGTATCCATCCATCCAGAATAATTATATCCATCCACGATAATTATAAAAGTCTATAATTAAGTCTAATATGGCGCAGTGTTTCATTGAAAATCTTTATTAATTTTTCATTAAGTAAAATATTTTTATTGTCGATAAATTTACAGTGTTATATGAATACGAAGATATGTATTAAATTTTGGTAAAAAATGGGCTTATAAGTTTGTAAAAGTGATATAATTTCTTTAAAGAAAAACACACCTATCGTTAAAAAATTCAAAATAATTTTTTTAATGTGAAGTACAATCGATACAATTAAGTTCTAAATAAAACGTCATTCAAATGGTCTCTATGACTTCTGCTGCAGTAAAAAGTTCGATGAACCCAATTTTTAAGCACTTTTTCCACTAAATCAAGTCGTATGTCATGAATGGCACGTTAAATATTGACTCGTAAAGCTTCAACAGAGTCTGGTTTATTTCGAAAGACCAATAATTTCAAATAACCCCACAAGAAATATTCTAATGGTGTTAAATCACAACTTCTAGGAGGTCATTCAATATCACAATTTCTTGAAATAATCGAATCTCCAAACTTTTCTTGCGCCGCCTTGTTGTAGCCAAATGTTGTCAAGATCAACTTCTTACAATTTCGGTTCTGAAATTTAGTTATCATTTATACATACCGCTCTCCATTAGCAGTAACGGTGTTACCAGCTTTATTTCGAAAGAAGTACGGAGCGATGATTTCACCAGACTAAAAACCACATCAAACTGTCAATTTATGTGAATGTAATCTTTTTTCATTAATAATTTGTGGATTTTCTTCGCACCAGTATCAACAGTTTTTTTATTTTCTGCAGCACTCTTATATATGTTGCATATTGAAGGAGGATTATTTTGATAATAAAACTGAATAATTTGTAAACGTTGTTCTTACGTATATCTTTCCATGATGAAATTGTAAACACTACTAAATACAATGAAAAACAAATGACGGATCAAACAAGTAAGAGTGCAATATTCAGCCGTGCCGAATCTTATATACCCTTCACAATTTGTATCATAATTCAACTTATATGAAATACGTACATATAAAAAAACAAAAATGTATAAAAAAATCCCATTGTAAAATAATACATTCAACTTATGTATGTATGTTAAAAAAAATTTAAAATAAAAAAAAAAAAAAATTTTTTTTGCTCAGCTGGGATTCGATTCACTCAAACCAGTATACCACGTTTGTATGTATGTCCTTATGTATGTATATGTTGTATGTTATTGCTGTAGAAACAAAACAAATTTGGTCGTGGTTTTTTTATCATATCTCAATAGTTTATGTACCGATTTTTCTGATTTTCAACACCGACCTGCTCCCAAATATTTCTGATATTTTAGTACTTCACGTGGGTTCTTCAAAAACTTGAAAAAGTTTGTTGTATCTGTCGGGACTTGAAGCAGTGTTTTGATTTTGGAATTTTACACTTTAACCACTACACCAGGGGCTCAGTTTTTGTTCTGTGAAATTCTGAAATGAAAAGTTTTTACACATTACCTTCAAAAGCTTTTGATTCGCGTTTAATAAAAATGAAAAGCAAATGTCGAAATGTTTAAATATGAGAAAGCGGAATGAATCAAATTTTTTTCATAGTTACACAGCCTCTTGAAAATGTTTTATTTTATTCTTCACATACAATTAAGTAGTTAAAAGAAATAATAATAAAACCAGGTTACAAATTCCGACTGTAAACATTTTTCGTTCTGCGCATGTACATCACATCATCTAAGCACTTAACAAAACCAATATATAAACAGTAAGATTTATTTAATTTAAAGGAGAATACGACTTTAATATTTGTTTTTTGGGTTAATCATTAGGTATTAATTAACTTAGATAAAGACTGTTTTAAACAGTTAATACAAAAATTAAAGTGGCTTAGGCCATTTTGGAATCAATTAAAAAATATATTGAAAGGAACTAAAGGTTGGGCCATTTTGGCTAACATTAAAGATTTCTTCAGATAAATAATAAAAATAATTCTTAGGGTTTCAAATAATACAAATCAATAATAATAATTATTTGTCTTCTTCCTGAATATCTTATTCTTCGGCTATTGAATTTGTTTTTAAATTATTATAAAATGCATGCTTTATAGGAGGTATGAGCTCTTTGAATTCCTGTAAATCCTTAAACTTTGCAGCTTCAATAAATCGTCCTCCATGATAAAGCCGTTTCAATTCAAAATTTACAAACTTGCTGGGGCTCTTGTTTAAAATATCAACTTCTTCAAATAAAACATCTAGTTATTTGAATATTTGTGTTGAATTATAAATGACTTCACATTTTGGATTCGAAGCCACAGAATCTTAAGCCATTCAACTTTTGAAGACTTGTCTGTGGAGATTTTTCTGTTTGTCACTATTTTCTCGATTAAAGATATGCTTTTTATATCATCTGCCGTCATTTTTACCAAGTGAAATGGTTTCCTTTTTTTGCCGTGATGAGTACACGATCCCACGCGTGAGGTGTAAAAATATCATTTTCATATTTTTTTTCCTTTTTAATGAGACCAAAATTTTGATCGCATGGTAGGAATGAGTGGCCAGATACTAAAAATTTGTGGTTTACTTGTTCAACTGGGAAGGTCAAATTACTGACCATGTATGTGCAAATAGTGCTGATTCTTATGTTCCAGTTTTGGCCACCACATTGATCGCTATACATTATTAACTTCTTACATTTGACATTGGCTTTTCCTATTTCCTGTGAGCAACGTGAAGCTATTCCCTAATTCCAGGTATATATAAATGGCTTCTTCGTGATAAAGTCATGAATACCAAGACATTGGGTCTACAGCTGTCTTTTGTACTAAGCTACCCCTGTGGAAATGACTGATGTCGGCATAGTTTTTATAAGATCGAATGCTATTACTGCATATTCTTCCTTGTTAAGTTGCAAGTCCAATTGCATCCCAGTTCTAGCTGATTCAGCTCTTCGGTGATGCAAATCTCTTTTGCTCGTAATCCTTTCCTTTTCATAAGGATCACCTGCGGCTTCGATTTTTACTTTAAAAAAAATCACATGTTTTGCACGTTTTTTGGAAATTGGAGCTCGAAAATGCAAATTAAAGTTTTCTGAAAAGATTTTGATGAAAACGAATTAAGATACAACTTTGTTCGTTTCTACAATTCCACAATAAAGCTTGTACATAATCGATATGTTTTAGGTAGGTGCAAGAAATTCTCTTTGAATATTCTTATTTCTTGAATAGTGGGAGCTATACCTCGGAAATTTATTAATAAATCCTTTCACGATTTCTATAGCTTCAGCGCTGGTCTTATTATAAGATGGCTGTCTTCCTCTTTGGTCCAATTTTGGCGTAGTTGTGGCACTTTCAGGTGCTCTTTGCTTAAGTGCACGTGAAATACGGCCATCGGTTATTTGTAAGATCTGCTTAAAATATCTCTTGCAGACATGTATTCTGACACTATTTACTCCAGGAAGTTTGTAAATTCTTGTACTAGATCTTCGCCAATACACTTCTTATAAGATCTTCGTGTTTCAATTACTGCAATTTGTTCACATAAATAAGCATTTTGCAAATCACGATCACCAATTTTATAAAAATTTTCAAAAATACTTCACAAAATATTCTCACTGAAATGCTGATGACATTTTAACGGACATGGACATTTAAGTGCGTTAAGTGTTTTAGCTGGCCTCATAACTCCTTTTACAGTTTTATAAGATTTTTGGGAATTTCTCTGAACTTTACTTAACTGTTTTTTCCAGTTAGATTTCTACTTACCTTTTTTCATCCCTAATTGTTTCTGATTAATAAATTAAAATAATTGCGCTAGAAATATTTTCTCTACTTTTTTATTTAATCTGACATTTGTTTTAAAGTTTTAATAACGTAGTTGCAAAAGTTTCATCACTGCAGTTGGAATAGAACACTGTTTTCATAAAACATACGGGAATTGCTAAATAAATTTTTGTAAAATGTTAAAGTGCAAAATGCAAATGCAATTCAAGAATTGAGCCCCAATACAATAGTATTTTAAAACTTTATGGACACGTTTTCTATTTGGAGGAAAAATTAGTCTTCAATTTTGCAATAGACGAATGGTGAGTTAGTTCGTTTTCGATCAAAGTAGAAGAGATTTATCACTTTTGCTACAGTCCCACTGACTTTGGTTCTATGACCGAACCAAACGGTAACTTATTAAAAATTTAGCTACACTGATATTACGACAATACAATTACATTTTTTATTGTTATTTTTATTTTATTAAACGAATGCAGTAACGAATATCATTTACCTCAACATGAGTGTTAATCGTTGAACGGTAAGCCTTAAAATTTTGCATATGTGTTTCTTAAAAAAAAATGAAACACATGAAAAACTCCAACTTTCTTGACTTTGCATGACTCTAACAGATCAGAGTCTTAAGTGGAAATATAACCTTCAATCCTGAAATTGACAGACTAGCACACTATCAACTAAGCCACCTTCAAAAAAAAAAAAAAAAATAAATTAGTTGGACATGCTAAAACCAACATAGCTTCCTCTATAATTGTTTATTTATAGTAATACTTGGTTTTTTTTACAAAAAATTTTATAAAACGAGTTAGTACCTTTTGCTATCTAATCATGTGATATTCATTTTGCTATTCTAAGTTTTTATTGTTTATCTTTACGAGTACTTATACATACATATATGCTTTTGTGTTTGTCTCTGTCTCTATTTGTCTATCTATCTATAAGTCTCTACTCAATATTTTATGGTTATTTACTTGTTTTATTTGTTCATTGTTTTATTTAATACAGTTGTATTTTTTTCTTCCTATTTTGTTCATAACTTTTATATTTGTATATTAGATGTTCGTATGTATTGCAGTTTAAATGTTATATATTTATATTTCATATACTGCGTGTATCTAATAGATGCCATGAGTTGACTTGTGTGCTTCAACGTTTTGTTTCAAACTATTTGTTAGCAATAATGTTAATAAAAAATATATGTACTTTATATGTCACCACAATAAAATAATTTTTTATGACCATTCTATTCATTCTGTTTAGCCACAACAAACGAAATAATAATAAAACATATTGAGGAACTCATAAATCGGATGCAGTATTTGTTTAATACGTTATGAGTTAAGAAATAGCAGAGAAATCTTAAAATCTTTTTTTTTTTTTGTAACTGATTAACAAAGGAGACTAAATTTTCATCAGTATTAACAGGACTATACATGTAATTAAAAAAACAAACATATCTACTTCTTAAGCATTCTTGAGCTAATCAAAAAGTATCTTACAAATACATCCTGTACAAAATAGAGAAAATACTTTTATTCATAAATTAGTTTATATTTTTTTTACTCCCTTTGCTAGCACAAGGTCATTGTCGAAGTTTTTAATTCAATTCAAAGCCCGTTTGTAAAGTTATGCCGTCACCTATATATCCTACTTGTTAACAGTATGGTACTTTATCAAAAATTTACTGCTTCGCCGTAAATAGGTTTGTGAGACAACTTCTCAAAGCTATTGCTGACAATTCCACCAGAGTTGTAAACTATAAAGCTTAAAAATGTACCAAAACCAATAAATCAAATTAATTTCGTAACTTAAATTTATATTTAGTTTTTTCTCTGTATATATGCAACAGTGTTAAATGTTTTAGTCCTTCTGAAGGCGAATTTACACCTTATTTTAGTTTTTTATTTTTCCATTTTACCGTGCCTGCCCATAAAATTCTTCTAGAAGGCCTCTGAACTTCATTCTACACATTATTATAGTCATTATAACTTCCACTCTTTAAAAAACGAAATAAAGATATATATCTGTGGCTTGGAGCTAAAAGGGCCAATGTCACTATTTTTCTCTTTTGAGTTAATCATTTCATTAGATTTGTTTTCTTGCTCTATTTCATTATGGTAAAACAGCTAAAGTCATACTTAAATCAGAACAACTTCATAAATAAAATGCTGGCCAATATCACTATGAAAGCATATATAAAAGTTAAAGTTCAATCCCAATTTTCTCAAAAGTAAATATTTTGATATTGGCCCTTTTAGCTCCAAGTCACAGATATTATCGTATGAGTTTTTTTTAAACTTACCAACGAAAAAAACTAAGTTGAAACCGTTACTAAAACCAGATAAAATATAAAAACAAGTAAGAGCACTATATTCGGCTGTGCCGAATCTTTTATACCCACCACCAATTTTGTGTACATTTAAAGCACAATTTTTATAGTTTTGTTAATCGATATGGAATAATCTCTTTATAATAAAATATGTATCACTTTCTTTGTAGAGGGTGGTTAAATTTTAAGGGTCCATGTTGAAGGTGAACTACACCTAGTCCTTAAATTTGTTTTCTGCATTTCACTTGACATTTCTCAATCTCAAACTTACTCAATTTGATCCGTGGAAAGATATGCAAATGAGCAACGCTTTAAAGTTATTCAGGTTTTTTATAAAAATGGGCGTTCAAAGCAAAATGCATTTTGTGCACTTCGTGATTATTTTGGTCAACATAAACGTTAAAATTCGTCCCCAATCGAGAGAATTGTAAAAAATATTTAAATTACTGCAAAACAGGTCTGTATAAAATGTTAGCAAATCTATGAATGCCTTCTTAGTTCGTTGAATGGGAACCACTGCTGGTTTTTGCGATAGTGTGGCAAAAGAGCAGTCAACATCGCCTCATCATCATGCCCAACAATTGAGCATCAACATTATCATTGAAAATTTGGACCATCAGATAGAGGAGTGGCGCCAAGGATGGGGGGGGCCATTTGGCAGATATTTTGTTAAATACATAATTAAACCATACAAATATTATAATTACAAAAAGAAATGATAATAATATCCTAAATAATTTGTGTTTTATTTAAATTCAACATCGGTCCTTAAAATTTAACCACCCTCTATAACTTCGATATGCTACTAAAATGCTTTTGTAAATGTAGTCTTTTAATGAAAGTGGGCGTTAAAGTAATCGTGTCAATAAAGTTTCTGCTAATAAATACAACTTAGATATTTCAATATAGTTCTTTATTTTCCTAAAAACTTTGTCAATAGAGAAATTACATGAATTTAAGTTAAACCATTATGGAAGGTAGGCGTTAAAGTGAGCGTGTTACCTAAACTTTTTGGCACAACGACTACATTGATTAGAGGGATATACGAAGCAAATTTGGTCATCATACTTCTAGTTTTGGAGGTTTTATGAGCGTTTAAATTTCATTAACGGTAGATTACGTGAAAAGTGGGCGTTATAGTAGGCGTGTCAAAGTTGTTCTTGCTAATGAGTACAACTTAGGTGTTTCAATATAGCTCTTTGTTATTCCAAAATCTTTATTAATAGAGAAATTATATGAATTTTGGGTAAAACGTTGTATGGGAGGTGGGCGTAAAAGTGGGCGTGGCACCCTAATTTTCTGGCACAGTAATGATACTGCCTAGGAGGATATACGTAGCAAATTTGATCATCACACTTCTAATTTTGGCGGTTTTATGAGCTTTTAAATTTCATTAACGGAAGATAACGTGAAAAGTGGGCGTTATAGTAGGCGTGTCAAAGTTGTTTTTGCTAATGAGTACAACTTAGGTGTTTCAATATAGCCCTTTATTATTCCAAAATCTTTATTAATAGAGAAATTATATGAATTTTAGGTAAAACGTTATATGGGAGGTGGGCGTAAAAGTGGGCGTGGCACCCTAGTTTTCTGGCACAGTAATGATACTGCCTAGGAGGATATACGTAGCAAATTTGATCATCACACTTCTAATTTTGGCGGTTTTATGAGCTTTTAAATTTCAATAACGGTAGATAACGTGAAAAGTGGGCGTTATAGTAGGCGTGTCAAAGTTGTTTTTGCTAATGAGTACAATTTAGGTGTTTCAATATAGCCCTTTGTTATTCCAAAATCTTTATTAATAGAGAAATTATATTAATTTTAGGTAAAACGTTATATGGGAGGTGGGCGTAAAAGTGGGCGTGGCACATTGATTTTCCGTTACATAAGAGCGTCTCACCAAAAAGCAAAGTGTGCAAAATTTCAGAGTCGTACATCCAATTTTGTTGCTTTTATGACGTTTTTGTTTTTAAATATACCGAAAAATACACTGTGCGGTATAAATTTTCGTACATTTTGATCGATAACTCCTCTCCTAATGCATAGATTTTGATAATTTTCGGGGAAAAATATTGTTTTTACTCAGGAAATATATATTCGAAGTTTCATGAGTCTACGTTAATGCGTTTGGACACAATTCCATTTTATTCGATGTTTGAAGGACACGGTTTTTTCGACCTACTCTTGCTTTTCGAGCTATAACTCCCTTCCTAATATTCCGATTTAGCCCATTTTCAATACCAAACAAACCTTGTCTATAAGAAAGATTCTGGCAAAATTTGAGCCCCCTAGCTTTTTCGGTGCGACCTCTATCGTGCTTTCAACAGACGGACAGACAGACAGACAGACGGACAGACGGACAGACGGACAGACGGACAGACGGACGGACATAGCTAGATCGTCATAAAATCAAACCACGATTTCGAATATATATACTTTATGGGGTCTAAAATGAATATTTCGATGTGTTACAAACGGAATGACAAAATGAATATACCCCCACCATTTTTTTGGTGGCGGGTATAAAAAACAGCAGACAGTTATCAGAGGCCTTCGGCCACGGACTGTCCCTGCAGGCTGTGTCAGAGACACGGCCATTAAGTTTAACGTAGAATACGCCATCCAATAATACAGAAAACATATATAAATAAATATAAGCAAATGAATTTATTTATTTGATAGATACTTTTGATAATATACATGTTAAATTCAAATTCACATTTAACATTTTGTTTCACTTAAATACATAAGTAAATATACGAAATTTCAATATTTCATCAATCAAAACAACAGCCGAAGGTTTGTGTCCACACTGAAACAGCAGCATAGTTTGTGTTCACGCTACAAACTCAAACACTCAACCAAACACCACACATATGTTTGAGTGTATGTGTTTAAACAATTTTCATTTGAGGAATTTAAATATTAGAAAGATATCAACCAATATGAAACGAAAGATAACATCTTCATTTACCTACAAAATAATTTTAAAAAAAACTTATCTCGCCGTTTCCTCGTAATCAATGAAATAAAGATTACAACAATAACAATCTGACATGACTCCCTATACCGTAAGTAAGACGTATTCTACGCCGAAAATAAAAGATAATATTAACAAGAATTCATTTAGTAGTGTTTGAAGCTTTTACTGTGCTAAACTCACAACAGTTTGGAATATAATAAAAATGTATAAAACGTGTATCAATTTTAGAAAACTCTAAAATTTTTGTTAAAATTAAAAAAAGGAAAATCTTTTAAAAGGTATTTACACAACGAACACAAAAGAAACCATCATTGGAACGTCTTTAAGAACTTCCATTATTAGACACGACTATGAACGCCTTTGTTCTATATCCAAACGCCTGTGAAAAATAAATGAGTATGCAATTGGTATCTAAGTATTTGTGTCTAAACAAGACCCTTTTAAGAGCCTACGGAGCTCTTCTACCACTGTGTCTACTTTTCGAAACCAATGTATGTTTCTATTCAAACTCGCAACTAAAAACATAATGTATATAATCATCCATGTTAAAGTGAACACTTTTTTGTAGTCATGTCAAAGTCATCGAAATATGAATTCGTTATTATTCATTATTTAATATAAAAGTTATTCATATTCCCTATTACTCGTTTATATATATTTAAGTTTAAACAAAGTTACTAACTTCCTTATTATTTACCATTTACTGTATCAAAATAACAACTAAAACTCCAATGACAAATTTTAAATGAAAAATATTATTCTGCAATCCCTTTCCGCTTTACTTTAAGTCCCATTAGACTATTTAAATGTCACAACCAGCACAGAAAACTGTTATCAGCTTATCAGATATTTATGTTTTTAGTAATAACAAGTAAGAGCACTATATTCGGCTGTGCCGAATCTTTTATACCCACCACCAATTTTGTGTACATTTAAAGCACAATTTTTATAGTTTTGTTAATCGATATGGAATAATCTCTTTATAATAAAATATGTATCACTTTCTTTGTAGAGGGTGGTTAAATTTTAAGGGTCCATGTTGAAGGTGAACTACACCTAGTCCTTAAATTTGTTTTCTGCATTTCACTTGACATTTCTCAATCTCAAACTTACTCAATTTGATCCGTGGAAAGATATGCAAATGAGCAACGCTTTAAAGTTATTCAGGTTTTTTATAAAAATGGGCGTTCAAAGCAAAATGCATTTTGTGCACTTCGTGATTATTTTGGTCAACATAAACGTTAAAATTCGTCCCCAATCGAGAGAATTGTAAAAAATATTTAAATTACTGCAAAACAGGTCTGTATAAAATGTTAGCAAATCTATGAATGCCTTCTTAGTTCGTTGAATGGGAACCACTGCTGGTTTTTGCGATAGTGTGGCAAAAGAGCAGTCAACATCGCCTCATCATCATGCCCAACAATTGAGCATCAACATTATCATTGAAAATTTGGACCATCAGATAGAGGAGTGGCGCCAAGGATGGGGGGGGCCATTTGGCAGATATTTTGTTAAATACATAATTAAACCATACAAATATTATAATTACAAAAAGAAATGATAATAATATCCTAAATAATTTGTGTTTTATTTAAATTCAACATCGGTCCTTAAAATTTAACCACCCTCTATAACTTCGATATGCTACTAAAATGCTTTTGTAAATGTAGTCTTTTAATGAAAGTGGGCGTTAAAGTAATCGTGTCAATAAAGTTTCTGCTAATAAATACAACTTAGATATTTCAATATAGTTCTTTATTTTCCTAAAAACTTTGTCAATAGAGAAATTACATGAATTTAAGTTAAACCATTATGGAAGGTAGGCGTTAAAGTGAGCGTGTTACCTAAACTTTTTGGCACAACGACTACATTGATTAGAGGGATATACGAAGCAAATTTGGTCATCATACTTCTAGTTTTGGAGGTTTTATGAGCGTTTAAATTTCATTAACGGTAGATTACGTGAAAAGTGGGCGTTATAGTAGGCGTGTCAAAGTTGTTCTTGCTAATGAGTACAACTTAGGTGTTTCAATATAGCTCTTTGTTATTCCAAAATCTTTATTAATAGAGAAATTATATGAATTTTGGGTAAAACGTTGTATGGGAGGTGGGCGTAAAAGTGGGCGTGGCACCCTAATTTTCTGGCACAGTAATGATACTGCCTAGGAGGATATACGTAGCAAATTTGATCATCACACTTCTAATTTTGGCGGTTTTATGAGCTTTTAAATTTCATTAACGGAAGATAACGTGAAAAGTGGGCGTTATAGTAGGCGTGTCAAAGTTGTTTTTGCTAATGAGTACAACTTAGGTGTTTCAATATAGCTCTTTGTTATTCCAAAATCTTTATTAATAGAGAAATTATATGAATTTTGGGTAAAACGTTGTATGGGAGGTGGGCGTAAAAGTAGGCGTGGCACCCTAATTTTCTGGCACAGTAATGATACTGCCTAGGAGGATATACGTAGCAAATTTGATCATCACACTTCTAATTTTGGCGGTTTTATGAGCTTTTAAATTTCATTAACGGAAGATAACGTGAAAAGTGGGCGTTATAGTAGGCGTGTCAAAGTTGTTTTTGCTAATGAGTACAATTTAGGTGTTTCAATATAGCCCTTTGTTATTCCAAAATCTTTATTAATAGAGAAATTATATTAATTTTAGGTAAAACGTTATATGGGAGGTGGGCGTAAAAGTGGGCGTGGCACATTGATTTTCCGTTACATAAAAGCGTCTCACCAAAAAGCAAAGTGTGCAAAATTTCAGAGTCGTACATCCAATTTTGTTGCTTTTATGACGTTTTTGTTTTTAAATATACCGAAAAATACACTGTGCGGTATAAATTTTCGTACATTTTGATCGATAACTCCTCTCCTAATGCATAGATTTTGATAATTTATATAAAAATATTGTTTTTACTCAGGAAATATATATTCGAAGTTTCATGAGTCTACGTTAATGCGTTTGGACACAATTCCATTTTATTCGATGTTTGAAGGACACGGTTTTTTCGACCTACTCTTGCTTTTCGAGCTATAACTCCCTTCCTAATATTCCGATTTAGCCCATTTTCAATACCAAACAAACCTTGTCTATAAGAAAGATTCTGGCAAAATTTGAGCCCCCTAGCTTTTTCGGTGCGACCTCTATCGTGCTTTCAACAGACGGATAGACGGACAGACGGACAGACGGACAGACGGACAGACGGACAGACGGACAGACGGACGGACATAGCTAGATCGTCATAAAATCAAACCACGATTTCGAATATATATACTTTATGGGGTCTAAAATGAATATTTCGATGTGTTACAAACGGAATGACAAAATGAATATACCCCCACCATTTTTTTGGTGGCGGGTATAAAAATATATTATAAAAGCACAATAATATTTTTGTTAAATAAATGCAAGGGATACTTAAATAAATAAAAACATGTATGAGAAGCAATTTCGATTTGGTCGAATCTAACATACCCTTCAAAAAAAATTTTTTTTTATAGAAAGAGATCTGATGTTTTATATTATCAATCAGTTTTGCCAGCTAAAATCAATTGGCGTAAGTCTTTGAAACTTTCAACTTGTTGACTGTTTCAGAGCTTTTTTCAATGTTAAGCGGACAATAGAAATTATACTCGAAAATTTTTGTATTTTTAGACAAACAATAAAACATAAATTTATTATTTTTTTTAATATTTTTACTTTAAAAGAAAATTCAATTTAATTACGATACACATCATATCATGTCATCATTGCTGTAACAAATTAAGTAAGTGTTTTTGCTAATTTTGTAATATTACATTTACACAAACATACTACGTATTGTCTGTTATTGAATCAACCAAGACATCCTTAAGCCGTTTGGTTGATAAACATACAGTATGATTAATAAAATTTAAAAAAAAATTAAAAAATTATCACACAACCGATTACGTCGAAGAGCGGCGATATATACATTTAAACAATCAAAGAACATGTACTAAGAGAAAAATTAAGTTCGCCGTATATCGGCGAATATAAAATATACAGTTTTAAAAAGAAAAACTTAGCCGAACGTAGGGGTCAGCTTTCGACAGTTTTTATAACATAATCGTATATTAATGTATGATATGAAGATATTTTAGTTTTGATATTTTAGCCAAAGCTTTGCTCTAAAAGCTACTGATTTCTCAGTACAATTATATTGTTTCTGGTATTTTTCATTCGTATTTGTGCGGTGGTCTGTGTTCAGAAAGACCAATAATGCATATCTATTCTGACAACATGAAGTAGTTTAGAAAAATCTTTTAAAATACATTGCGTTTAAGTTCTTTTTTTAACTCAGCTACATTTCGTTAAAAACCTTTTGTTAACGATTTGTTAAATTTTACTTAACGTTTTTAATCGATGTTCTTAACCATCTTACAATAGCTACAACATCAATATTCTTAGTTGTTCTTAAGCAGAGTGCAGGAGAGTTCGACTCTTCATATGGCTTTGTTCCCGTAACTCAAATTTTTCTACTGGAAAATGGAGTTCATGAGGACATACAGCGGCAAATGTGCAAAATTTTATGAAAACGGTCCTGCAATGGTCACCGTGACGGCTGATATGATTTTCCATTTCTTTACAGCTTTTCAATTTAACAAGTAGGAGCGCTATATTGATATGATATCCTTCACCATCATGTGCATGGGTACAATTACAACATCGCAGCGTAGCCATCTTGGATTTTAAATTTTTCATATTTTGCAGTAACCTACTCGCAAGCACTTCCACTTACAACTACTTTTAAAGGATATAATACACGGCATGTTTTTTACATCTGACTTTAAAATTTGAGAGAGACATATGTAAATCTACATGTCTGTAAAAATTTTACTTTTACGCTGACTGCTTTGCAGCAGCAGAGATTGCTGCCAACGGCTGATGTCACATTTTTTGACAGAAGAAAATAGAGCGCGCTCTAATTAAAATTTTGTTAGATATCTCAACACATGTTTTTTTACAGAAGTAATGTTTTGAAGGAAACACACGACATGTTCGTATTAGCAGTGCAGAATTTGACAAGTCAGATGTAAAAAAACGTGCCGTGTATTAGCTCCTTAAGGAAGTTGAAGGGGTTATATTTTGAATACTAGATTTGACCAATATTTAAATTTATTTTACGCCATTTTAAAATGAATTTTAAACTTTTTAAAGTGCTTCATATTGTGTTAGTCAAAATGTTTATTTTATGCCTATATTGACGATCTTATTTTTCAAGAAGCTGTAAAAAATTCGATTTTCATTTGGTTTTTTTAAAGACAAACTGCAAAGCTCTAATATTTTGATGCTTTACCTTGCTGTCAGATTAAAGCCGTTTGGTCCACCATTTTTCTTGTTAGCTTTAAAACATTTAAACACTGTTTTATATTGATTTGAAAATTCTGCTCACGTTATTTTATCTTTAGAACATGCTACTTTATAATTTAAAGTGTTTTCCATAAAGTTGGATTAGAAAAATAACAATTTACTTATCTTTTTTAGTATGTATTTTATTCAATAGAAAAGAAAATATAACGTTTTTTATATAATTTTCAAAAATTTGTTTCTGTTATCTTGCAAATAGTTTTCTCGAAAATAGAGCATTTGAAATCTGCTTTAGGCTAGTTAGGAGGGTGCTTATATTTCAGTCATTAACTGTACTAAGAACTGTTGCTGAAGCAATATATCGATGCTTTATTTCCGCAACCTCGTATCTTAAAAAATAAAATTTTTCAGGAGAGAAAAAAAACGGTTCATTTTTTTATACTTCGATGTTTGGTTAAAAGTTGAAATGCAATTATTAAGGAATTGATTGTATTTATGTATATTAATAATAGTAATATTAGTAATAATATACTAATCTGTTTTAGTTAAAGCATAAAACAATCGTTTGATATGAAATGTCAAAACCGTATTTTTAAGTTACGAGGTTGAGGAAATAAGGCACCGATATGTACCTTAGCTAAATAAAATACTCGTTGACGTAAAACCTCTGATCTTTTACGATTTCGTTCAACTGGTGCCTATTAAACGTCGATCTCAGAATATAGTATATACGATTTTTTTTGCGGTTTGAGATCATTTCATTAACACATTTACACCTGCACCGAAGCATTAGCATCTTTAGACGAACAACAAAATAATATTCCTTTTGTCAAACCTAATTTGGGGTTTTTTCTTCTACACACTCCTATCAGCAAAAACCAAATAAAAACTTATACAGGGGGAGATTTTTTATATTCAGAAAATTCAGGAAAATAAATA
Source organism: Phyto melanocephala (assembly GCA_941918925.1). Lineage (NCBI taxonomy): Eukaryota > Metazoa > Arthropoda > Insecta > Diptera > Rhinophoridae > Phyto > Phyto melanocephala. Next base: position 109,704,653 of record OW799234.1, read on the forward strand.
CTTTATTTTACATACTGTTTCTACAAAAGTAAGTTTTTTATTGAAGTAATTTTTTTTTTTAAATCAAAAGGTTTTCTTCATAGCGAAATCATACAGGTGGAATTATCAGCCCAGCTGATGGGGAAACTTTTTGTCAAAATTGGTTTTATTTGCCTTGATTTTATTTATTAATGCAGGGAAGGAAAATGCGATTTTGGCTTCGGTATTAAACAATTAAATTAAGTGTACTTATTTGGTAATAAATGTACTAAATTTTGAATATTTTTTGCTTTTTCGTCATTAATAATTTGTTTCACACATTTATATCGCTTTTGTAATAAAATTTTATTATATTTAATATTTCATAACAACTTTTCCATCCCTGATACACGAATTGGCCTTAACATAAAACATCCTCTCAAAAAATGCTTTGAGGTATAAATTCGCCGTTGCATATACCTTTATGAATATGCCTTGGTTTTCTTACATTTTACTTCTTGAAGCCTTCTTTTAACTCTAACTTAACTTGTTGTCGTGGTTCAAGTTTTGCAGTTTTAGCATTTCGAAGATGTGGCTATATTTTCCAGACGTAGCACTACTCTGAATCTATTGCTAACTAAAATTAAAAACCATATTTCTTATGTTTTGATGGCTTAAATTGTCGAAAGGAATATCAGAAGTGTCGCACTAACAGTAATATTTTAGTGACAGCTGTAAAGCATTTGAAGAAGGAGTTGCCAGCGCTCCAGCAATTTACGAATATGAGATAATCTTACAAAACAACGCAATTGTTTTCGACCAAAACATTGCGTACTTAAAATTATCTGAGAAGTACCATGAACGTCTTCATTTCTTTCACTACTATGTACAAGTTTAATATAAAGCATTTAAAAAAAAATGTGTCCGATATGCTTCTGCAAGTACTATTTAAATGGATTGAGCAGTGGTGAGAGTAGCACTGTACATCATTTTGTTTTTAGCAATAAGAAGGGGATAAGAGCTATTTGACCAATGTCTGGTTCACTTTCTATTTCGAAATTACTTGTTTCGTTATTTCCCGAGTCATAGTAAATTTCTAATTTGAAATGGTTGAGTCAATTTTAAAATTTATGGAGTTCAGTCAAAATTCATTCGAATTGTTGTTATAAAGTGGCAGCAAAGGACCTAGGCTTAGCTATATTGTCCATGTTATCTCCTTAATGAATTTACCATTATATGTTTTAGATGCTACAATATAATGGGACAAATACGATTGCAGTAACGACATATGTAGTCAAATTAGATACAAAATATTGGAACCGTCAATCCATCTAACAGCAGGGTTTACATCACGTTTAGTTTTAAATCAATTTGTTAGTCTGTCTCAAAAATAATTGCAGAGGCTACATCTTATAACTAAGTTTACTATTGTGTCCAGAAATTTCAATACCAGATGGGCAATTAATTCCACTACTCATACGCTTTCAGAAAATATATATTTTATTTCTTAATATTGTACAATTTCTAAGCAGAATGACAAATCTATATATATATGAATATACCGGTATAAAAAGCATACTCGTTTTCTACATATTAAAATGTGGAAGACCCTATGGTATAAATACCACTTAAAAATTATCAATAAGATTATATTGTGATATTATAGATTTTTACCTCAAAATATTTGGAAATAACAAATATTGTTTTTATACTCCAAATATTGTACATACATACATACATACAAATGTTGTTTTTATACTCCAATAAAAATGGAAGAAGTATGTTCATGTTTGTACATCCCTGCAGATAACGCAACTAGTCCACACACGCATGTATAGTATACTTTGTAATGGACTAGGACTAAACCAAAGTCACCCAAATATATGGAGAAAACATGGTCCATTTAACATTACGATGTCCTTGGGATGGACCATATAGCCCATCGGAGTAGTCTCAAAACTACTCTTTATCACTACTCGATGGAGCACCTACACCACCATTATACACGTTCTGACAACAATATATGTAATCGTTAAATCACGAACACTTGTCGTTTAACTACAATCTCTTGTTTGAAAATGATATGGTCCATGACTGCATAACATAGGACCATGTTGTAAGTTGTCCATTTAGCTGAAATGGACCACGTAGTCCAGTATTATCTGTAGGGATACATACAAATACATACATATGTATACTTTGGAAATGTTTTATTCGTGATGGAAACAAAACAAAAAAAAATGCAATGTTATAACCTGTAAATAATTAAATATGATACAAATATGTTAAATGTTATAAATAAGTAATAAAGTTAAACGTATAATACAATTACAAAAATACATTTTAATATTACGTAAATACTGTTTGTATAAATAAAATAAATATTCAGGCAATTTAATAAAAATATGTCTAAGTGAAACCCTTTCACAAACAACATGAAATTTATGCATTAAAAAAACAAAAAAAAATTCTTAATTGAATTAATAAAATTGCAGCAATTAATTTAATTGAATTTTTATTTGGAATAAAATACATATACTCTTACAAAAGCTCATAATTATATGTGTATTGTAAGTGTTTTTCTAGTTATAATAAATACTCAAATGTGTATTCTTTTATCCCGAAATGAAACATTTTAATTTAATTAAAAAGTTACACTTTATGAAGGTTTGACAAAATCCTTATTAGGATAACCAAAATAACCAATACTCCTTAATTCTTTTAACAATTCCGGGTAATTGCTTACCGCTTTGTAAACGGCATTTTCCAGATTTTCATATTGATAGTAAGGTGGAAATGGCATATCGTCTAGAGCATTAACTACCACTTGGCCTCTCTCAGTGCCAATGGCAATGGAATGGCCATTGAGTGAGAAACTGAAAAGAACAAAATTTACCAAAAATATAAAGAAATTTGGAGACTAAACCTAAAGGCCGATGCATATAGAATCCACAATGGGTCATAAGACGCCATTATTAGCTTAAAGCCAAGTTGAAATACAAATTTTCTTAAAAGCTTTGTCCTTAGTATTTGGTATGCTACTGTTAACGCAAAATACCAAAGTTGGACGACCTTAAACTTTTAGCGTGCATTGAGTATATTAATAGTTATTTGCTGGCTACTTATTTTATTTTAAGTGATATAACAATCACAGTAATGTCAGCTAAAACTGGCGACGGTTGCCTGGTAAAGGATTCCATGTGCCTCAGCTTCAATAGAACTTTTCGCGCTTGTTCTGTATTCCGAATGAAATGAATGAATTCGTCAGATTTGTCTTTACAATGTTATAATTTATGACAAGTATTTTATGACAATTCTGAACAATTTATTGCTACTGGCGATACAGAACGATCATAGATCAGAGTAAACAGAGTAATAAGGTAGTAAAGTTAATCAGCTGATCATTAGTTGTTCCTCACGAAATGTCAAAATTTCAAACATTTTCTCTTTTCCCAAATAATTGGGAAACACAATTGCCAAACTTCGTAATAAATATATTAATACCATGTCACAAACATTATTTTAGTTAAGTTTTTATAGGCAGAAACTTGCAATTAATTTACTTACATTCCCGTTGTATTTGATGATGTACTGAGTATAGTTGTTGACATGGGCTTCAAAATGTTTCGTTTTAAGTCCCATATTTCACATTGTTTACAATTAATTGCTATCAAAATTGTTGAATGTGTGCGGCTCCAAGCAGCCCACTGATAAGGTCCACACAAATTCTTGAGCGTTACTAAAGGCTGAAATATTCCATCCATCCATATTCGTATACACCTGAAAAGTAAATTATTTATAAAAATTTTATAAATATAAAAAAAATAAATTTAAATGCAACTCTTAATACGGACCAATCATTGCCGCATGTCAAAAACACTTTCGGTGACCAAGGCGAAAAGTCCATAGCATTGACTGCTCCTTCGTGAGTCTTGAGTACTTGCAAATAATGATGTTGGTAATTTGTGGAACATTTATGTACGCAACCCTCATCGGTTAGAATATAATAAATATCAAATTGAGTTGGATGTTTTGTCAAACCCAAGCCTTGAGGACAACGATTAGCATGATTTAGTGATCCAACTGAAGAGTTAATGCCCGGTAAGCCTTCTGGAATGCCCTCAACTTTCTCTAAAATCATTAGTTTGAAACCTGATAAAAATGGACTATTAATGATACGAAATTGTGTAACAGAACCATCTTGAGAAAGTGTTAGAAAAGGATCGATATCTTCATGACTATTGATGGTGCATTGTTTTATCCATTTAATGGCTAAAACGGGATCAACTCCAGGTGAAGATAGCCGTTGAGATATAGCCACAGGAGGCTGATTGTAGTATGCTATATCTCTTACTTCCACCGATCCATCACTCAATCCTATGGCCAAGAGTGTTGGCAAATAAGGAGAAAATTCTACAGACACTACTGGTACCTCATATTGATAGAAATGTTCTGGGTCACAGGGATTTTTAATGCTCCACACACATACTTCTCCAGTTTTGGGCAATCTGGCTGCTTGATAAGAGTATATACCATAAGCAACAGCCAATATATCGCTATTTGTATAGCAAAAACTCATATCAGCCACCGCTTTTCGTATGTTATCTTTGAATGCTGGATTTATATTAAACAAAAATTTCAGTGAATATTTATAATCAATCTTTTCCACCATTCTATTAACTTTCTTCATATTTCGAAATCTCCTCTGGCCCTCTTCAAATGTGTTGCCAGCCAATAGACGCTTTACTATGACGCTGGCCAAATGAAAGGATGGTAATTGCGCTATAATGGCAAATTGTTCCTCCGGTGGTTTTGTTTGGGAAAAACGTAATTTTTTAGGTTCATCCTCATAGGAGCCATATTCGATGTCGTCCAACATTTTGTAGGTATCATACATTTCGAAATTTGACACATAACTAGCTACATCTTTTGTTTGAACCTTATTGGTATTTATTTCTCTGGATTTATAAAGAGTTTGGGGTGTCTGAGCTTCAGCCTCTGAACGTCTTCGTACTCTACCTCTGCCAATAGTTAGATAATCATATTCCTTGTTATCCCTTTCAGCGAGATTACCATCTTTAGTATCCTTAATAGCCGTCATGCTGTGTTGTTCATACAGCACTTTTAGTTCTGTTTTACGCAGTACAATACGTATAAAAGGTAATTTGTATTTTAAGTCTTTACCTTCTGCTTCTAACAACAGTGAAGATGATGAGGAAGTTATATCAACTGTATGCCAAGATTGTGCCATAATGGATTGCAAATCGAACAACATACGATCACTACCAATCTGTTTGGAAAAAATTCAATATTAATTCAAATTTGATTCTCTAAACTGTATTTACCCCATTTATGATTTCCTCTAAAGATATACGAAACCCTACTCCTCTAGAGGATCTAGATTTTATAATAGCACTTGTCACACTTCTAGAACTGGTAATCTCTCCATCTCCCAATTGCATGTTTTTGTATTTTCCCGTTAATCTTCTATAATCCTCTGTCTCAAAGGGTACATTTATTGGCTTCGGAGTGACATCTATTAATTGGTTATCTACTTCCTCGTGAACTTTCAATTTAGATCTGATATCTAAAATCTTCCGCGTTTCTATCATCAAGCGTTCATATAAAGTAAGATGCATTAAGGAGCCTGCAGTCGACGTTGATTCAAACTGATTCATCATAACCTTTTTTGGTTTGGTCACCGACCATTTGGCCTCCAGAGGTGCCTTTTTAAAAATATTAGTAAAAAATTAGAACAACTTAAAATACCAATTTATTAAATGCTTTTGCTAACCGTTTCCCTTTTCTCATCATCATCCAATGTGGTTTTAGTAAATTTTGTAACCTTTGTTTGTGCCATTCAACTTAAATAAATAGATTTTGATGTTTAATATTTTAAACAAAGACAAATTTTCTTTAACTAATAAATTATTGATGTTTTATTCTAAGGCATATTCATTTTAAAACGTTTTGAACCAACTGGAACTGCAAATTATTTATCGTAGACAGACAAAAAATAAAAAATAATTTTGACGGATGCAGGCACGTTATTAAAGAATATTTATCTATGCATTGAACAACTACTGAATGGTTAAAAAAACAATTAGCTGATTGAATTCAAGTTCCTTATTAATATGCCTTGTTTTATTGTATACAGAAGTCTTGACGAGAATATACAGTGTGCAAACATACGGCTTATTTCGATGGTTTAGATGTTGCTTAGGCTGACACGTAGAAAATGGTGCAAAAAACCTATTCCAAATGAGAGGCTTACGGTACTAGGGGTCCAAGTGACGAATGTTTAATCTATATATATAAAAGAGTAATGTGACTGACTGACTATCTGATTGTTTCACACAACACAGCTCAAACGCGATAAGTTAGAGACATTAAATTTGGACAATGAATTTCTTTTTCGATAATAGCATTAATAAGGGATTTATGGATATTTGAACTTTAATGGAGTAAAAACGGCTAAAATCGCTTACTTACTTAGGTATTGCAATCAACTTAAAAAATAAGCTGATAGGTGTCTGACCTTTTTCTACATTTTCAACCGCTAAGGGAAAAAAGTGGGGAAAAAATAATATTTGGTACTTCCTTGGTACCCAATATAACTTCCAAACATTCAAAGCTCGGAAACAAATTTAAATTGTATTAGTCAACGCTCAAAAAAAAAAATATAATATTTTTCCAGCACTTTTCCCGAATTCGCATGTAATCATTTTCCCAATTTTTGTTACTTAAAAAAAAAACTTCTAACATTATACAATAGAACAAAATTTGATAATTATTATTGTTTAAAATAATATAAACAATTATTAAGGTAAAATTCTAGGAAACTTTAAAGGGGACAAAAAAGGTACCGAAAGGGAAAAATACGGGAAAATTTTTAAACTGCTAATTAAGGGGCCAAGTTAAAAAAAATTTATTTCACTAGACATAAAAAGATATGTAATTTATTACAACTTGAAACACATTCATAACAGGGAATAGAGGGGAAAAATTCTGGAAAATATTGTGGTACTTTTTAAAAGCTTATTATTTTCATTATTTTCATGCAAAAAAGTAAAAGAACTACTTTAAATCGTGCCTATTAAAATATTTTTTTTATTGTTTAACAGATGTTTAAACATTTTAAACTTAAAGTTTGTATATTAATATGGAAAACTAATTAAGGGTACTTTTTCTATTATCAACCTTTATGAAGCTAGAATTTTGAATTTAGTAACTATTGGTACAAGTTGAGATTGAAAATATTACAGGTATCAAAAAGGTACATTTTTGTATTTTTATTGCAGTTTTTGTATTTTCTTTGTTAATAAAGCTAGAACTCTTAAATTACTGAATACTGATACGAGGTCAGACTTAAAATGTTATCGAAGACCAAAACGTAACTTTTTCTCATTTTTATGGCATTTTTGTATTATTCATATTTTGAAGTGTACAAAGAATTCTGAGATTAAGTATAAATAATCCAAGTTGACTTTAAATAATATTGAGCAGCACAAATTGTTACTTTTGTTATTTTTTTATACCCTTCACACAGTGAAAAATGGTATATATAGGTTTGTCATTCCGTGTGAAATTTCTACAATTTTCATTTCCGACCCCATAAAGTATATATTTTCTGAAAGCTTATGAATACGGGAGTCGATTAAGCTCTGTCAGTCTGTGCGTATGTCCGTCTGTCCGTGTGTATGTTGAAATCAACTTTTTGAAGCCCCCCGACATAGGTTGGACCCGGGTAAGGTATTAAAATATCAGAAATACTCGGGAGTAGATCGGTATTGAAAATAAGAAACATCGGTACATAAACAACTGAGATATGAGCAAAAACCCACGACCACCTCGAGTTTTTTTTTCACAAAAACAACATTACAACAACAACATAAATACAAACGTGTATACTGGTTAGAGAAAACGTGGCATCGAATCCCAGCTGAGCCAAAAAAAAATTTTTTTTAATTTTTTTAATATTTTTTTTTTTTTTTTATTTTTTTATTTAATATATTATTTATATTTTTATTATTATTTTTTTTAAAATTTTTTTCTTTAATTATTTTTTTTTTGTTTTGTATATATTATATATATAATAATTTTTTTAATTTTTTTTTTAAATTTTTTTTTTTAAATTTTTTTAAATTTTTTTTTTAAATTTTTTTTAAAATTTTTTTTTGTTATATATATTTTTTTTGTTTTTTTAACATACATACGTGAATTTATAATTTTACAATGGGATGTTTTTATATATGTATGTTTTTTAGCGCTCTTACTTGTTTTTACTAAGTTTTGCATTTTCCGAATTTATAAATCTAAAAGTTTTAAACTCAGAGGCATTGATATTGGCTGAGATAGAAGATATATCTTTAGAGTATATTTTTTCATAAATTAAGCGAAAAATTATTAAGTCATTAAAGAAAGAACTGTAATAAATAATGAATGATAAAAACTAACTATCAAAGTAGCGACTGTTTTGCTAGTAATACAGGTACCTAATAAGAACAACACGTAAAATAATTTTTTAAAAAACATTTTATTAAGATAAACTTTTATGGTTCTTTGTTTAATTTTTCTTGTCAAATTAATAAAATTCGATGACATCATCACTTTCATCTTTATCCTCACCTGGTTTTTATTTCTCTCAGAAATTTTTTTCATTCTATCGTGAATAAGTGCTTTAATCCTTTCATAGTAAATTTGTTGTATATATAGCAAATAAGGTCCTAAAGGTTGTTAAATTTTTCTTTATTATTGTTTTTTTGGGGTAAGCTGCACGGTCCGGCAAACATTTCGAGCTTTAATTTTTAATTTGGTGAAGTTTTCATGCTCATTTGTAAGACCATCTTTGTATGAGAGGTTCCAATGGTCATTCTTCTTAAAGTGTAACTATTGCATTTTCTAGATGCCCGGTACACTAAGTACTTACATGGGCTCTAGTGTAATGAAATCCTAATTTTGCATTGGTGTTCCAATAAATTTTTAAATGAATTTGTTACAACCTCTTTCCAACACTTAGACAACATTGTTTTTTTTTTGGTAAGTTGTGCAATTCGAAAATTTTCTTTTCTATATTAAGTTAATTTACATTTAAAGTGATATTTGGGAAGCTATATTTATAATTGCCTGTATTTATTATTTATAATTTGAACGGTGTGAAACCGTGTAAAGTCTTTAGAACATATGTATATAACAGGCCATGGCAACGAGGCCTTAGGTTTTTTTTTAAAAAATAAACAAAACGATAGTTTAAATGTAAAACTTCTTATAATGAAATTTTTTATTTTTTTTCCTTTTTCGAAGCTTTTACTTGTTCATATTTCTTATGTTAATTTTATTCGTGGTTTTCATGTTTTTTGTTTTCGCTTATAAATACTTTTTGCAAAAGCGTAAACAACTTGTCTTTTAACACAAATATGTAGGTATGTATTTAAATCGTTTAAAAGTTTGAAATATTTTGCGTTTCCGAAATCAAAAGTTAAAGTATGCTTTTAAAAGTATGCATTATATATTTTTACGCAGTTTAAATAAAAACCATGAATTCAAACATTAAGTGTATATACAAATATTTAATTTTTTTTTTCATATTCTAAAAACTTTCTTTTAAAATGTCAACAAATTCTTTATATTAAAAACAGTAAGTAAGTGCATGCAGAGTAATTTGTTTGTAAAAAACTAACGGAATTTTAAGAGCAACTAACTAAGTTAACGAGTACAACTTTTTAATGAATGTCTTTTTAATAAAAACTTAACATATAATTTGTTATAGTTGTTGCTGTTATTGTTAAGTTTGCATGTATCGTAAACACACTACTACATGTAAAACATTAGAAAATAAGAAAGCTGTAGGTTTGTGCTTCCTTCCTGGACAGGATTGCTTTTCTTTGGCTTTTTTGGGCTTCTGTCAGCTTTCGCATAAAGCTCAACGCTTCAATATAACAAAAGCAGCAGCAACAACAAAAAGTTTTTGTATGTAAATCTTATCTTTACACCAACCAAACAACAAACTTTGTTATATTTTTTTTTCGACAAGAAACCAACAAGATACAAACTTTAAAAGTACCATAAAACATGTAAAGTAATACATACAATAGAAATGAATTGTATAGTATGAATGGTGTTATTGTTCTGTTGCACCATAAAATATAATGTTATATTATTGTGTTCATTTATCCTCTTTCTTTTAACGATCATACTACATGGCTACACATATGTAACCATACATACACTTATATGTATATGTACGAAGAATGGCATATATCTTGTGGTGAAATATAACAATATTTAAAACTTAATTGAATATTCTTAAAACTTATATCCAAAGACCCCTAATATTAAATATATTAAAGAAAATTATGCTATTGAAGAACAGAAAAATTACCAATTTATAAGTGGCCCTTTAGTCTCCGGACGAGTGAATGTTACATCCCCGGATTACATATGAAATATGTGGTGGAAAATATTGCACAATTAATGAAAATCACTGCTTTGAGTGATTTCTCTTCCAAAATGTTCTGCACTAATGCGACTTCACTATGCGAGTTTTCGAAAAACCTTTTATTACTTTTTTAAAACTTTCACTAATAAAAAAGCACTTTCCAAGGATGCTATGTTTTTTGAATAGATAGGGTGTTTTCTTTAGATCCATTTAAAGCGCTTTCAAAATATTAGAATTTTTTTTCTGTGTGGGCAAAGTTATAGCAAAAATTATTTAGAAAATATATATGTTTTTAAATATATCAAATTTTTAAACGCCTAACTAATTTTTGTACACGTTGAAAACACCAAAATATAAGCCGTGTTCTCAAAAATTAATTCCGAGGAAAACTAACTGCAACTAACAGAGATACCAAAGTAAAACTTTTTAAACTAAAATCAATGTTTTGCAGTTTATACACAACCAATAAAGCCAATATGGATTCTATAATACAATTAAATTAAAATCCATGCTGACCGCTACCATAAAATGGCGGTCAAATGTATATATAGGCATTTAAAAATATATCTTCTAATCTTTTTTAATATTTATAACCTCAACCAGTAAAATACAGTTAACTATGGAAAAGTAAAAATCCAAAAAAGCGTCCAAGACTAAATGGCAAATATATGAGTCTAATAAAGCAGTTACGGCTTTATTCCCCTTAGCCTCGACAATATTGTTATCAAATGTTTTAGGACTTGATTGGAGAATACAATAAACCAAAAAAACTAAAAAAACTTTTGAAATGCTAAAAAAATTTCATATAAAATTAATTCTGAGATCTATGACAACGATTAGGCCATACCTATTTTCATGATGGGGAAGGATACTATTAAATTCGGCACGGCTGAGTATAGAATCCTTACCTGTTTTTATTAATAACTAGTTTTTATACCCGCCACCAAAAAAATGGTGGGGGTATATTCATTTTGTCATTCCGTTTGTCACACATCGAAATATCCATTTTAGACCCCATAAAGTATATATATTCTGAATCGGGGTTTGATTTTATGACGATCTAGCTATGTCCGTCCGTCTGTCCGTCTGTTGAAAGCACGATAGACGTCGCACCGAAAAAGCTAGGGGGCTCAAATTTTGCCAGAATCTTTCTTATAGACAAGGTTTGTTTGGTATTGAAAATGGGCTAAATCGGAATATTAGGAAGAGAGTTATAGCTCGAAAAGCAAGAGTAGGTCGAAAAAACCGTGTCCTTCGAACATCGAATAAAATGGAATTGTGTCCAAACGCCTTAACGTAGACTCATGAAACTTCGAATATATATTTCCTGGGTAAAGACAATAATTTTCCCCGAAGAAATTAGAAGAGGAGTTATCGATCAAAATGTACGAAAATTTATACCGCACAGTGTATTTTTCGGAATATTTAAAAACAAAAACGTCATAAAAGCAACAAAATTGGATGTACGACTCTGAAATTTTGCACACTTTGCTTTTTGGTGACACGCTTTCTTGTGACGGCAAATCAATGTGTCACGCCCACTTTTACGCCCACCTCCCATATAACGTTTTACCTAAAATTCATATAATTTCTCTATTAATAAAGATTTTGGAATAATAAAGGACTATATTGAAACACCTAAGTTGTACTCATTAGCAAAAACAACTTTGACACGCCTACTATAACGCCCACTTTCACTTTTGAATTGTGTCCAGACGCATAAACGTAGTCATGAAACTTCGAATATATATTTCTCGAGTCAAAAGAATATTTTTCCCTGAAAATCGCTTAAATCTATGAATTAGGAAAAGAGTTATAGATAAAAATGCACGAAAAAATATACCGCACAGTGTATATTTCAAATATAAAACGTAATAAAACTGACAAAACTATACGTACGATTCTGAAATTTTGCAAACATGGCTTTTTGGTCAAAGTCTTCGTTATAACGGAAAATATATGTGCCACGCACACTTTTTTCCTTAAATTTTTATAAAAATATATTAGTCATATATATTAGCATTTATTCATCTTACACTGCGCCATTTATTGTACTGTAGCTAAATATAAGATAAAGATGATAAGATAGATGACTCTACTAGCAACTACTAGATGGCATGCTAACAACTTATGCTTATGTTCTCCTGAAATTATGCTCTATTAAAAATGAAAATTTAGGAAAATATTGACCTAAGTAAAAAAAAATTATCTCTAAACATTATAAACAATTCATTTTCATATACTAATTGCTAACAAATTTTAAAATTATACAAAACTTATTTCGTTTGAAAATCTTTTAAAAGCAAAATGTTATAGAAGTTTAAAAATCAAAATCTTACTAATAAATTTCCCGTTTTAGAAAAATGCAGAGAATGTATATTTTAAATCACCCTGTGGCCCTTAAAATTTAACCTTAAATTCACTTTCTTCCTCCTAAATTCATGTAACTTCTCTATGAATAAAGATTTTGGAATACTAAAGGACTATATTGAAATATCTAAGTTATGTTTATTAGCACAAGCTTTATTGTCACGCGTATTTTAACGGCCACTTTCATTGAAAGACTAAATTTACGAAAACATTTTACTAGCATACCGAAGTTATAATGGGTGGTTTAATTTTAAGGGACTATGTTGATTTTGAATAAAATTATTATGAAATTATTATCATTTATTTTTATAATGATAATGTTTGTATGCTTCAATTATGTATGGAACAAAATATATGCCAAATGTCCCCCAACCTAGGCGGCACACCACGATCCGATAGTCCAAATTTTCAATGACACTGTTGATGCTCGATTGTTGGACACGATGATGAGTCGAGGTTGCTTGCTCTTTTGCCACGTTATCGTGAAAAACAGCAGAACTAAGATGGCATTCACAGATGTTTTCACATTTCATACAGACCTGCTTTGCAGACATTTAAATATTTTTTACAATTCTCACGATTGTGGACGAATTCGAACGATTATGTTGACCAAAAGAATCACGAAGTGCACAAAATGCATTTTGATTTGAACGCCCATTTTTATAAAAATCTTTAATATATAAAAGCGTTGCTCGATTGCGTATCTTTCCACGGTTCAAATTGAGTTAGTCTGAGATTGAGAAATGTCAAATGAAATACAAGAAAAAAGTTGAAGTTTAGATGTGGTTCACCTTAAACATGGGCCCTTAAAATTTAACCACCCTCTACAAAGAAAGTGATACATATTTTATTATAAAGATATTATTCTATATCGATTAACAAAATAATAAATATTGTGCTTTAAATGTACACAAAATTGGTGGTGGGTATAAAAGATTCGGCACAGCCGAATATAGTGCTTTTACTTGTTTTTTATTGTAATGCTATAAAGTATACAATATTTTTAGCTTTTCTATTTGCATTAAAATTTAACAAATTTTTTTGTGTTCCCACTCTGAAGCATGCGACGTACAGCTGGCCATGTGATAAGCATAGGTTTTCGAAACTCAATCCTGCAACAGGCAGAGAATGTCCTTGTGCTTTGTTGATGGTGATTGGAATGCGTTGAAATAGCTGAAATTAATAACTTATTTTTATTGGAGGTGGCACTGCCCACTTTTCTAATTACTAAATTATATAGTCATGACAACTCAAAATGTGTGCAAAGTTTCAAAAAAAAATCGGTCAAGTGCAAGAAGCTAAAATTTATAACTTTTTTTTTATGGACGTGGGACTGCCCACTTTTCTAATCACGAAATTGATAGTCATGACAGCTCAACACGTGTGCAAGGTTTCAGAAAAATCGGTTCAATGCAAGTACCTCAATAGTACAACTTTTTTTATAGGCGTGGGACTGCCCACTTTTATAATAACGAAATTATATAGGCATGCGAGCTATATATGTGTGCAAGGTTTTAGAAAAATCGATCTAGTACCTCAAGTACCTCAAGATTATAACTTTTTTTATGGGCGTGGCCCTGCCCACTTTTATAATCACGAAATTATAAAGTCATGACAGCTCAATATGTGTGCGAAGTTTCAAAAAATCGGTCAAGTGCAGGTAGCTAAAAATTATAACTTATTTTTAGGGGCGTAGCCCCGCCCATTTTTTACCACCCATAAACTTTCATTGGAACAACAACTTTCTAAATTTTGAGTCCGATCAGACTTACGGTTTCGAAGTCTATAGCTAACACTCACACACACAGACAGAGTTTCACTTTTATATACATATATAGATTGTGAGTCATTGTAAAAAATGCTCTATATATAGCAGCTTGTCTGAATAAATGTTTACAAGTAAATCTTTGATAACAAATTTGGGTATTAATTCTCGTTCTGTAAAACTGAAAAATTAAAACTATTTAGGTGACATATCATATGCTGCCAACAAAACTTTTACTGTACTAAAACTTTTCTTCTGTGTTAGAAGAAACAGGTGCACTACGGTTTTATCTGATAAAATTAAAATATTTCGGAATGTTCATTTAAACGTTTTGGCAATACTTGCATTACAACATTTTCAACATTATATTTGTGGCAGTTTAGTTTTTTTGTTAATTACTAAGATGTTTATAACATATTTAGAAAATATTTTATTATATTTTAAAGTCTTTATTATTTCATAACGAAATTTACAACAATCCTAGTAAAAAAGCTTATAGCAATTATAATGTGTGTACTTTCGTAAATTTCTAAAACTTATTTTCATCACATTGTCTCAAATTCTCTTTATGTATGTTAATTTATTTCCTTGTACATATTTTAACTACATACTTCAAATGTCAAGTATTTCATATAAAACTATAAAGAATAAAAAAGTACTTCCATACTTGTAAAGATTTTAATTAAATAATTGCTTTACACATGTTGAAACACATACAAAGAAAAGAAAAGGCAACCGTATGTAGTTTGTCAATTTTACAATACAAGGAAGTAACTTAACTGAACTACAAGTATAACATCTTTTAAGACAGCCTAGCACACTTACTGTATGTTACTAGTACATGCAGACATACTTGTATATGTTTTACTTTTTAGTGAATCGTACTACTTGGTTACTATAGAAATTGCTTTTTATTCTCTAGTATCTTATATCTTAAAGTACCCAGACAAGTGGCAGTTTCACTACTTGCTCAACAAACATACACACGCACAGATGTATATTATAAATAAAAGAACTGAAAAAAATTGATGGCATAAAATATGTTTATTAAAAATGAAAATATGTAATAATGCAGGCCTTTTCATCATAAATGAAGTAAAGAAGCCGACACTTGAATGATGTTAGAAAAGCACATTTGCATGTATTGAATTAATAACTTAGTAAAATATTTCCGTAGGGTGTAATTATTCAAAAAATTAAAAATCAAAAAATACTATAGAAACACACTCCCAAGTTGTTTTGCTATACTATTTTTGCACTGCTGCAACTACACACTAAAAGTATTCACGTCAATCGTTTGAGTCTTGCGAAATCGCGAAAATACGAAATTTTGTTAAGGCATAACAACAAGTAG
Organism: Phyto melanocephala; assembly: GCA_941918925.1. Classification (NCBI taxonomy): domain Eukaryota; kingdom Metazoa; phylum Arthropoda; class Insecta; order Diptera; family Rhinophoridae; genus Phyto; species Phyto melanocephala. Next base: position 109,720,538 of record OW799234.1, read on the forward strand.
TTATTTAGAAAACAATTTTAAACAAACTTTTACTTTTTGCACTATTTCTAACTTAGTGTGTATATTTAAAGCAAAGTTTCACACTAAATATGTATATGTTTTATTTCGTTTTCAATCATTAAAAAAATTCGTTATAACGTAAAAAAGTGGCGAATATAGCAACCATTAATGAAAAAATTAAAAAAAATATATTTTTTATATCCAAACGCTGTATATATATTAAAATATAAATATCAAAAGAACCAAAGAAACAATTTTTTAAAAATGCAAAGATTTTAAAATATTAAATATTTTGGACTTTTTAGCAGGCAACCAAGGCATATTTATTCATCAGGTAATTGCAGTTCGGAAAGAATTTTTTGTTTACATTTTTTATATATGAAGTTTGGCATTTGAAATAAATTAGAAAAGAGAGAAAATTATTTTTTATTTATGCATTTTGACAGCTGAAACTTAAAATAAGTGTTGAAAAAAATAATCAGCTGGCGAATCAAGAGTACCTGATGAATAAATATGCCTTGGCAGGCAACAGAAAATTTGACGTAAGTCAAAATGTAATTCATTTTGTAAAACTAAAGATATTTGAAATTCTGAAGCAATCTATACCACAAATTTATTATAAAGAAAATTCTGGATGCATCCCAAAATTGTTGCGACTTGGATGTTAGTAAACTGAAAAGTGAGGTACTTAAAGTTCTGTTTAGAAATAGCCGTGGCATGAAGTCAAAACACTGAAGCATCCATTTTGTCTGAAGATTTAGAAAACAGAATTTATGCAGTAAATGGTGTTTAAATAAAGTATTTACACCTAATACTACTCTATTTCCTTTTCAGCTATTGTAAATTAAATCAAATGTGCGTTCATTATGAACGTTTAAGAGATATCTTTGAAGAAAAAGCAAGGAGAAATGAATTTTTTCAATTCTTTCCAAAGTACCGAGCATTTTTTTTTTGACTTAACGTTTAAGACGACATACAAATAGAACCATATGTGTCATGTCTTCTTACAGCAATGGAAAAACCAACAGGTTATGACTTTTTATCACAGCCATTGAATAAACGCAACGAACAAAAAGAGTCACCAAGAGACTCCATTTCTCAACTCACATAATCCCAAAGTGATCGCAATGAGACGCAACGTTTAAAATACAATCTGAAAAAAAAACTTTTAAAAAGTATTTGAATCTAAAAGACAAATGTCGCTAAAAACTAAAAATTTTTCAAAATCAAATTCACTTTTTCTATAGCAAAGAACGAAGCCAGCACAAAAAGGTCAGCAGCGTCCAAGTATGAAATAAGTCTACGACATCCGATGTTTTTGAACATATTTTTGTAAAATAATGTTAACTTAAGAATAGAGGCAGTAACGACTGTTATTTGGTCGCCTTCGTTATTTGACAGTTAAACATTTTTTAGTAGAAATTGCGCTCACGTCTGCAAGAGCAAATTCGCATTTGCATTTGAATATATTTATTATAAAAAAATAACAGTTTCTATAAGTGTAAAAATTGCGTTATGGATTAGGGTTGTGCTTTTTTTAAAAGAAAAAATTTTATAATAAATAGATTTATATACATATGTACTTATATTTCCAAATGTTTTATTTTTTTGCTATAACTTTTGATCTTGAAAAATTAGTGGAGGATGACGGTAGGATTAAATGGTGAGAAAAATAAATTATAAGTTCCGGAAAGTACAACAAAAGGCAATTTTATACTCCAATACATGGTGTAATTACATAAGGTGATAGCGTAAAGGAGAGCAATTTTTGTCTCTCTTTTTTTATGTATGGAGATTGACAATTTCCGAAGTTGAAATAATTTTTTTAAGTATGTATTTTGACATTCTCCAGAACACAAAAAAATAGTCAGCTGGGCTTGCACCGCCACCTTGTATAAATGTACCCTGATTCCAATACAAAATGTTAATAGCTGTCAAACATTTAAAATTTTCTGTGTAACTTGTTTGCCAAATATTTATAGCTGCATTCAAAAAGTTGTATGTTTCATAGCTGTAGTAATCTCTTTGATCTGTTTTGTTGCAGTACAAAAACATCCTGCTTCAGAAATAAAGAAAATGTAAAAGCCTTAGTTGCTTGTCAAAAAAAGAAATTAAAATAATAAATTTGAAGACGATTATTAAAATCTGTAAGTAAAGTATTGTCGTGCTTAGTCATGGCAGCACACAATCGGCATATGCGCAATACAATGCGGTTAAAATAAAAAACAAAGGCTTTCATGTTTCCTAGCTAATATCTTAGCGGATTGTGGCCTGCTTCTGTTTCCTGCTGCCAACAATGATTTTCTCCCAAATATATTAAAGAAGGTTTGGTAACAAGTACAAGTATCTGCAACATATGGGAGCTTCAAAAGGTTTATTTGATTAAACGCACGAATAAAGCGACATAAAGAAATCATATATTAGGCATATTATTATTATAATTATTATTATTATTATTATTATTATTATTATTATTATTATTATTATTATTATTATTATTATTATTATTATTATTGTTATTATTATTAATTTTATTATTATTATTATTATTATTATTATTATTATTATTATTATTATTGTTTTTATTTCAAAAAATATTGTTGCTATAACTTCTGTAAAGTTGTGTTATATATTTGAAAATTTGCCTAAAGGTACTTTTGAATTCCGGAATTGTAAGCATGTGATTATCTCAATTTTAGCTTTTGTCTACTTAGCAGTTTTTCCTCTTTGGCACAGATTTTTCTTTAGTTTTAATAATTTTTACAATACTTTAAAGTAAACTTTTCCTATCCTCGGTTTGTAATTTTTAAATCGTTTTAAACTAATTGACACTGCGAACTATTTATTGTGGAAAAAAAATATTTAAATAAAGATTGACAAATACAGACAAATTATTAAAACCAGTTGGTTCCACTAACAAATTGTATAGAAAAAAAAAAACAATCAGCTGTCTGAACAAAGAAAGTTTTTCTAATCTTTATAACTATGTTCGAGAGAAAGAGAAGGAACAAAAATCGTCTCATACTTGCATTTACTTGAAATCGTTTGTTTTGTCTTCTAATTTAAATTTGACGTTGATGAATGTATAAAAAACAAGTAAGAGCACTATATTCGGCTGTGCCGAATCTTTTATACCCACCACCAATTTTGTGTACATTTAAAGCACAATATTTATTATTTTGTTAATCGCTATAGAATAATCTCTTTATAATAAAATATGTATCACTTTCTTTGTAGAGGGTGGTTAAATTTTAAGGGCCCATGTTAAAGGTGAACCACACCTAAACTTCAACTTTTTTCTTGCATTTCATTTGACATTTCTCAATCTCAGACTAACTCAATTTGAACCGTGGAAAGATACGCAATTGAGAGACGCTTTTAAATATTAAAGATTTTTATAAAAATGGGCGTTCAAATCAAAATGCATTTTGTGCACTTCGTGATTCTTTTAGTCAACATAATCGTTCGAATTCGTCCACAATCGTGAGAATTGTAAAAAATTTTTAAATGTCTGCAAAGCAGGTCTGTATGAAATGTGAAAACATCTGTGAATGCCATCTTAGTTCGTTGAATGGGAAACATTGCTGTTTTTCACGATAACGTGGCAAAAGAGCAAGCAACCTCAACTTATCATCGTGCCCAACAATCGAGCATCAACAGTGTCATTGATAATTTGGACTATCGGCTCGTGGTGTGCCGCCTAGGTTGGGGGGCCATTTGGCCGATATTTTGTTCCATACATAATTGAAGCATACAAATATTATCATTATAAAAATAAATGATAATAATTTCATAATAATTTTATTCAAAATCAACATAGTCCCTTAAAATAAAACCACCCATTATAACTTCGGTATGCTAGTAAAATGTTTTCGTAAATTTAGTCTTTCAATGAAAGTGGCCGTTAAAATAAAAAAAAGTGTGCGTGGCACATCTATTTTCCGTTATAACGAAGACTTTGACCAAAAATCCATTTTTGCAAAATTTCAGAATCGTACATATAGTTTTGTCAGTTTTATTACGTTTTAAATTTGAAATATACACTGTGCGGTATAAATTTTCGTACATTTTTATCTATAACTCTTTTCCTAATTCATAGATTTAAGCGATTTTCAGGGAAAAATATTCTTTTGACTCGATAAGTATATATTCGAAGTTTCATGACTACGTTTATGCGTCTGGACACAATTCAAAAGTGAAAGTGGGCGTTAGAGTAGGCGTGTCAAAGTTGTTTTTGCTAATGAGTACAACTTAGGTGTTTCAATATAGTCCTTTATTTTTCCAAAATCTTTATTAATAGAGAAATTATATGAATTTTAGGTAAAACGTTATATGGGAGGTGGGCGTAAAAGTAGGCGTGGCACCTTAATTTTTTGGCATAGTAATGAAATTGCCTAGGGGGATAGACGTAGCAAAATTTATTATCATACCTCTAATTTTGGCGGTTTTATGAGGTTTTAAATTTCACTAACGGTAGATAACGTGAAAAGTGGGCGTTATAGTAGGCGTGTCAAAGTTATTTTTGCGAATGAGTACAACTGAGGTGTTTCAATATAGGCCTTTATTACTCCAAAATCTTTATTAATAGAGAAATTATATGAATTTTAGTTGAAACGTTATATGGGAGGTGGGCGTAAAAGTGGGTGTGGCACATTGATTTGCCATTACAAGAAAGCGTGTCACCAAAAAGCAAAGTGTGCAAAATTTCAGAGTCATACTTCCAATTTTGTTGCTTTTATGACGTTTTTGTTTTTAAATATACCGAAAAATACACTGTGCGGTATAAATTTTCGTACATTTTGATCGATAACTTCTCTCCTAATGCATAGATTTAGACAATTTTCAGGAAATATTGCCTTTACCCAGGAAATATATATTCGAAGTTTCATGAGTCTACGTTAAGGCGTTTGGACACAATTCCATTTTATTAGATGTTCGAAGGACACGGTTTTTTCGACCTACTCTTGCTTTTCGAGCTATAACTCTCTTCCTAATTTTCCGATTTAGCCCATTTTCAATACCAAACAAACCTTGTCTATAAGAAAGATTCTGGCAAGCTTTGTCGGTGCGCCTCTATCGTGCTTTCAACAGACGGACAGACGGACGGACATAGCTAGATCGTCATGAAATCAAACCCCGATTTAGAATAAATATACTTTATGGGGTCTAAAATGAATATTTCGATGTGTTACAAACGGAATGACAAAATGAATATACCCCCACAATTTTTTTGGTGGCGGGTATAATAAGTATTTTGCAATAAAAATTTAAAGAAAAATAGAAGACATTATTTAAAGGAAACTTGATTAATGCAAACACACACTAAGAAAAATAAATTAAAAGTAAAAAATTCTTAGTTAACTTAGTGATAGAGTTTTTATTTTGTTCCTTGTTGTATTTAAAGTTTCCATTTTATTTTTGCAAGTTTTCAATTAAGATTTTACCATTTTAAACCTTAATAAAAATGATTGATTTGGCTATTGGTCAGTAATTGTTATAAATAAATTTAAAATAAAAGTATATTTGCATTTCGATTAAATGCTATGAGATATGAAATATACGGGTTCATATGTATGAACCTTTCAATTATTTTTATACCCTTCACACTCAAGTAAAAAAGAGTATATATAGGTTTGCCATTCCGTGTGAAATTTCTACAATTTTCATTTCCGACCCCATAAAAAATATATTTTCTGAATGCTTATAAAGGGGAATCGATTAAGCTCTGTCAGTCTGCCCGTCTGTTCATGTGTATGTTGAAATCAACTTTTTAAAGCCCCTGACATCACCTGGACCCGCGTAAGATACTAAAATATCAGAAATATTTAAATGTAGATTGGTATTGAAAATCAGAAGCATCGGTACGTAAACAACTGAGATATGAGCAAAAAACCACGACCACCTCGTTTTTTTCACAACACCAACATACAATACATACATACATGCATTTAAACGTGGTATACTGGTTAGAGTAAACGTGGTATCAAATCCCAGCTGAGCCAAAATTTTTTTTTTTTTTATTTGTTTTCTTATTATATGTTACTAGCTAAGCCGGGCGGGCGTTGCTACGGCCCTTATTGAATAAAAATGCATTCTGAATTTTAATTGAATATCAAGTGCAAGAAGCTAAGAGTTATAACTTTTTTATGGGCATGGCACTGCCCACTTTTCTAATCAGGAAATTGTATAATCATGAGAGTTCAATAGTGTGCAAAGTTTAAGAAAAATCGGTCTAGAGCAAGTACCTCAAAATTATACTTTTTTTTATGAGCGTGACACTGCCCACGTTTCTAATCACGAAATTGTATAGTCATGACAACTCAATATGTGTGCAAAGTTTCACAAAATTCGGTCTAGAGCAAGTACCTTAAAATCATACTTTTTTTATGGGCGTGGCATCACAACAATAGTTATTGCATGACTACACGTTGTGAAGGATATATAAGATTCGGCACGGCAAATATAGCACTCTTACTTGTTTTAAATTCATATATCCTAAATTTTCAAGTGGACTAGTTAAAAAACATTTTACCTGAAAGTGTAAGGCCAACAATATATTGAAAAATATTGAATAGGCAGTGTGCATTTAACCGTCTGCCTCTGCGTTTGTTTATCTCTATGTTCATGTGAAACTTGTAATCATTATGGTCGGGTTATATTTTTCTATTAAAAAATATCATAAATCTCATAAAACTACTTAAGAGCCTGAATCCAGAAAAGATTTCACCGCCAACAGAATTTTGCGAATCCAAAGACACAATTGGCATTGTCTTTAGTAAAAGACAAATTTTTTAAAAATATATTAAATTTTTGTATAATTAGATCTGATGTGATATTTTATTAAGTGTTTTTGTTTTTCTACTTGCATATGATTTTTAACACTTCTGTAGAGATGTGTGTAAATCATAAAATAAATAAATACTAAAAGAAATAAACAAACAGGATTTGACGAACATTTTGAATAAATTGAATACCCAAGTAAGTAACGTAAATTATCTGTGTTCGCTTTCGTATGTGAAAAATTTCCTTATATATGGTTAATAACTTTGATATTTCTTCTTTTTACGCTCTGTTTAAAAAGTAGGACAACATAAATAAATAAATACAAAATTCTTTTCTTCGGCAACATCAAATTTCATCAAAGTTTATGCCAAATTTATCTCATCAAGAACTTTTACTTGAACACATTAAATTGTCAAACAAAATTGTAAAAATGAATTCAATCAAAGCCTAATATAAATCCTAATATGATTAAATTGTTTAACATGGCAGTACATACATTATGGAGATTTATTTAAAGACATCATTATTCAGCCACTTAACCATAACAAACTACAAAACCCAAACAAATGTTTAATTTATTTTATTTGTTTTATTCTCGTTCTTCTTCTTCCTCTGTTTTATTGCCACCAACAACAAGACATTTCATTTTCATCTTAATATTTTATAAAAATATATCTGCTATTTGTTTTAACTAAAACTCAAAGGAATTTGTTAGTAAACTGTTATATACTTACATACTTTAGGCACACAAACATAAATAAATAAAAAGAATAAAAAAAATGAAATAAAAAAAAAAGATGTATAGCAATAAACTAAACAGTATTTCAAGTCAATTTTTTAAGCTTTAAATTAAGTTTTTCCCTCTTTTTTTATTTCAATTCACACTATAAAACAACTAAATAAAAAAGGATACAGTAAACACAGACATAAGCATGAAGTAAAAAAATATGAAAAAAACATCTAAAAGGAAACATGTTTTCATATGCCCAAAGGACCAAACCAATGCTATTGCCACTAACACTTCTCTGTCACTTGCTCAAACTGTGTTGCCTGTAAATTTGTTGTTGGAATAGAAATAAAATAAATAGAATAAACGTAGGCGTAGCCAACTAATAAAATGATTCATTTCCGTTTCCGGTCGCTAAGTTTTTTTTTGCTTCTTTACTTTTTTCTATTTTTATAAGACTTCTGGCAGAGTTTTAAAACTCTATATCTTAAGAAATCTTTAAGATTTTGAAAACTTGATGTTTGATGTTTTTTGGGAATAGAATTTTTTTTTTATAAATTCGTTGTATGTGGCAATAATAAACAAAACAAAAACGCATAAAAAATTATTGGCAAAAATTCCTGATACATAAAATATCTATTATATATGATCCATTACGGATCAGAATCATAAACTTCGATATTATCATAAATGAAAAATTTTTAAAAACATTATATTTATAGGAAAATTTTTGTACATATTATGTGTGTAATATAAAAATTTTTGAAAAAATCTATTACCTTCATTACATCTTTTCTTTTTTTAGTTAAATTGAAGATGAAAATGCTGAGAGTCTTGTGAAAGCTATAATTTCACGCAAAGAAGAACCATGGTTAAGACATGGTCACGACAGTCATATTTTCGCTTATGTAACCATTTTTGTTTATCGAAAAAAAAAAACAATAGTTATTTTTATATTGTTTATTCATATATTTTGTCACGATAATCATGTGTTCATAAAATGTTCGATATAGTTGTCTTATAAATATAATATGTTTTACAAAAGTATGGTGATGAAAATAATATGATTTCTGTTCACAAAAATAGAAAAAAAAACGAAGCCATTTAAATTTACAAATAACCATTAAATGACTAGTAAAACAATAGTATGATTTCAAAGCAATCTAATTATTATATCTATTGATCGTAATTTGTTTTCAATCGTTATTTTTCCATTTAAATTAATTATTATAATTAAGAAGCTTGACATGTGAAAAAATAAAAAAATAAATTTTTTTGCCGAAGCAAAAATAATGTTATATTCAAAAGCATTTAAACGATCAAGCTAGTTTTATTTACCAATAATATGTTTTCAACTGTTCAATAATTTGCTTTAGAAAAGAGCAAAAATTGTCCACCTCATTTGACAATAGATATAATTACTACAACAGTGTTTTTTTCTTTGCCTATATATACTGATACACATGTCATATGTTTGACCGCTAGATTCTCAAAACTACCCTTTAAGAATCTACTAAATATTTTAAAAAGTTTATCTTACCCTACAGTTCCTCAACATTTTAGTTATTTGTTGAAAAGGGAGCACAAATTGTGATTAAGGTACATATGGGCAGTAGGAATAATAATGATATCAAACCGTTTATGTTAAAAAAAAATATTAAAACCTGCGCTCTTTTGTAAGAAAATTAAACAAAGAAATTATCAGGGCACAAGCTATCCTCTGATTTTATAGAGTGCTAAAATTGAAAAAAAAAATTTGGAAAAAAATACCAAAAAATTTTACGTTCTTTTGGGGAAAAGAAAACACTATTAAATAATACAATCTCTGATGTGTTTGAAAGATAGAAATAAAGCTACCATTTTTTATTTGCCTAAATTTTCTTTTTATACGCATATTTCGTTGATAACAAGTAGAAATGACCTAACTCAAATAATTGCATCTTTACAATAAAATTTATGTTTAACCCTGTAAGGTATAAGTCCTCATAGAGCGATGAATTTATTAAGCCAAATTCCCTCTATCGGTGTGTATGTTGAAATCAACCCTTTGAAGCCCCCATGAGCAACCTTTTACGATTTTTACATGATACCAGCTGACCCAGCAAACGAAGTTTTGCCATTTAAATTATTTCCAGGAAATATTTTTTGCATTAAAAAAAACGTTAATCATATGTGTGAGTTTAAAATTTTATCAAAGTCATTACGTTATTTAGGTGAAGCATAAATTGTCCCTTGGGTTGAGTCACAAACACCACGACGCGAGAATTTTATATATTAAGTAGATACATTTTCAGAATATTTTTCTGTTGAAAATCAGTTGCGAGAGAGAAAAAATACGATTGCCTATGTTTTTACCCAAACAAATTCAGATTTTTTTTAGCTCCTATGGAACTTTGTAAAACATTTGTTACATATACATATAAATATAAAATATGTAACTTTGCCAATATTTACAGAAAATATTGGTTCAATGAAAGAATTACAGGCAAAGACATCGGCGAAAAAATTACAATTAAAAGTTTTATAAAAACTTGATGATCACAGTTACACCGTATACTTATAATTCATAGTCTAAAACCTGTAAAGGGTGATTAGTAACAAAACTGTCATAGAAATTACTGAGATATAGGCAAAAAAATACTAGTACTTTTATATTTATACCCTTTACACGAGAGTATAAGAGTGAATGATAAACTATTCCATATATATGTACGTATGTATATGTTAGCACTAACTGTGCGAATGGTGAATTTGTGAATATTAACATCCTGTAGTAGTGGCCATCTTGGATTGAATACTTTCCGGGTGTACGGTTTTTTAGTACAATCTCTCCTTTTCATTTGATATGATATATTAAGGGAATTAAAAAAATATTTATTACGCAATTTTGCGTCGACGACATCTTAAATTTTAAAAGTTCACTATGTGATTTGATTAAAAAATTGTAACTGTCAGTTGTCATGAGTAGGAATAATACAGCAAATTACAATCATGTTACGGTGCTCATATATCAGTTTGTTTTAAAAAGTATCAAGATATCTGGAGTTAGTTTTTAAAATCTGACTGGCAATTATTTTCAACATCCTGTCCTCAAGCACAGTATAAAATTCATAAAAATCAAACATAAAAGTAATATACATATATTCTCTTTACCTGTGTGTGTTTATTCAAATTAATTTTATTCTATTAATTTTAATTACACCCTTCACCTGTGTCTTCAAGGGTATACAAAGCTTTGTTATTTCCATTTAAAATTTCTACAATATTCATTATGAATATGAGAGATGATTGCGAAATGTGTGTGTGAACGTATGTTGGTTAAAATAAAAGTTTTAGAAGTCCTTACATGCTGTCTAGCCCTGCACGTAATATCAATCCTTTCCAAACAAATCGCTATTCAAGTTTAACACAAAAACTCTCTATGTTTCTGAGATATTAGTAAGTATACACAGCTACCATCAGTTTTGCCCATATTTTAACAAAAAAATTAAAGTTTTTCAGCGCTAGGATAATCAATCGACATATTTGTTACTATTTATAGATGTGGTATACCCCTAAAAATATTAAAAAATAATATGTACTAATAGGTTGCTAATAAACCAAGTTATTATTATTTAGAAAAATATATATTTTTGAAATATATATTAAGATTTTCAAGATGCTAAATAATTTCTGGACACACCTCGGAGATAAGTAAATCGGTTTGAAACTAACTGAGATATTAACACTGAAATAAAAATGCTGGGATATTTTTACCTTATAGCTAAGCGAGGTACTCAATATGGATATTAGATGAAATGATTAAACAGCTCTGTTATATAATACCACATACCGAGCTTTGCCTGTATATGCATACAAAATTGATAAATCATATTTTATATGAACACATTTACCTTTTAATTAAGAAAAATCAAATTTATTATTCATTTTCCAACCAAGTCTTGTAAATCCTTGTTTGAAAAGATATTTTCTATAAATAATTAATTTTCGAAAAAAAAAATTTTTTTTCTTAAAAAGAATATAAAAAACTGACGACAATTTCCGAATTTCTATATACACCTGTACGGGATGTAAATAATTTTAAAGTAAAAATGGTATAAAAATATATTGGGGACCACTATTACATGTTTCCTTTAAGGCACTTGTTTCTCAAGCTTTTTTCCCAATTTTTTTTATGTGTTTTATATCTTTTCTATTTTTATCGATACGTATATATGCTTGTACTTCACTGAAACAAACCACTTTGTGGGTTGTACCCCACTGTTTGTTTTCTTGACACTTTTTTTCCAACACAGTTGCTGCAGACAACAATAACGTTTTAATTTTTCGTATTTCTCCTTAGTTCAATAATAAATTTTAGTAAAAATAATAATTTATGTTGTGGTCTTTCTAATATCTATAATTTTTCATCTTTTATTTTTTATTTCAGAGTATTGGTGTTTTCTTTAAAATTATTTAAGTAAGTTTTTGCTTTAAAAGAACGTTAAAAAACTTAAAAACCTAGACGTCAGCACTGGAATGTCCTTTGTGGCGAAAACTACACCCATAAAATATCATAAAATATGTATGCTATTGTAAAAAGGTATGATATGCAATTTGTAAATTTATATATTTGTATATACATATGTAGTATTTGTTTCAAATATTTTTGCTTTTGTTTAATCAAATGGAAGCTCTTAAAACCTATACTATAATAAGATTGTAAAACAAACTGTGTCTGCACATAAAATATTAAAAAAAAATTATCGTGGTTTCGACGAACATCTACTTTTCAAAATTACTTTTTATACCCTTCACACAGTGAAAAAGGGTATATATAGGTTTGTCATTTCGTGTGAAATTTCTACAATTTTCATTTCCGACCCCATAAAGTATATAATTTATAAATTCTTATGAATAGGGGAGGCGATTAAGCTCTGTCAGTCTATTCATCTGTCCATCTGACCGTCTGTCCGTGTGTATGTTGAAATCAACTTCTTGATGCCCCCCAACATTGCTTGTACCCGGGTGAGGTACTAAAATATCAGAAATATTCAGGAGTAGATTGGTATTGAAAATCGGAAACATCGGTACATAAAGAACTGAGATATGAGCAAAAACCCAGGACCACCTCGATTTATTTTTCACAAAAACAACATTACAACAACAACATACATACATACATACAAACGTGTATACTGGTTAGAGTAAACGTGGCATCGAATCCTAGCTGAGCCAAAAAAAAAAAATTTTTATTTTTTTCATATTTTTTTTAATTTTTTATTTAATATATTAATTATATTATTATTATTTTTTTCTTATATGTTTTTTTCAATTCTTTTAAATTTTTTTTTTGTTTTATATTTATTATTTATATGTTAATTATTTTTTTTTTAATTTTTTTGTTATTTTTTTTTTACATACATACATAATATTGTAATTTTACAATGGGATGTTTTTATATATGTATGTTTTTTATATGAATGTACGTATTTCATATGAGATGAATGGTGATACAAACTACTGTTAATGCACGACTACACGTTGTGAAGGGTATATAAGATTCGGCATGGTCGAATATAGCACTCTTACTTGTTTAAATTGTTTCTGTCTGCCTGTCTTTCTGTCTGTTATCCCGAACACCATGGATATATAGATGTGATTGGAACGTAACACCTAGGCTTGTATAAAGAGTACGGTTTTTCGCTAAATAATATCTCATTTTTAACAAAATATAAAAAAAAATATGTTAATTAAATGTGTTTAAATTTTTCCAAGAAGTTTGGTAAGATAAAATTACATAAAAGTGATATAAAATAAATTGCACTAACTACAATAAATTATCAACTGCACTAATTTAAAATGAACCCAATATAAAACAATACAAATCAAATTTAAAAATGTATGAAACTAAATTTAGGTATATATAGCTATAGCAACGGAGCCTTAAGCTAAATAATTTAAGACTATAATACATACTAATGACTATATGTAATTATAGAGGTTAATGTTTTTTTTGGGTATTGGATTATTCTTTTGATTGAAATGGATATAGGGGTGGTAAGAAGGTAAACTGGGTTCGTATCTGCAAATATTTTTCTCCTATGGATATTAAATTTAGTGCACTCTGATATTACTTAGGTGGGGGTTGCTTAGTAAGAAGAATGTGTTGTGACAATTACAAACCGTGGGATTTTCATCTTTTATAACGCAAGGCCCCTTTCGCATTAGGCAACTTTAATTGCGCAAGTATAATTTTAATTTTTATTTATTTTCTTTTGAGCTTGCTTTTATGTTCACATTGAGCAACTTGGTTGCGCAAGTTTGATTGAATAAGCTGTTCTGTTTCATCTCGCTTCCAATTTCTCATAATTTTTAAATATTTGATTCACTTATAAACAAATAAAATTTTCACACACACAAAATTACACAACACACCGAAGAAGAAATAAAAGACAATGTCAAAAACAAATAAATATTCCAAGACAAGAATGACAGCAGAAGCAGAATTGCCAAGTACAAGCAGTACTCAAATCTCGGCAATTCTTTCCCCTTCACACCGACCTTTCCTCTCACACCCACAAACACAAGACTTGCGCAATTATAGTTGCCTAATGCGAAAGGGGCCTAACTATGTGATAAATTTGTATGTCCTAGCATGAGTATTAAGAATTTTATTAAGTCTTTTCGACTTATTTGATTTACGTCAGCAGACTATGAAAGGAGATTACTTTTGATTGGGTTGATGGATTTGTACCAGTAGCTAGTCGTGTCCCAAGTGTTTTCGTTCTTATGGTACTTATATGTATGTTTCTGTTAATAGTCTTTATTATATCGGAGTAGTTCAGGTCAATTGTCTTAATCAGGTGTGCTTTAGAAGCTAGTCCCGCGGTAGAATCTGCGAGTTCATTGCCTTCTATCTGGGAATGTCCTGAATATAAATAAATTCTTTTATTCTCGTTTACACTAATAGTTGATGGCAGCGTTTTTACCATAAAAGCCAGAAAGATTTAAATTACTAATTTAAAACCTGGTAAACCATAGCACAGTAGTACTCTTCCAATATGCTTAGTTAACACACTTAAAATAGACATACTTGTACAAACATTTCTACATGAGTTCCAAGTATTGCCAATTATTTTTTGTTCTTTTAATTCTTCGCTTTATATCATAGTTGGAAAAAAATTTGCCACATTTAAGAGAGAATCAAATAAGCTATAAATATAAAAAAAAATCTGCTGAGAAATATTGGTTAATTAAACAAACGACAACTGTTGATTTTATTTACGATCAAAGGCAGGTATCTAACTTTTTGTGCGTATGGTTCTTGTCTATTACAAGAAGCCTAAAAATGTAAATCAGAATTAATCTGAACTAGTATGTGAAGAAATAAATTTTTAAATCTCTCTATTAGAAAATCATTTTTATTTAAAAATTTCTTAAAATATTATTTTGTAATCTCTTTGCTTTGGGTAATGTTCGTAACTAGACCATACTGTGGCTACAATGATAAGAGAATTTCAAAAAAAATTAACTACCTATATTTAATATACATATATAAATACAAAAAAACTCAGTTTAAGATTTTTTAAGTAAAACAAAATTTTAAGCTTTTGCCAACCACAGAAAAAAACTGTAGTTTTGTCAATGTAGTACATTCAGTCTATCTCAAAAAAAAACCTTCTTAATAGAAGACTTGCAATTAATTAAGTTTATTCGAAATAATTTAACTAAAGCTGGTTTTAACAATATTTTATATATTTGCGACCGCATCTTCTACTTTTTCACAAGTTTAGTTTTCTTTCATGCCCATTTTTCTTTTCTTTGACCACATAAAGGTTATAATTTTCTTTTGGTTTCCTTTTTTTTTTTTTGTATCAATATTTATAGCAATTTTTAGTTTTTTTTTATTTAATTTTTTTTGTGCAAAACCGCATACCATTTTTTTTCTGTTATAAATTTTGTCCTGGCTGTCATTAGCAAAATAACCAACTTTATACTTAAACTTTTGTTTCGATTTGTAAGTGTAAATGTATGGGTTAGTTTCATAAGTTTTCTATGTGTGTAAGTTTATATACATCCATGTGTATATATAAACATACATATGAATTTTTTTTTCACAAGAAGGCGTAATTTCTCTGTGGCATTTGCTTTACTTCCGGCTGTTGTATAAATGTTGTGGTTGCAAGAAATTCCTGTTTATTTAAAAAAATATGATTCTCGTATTTTCATCCTGTAAAAAAAATAATGGTGGTAAACGGCCAGCCTGTAGCGTTTTAAGAAAAAACCAAACAACATGTCCATATGATATTGTCCCCTATATGTCACTGACAGTTTTTTTGGATTTTTATTACATGCAATTTGTTTTGCTCCTTCTCTTTTTTTAGAATTGTTTTTTTTTGCGGAGAACATCATAAATTGTTGTTAAAAAAAAGAACGCATTTCAAACGAATTTTGTTGATATACTGAATTTCATATGGTCACCAACATTTTATACAATAAAAAAAAAATTGTTCCTATATGTATGTTTTATACTATATTTAATGATTTAATGTCTTTGCTGTCCAAATTTTGACAAGTGAATGTTAAAATTGTTGGTTTCTGTAGATTTTTAATATTTGATGCCCAAATTTTCAGAATTTTCTGAAGACAATAAATTTGGTGCTTTGCTCTTAAACGGACGTGTTCTGATTGTTCTCCTCAATAAATTAAACAAAATAATTGCAAAAATACATACATATATTATTACAAATAAAAAAGCTTGTATAACTTGCAAAACCGCAAACAAATAATAAATAAAAATACATAGTTGAGTTTGTGTAAGAACGAAAACATTTTCAAACAAAAAACCTAATATAAAAGTTATTAAAAAATATAAAAATATTAACAATTACATATATACAAAACTCTTGTTAAAAAACAGCATAACAAAATAAACAAAAACAAAACAATAACAAAACAAAAATATACACACAACACATTAAAATTTGTTTTCTCTTTAAAAAAATCCCAACAATTATGAGCTCACGTCGTCAAAAGAGAAATGCGCGCGAAGCTGAATTAGGTGATGAATTGTCAAACAACAACACTGAAATAACTGAACTCTTATTTTCAACAACAAATGATCCTACTCTTCGTTCTCGTTTATGGAGTTGGTTAGATAATAAATTTACAAAACAAAACGAGTATATGCAAGAACAATCAAAAATAATAAAAACAATGATTGAAGACAATAAGAGTTGCCTACTACGTGAAATAGAACAAAAGTTTAGTGATTTTAAAAATGAAATAATGAATGACGTAAAAATGGAAATAAATCAGCTAAATGAAAGAATAACAAAGCTAGAGTCAGCCAATAATAAAATTGAAAAACTTAAAGATGATGTGCAAAATTTAAATTTAAAGATCTTAGCACATGATAATTCCGTAGTCGCATCTGATATTCGGATAACAGGCGTACCGTATTTTGAGAATGAAGACTTACCGCGTATGTTTAAAAATATTTGCGACGTGTTAAAAACATCAGTACCACCTTACAAAGCTATTTTCCGTGTGAGAAACTTTAAACATATTCGTGATGTGAGTGATGCGCCAATTATTATCAAAATGTGTTCCCCATATGAGAGAAATTCGTTTTTAAAAAACACAGCTAGTTATCGACGTAAGCACAAGTCACCTTTACGTTTGTGCAATGCAGGATTTGATAGTGACATGCCGTTCTACATTAATGAGAATTTGACTCCGTACAATCACGGTATTTTTAAAACAGCTTTAGGCCTAAAAAAGAATAATAGCATTAAATCAGCCTACACTCAACGTGGAATTGTGTACGTAAAAAAACACGATAGTGATGATCCCATCAAAATTGATTTCGCTGACCAGTTAAAGCAACTTTTTCGGACCTAAACCATGCTTCATATATTTGAAATTTTATTATATTACTAAAAAATTTGTCTTTATTATTATATTATATTTACATCACTTTATATTTACATGTTTCCTGTGTCATACTTTTAATTTTGTCAATATTATTTTTGTTTGCGTTGCTATTAGATTTTCTTATTATTTAGTTGAGAATGGTGGCGGATGATAATAATGCCACAGTAGGAGGAAATTCTAAAGACACTACTATGAACTTGGTTAGGATCCTGGCTAAATACAAAAGAGGACTTACTCTGGCCCATATCAACGCCCAAAGCCTGAATAATAAACTTGATGAATTTAGATTTGTTTTTGAAAATTCTGGCGTTGATATTGTTTGTGTGTCCGAAACCTGGTTTTCGTCTTCGACTCCAGATAGTTTTATCTGTTTGAGTGGCTATAGAATATTTAGAGAGGATAGAAATGGAAATGCTGGTGGAGTAGCTATCTTTGTAAAAGATAATTTATCGTGCAGAGTTTGTTTGAAGTCTTCAACGAACTTAATATCTTATGAGTGTAACGTTGAATTTATTTTTATAGAAATAATTTCTGACGGTAAAAAAATTTTAGTCGGTTGTGCCTATAGGCCAAATAAAAGGATTCCTTTTACTAATTTTTTTGCAGCGCTGGAAACACTTGCCGTTGAATATAATGAGGTAATAATAACTGGGGACTTTAATTCGAATCTTCTTTTAGAATCAGTTTTAATTGAAAATATGCTATCTTTTGGACTTACTCCCACCAATACAGTTAATCCAACACACCATACTACAACCAATAGAACTTTGCTTGACATTTTCTTTGTTTCCAACATATCAAACATTTTATTATATGACCAGGTGTCTGCCTCATGTTTTTCGAAACATGATTTAATATTTTTGACATACAACTTTAGAATTCCTCTGTCACAAAAGAAAATTTATTTTCGCGATTTTAGGAACATAAACTATAGTTTACTACAGGAAAATATATCATATATCGATTGGGAACAGGTTTACTATATGCCATCTGTAGATGACCAAGTATTATTTATTGAAAACAGTATTCAGCATTTGTATGAAAACACAGTTCCAGTTAAATCTATAAGTACATCCGCTAGTACAAGACCTTGGTTTTCTTCTTATATAAAGTTTCTAATTCATAAGAGGGACCTTGCATACTTAAGGTGGAAACGTTTCAGAACCCCTGAGTTGAAGGAAGTATTTAAAGCTGCCAGAAAAAAAGTGAATATGAGCATTAGAATTGCAAAAACTGAGTATTATTCGAGACGTTTTGGCTCTGCAGCTGGTTCCAAGCGAACATGGAAATACATTCGGGAAATTGGTATTGGTAGTACACAAAACGTTCTTAATGACCAAGTAGATGTTGAAGAGCTAAATAGTATCTTCATGAATATACCTTTTGTAGCGGCAGACGAAAGTTTTTATAATTTTCCCAATTTAGAGTCAAACGATTTTGATATTGGTCATAATGTCTTTAATTTCTCTTGCGTGAGTCATTCTGAAGTTTATTCATGTTTTAAATTAATTAAGTCAAATGCAGTGGGCTGCGACAATATGCACCCAAAATTTATTCAGATATTACTTCCAGTACTCCTGCCATATATAACACATTTATTTAACACCATAATAATGACCAGTACTTTTCCGAACAGATGGAAATGTGCAAGGGTAGTTCCTATACCGAAAACAAATTCAGAATTTAGGCCAATAGCTATCTTGTGTTATTTGTCTAAGGTGCTAGAAAAGATTCTACAAATTCAAATTTCGGGACATATAAAAGGGAAAAAATTATTGTCTGAAAATCAATCAGGTTTTCGCTCTAACCATAGCTGTGTATCTGCCTTATTGGATGTCTCTGAAAATATACGACGTGAACTGGATGAAGGAAAATTAAATTTCTTAATTCTTCTTGACCACTCAAAAGCCTTCGACACTGTTGACCATGGAACACTTTGCAACAAGCTTCGGCACTTCTTTAATTTCTCTAACAATTCAACACGTCTTTTGTCTTCATATCTTTCGAATCGTTTGCAATTTGTATCTTCTAATAATTTTCAATCATCTTTAAAACCTTTAACAAGAGGTGTGCCACAAGGGTCCATTCTGGGACCACTACTTTTTTCAATTTATGCCAATGATTTGCCAAAACAGCTTTTGCATTGCAAAGTTCACATGTATGCAGATGATGTACAGTTATATTTGAGCAGTCCAGTACGATCTATTGATGAAAGTGTTGTTAGGGTTAATGATGATTTGGATAGAATTTTTCGGTGGGCAACAGCGAATGGACTTTGTTTAAACCCCCATAAATCAAAGTGCCTAATAATTCGGAAGAAAACGATCGATCCTGTTATCGATGTTAACATTCTAATAAATGGGGAAAGGATCAACATCGTTAATGTTGCAAAAAACCTTGGAATAGTGTTTAATAATACACTTACTTGGACAAACCATGTTAATACACTCGTAGGCCAAATTTACATTAAGCTAAGGTGCCTTTGGCCGACACAATATTTTACTCCCATAGGGATAAGGAAGCTTCTTGCAAAATCCTATCTTCTTCCAGGTTTAATTTACGGCTGTGAGCTTTTTGCAAGCTGCGACTCAATTAGTAAAAGGAAATTAAACGTTTTATATAATAACATAATTAGATATGTGTATGGCTTGAGAAGATATGACCATGCTTCTAATTTTTCCGCTCAACTTTACGGTGTTTCCTTTGACAATCTTCTTAACATACGCGTTCTATTATTTTTGCATAAGATTATTTATTCAGAAGCTCCTCAATATCTTATAGACAAGATAAGGCTTGCCAGATCGCTTAGAGGGAAAAGGATTATAATTCCTTTACACCGTCTTCTTGTATCTGAATGGCACTTCTTTATACACGCGGCGCGTCTTTGGAATATTCTTCCCCAAACTCAACAACTCAATAGCAACGCAAATAGCTTTAAACATTTTTTATTTGATTTTTTTTTTGCACAACAGTAAATTGTTATTAATTGTAATGTATTTGTTATAGTATAATATATTTTTTTTTTATAGTTAATAATATAATAATAATAATATAATATAGCTAAGTGTATGTAATTGTATTAATGTGTAATCCCTAATTTTAATTTATAAAAACTACTTTCCTATACTTTAAATATAAGATTAAATCTTGTTGTATAGGAATTGACAAATAAAATAAATAAATAAATAAATAAAAAAAAAAAAAAAAAAAAAAAAAAAAAAAAAAGGGCTTTAAATAGTTTTGTTTTTAATGGTGAAGAGAAATTTGTTAAAAAGGCGTAAGACCGTAATTTTAAGCTTAAAAATAAAACTTTGACGTTATTATTCCATATCAAAAATTAAATTACACTTTAAGGAAAAAAAAAGTTGAGTTATGTTTTCAAAAACTAGACTAGTTTTAAGCTCAAGAATATAAGTTTAAGAAGAATAATCACAGAAATTGTTAAAAAAAATAGCGATCAAACTGACTATTAGGTCATATTTACTTATTTATATCATGTACACATTATTATACCAGATCAGGTTTATTTACCAGATTTGGAAGTGAGTTTACTAATTATCACTTTGACGCTAAGATCACCTTAAGGCTAAAAAAACTAAAAAACAAATATTTCACCAAATCACAAAAAATATTTTTCTTTTTTTAGTTAAACTTGTTATCAAATTTTACAATGTCGGACTGCAAGTGACCATTACTGAAATCACTTAAACGTATTAATGACATGGTACGATTTATTGGAACTAGATTACGATTTATTGGAACTAAATTGTTATATTAACTCAGATTTCCATCGATCTTAGACACACTTAGGGAAAATAACTCAATGTTTGAAACATATTGCTAATGTTGATGACTTTTATTTTATGTTCGAATTACACAACTTATAAACAATAAAACCTCAATTATTGGTAATGGTCGGCACCGGAAGCATTCTGGACCATCAAGTTTTCCAGTTAATTGAGTAACAGTTTTGTCTGTTCTTGTATATCTGTGGCTTGGAGCTAAAAGGGCCAATGTCAAAATATTTACTTTTGAGAAAATTTGAATTGAACTTTAACTTTTATAGATGCTTTCATAGTGACATTGGCCAGCATTTTATTTATGAAGCTGTTCTGGGTTAAGTATGACTTTAGCTGTTTTACCATTATGAAATAGAGCAAGGAAATTGGCACTTTTAGCTCCAAGCCACAGATAAGTATTATTTTTATTAATAAACTGATGACTATTGTTGTATATAAATACACGCAAAGAAAAACCATGGTTACGACATGATCACGATGGTCATATTATATTCTCTATACTAGTATTTGGTTGCCGAAAACAAGTAATATTTAAATTTATTTTATTTCATTATAGGTTTTGTCACAATAATCGAGCGTTCATTTGAGTTTAATCATTTAATGTTTAATTTTCGTATAAATTCCGATATGATTGCCGTATAAAAATATTATGATTTGAAAAAAATAATTTGACAAAAATAACATTATATTCAAAAGCATTTCAAATTACAAATTTTCATTAAATATTTAACAGACAACAGTATGATAAGAAAGCAATCAAGAAATGATTTTTATAATAATATTTTGATTTTAACTGTTCTTCTTTTTGCTAAATAAAGAAAATTAAAAAATTAAAGAAATTTAAACATAAACGAGAAAATGTCAAAAAATATTGACATTAAAATTGCAATTAAAATGGTTAGTGCAATTAGTTTATCTAACTTAAAGCAAAAAGCAATAATTTGCCGTAAAAAAGCAAAGATTGTCGATTTCAACTATAGTCATATGTATGGTTACTGCAAAATACTTTAAATACACATAATAATGACAATAGTGTAATCAACTAAATAAACTTTTCAAAGCCCCCACGTAACTCAGACTTTTGTATGGTATCGATTTGTCAGTTATGATTTCGACAATTTTGCTATAGGATGAGTCATCCTAAATATTTAGGAGTATGAAGAATAGATGTTGACCGATTCCCAAACGTTTATTTCTGCATTGGCTGGACTATAAATTGTGTACAATTTAAAGAACTTAGTAAAAAAAGTAGGCGTTAAAGTAGGCGTAGTAAAAAAAATACCCTATTAATCATACCAGAGTCTTACTTATATTATGTGAAAAGAAGATCGGTCCAGCAGTCTGGCCTACCTATTGGAAATGTGAAAAAAGGCGTGGCATTGAGGGATACGAAAAAAAGGTTTTGACCGATTCTCATACCTTTCCGATATGCACACAATATTTCATGAAAATTGGTCGAGCCATTTCGGAGGCGTTTACTCACAAATACACCGACACGAAAATTTTATATATTAGATGTAGATTTTTTAACATTTAGAGTAAAATTTGGTTCAGTACTTCAACTACGAACAAAGATATCGCCGAAAAAAAACATGTCAAACAAAAATTCAAATTATCGATTTCCTAAATAAATTTTGGTCACAGTTGCACTATATTGACCCCTGTGCGCGAAATTATCGTATGTTACGTTTTTTGAGAAATCGACCTTTTTATGGATGTTGGTTCTACATCCATTAATCGATCTGCTGATAAAATAATATAGCGATAACTGTTTTAGTTATGGAGATAAGGCTGTGTACATCTTATCGTATGTAGCAGTGTTATTTACAATTTTTTTTTATTTAAAAGTAATAAAAACGCTCTCCTGTAAAATTTTGTTTTTGTAACATACGATAATTTCGCGCACAGGAGTCGATATAATTGTCATTTATGATCATAACATGATGTATTAAGATTACATAGATTACTTACGTGATTTATTTCATTTTTAATTTTTTTTTTAACAATTTTTACGCATCGTTTTTTTTTAGTTCCCTGTGCAACATTTACGTATTAAAAGTTTTTTTTTTATATATAAACATAAAAAGAAGTGCCAACAAAAGTACAATAAGTTTTCGGTTATAAAATTTCTCATGTCCTTACTGTGACTATGTATACGTATACAAATTTATAAATATATTTCACTGCATAATATTAAATCAACGACTTTATTAGAGCCAATTTTTTTAAGGCCACACGATCAACTTTACCACAAGTGGTAAGGGGTACAAAGTCAACATAGTGAATATCTTGTATAACAGCCAATTCATCGGCTGAGAGATGAGATTTAAGGATATTAAAAACTTTTTTGGATATTTCGTCATGAGAAGTAGTTACACCTGGATTTAGAACAACGAAAAGTGCACCAACTTCATTTAGATCTATGGGTGATTTACGATAACCCGTCAAACGTGCTGCACAAATTTCGGGCAATTCCGCAACAATGTGCTCCAAAGGATTAGGAATTAGCTACAAAAAAAAGGAAATATATTATTAAATTCTATTGTTTAAAGAGGTAACTTAATACTAACTGTTATATTATTCGAATAAATCAAATCTTTATATCTGGCCAATACGTGTAAGTTTTGCTCATCATCTATATAGCCGTAATCACCATTTACAAAAAGGCCTTTGTCATTGTAATACTTTTGGCAATCAACATGTCTATATCCCTTTAGGGGATACGGTGGTCTCAAGGCTATTTGACCTTTTTGATTAGGTCCCAATGGCTTACATTGATCATCCAATATTTGCATTTGATAACCGGGCAATAGTTTACCACCATTTATGTCCTCATCATTTGTTATGGTACTGGCCATTTCAGTCATGCCATAACATTGATAAAACCTGGCATTAACACAATGTTTCCTGGCCAAATTCAAAAGAATCTGCGAAGGTGGTTCACCTCCCACTAATACAAGTTTCAAATGTTTCAATGATTCTACATCGTGTTCGTTCAGTTGCAATAAAATATCGTTAAGTATGGATGGGGCCACAAAAACATGAGTCATCTGACATCTACTTAACAGCTCAAGACCATATTTTCCATTGGGGCTACCGCAAGAACTAATTCGCTTAATGCCCATTAACATCGATTGCAAAAGAATCACACTTTGGCTGATCCAACGCAAAGGACTAAAGCCAAAAACTATCGATTCAGATGTCAGACGTTCATAATTAGTCTTGTTATCCCACCAAATGTAGGCGCCATGCATTATTAAAGAATGGGTGATTTCGACTACTTTCGGTGTTCCCGTGGAGCCAGAAGTTAGCGTTAAATAGGCTAATTCATTTTGTGGATCTTTTATTTCGACACTTTCGAATTTGTCGAAATCTATAGCTCCATCATATTTCAGTAAGTCATTTTCTACATTAGGTTTTTCATGGCCATCGATGGAAATTTTGTATTTACAGGAATTTTCTTTCCTTCGTTCCCAGTTGTTTAAACATTTTGAGCTGTATTTTTCTTCATATAAAATTACGGTGGGCTTAACGATATCCAACACGTATTTGATGTTTTCTTAAAAACAAAAAAAAACAAAAAAAAACAAGAACTATTATTAAAAATTTAATTTAATTTAGTTTAAAATAATTGGAACAAAAAATCAAAATATAAAAAAAGCTTCAACTTCTCGTTTGACGCATGAGCCTGGTCAAACCTTTTCAGTTTCAAAGGTTATTTTAAAATATTTAGCACTTAGCTAGAGAGAGTCTGAGAGTCTTGTTTATAGCATTTGTTGCTCTCTTCAGAGTTCTAATTTCTTGCTTTCGCAATAAACTGTCCATTAGCCGCATTTCACCGTCACTCATAATTCTTGAATGAATTCCAGAATATGTTTATGTTCTTAACTTTCTTTTTTTATCACTGGAAAAGATGTCCGATAAAAAAGCTAACTTCTTTTGTAATTATTCTTGGGGAATACCTATTTTCAGCTAGAACGACTGAAATTTATTCTCATTTTATTTTTAATATATTTGCAAAGAGAAATTTTAGTTCTTATCTACTAAACTGTCAGGGATGCCACTTAGGTTCAATCGGACCCAATTTGGTAATTTTTTTTATTTCATGCTCGCAAAGAAAACAAGGCGAGGAGCAAGATTTGAGGTTGCTGCAAGTACCTAATATTTATTTTATTATACAATTAAGCAAAAGGTATTTCAATAGGTCCTTTTAGCAAAACATTAATTTTTAGTTTCGTTTAATATAATTGTAAAGTTTTAAATATTTACATTTTTATCTAGTACTTAAGAAATGTGCAGACTTGCTTATTCAGCACTGCGCTTCTATGTAGATAACTAACAGTTATATGTTGCAACAGTGACCAAAACTTTTTTAGGAAATCGGTTATTATAACATTTAATTGACATTAAGAAAAATTCGCTGATATCTCTGTCGGTAGTTGAGCCATTGAACCAAAATTATTTTAAAATTTTTAAGGGATTAATACAAATATACGTAATACATATGTATATGTATATATAAATAATAAACTGCAAAAATTTACTTTGTTTGGGTCAAAGACATGTATATATATGTATATTACATTTAATACCAACTTTCTTTAAATATTAGTACAGATAAATACAATTTGGAAACACTTTTAAAATATTAACTACAAATAAATCATAGAAATTACTTTGAACAAATAAATTTTAATAAAATATATAATTCTAGCACAATTTTTTATATCTTTTATTTATTTTAAAATACTTCAATCATTGATTTTATATTTGAAAATGCAATAAAGCATTTAATCGGTAGGTTTTGGTCCGGTGTATGAGAATTTATTTTTGTTGTGGCAGCCCTGTAGCAAGTATTCCATTTTTTTTTATTTTGCAAAATACATGTGACTAATTAAGATTTTTAAAAAGATTAATAATAAAACGTAAAAATTTAAAAACATTTAAAAACTTAAAAATATTGTAAAGCTCTGCTAAAATGTTACACTATACGGTTTACTTGTTAGTCTTTAAAACACTTTCTAATCAAGCTATTTTTTATAAATGTTCAAGCGATTATACTATCTACATGTTTTTAAAAATATGAATAGCACCTCTTTCGTTTCTATTGTTTTCATTGTTTGTCAATTGAAATAGGAAATGAAAAAATGTTATCAGTCATATTGACGTGTAAAAATAAAATCAATTAATTAAATAATTAATTCAACTTCTAAAACCTGAATATTTATTTCACCATAAAATTTATTTTACTATAACAAACAGTCCCATCAGAAAATTAAGTTACAAAGTAAGTTTTATTAGGGTAATAAATGTTATACTGCGCAATTTTAATAAACTATTAATTTAATTTTAAGTTAAACAATAACTAAATTTTAATCAGGCTTGAGTTCATTTAACATTCTTATTGTTACAAAGATTTTTTTTTAAAACTGTGATAAATGAAAGAATTAATCTGAAAAATTTTATTTTTACCGACACTATCCGAGTGGAATGCATTCTCGAAACCAGCTACGATTTCATTATCAGCACTCTCTGATCGGTGGTTACATGTTGGTTGTAAATATCATCTTTTTAACTCCCGGGACTTCAGTTAATTGAATTCGGTAACTACTTTTAGTTTTCTTTTCATATATTTTTACCACAATGTGGTAGATTAAAATTTACCAAACAGCAACCCTTTTACTTTTGGTTGTTATTATCTTTCATTTATAACACTACTAGAAAAGCCCGGCGCGCGTTGCTACGCCCCCAATGAATAAAAATGCATTCTGAATTGAAATTGAATATCAAGTGCAAAAAGCTAAATATTATAACTTTTTTAATGGGCGTGGCACTGCCCACTTTTCTATTCACGAAAGTGTATAGTCATGACAGCTCAATATGTCTGCAAAGTTTCAGAAAAATTGGTGAAGTGCAAGAAGCTAAAAATTATAACTTTTTTTATGGACGTGACACTGCCCACTTTTCTAATCACGGAATTATATAGTCATGACAGCTCAATGTGAGTGCAAAGTTTTAGAAAAATCGGTCCAGTGGAATTACCTCATAATTATAATTTTTTATGGGCGTGGCCCCGCCCACTTTTTTAATCACGAAATTATAAAGTCATGACAGCTCTATGTGTGTGTAAAGTTTCAGAAAAATCGGTCCAATGAAAGAAGCTCAAAATTATAATTTTTTTATGGGCGTAGTTCCGCCCATTTTTTTAACCACGAAATTATATAGTCATGAGAGTTCAATATGTGTGCAAAATTTCAGAAAACTCGGTCAAGTAGAAGTAGCTAAAAATGATAACTAATTTTAATGGGCGTGGCCCCGCCACTCTTTTCCATCCATAAACACTCCCTGGAATGTGTACATCAACTTGCCAAAGTTTGAGTCCGATCGTTTTTACAGTTTCGGAGTCTATAGTTAACACAGAGATAGATTTTTGTCCTGCTCTAGCCACCGGTTAGGTTGCCATAAAAACAGATGATTGTTATTTGACCAACATTGAATGAATGATTGTTTGCACCGTGCCCTGTGCTTATGTAAATTGAATTTTTATTTTATCGAACTTTTTCTGTTTATTAAACTAATATTTAAATTTTAATCAGGCTTGAGTTCATATTAACATTCATTCATAACAATGTCGGTAAAATATAATTTTTCTAATTTATTCTTTCATTCATCACAATTTATAAAAAAAATTCTTTGTAACAATATGAATGTTAATACGAACTCAAGCCTGATTAAAATTTAAATATTAGTTTAATAAACAGAAAAAGTTCGATAAAATAAAAATTTAATTAAACAAATACTTCTTTATAACACCGCATCACACGACTATCCTCCTGAGAACGAAAAAATGTTTCAAAACTGTTATTTAATGACTTTTTTTTATCATTCTAAGCATTTTTAAAAAATGGTTTTTACCTCTGAAAAAATATTTAAATATATGAAGTTCAAAAGGGCAATTTATAATACATAACAAAATGTCAAAAAAATTTCCCTTAAATATCCATAAAACGTTTGAATCCAAAAGTCTGAAAATAATCATATCAAAACGATAGATGTATCACATCTTGGCCCAAAATATCTTTAAACAGTTTACCAGTAAGATATTTGTTTATTAAATAATTTCATACTGTAGTTTTATATCACAGAATTAAATTAAATAATTTGTTGTACTTTTAGTAAAAGAGTAATAGAATTTTTACATAAACTAGTCAAATTGTATGTTATCTCACCCAGTAATTTCCGTATCTTCCGTATCTGGGACTTATTTGTTAAAAACTAAAGTAACTTAAATATTCTTAATTTCTCTCTTAACACATAAGATTTTTATATCACATTTATTTTAAATCGCAAATGTTCAACAACAATATTATACGAAAATATATTACGAAAATATTTCTATTACAATTTTTCACTATGTCGCTTACTCACCTTCCGCCATAGAGACCTCAAAGTAATTTACTAATGCACCAATCAAAATACAACCCATTGTCAGCACCGAAGCATGTTCATTGTTCATGCAAAAAAACCCTACAACATCACCCTTCTGCACACCTAAACGTTGAAGATTTTTTGCTACTTTAATTGATTGTTCATAAATTTCCTTGGCGGATTTTTGTTTGTTTGTTTCATAGAAATAATCAATGATTTTATTGGGATCAATACTACGCATTGTTTTTAAAAATTTCTCTCCCAGGGAACCGTTAATTTCATCCTTGTAGGGATAATGTAAAGAAGTCCAAATTTTTTCATTTGAATCGTAAGTGATTTGTAAAAAATCCTGAACCATTTTAAAAATGATCTTTGATTTAATGTAATTAATATTTTCTGCGACCTCAAACGATGTTGATACTTTCAGTAGCGCGGTAGAACTAAAAATTTATTTATTTAGTTTGCAATTGTCTGATTTCTTTTTTAAATATTAGTTTTTAAATTAATTAAATTTACTTTACATTGTTTTTGTACTACTTGTTATATTTGGGGTTATTATTTTTACTATTATTATTATTATTCTGTATGTAGCAAAATTTATTGTAATTTTTTTAAAGCTTCAATATTTTATTACTGTTGTGAATAAAGAGTATAAATATTGAATATAGTAAATATATAATATATGTACTATGTATCTGGTTGATACCGGATTCACATTACTTTTTTAGTACATTGACATATTTAGAATATTTGTATTAAAGGCAAAATACCATCACACAGTGGTTCCTTTTGAAGAAAAAATTGTAATAAATATGTATCTTTAAAACTACCTATACGAATTGAATTAAACGAACAGGCCACCAAATATTGTTAACCTTTGCATTTTGGGACAGGGTAACAAATACTGTTCCTCTCAAAAGTTATATTTATACCCTTCATCTGTGGTCCACAAGCTATGCCATTCCGATTGTAATTTCTTTAATAGCCCTTTCCGACCCCATAAAGTATATATTTTCTGAAAGCTTATGACTTGGTAAGTTGATTGAATCATGTCCGTCTGTTCGTCTATCCCTCCGTCCGTCTATTTGTGTGTTCGTCTATCCGTCTGTCCGTGGGTTGGTTGAAATCAACTTTAGAACGCCCATATGTTACTCAGATCTGTGTTTGGTCTCAATCTTTTTCAAATATCTGGGAATGAATGAAATCCAGCATGATTGTCCCATTACTTTCAGTAAAATGAGCAAATGAACATGACTGCCTCTGTTTCTTTCCATATTTTTACCACAAAAATCAAAATTTTTCAGTCCTGGGTTAATTTATAAAGATGTTTGTTACTATTTACTACGATACGATATGCTTTAGAGATATTCTTGAAAATTGTTGGAGAAATCGATTGCTAATCCAGAAAGTTATAGGCTAAAATAACATTAAAATATTCCAAGTTATTAAAACTTTGAACTAATTTTTTTAAATGCTACAGACACCGGAATACAAGTTGTATTCTCAAAAATTACTACTAAGAAAAACTAACAAAGCGGTTTATAACTAACTGAGATGTAAGCACAAAAATACCAAAGCGCTTCAGTGTTTTTCCTTAAACTTAACAAGCGAAAATCGATTGGTTCCGGTTTTTGGATAACAGAGAGGAACGATATGAGTATCAACAAGTAAGAGCGCTATATTCGGCCATGCCGAATCTTATATACCCTTCACAACGTGTAGTCATGAAATAACAGTAGTTTGTATCACCATTCCCCATATGAACTACGTACATACATATAAAAAACATACATATATAAACAAGTAAGAGTGCTATATTCGGCCATGCCGAATCTTATATACCCTTCACAACGTGTAGTCATGAAATAACAGTAGTTTGTATCACCATTCCCCATATGAACTACGTACATACATATAAAAAACATACATATATAAAAACATCCCATTGTAAAATTATAAATTTACGTATGTATGTTAAAAAAAAATACAAAAAAAATACAAACAAAAATTTTAAACATTTTTTTTTTTAAATAAAAAAAAAAAATTTTTTAAAATTTAACAAAAAATTTTTTTTTTTTAAATAATTAAAATATTTATAATAAATATAAAACAAAAAAAAATAATAAAAAAAAATTTAAAAAAAAATTAAAAAGATAATAATAATAAAAATATAAATAATATATTAAATAAAAAATAAAAAAAAATAAAAAAAAATTAAAAAAAAAAAAAAAAAAAATTTTTGTTTTTGGCTCAGGTGGGATTCGATGCCACGTTTTCTCTAACCAGTATACACGTTTGTATGTATGTATGTATGTTGTTGTTGTAATGTTGTTTTTGTAAAAAAAAATCGAGGTGGTCGTGAGTTTTTGCTCATATCTCAGTTGTTTATAAACCGATGTTTCTGATTTTCAATACCGATCTACTCCCGAATATTTCTGATATTTAAATACCTCAACATACACACGGACAGACTGACAGAGCTTAATCGACTCCCCTATTCATAAGCTTTCAGAAAATATATACTTTATGGGGTCGGAAATGAAAATTGTAGAAATTTCACACGGAATGACAAACCTATATATACCCTTTTTCACTGTGTGAAGGGTATAAAAAAGGCATCAAATAGCAAAAATTTAGGACACTAAAAAAATTTAACATGCAAGATGATCGCCACTACAAAATTGCGTTCAATTAATTCTGACTTCAACTCCCTGATTATTGGTATCCAACGAAAATACTTAGCCTGTGAAATACAGTAAACTATGAAGAAGTTAAAATCCAAGACGGCGTCCAAAATAAAATGGAGGATATATAGCTCAAAAATAGTAATTCCCGCTTGACCTTTCAACCCCCACAAAACTTAAAATGCAAGATGACCGCCACTACAGAATTGCGTTCAATTAATTCTGACTTCAACCCCCTGATTATTGGTATAGAATGAAAAGACTTAACCTGTGAAATACAGTAAACTATGAAAAAGTTAAGATCCAAGATGTCGCTCTAAACAAAATGGCGAATAGTATATTTTTTCAACCCCATCAAAATGCGTATTAAATGAAAGCGCTTGACTAGCAGAATACAACCAACTACGTAAAAATTCACAATAAAAATAGCAACGGTGATGATGATGGCACGGCCTTTTATAGTTTGTTACTTTTTTTTTTTTTATTAAAAATAATCATTTTTGAACGCTTAAATGTTTGAGCTAAAAAGAAAAAGAACTATATACCGTTCAATTGGCCATTAGACAAGCAAAACTATTTTGAAAATACCTTGAAGGAACTACCGGTTGAAAATAAAGAAAAGAGATGAGTAAAACATCAAAAAATTATTTAGATTTAATTTAGATAAAAATTATAAAATACTAGCTAATACCCGGTGTGCTTCGCCACCCCAAATTTTAGTATTTAATTCATATGGCAGGTGCCACGCCCACTGTTGTTAATGCACCCATTTTTTCCATAAATATTTATTTGAATATCAAAGTTGCTTTTGCAAAATTTTAGTACTCTAATCGATATCGTTTTCCAGATATACGAATTTTAGTATTTAATTCATATGGCAGGTGCCACGCTCACTATTGTTAATGCATTAATTTTTTCCCTAAATGTTTATTTGAATATAAAAGTTGCTTTTGCAAAATCTTAGTACTCTAATTGAAATCGTTTTCCAGATATACGAATTTTAGTATATAATTCATATGGTAGGTGCCACGCCCACTATTGTTAATGCACCCATTTTTTCCATAAATGTTTATTTGAATATAGAAGTTGCTTTTGCAAAATTTTAGTACTCTAATCGGTATCGTTTTCCAGATATACGAATTTTAGTATTTAATTCATGTGGCCACGCCTACTATTGCAAGTCCGCCCATATAGCCTATAGTTCCTTCCAGACATACAGAAAGATTCTGGGAAAATTTCAAGGAAATCGGTCCAGCCGTTTAACCGTCTATAAAGCACAAACAAACATACAAACATATAAACATACAAACACACATTGATTTTTATATATATAGATACCCTAACACTGTACGCATTTTTCGTCTTTAATATGAAATTACAATATAGAAACTATTATTCAGATTAGTTTACATTTGCCAAAGTTATTATTATTAACTTTTACGAACTGTAGAGCTACGTTGTGCATCCAAAATGTATCGACTGAAAAAATTTGGTTTTCGTTCTTAAGAGATTAGATATTTATTAAAATTTTTTTCTTCAAGAGAAACCACTGTATCAGCATCATATATCACATAATAATTAGTTAAAATAGTTAGCGATTGATGAACAAATAAACTAGGGTGATCCAATATTCGATTTTTTCGAAAAACCTGTTTTCGAATACATAGTTCGTTATTTTAAATTTGAGAAATACAGGGTGAATATATAATTGAAATAAAAGTACAGTAATTTGTAGAAAGTAAGAAACTTAATTAAGCAGCTAAATAATACAAAATAATAAAACAGGATCTAATTTTAATGTAAGCATGTTCATATATTTTCTTCTACTGATTACAATCAGGGTACACTTCATACGGTAAGCCTAATGGATCAGGTGATCGTTTATGCAATCATATGATTTGTTTTATTTTTTTATACTTTGGGGATTACATTTTTTGAATAGTGTTATTAAATGTATCTACTTCATCTGCGGGTTTTTTTTTGTAAATATTATAGATACTAGTTTACTATTCGTTACAAAGGTAAATGAAAATAAATTCATAGATTGCAAAAAATTGGTTTTTGTGAGCAAAAAAGACGGGTTTATTCGGCATAAGAAAATTCAGTATTTGGAAAAAACCGCTAGATGAAATGGAAAAATCCCGGGGTTTCAACCGGTTGTAAAACCGAGGCGATCATCATAAATTAAATTAATAAATAAACTAAATATACTACATATTTATAAAGATTTACTTTTACGGGTTTATTCGGCATAAGAAAATTCAGTATTTGGAAAAAACCGCTAGATGAAATGGAAAAATCCCGGGGTTTCAACCGGTTGTAAAACCGAGGCGATCATCATAAATTAAATTAATAAATAAACTAAATATACTACATATTTATAAAGATTTACTTTCATAATGCTTTCAATATCTAAAATGCTCAGGTATTTGCAAGATATCACTGTATTCGTCGCAATGTTTTAGTTTTGCATGACGCACACTCATTTCCAAAGAAACATAATTAAAGGTTTTCACGGGAATTTAGCAATATTTTTGAATTTTCAGAATTTTCCTGTGCTGCAAAAAATTCACTAAAATGATTTTGAATTTGAAGAAATTAAATTAACCTTATTGGTCGTGTGAAGATAAACATTTTTAGAATTTAAACAAATTAATAAATAACTTTAAAAAAAAAAGTAAATTTAAAATACATATACACTTTTTTAAAGGAACTGATAAAAAAATACAAAAGTATTAAACTTTTATTTGACATTTTGTCAAGAAAACAACCTACATATGTTGAAGAGTAATACACTCTGATTTGATTTATTAAAACATTTTGATTCCTTAGTTATACCCAATATATTTAAAACAAGATATAAATATGTAAAAGCCTACAAAAAAGCATATGTGTTAACATCCTTTTTTATCGTTATTACCCATTATTAAATACAAAATTAGCAACTTATATGAAAAGAATTTAAAATTATAGACAAACAAAAGTTTCAAACATTAGTAAAACAAAAGCGACTACACTTAAGCAAAATGGTGGAATATGTCGCCGGAAATGAAACTTATGTTGCAAATACTCACAACAAGTCTAAATAGTACATTCATGCTGCCAACTTTTTTTTTACAAACAATTTTTGTAAAAAAAAACTACTTTATCACTGACTAGTTAACCAAAGTATAACACTGCATGAATGAAAGAAAAAAAAAACGAAACGATTACAAACTACAAACAAAAACATTCGTTTTTATACGAATGAGAGTTTAAGTGCACTACATACATAGTATTCACTATTATATAAAATACGAGGGATATTAAAAAATTTCTTAAAGTGAAATAACAACTTATTCTATTATTTCAAAAAAATTCTTATTAGTTACCTTAGGTCCTATATATTGACAGTCAATTGGAAAAAAACATAAAGAGTGCTATATTCGGCTGTGCCGAATTTTTTATACCCACCACCAATTTTTTTTTTTTGTACTTTAATAGTTCAAATTTATTTTTTTATTTTATTTTATTTTGTTATCAACAGTAATCGCTATGGAATAATCTCTTTGTATCTTTACTTAAATATATAATACTTTATTTGTGTAACTTCGAGTTGCTATTAATTTATTTTCTTAAATTTATTCTTACAATAACACCTTAAGTATTTCTACATTAAAAATTATACTGCTGACTCTGTTTTACTACAGTGTTGTATTTTTACGGAAACTGAAGAGCAGAATTCGCCAGGTAGAGGTACTTAAAAAATTATATTCATGATATTCCTACTATATAATTAATTAATGTTTAAATTTAACTTAGATTAGCAACAAATATTTTATTGGCATATTAAAATATACCAGAAAGCTACATATGTGACACATCTAATCTGTCGCTTGTGTAAGCAGTAGGCGGTTAAGTAGGCGTCTCAAAGTAGTTTTTGCTGGTAAGTTAAATTTAGATATTTTAATATAGTGTCTTTTATTCTTTTACAATCTTTGGCCAAAGAGGAAATATATGAACTTAAGATAAAGGGTCATAGAGAAGGTTGCCATCAAAAAGGGCGTGTCACATTATTTTTCAGTCATTACATTTTCTTTGATCAAAAAGTAATGCTTGCAAAATTTCAGAACCGTACATCTAATTTGAACAGTTTTATTACGTTTTAAATTTTTAATATACCAAAAAAGACACTGTGTGGTAAAAATTTTTAAACATTTTGATGTTTTGCAACATATAGATTTCAACAATTTTCAGGAAAGGATATTATTCTTACTCATGAAATTCTATTGGTCTATGTCAATGCAATTAGACACAATCGGATCTTATTCGATGTAAGAAGGATATTTGTTTTTCGACCCACTATTAAATTTCAAGCTATAGCTCTCTTCCTAATGTACTATCCATTTAATTTAATTTAATCCATTTTCAATATTCTGGTACGATTTGAGCTCCCTCGCTATTCGCTTCGAACTCTATCGTGCTTTCAACAGGCGGACAGATGGACAGACTGAGCTAGATCATCATAAAATGTAACCAGAATTCATATGTACTTTATGGGGTCTTAAATGGATATTTTAATGTGTTACAAACGAAATGACAAAATGAATATACCGCCTTTTTTGTGGTGGGTATAAAAACAAGTAACAATACTTTATTCGGAGGTGTGGAAATTGTTAATACCCTAAACCGTAATGACCACATCGTAGAGTAGCTTAGATTTCATATTTAATGCTTAACTGTATTCTTTCATCAAGCCCTTCTTTTTCCGGACTTAGGTAGAAAAAAATTATCCGCCATGTTATCCATCCGCCATGACAGCATCCTAGATTTTACACTTTTTCATAGTAGTATTCTACGGGCTTAGCCCTTTTATACGGAATCAATGCTAAGGCGCTGAAATTTATTGTACGCCATTTTGTAGTGGTACCCAGCATAAAATTTAACTTTTACATAATGTGTATTTTGCTAATAAAGTTTTTTCATAGGCAGCCCCTTCTAATTATCTCGGTTATCCCAAAGATGAAAAAATCGATTTTCCTCTGACTTGTAGGTTTTTCTAGGAATTAACTTTAAATGTCATAGTTTGCGTTTTGCAACTTTCTGGATAAACTTAATGTATAAGAAAAAAATATGTATTTTTCCAGATAATGTTCGCCTATAACTCTGCGGCTAGTGACCTATTTTCCGAAACTTTGTACGAATATCACAAGAAGCATGTTGTATCTCTAAATATTAGCAAACGTTTCTATAAATTATCTTAGGGTAAAAGAAATGTTAAATTTTGTAATTATTTTTGTATTTATTCAATACTATCTTAGAAAGTTAAGAAGTAATTGGGCTGCATTTCAATAGCGAAAAGCGAATATTTCCAAGTGAAATATGTCTGGCTTCAAAAAGTTAATTTCAATGACAGACGGACACTGCTTCTATATTCATAAGCTTTCAGAAAATATTTACTTAATGGGATCATAATAATGATAAAGCTATATGTGTGTATCCTTGGCACCACAGGTAAAGGGTATAAAAATTTTAAAAGGAGAAATCATTTTTTTTATAGCAATAATCATTGATAAGAGAAAGTACAAACGATCAGCTGATTAGTTAGGGGTACCCTTAAAGATCTTAATTACTGTTTTTTAAGGCAAATTTTAATTCAAATACGGCATTGTCAGTACTTTCTGTTGGCGTGTAATTACCCAAATTAAGTCATATAGTTGTTGTTACCATCTGGAAAGTACAAAATATTTATTTCTGATAAAATTCAGGTACAATTTGAAATAGCTTTTTTATAACCTTTACCTCTAGTTGCAAGAGTTTATGCAGTATATAGTTATGTCACGTAACGCAATGAACCTTATTGGTCTCCTAGTGTAAGTGTAGAAGGCAGTTAATGCTTTCTGCAACCCCCTTTCCTACCTAGTTATGTCATACTATTTATAATTTTCACAATATTCATTTCCGATATTTTTACAAATTGATTCTTTTAGTGGTCACAGTTAGAAGCAATTACCGTGGTTATCCTAAAACTCAATACTGCTGCCCTTGGAAATCGAAGCCACTATTTCAAAACTTATCCTCGTAATCTGTTCTTATGTATTTATATACATACATGTGTAATATTTTGTTACTAATAGCGCGAAATTATTACTACTTTTATTTCTATTAAAATTGCACTACATACTGAAGTACACAAAAAACCAGAGAATGAAACCTCTTTACTGACTTGATGGTTATACGACATCCATAAATGAATGCCATGTTTAAATTTTTCTTATATCCATTTTGTTTTCATTTTGCTCTTAATTTTGTTGTTTCAACTCTCTTCAGGCAACTGAAAGTGTTTTATGTTCCGTAAATGAAGCTGAACATAAAAGTATAAAAATAATGCAACAGGGAAGACTATTTACTTCTGCCAAGAAAGACTGACTGACTGTACAAACAACTACAACAATAAAAGAAACAAAGAAAGTTTGTTGTTAATATAAGAAACAATGAAGAGTGATAAAAATACGTGCGTTCAATTTAAAAAAAAAACACTTAAGTTAATGGTGCGGTGTTGCTCGGCATTTATTCCAAGGTTTTTCATTAGCTTCATTTTCATTTTTGTAATTTTTCTTTTTTTACCCACTTATTTACGCCTTCTGTTACAAATTCATTCATTGTTAGTTAGCTGTTCAAGTATTTTTTCTTTTATAAGACCTACAGCTGTTACTAGATGGTTGTTTTATGATGAGTAGTATACTTAAATGGATTTTTGCAAGGAAACAACCAACTCGTTGTGGTTTTTATTTTCTTTAATTTTTATTTCACGTTTTTTAATTTGAAAGTGTATATTCGGTTTTTGCTCTTTTGGTTTAACAACATTGAAATATTAAATGTTTGATAGCCAATATGAAGCACATCGACTTTAGAATTGGTTTGTGGTGTAAGTAAATACAATAAAAAGGAGCCATCTTGGAAGGTAAACATACTACGTTGAGAATGTTAGAGAAAAATATTACGAACTCCCGTGCATAATATTTAAACTTTCCCTTTATGTTTCACCAATGATGCTACGAACTGTTTTTCCTTTTGCTCACTTAAAGTCAAAGTCATGTCCTTTACAGAGTTGGCAAGTCTCACATACTTAATACTAATAAAAAACAAGCACTCTGTATTCGTCCGTGCCTTATCTTATAAAATACAATTTTGCTTAATTATTTTCGATAACATTTTAGATTTTGAATTTTTTCATAGTTAATTGTATTCTACTAGTCAAGTAATTTTATTTTTATATCCATATTGTTGGGGTTTTGTTGAGGGCGCCATCATGGATTTTAATTTTTATAGTTTACTATATTTTATTGGTAAAGTCCTTTCATTTGATACCACTAACGTAGGGATTGCAGGGACAAAGCTGTAATCCGCCATTTTATTTAGGACGCCGAATGGATTTTAAGTTTTTCATAACTAACTGTATTTGATAGGACAAGCCCTATCATTTAGTACCAATATTGAGGAAGTTGTGCGGGTATATATTTAGATTTAACCCATATATAAATTTATTATACGCCATTTGGTAGTAGCGGCCATCATGGATTTTATAAAGTGTATTATTTTTGGCTAGTAAAGCCCTTTCGTTTGATGTCCATGTCGACTCTCGCGATTATCTGGAAGCTAAAAAAACTTGTTTTCTTGTTTGATTTGGTTCCAATAGCGATTTATTCCTGAATATTTACAAAAGATTGGTAGCACATACAGAACTGTACCATATGTGGGTGTATCTAATAGTTGATTTATACCAATATTTTAGTACAAACGGAATGGCCAAGCTATATACTTGTATACCTGGTGAAAGGGAATAAACATTTTAAAAAAGAACAAAATATCAACCCTGTTGGAGACATTTGTGTTGGTAATCATAATATATCTTTAATTACAACATGTTTTTCTTATACTGTGTAATATTTTTAGTATACAGTTAAGGTGATAATTTATAGTATATGTTTGTACAGTTTGTCTAACACATACATGTGTATTTACATATCTTTGAAATTTAACTTGCACTAAAAAAAATTCTTAAATAATAACGGCTATATGCATAAAAAGTAGTTATTTTATGGCTATAGTGTACAATAGTTATTAAACGCTTTTTGTATTATAAACCACTAATAAGAATTTGTATTTATAAACGTACAATAACACTTTTATAGTTATTAAATGTTTGTAGTGATTTTATTAGTATGTATGGCAACGCTTTTTATATTTATTTGTCATTTTATTGTTAGTGGTGCTTATAACTACTATAAGATTTACTCGGGTATCAAGTAAAGGTAAAATTTTTTATAAAATTAAAGCACAAAAAGGTCATCGAAAAAATCAAAAGTATATAACTTTGGTATATGAAAAATTTTGAGCAAAAATTATAATACAAATATTAATTATTTACCTATTTTGTTAATAACAATAAGAAAAGTATTCGGGTTAAAAGTTTGTTTACGTTTTTCTTACATCACTATTATAATTTTCAATTTTATTTAATTTAAAATATGTTAAATTTATTATTTTCTTTTGTATAAATTGCACTTATGTATCTATATGTCGAAATGTGTTAATCTAATCAATTTTAATATTTCAATTACTTTTTCTTAACTTTTTTTTACAAAATTTCTTGAAAAAAATTTTTTAACGCAATTTATGCATGAAATGTCGCCTTATTTTTGGTTTAAAGAAGGGTAAATCAAACAATAAAATTTTTGATTTTATAAATGGTTTATAAAAGGTTTATAAGTCTATTAATGGTTTATGAATGCAACAATAGTGAATTTTGCTTAAAAACGACTTATAAGCCTGTTATAAGTTTTTATACATATGGCCGTAAAATAATATTCTATAAAAGGATCTTCACTGTTCTTCTTTAAAACGTTTGCCTAATTTAAAAACTTTCTTCTCTATTATTATTACTTTTTAACCAAAGTTTTAGAAATCGTCTGTTGGGTGTAAGTACCCGTCTTTTATTTCATTTGAATCGAAAGACACATGGCCATAGCCAATGTCGACTAAGAAAATTATTACTTTTTAGGTGGATTTAAGCGCATTCTTTTGATGTGGTTACATGTGTGTACATGTTAACTTTAATGTTACATTCGTTTGATTTTATTACTCGCATCTTTCCTTCAACGTTCGTTCATTCATTTAGTTATTGCTGTTCTTGTTTTTAATACCCATCTCTAAAGAAATTGTGTGAGGGTATATTTATTTTGTCATTTCGTTTGCAACATATTGAAATATCCATTTTTGAACCCATAAAGAATATATTTTCTGAGTTCTGGTTTTATTTTATGATCACATAGTTTTCTCCGTCTGTCTATCCATCTGTTGACAGCACAATATAGCTCGAACTAAAAATGCTAGGGATATCAAATTTGGCCACAATATTTCTCATGCATAAGGCTTATTTGATATTTCAAATTGGCTAAGTCGGTATATTAGAACGGGAGATGTAGCTTGTAATGCAAGAGTAGGTAAAAAAACAATGTCATTCCAACATCGAATAAAATCCGAATTTGTCTAAGCGTGTTGACGTAGAGTAATTAAATTTCCAAAGTATATTTTCTGAATAAAAAAATATTTTTTCCAAAAAATTGCTCAAATCTTCAGATTATAGAAGTGTATTTTGCGGTACATTTTAAATATAAAACGTAATAAAACTGACAGAATTAGTTGTATGATTCTGAAATTTTGCAATCATTGCGTTTTGGTCAAAGAATTTGAACTAATGGGAAATAAATGTTACACGCCCACTTTTACGCCCACCTACCATATAACGCTTTATCTCAAATTCATATAATTTCTCTATGAATAAAGATTTTGGAAGAATAAAGGACTATATTGAAATATATAAGTTGCATTTGTTAGTAGAAACTTTATTGGCATGCCTACTTTAACGCCCACTTTCATTGAAATAATAAATTTACAAAAACATTTTACTAACATATCGAAGTTATACAAAGAAAGTGATACATATTTTAGTATAAAGAGATTATTCCATAGCGGTTATTGTTAATAACAAAATAATAAATTTTGTGCTATAAAAGTACACGAAATTGGTGGTGGGTGTAAAAGATTCGGTACAGCCGAACATAGTGCTCTTACTTGTTTTTATTTAAAAGCATATTTTTATAATAGATTTTAAACAAATTTTTAAAATTATAAATCTTACAGAACAGACTTGTGTGATAAATTTCATATTCATTTGTATGGTAAATTAAACATAATTAAGTCCTTAACTGCCTAAATTTCCAAATTTCGCAATTAAGGTGTATGACTGAACAGAGTATTACATTGTGCTAGATGGAGCAGCTGCAAGCAAATCGCAGACTCGTTGTTGACTAACTTTTAATTTACTCTTTGTTCTCATCAAAATATTAAAATTTATAAATATTAACAAAATATAAATATTATATTTCTTTTAATTTCTTTAATAATATTTTTATCACAGAAAGTATGCTTTTCTCTTCTCATTCCTTATATTACATTTCAGTTTGTATTTTCTACAACTATTTTAAATTCTAAAGGCATTCAGTAGAGAAAATAAAGAAGTGTTATGGAAAGTTAAAGGCAAAATAGAAATAGAATACTGCATTGACTAAAATCGTTGCATACAACAACAATAAGAAAACTTTAAATAATCGTTAAACATTTTTATACATTTCACAAATTTGCTATTTCTTTTTAATGTTTCTTAAAGAGAGAACTGGAAAAAAATCTAAAATAATAATGAAATAAAAGAAATATGTATGTACTTAAATACAATAATAAGCAAACTTTTACACGAAAATAGTAAATTGCTTTAACTTTCTGAAATTTTTTTCATCTCTATTTTGTTGATATTTTACTGCAAAGTCTTTAACAACTTCTATACACCCTTTAAATTCTTTTATTTTTTTACATTCTTTGTTGTTATTAATATGCCAACAATATCCATCTTAGAAAGCTATGTATTATATGCTATTGTTGGAGGTGGCTGCTGAGTTAAAAAATTGCTTTAATTCTAGATTGCAACTTACAAAACACGCAGCTTTGGAGTTTCTTGTAAATGCAGTAAAGAAATTACGTTGAAGTGTTGTATGCTCAACTAATTCTTAAGTGTTACAAAATCTATCCAATACTATTCTAAAGGGTGATACAACCACAATGCACTATGTTAAATGTGTGAGTCGCGCAATAATGTTAAGCTTTTTGGTCAACTTAATTTGACATTTCTTTGTTTCAGTGTTTTACATATTTAATATGGATATCCAATTGAGCCGCGCGTTAAGAATGTTGCAGCATTTTACGAAAATGGGCCATCAAATCCAAATGCATTTCGTGCACTTCGTGATTTTTTTGGTCAGCATTGAATGCATTGTGCTTTTTAGCAAGCTTGATATGTAGGGATTTTGAAAAAACCTGTTTATTCTTGCCCAATGTGTTCTGCGGAAAACGTTGCTGTTGTTCGCAATAGTGTCAAATAGAAATATAATCCTCGATTCGTCACCGTGACCACCAATTG
Organism: Phyto melanocephala; assembly: GCA_941918925.1. Lineage (NCBI taxonomy): Eukaryota > Metazoa > Arthropoda > Insecta > Diptera > Rhinophoridae > Phyto > Phyto melanocephala. Next base: position 109,763,393 of record OW799234.1, read on the forward strand.
AACATAAACATTGTCCTTAAAAGTATGGCTCATCGCATAGTGGTATGTCATGGAAGCCATGGCGAGTATTTTCCGATATTTTGTTTAACACGTAATTGTCATACTTGATTATCTTAAAAAAATAATAATTCTCCAAAAACTTCTCGTTTTATTTACAACAAACATCGTGCGTTTTGGTTGGACCACCCTATACAATAAACTATACAACGCAATACTCGACACAACAGAAGCAAATAAAACTGTAGTATACACTGCCGAACACAAATAACAAGGAAAAAAATCGACGTAAAAAATTCATATATAAGTGCTGCAGAAGTACCAAGAAAAAAACAAGTGTTTTGTTTGAGATACTATTAAGGAGGGAAAATTCGAACCTAATAATTATAATCCTATAAAAAAATAAGACCAAAACTAAAAATGAGAATGGAACTTAAAATTCAACTACAACAGAATACAACTTACTTTTGATTTTCTAATATAAAACTCAATTCTACCCGAACATATACTAAGCAGAGTGCACACTTTTTTAAATTGTCACACAGCTAATTTGCAATTCTGTAGAAGAATTTAATGTTAACTGATCACCACAACAGTAATTAGAATTATTAAAATAACTAAGTATCGCTAGAATTTATAACCCGTAGAGTTTAATTAATTTCACATAATTTGTTATGTCTAACGATTTAAAAATATTGTTGCTAGACGTGTACCTGCTCTTAAATAGCCAACACTATATTGTTCTCCCAAAAATGTTAAAGAATCCCTTAAGTTAGCCTCCTTAATCCAATTAAACGATGTTTCGCCATTTACGCTGTAACGATGTAATGAAAATATGACAACAATAGAATTGATAAGTTTAAGAAGAATTGTTGTATAATGGTTGAAAAATCTTTATTATTCTCAAACTTTTACCAACTACAACAGAAAATTTTTAGCTTAAAAAAAATTGCAAGCAGGAAAACATACAAGAGCTTGTGGAAATATTTTCTTCTTTCCATTTCGAGTCTTGCCTTAGATGTGATGGAGCTAAGTAATAATAAAAGAAAACTATTTTCATCCTTTTCTTTAGCTCTCTTCAAATTTATACCATTCAACAAAACTTTCTCTTTTTATACCCTCCACCAAAAAAATGGTGGGGGTATATTAATTTTGTCATTCCGTTTGTAACACATCGAAATATCCATTTTAGACCCCACAAAGTATATATATATTCCGAATCAGGGTTTGATTTTATGACGATCTAGCTATGTGCGTCCGTCTGTCTGTCTGTCTATGAGGCTCAAATACACCCAGAATATTTCTTAAACACAAGGTTTGTTTGGTATTAAAAAATGGGCTAAATTAAAATATTAAGAAAACTCTTAAAGCTCGTTATTTAAAAGCAGGTCAAAATAAGCTTGTCTATCCAACATCGAATAAAATGTAATTTTGTCCAAACGCATTAACGTAGAGCCATGAAATTTCGTATGTATATTTCCTAAATAAACGAAATATTTTTTTCAAAAATTGCTGAAATCTATAAACTAGGAAAGGAGTTATAGATCAAAAGGTTCGAAAATTTTTACCGCATACTATTTTTTTCAGTATATTCAAAATTTAAAACGTAGAAAAACTGACAAAATTAGTTGTATGATTCGGAAATTTTGCAACCATTGTTTTTTGGTCAAAGGATTTGTACAAACGGAAAATAAATGTGACACACCCACTTTTACGCCTACCTCCCATATAACGTTTTATCTCAAATTCGCATCTCTATGACTAAAGTCTTGGAAGAATAAAGGACTCTATATTGAAACATCTATGTAGAATTGAATAGCAGAAACTACTTTGACACGCCTACTTTAAAGCCCACTACATTTTCGAAAATATTTTTCTAACAAATCGAAGTTATAAAAAGAAAGTGATACATATATTAGTATAAAGAGATTATTCCATAACGATTACTGTTAATAACAAAATAATACATTTTATGCTATAAAATTACATCAAATTGGTAGGTATTAAAGATTCGGCATAGCCGAAAAGTGTGCTTTTCTTGTTTTTATTTCTTCTTGTCGCACTTCAATTCTACATCACTTAACTTTTTATTCATTTATTTCTTGCACTATATTCCCTCATCCATTTTCAGGTTGATGATGAATATTTAAGTTGGTGTCGTAGAAGGAGAGAACGTCTTAAAGTTCTGCAATTTTGTGATATTGCTTGGAAGGAAAAAACAACAACTATTTAAACTACAATTGCAGAAAAAAGTGAACAAAGACTTTTAAAAAAGAGAAAAGTTTTTCATTAAACATAAAAAGGTTAATCCGTAAGAAGGCAGCCGTAGCATAAAAGAAACTGACATTGTTTAGATTTTATGTTTTCAATGTCCACACATACCTACGTTGGCTCTATATACTCTTACCTATATACACATGTATGTGCGAACGAAGTAAGGTAAATCTGTTTTCGTGAAAGTGTATATGTGTATAATTATTGCTTTATTGTTTAAAACGATAAGATTGCTGGTACACATGCATGTGAGTGAGTTCTTTAGAAAATGTTGGCAGTAAGTGGCAGTTATGCTGCTAACACCAGCAATACATATACTTTTTTTCAGACATAAAAGAGATTTGCAAGTTTTTGTTTTGTTGTTGTTGGCATTAGTTGGTTTGCTTGTCAAACTTACTAAAAATGGATACGAATGTTGGATTACCATTACTAAGCTGATGATAATACGTAAAAAAATAAACTAAACAAAGGTGTCAGTCAGCATGTAAAGAAAATTAAAATGGTACAACCTCTTTCCGCATTGCTTTTATTAAATATCTAAATTTTGTGTAGTTGCCATACTCGGATCGTATGAGTAATATTTATATCAGCCTAAAATTATACTATAGATAGAAATGGTTTTCAAGAAAATAAAAAATGTATTACTCTCTGTTGTAAAGTTGCCATACATGTAATTTTACTTGTATTGTTTTATCCACGCCACCAAAAATGGTTTGGTGGTATATGTATATATTTGTCATATGGTTTGTAACACATTGAAATATCATTTAAGATCTCAAAAAGCATATATTTTCTGAGCACTGATTTCATTTTAGAACGATCCAGCTATATCCTACTGTCTGTCTGATAGGGCCAAAAATTAAACAGAATATTTTTTACATATAAATGTAAGTTTCTGAAATTCAATTATTAGGTGGGGATAATTCTACAACAAATACAAATTTAAAAAAACAAAATGGTTTTTATTACTGCTTTCATTTGCCGATGTTTCGCTGGAACAAGTAATCTATGTAAACTTAAATAATATATGACATCTCAGCCAGCATTTATGCAAAAAAAAATAGATCAGCTGAGTTGTCAACACCATATGATAAATAAATTCGACTTGACTAAGTCGGTCTCTTAGTAAGAGAGTTTGTTAAGCTTGTAATAGATGAGTAGATCATAAAAATGGCTTCAAAATAAAATAAAATTTTGTTTAAACGCATTGACGTGATAAAATTTCACCGGTATATTTCTTAAGAAAAACAGTATATTTCTTTAAAAAAGTTCAAATCAGACCCCTACAAAAAGTTTTTGATCAAAATATAAGACAGTTTTGCCGGCACAATGCCTTTTTAGTTTATTTTGAATTTCAAATGCCATAAAACCAACAGAATTAGATGTACGATTCTAAAATTTTGCAAACACAGGTTTTTGGTTATTATTATTGTTATTCTAAAAATGGAAGTGCCCCACCCACTTTAACGACCATCTCCCATACAACGGTTTTTCATAAATTCATATAATTTATTTTTGGAAAATGATTTTGGAAGAATACAGTTTTGCGGACCTATGCTCCTTGCAGGCGTAAAAGGAATATATATATATATACATTGCAGTCATAAATTTATAAGCAAAATGCCTAGTTTAAGGCCCACTTCTCAAATTTTGTGATAAAAAAATTGAGTAATATCATTTGTATTATTCATTTTGAGTTATAAAAAAATAAAAAAGTTTTGTGACATAAAGGTACTATGTACTGCGAAAACGGTTGTGGGTATTAAAAATTTGACACAGTCGATTATATTGCTCTTACTTGCTTAATTTTAAAATGATTAATTGCTTATAAATTCTTGCAAAAATATCTTTAGATTTTTTTAAAAAGTAGTCACTAAAAACTATTTTTAAATGTAAAAACAATTTTTAACGGTATTCCCTGCTTACTTATTTCTTTTCTTTGTGAATATTAAGACCAGAGTTGCTTAAAGAAAAAGATCTAAGAAAATTGATTCTTGAATCGCTAATCTTAAGTGTATTATATTTTAAATTTATATCGTACTGTTTTAACCATATCTTTTTTTATAATTTCTTAAATGCTTATTTCGTTAGTGACGCGAAAAATTCCCTTCAGTTTGCGTTCCTACAAAATTAAAAACTTTTTAGTCACAATCAAAATAAATTAATTAAAAACTCCTAAGTTGGCTTCAGACGAAACGTATTTTACATATGACTTGTTACTTTTTGAATCCATATGTAATTTCTTATTTCTGTCAAAATTTACATTTAATCATTTATATGTTCACCTGAACTTACTCACTTCATTATCAGTTAAACCCCTGCAAAATCAATTCTTTGGGAACGGATGAGATTTTATGGAATCATACTAATACAGATAATGTTGAATTGTGCAGTACTTTAATATCAACCAAGCACTGTTTCAAAGGGATCACACAACATGTATGAAACGTGCAGCAAAAAATTTTGCAAGTCATTTATAAGACACTTTTAGTTATAAAGGTAGGTAGGGAAGGTAGAACAGGCAGCTGTTGTGCAGCTCACTTGAGTCCATTATATTGAACTATTTGTGATACCTTAATAGAATAGAAAGAATATTATAGAAACAAAGAGAAGAAGAAGCAGACCAGTCCAGAATCTCTGGCGGGTATCGAACCAGCAACCTCTTCTGTGTCATTTATGTTTGACATGATTGTGATTTGAGTATAACACTTTTCTGTTTAACAATATTTTCTTAGTAATCATCTAGGAAATATGGTCCGATTGTTTGAATTATTTTCAATTTTCTTTATTAACAAAAACCATAGTTTTAATGTACCCTTACAGGAAGTAGTCCAAAGATGTCACACGAATAAAGTAAAAAAATTTTAGATCCCTTTCTTAAGATTATTTGGTTACCAAATGCTTGGCTCAACAAAGTGATGATTTTACACGCTGTAATTTACTTGAACCATATCTCCTGCAATAAGATAAATAATGACAGGAATGAAAAAGTAACGAATCTTGAGACGGAATTACTGAGACAGGCTTAAGATCGTGTACTCTGTCATACTCCCGTCTACATCAGCAATATTTTCTTATGTTTTCATGAATCGATTTATAGTATTACTTAGATGGATGACTATGCGTGCTGTAAACTTGACGCAATGCTCTATAGGCTTGGCGAACAGAGCGCAAATTTTGCTAATAAATTTCTACAATATGTAAACATTGTTCTGGTGTAAGTCTTTGCATGATGATTTGCAAAAGTCTAACACACATCACCAGTGTGGCAGCTAAATTGATAATAATAATAATAATATATACATATATATATGTATATTTTATTTACCAGTTGAACTACCAGTTATACCCAGCTAAACTACTAAGCAATTCTTTTATTTTTAATTTATAGTCAGAGTAGTACATTTAGAAATATTAAGCAACATTCGTTGATAATCATTTTTTTTTTTTTTGCAAAATTAAAAAAGGTTTCCATTTATTTATTTTTGTTCAAGAAATCCTCTCAACCTAAACACTTAATAAGCCAATATATTGATTTATATTTAAACAAGTTTCTACTTTACTTTATTCGATAATTTATGGCTAAAGCAATCAAAAACATTTTTGCAAACCTAAATATATGTAAGTGTTTGTAGTTGAGTTACAGCCTCATGCTACTAGACGATATTACAAACCAATTGGGTGAATCAATCGTGCAGAAAACCATTTTTATATATCCTCTTCACATACACTTTCTTATTTATCATCGCTATAACACTGTGCGCTCAGCTGGTCACTCAATTCTAATAGGTAAATTTTATTTTTCGTTATCTGTCTAAAAGTATGCTATAATTTACTTTAAATAGTTTTCTTCACCATACAGCAGGCGATGTAATAAATATGGTAATAAAATTTATTGAAGCACCCTGTGTTAGATTTGAAAAATGTAAGTGTTTAATAGAAATTTCAGGAAATTGCACGTGAATACAAACACACATAAATTTAAAAAAATTTATTAGATTTTTTATGTTTGGATGCATACACATGTGTAAGTACGTTATCAAGTAGGCTTTATTTTTTTTTGTACAATTTTCCATTATTCTCTTTTAGAATCGCATCAATTTTACTATTTGACAAATTTTCAATATTGTATTTAAAATAAGGCTGGCCTTTTTAGGCCATTAAAGATTTTATTGTATAAAACAGTGTGTGAAATTTGAAGTCAAGTTATATAAAAATAATTTTGCTATTTTTTAGATTGCCAAATATAAGTGCATAAATTTATGAAAGCCATTTATAAAAGAAAAGAAAAAAATATTGTGTTACTGTTTAACTTATTTAAGTACGTACATATACACGCTTGGAGGCTGACCAGAAGCAGGCTTTATAGTATGTAAGTATGCTTATATTGTTTGCTGTTCCTATTGTTAAAATCACTTCCGTTTGCTGTCTGCAAGTAAGTGCAAGTGTAGCGTAAACTTAGCTAACGAACAGTACGAAATTGCAGACATTTAAAGCAAAAAAAAAATTATATACATATTATTAAAGTTTACAATAGTCCTGATGTTTTTATGAATTCTATATAGTGGTCGAAATTAGACGGATATTTATACATTTTATTTTATTAGACCGTTGAGGTATGATATGTTTAAGGAAAAATATTTTACCTAATTTTTATATGGCGTTGATCAAAATAAAACTAAATCATGTGGTGTAGATTTTCTGGAAAATAATAGCGGAAATCACCCTTCGTTGCAAACATGATGCAAATGTTGCAGATCTTGCAAGTATTTTATATATTCTATTGCAAACGTTGCTTTTGAAAATTTCCACCTGTTTTTAGTGTTGGACATAAGTGCTTGTGTGGGAAATGTAATTTTAGTGTATATTGTTTTTGTGTTGTTGCAAACTAAAGAATATATATACTAGACTTGCAAGATCTGCAACATTTGCATGATCTGTTTGCAACGAAGGGTGATTTCCCCTAATGTACTATAAGGATTTGTTCTGCAACCGAGATAATATGTGATACACCATTTTGCTTTAACGCTCTCTTCTACTTGAATATTTTCAGATGTACTGTATTTTACTGATCAATATTTATTTATGTATATATTTTTGTTACAAAAAAATACAAAGTCCACCATTTCGTCGTGATGGCTATCTTTGATATTAATTTTTTTTTTATTGTTTACTGTAATCTACAGGTAAAGCCCTTTCAATTGATATCCATCCATAATGATGGTGTTTAAACAAGATAATTAACTCGCATGTTAGATTAAGGTGGCATCTTTGATATTAAAGTAATTTTTATCTTACCTTTATACTGGACGCCATCTTGGGTTTAAAATCTTTCAAAGTGCTGTCTATTATACTAGTCAAGTCCATTTATTAAATACTCATATTAAAGTAGTTGCAAAAATATATAATATTTTTCCGACGACATCTTTGATTTCGAATTTAGAGTTATTTTACTAGTTATTTCATATCAGCTAATACCCGTATTAAAGAAGTTCAAGAGAATAAATTTATAATAATTGTATTTGACCCATATATACATTTTTGCTTTTCAATTACCACCGCTATTTTATTTAATGTGCTATATTCGATTTTGAATTTGTTTGTAGTTTACTGTATTCTACCAGTCATTAATTTTTATTCGATATCCATATGAAGGGCCATTATTACAACTTGCCGTTAGCTGAAGGCAGGATTTTGTCAGATCGATTTGCATTATAAAGTTTTCATTTATTATCTTTTGATCCAATAAATATTATCATTATTAATTATAATATTAATACAAATTTTAAGTTGTAATAATGCAAAACTATTTATCATGCACAAAAATCCTACCTTCAACTAACGGCAAGTTGTAATAATGGCCCTAAGAGGGTTAAAGAGTATAAATACATCCGCCATTTTGTTTCGGTCGTTTGGGGTTTTTGATTTTTTTTTTTTTTTGATTCTTTTCAATTTATGCCAAAATAGATTCTGTTATTTGTAACACTGGCAGTTAAATTTTTTTAAGCTACGAATAGCTATGCAGCGCCACTGTTAGTCCAAATTTTATGATGACCTTTTGAAGCATAAGAGATTTTTGAAAAATATTCTCTTTTTGCGATTGCATATCTGTGGCTTGGAGCTAAAAGGGCCAAAGTCACTTTTTTGCTCTTTTGAGTTAATCATTGCATTAGATTTGTTTTCTTGCCCTATTTCATTATGGTAAAACAGCTTAAGTCATACTTAACCCAGAAGAGCTTTATGAATAAAATGCTGGCCAATGTCACTATGAAAGCATCTACAAAAGTTAAAGTTCAATATCAATTTTCTCAAAAGTAAATATTTTGACATTGGCCCTTTTAGCTCCAAGCCACAGATATGTGAGTTGCATTCTTTTACTCTTACAACGCACTAAGAAAAAATTAATATTAATTTTACATAGCAACTTGAAAAACAAGCCTCGACTCAACCACTTTGCTTAAAAGCTGATGCGAGATGCTTATTGATGTTTATTTTTAATTAATACGTGTGAGGTGTATATGTGACTTAAAAAAAGAAAATTAGCTTATGGGACGTGATTTGCCTAAAGCTGTTTTAAACTGATTAGTTTAAATTTTGTCAGTGTAAAGCTGCCTTTACACCATCTGTCTTACCATTTGAGTTAAGCTATTAAACATTAGTTTAAAGCACTTCATGTACCCAAAAATTATAAAATGTATTAAATTGGACTCCTAAAATTGGACTTCTAAAATTAAAAAATTTAATATTTTATCTCTACATGAATCAGTTTTTAAACTAATAGGATAAAGATAACATAATTGAGAGACTTTTTCATAACTATTCTCTTTAGACATCACACAGTGCAGTATTGAGAGTTAAATATTTTAAATTTTGTTATTGTATAATATTCTTATTGTTGCTAAAATGCTTTTTTTAATTCTTGCACAACTCAAGTGTTATTTATTTTATTTTCTTTTTTACAAACAAAAGGCAACGATAAATATTTTATTTCATAACTTTATGCATATGCATGTTTGTGTATATTATTTTTATGTTTTCTTTTATATGAATATCTATTTTATCCTGTATTGATATCCTGTTAACACTAATAAATTTTACGTATTTGACAATACATTACACACATACACATACACCCTGAACGCTTTCTATAAAGGAAACATACACACACACACACTTACTAGCAGGGGAACTTATATACAAACGAATAAAATTGTAAAATTGAGTAACGTGTGTGTTGTTTGTTGAGTGGAAAAAGTATCATTATTTCCAGTCCTTCGGTGCAAACCATTACAAACGAAAGCCACAACTGCATTTACTACATGCATACGCTTGTGTTTGTATGTTAAATTTCGTACCATTTATGGTTTATTTTATCCTGTTTTCTCTGTTCGATTGTTTTGCGGTTCAGTATCTGTTTTATATTATTTCAACTCTGATATTTTTATATTATTTTTTGTTCACTACAAAACTTGTCTATAAATATAAAAAAATAACACCGAAACAATTGTGGCTATGTGTGTGTGTCTTTTTTGAACTTTTTATTTTTGGTTGGGTTCTGGTTCATTGATGAATAAGTGTTCCATATATAGAGTAAATTTATGACAGAAGATTTTGATTTAAACCATAGCGATTTTATACTCAACCATTCGTTTTCTTTATTATTATTGTGAATATGTGTGATGTGTTTGTTAGTTCACAGTTTAAATTGCCATAAAAGTTTCTGCATGCACACAAGCACAAAGATCATTGTTTTCCAATGACTAGAGCTTCAGTTTTTGTTTACACTAGGAAGGGAATATCATAAAGAAAATTTGCGTTTTTTGAATTGTTAAATAGGATGCATCATATATTCATAAACTATTTTCAAATATTTTAGGAATTTTATTATTTTAATTTTTGTGTGTATGTAAAGTTATTTTATACGTACCATACAAGCATGTATGTATATGTATGGTAAAGTTTAAAACAATTTTTACATTTACATTTACATTTTCAATTTTAATTTTGCTTTCAATTAGGATTTTTAAAATTTTCTCTTTTCAAAAGAATATTAATAAACTAAATACATACTTCGAATAACTTTATATATTTTTATTACAATTGGTGAATCCACAAGATGTGCTATCTGTTGTAATTTTCGCTCATTTCAAAACTAAAAACAAAAAAACATAATTACGATAATGTGACGTAATAGCACCGCTGGTGAAATCACCAAAAAAATCTTTCGCTGATTTCTATATTCATAAATGCAACCTTACGAGCGATGAAAAATTGTAAATTATGATGCATTTTGGAAAACCATAACAAATGTACATATCGGACTGCAATTTGCTTAAATTGAATAAAATTGCACAACAAAAAATCGTAACACAATAGTATTGCAACAATTTGATATGCAAAAGCAATACTGTTACAAGTAAAAGGACTTAAAAAAAATAAATAAATAAACGAAAAGAAAAAATCTTAAACAATAAATAAAACTTATAAAAAGTAAGAGTAATAGTATTGAGTTCAAAACAGTAATAAAAAAATTAAGATATATAAAACATTTATACAGAGCGTTTAATTAAATAGGACAAAGCAAACATTTGGTTAACAACTTAACTCTTTCCGGCGCGGTGGTATAAAAACTATACCACTTATTGAAATTATTTTCATACATACTGTGTTCAATGGTATGACCTAATTACCACTTTTTTCTATGTAGATTTAAGCTTATATTTAACAAAAAAATACAAGTGTTTCAAGGAGATAGATATTTTTTTGTACTAAAATTGAGTACCATCATTTAAACGATGAGAGAGGATACCGACATCTCTTCCAGTGAATTTCTGGAGGATAATCTTTTTTACATATTTTAATGCATATCTTTAATAAATAAAAGCAAATAAAAATCGGTTTTAATTTTTTTCGATTTCATATAGTGCACCGGAAAGAGTTAAAGAATGCTTTTCAACAGATCTTTACACAAAGGATTTCAAAAATGGCCTTCATGACAATGACTTTTATATACCCAAATTGTGCAGAAAGAAAATAAGAAGACAATGGGTATCGAAAATAAGGAATGTTTGCGAAATAAGGCCTTTAATAAGGGCTATTTACCACTACTTTTTACCGCTAAAATACTTTTGTGAACAAGTTGGCTTCAAAATTATTTTTTCACTGTGTAAAACCTAAACGTTTTTATTTAAATAGTTGTTTGTTGCAAATAACCCCGACCCTGAAGAATTATTATACGATATTGATTAAAAAGAACTTATATCTCCTGACATATGTATATGATGAGTTCTTACCGGAAGCATCAGTTGTCAAGTTTGTTGGATGCATAGAATCAGTAACCATACAATTTTGCCGGCATTCAAGTTAAAATAAAATAAAAAAAAACGGAGTTGGTAGTAAGCATTGGTGCAATAGTGTCTTAATCACTTCCCAGATTACCGGTCATTAAATAGAATAAGTTTACGCACCTTTATGGCCTTGTATTTGAACGTATCGAAAAAAAAATTTCCATTCAATTCGTATATAAAGTGTTTTTGCAAAGTAATATTGAAAAAAAATATAATTTTTTCCATTTGTAGTCTAGTTTTCTATAGTGGCCTAAAGCTGGATCTAATATGTGCACAGTTGACCGTAACGGAAAAAAGTTTACCGTACACCTTAAAATGTTTAAAAAAATCGAAAAAAAATTTCATTCAGTTTTTCAATATACTTTTGGTATTTACAGTCGGGTACATTATTAGTTTTGTCTTGAAATGACTTATCACGTGTCCGGCCACTTAAGCTGCTGCTTTGTTAAAAATTCTTGCTGTACTTTTACTCTTATTTTTTCCTAACAAATTTAAAACTGAACTAATGAAAACTTAAATACAAATGTCTAATAAATAATTCAATGTGTACTATCAATAGGTAAGGTTAGGTTAGGTAAGGTTGAAAAGGAGGGTATAAAAGCCCAAACCCATGACAGGTATGCACTTATGCCCAGTTGGCATGTTGTGCGCTCCATATGGAAAACAGAATTCCCAAACAAAAACCATAAACATATTTTCCCAAAAATAACGGACTAGTCCAAGAACCCAGTCCCCTCAATGTAACGCCTTATGAATCTCCAGTTCGAGTTCCCCAGGTATTCCAAGTTCGGCATAGTATCCACTGTTAAATTTTCGCGCCTAATATGCCCAAACGCAGGACAATGACAGAGGTAGTGTACCAAAGTCTCATCCTGAAAATAGTGTTGTGATCTGGTAGACGGAAGTATTTGCTTCTATTTCGGCTTATGTCGTATAAGCCCATTCCAGTTTGGTCACCAATCTTTGAACCGTCTGTATAAAAATCGATTCCATGGGTGTTTCCCATCCTGATTATATCATCCCATTCTCCCTCTTCCGGTATTATGGTGATGCAGTTAGTATTCTCATATCTCATCGGGATTTTATCACATGTTAATTGCGTAATATTTCCCATCGGTAAGATATCCGTTATTCTTTGGTATCTGGTCTTATGTTCTCTTATAAGCCACTCATCTATTGCCATTAATCTTGTGGCAGCTAAGGCCGCTTCATATTTTACCTGTATCTCAATTGGCCAAATGGATAATATATTCTCAATGGCCATTGTCGATGTGGTCCTCATGGCGCCGCAAATACTAATGCAGCACTGTCTCTGAATCTTTTGAATAGGTTTTATATTCACCTTCTTCTCTAAGGATGTCCACCACACTAACGACTCATACGTAATTGTAGGCCGCAGTATACTTGTATATAGCCAATGGTCATCCTTGGGCTTAAGCCCCATTTTGAGCCTATCACTTCTGCAGAGGGCCCATATTCTTTGAGCTTTTTCCACTTTACATTGAATGTGGTCCTTCCAGGATAGTCTCCAATCAAGTACTATTGCTAGGTATTTGACCTTCTTATCAATCTTAATTGTCTTATTGCGAAAGATGGGATAGCTATGCACCGGTATTTTCCTCTTTCTCGTAAACAAACAGATTCAGTCTTTTCCGGGTTGACATTGAGCCCTCGCTCAATCAATTATCAATATAGTAAAAAAAAAATAAATTTACACACGGTAGCTGATGTCACTTAATATACCCGGGTACCCGTTCACCTTCACCCGTAGTAAAGACAACAAATTAATGAATTCTCTAAATATTTCATCCTTTTAGCGAATTTGCAAGTTAAAATAATATTGATTTTAAACTCAAAAGTTACCTCGATTACCCTCTCGCATACAGAAGAGTTAAAAACTAAATCAATACGATGAAAAGTTGTCTCTGCCGTGATCGAAACCAGGATTCTTATATTAGAAGTTTCGCACTCTAACCTCTACACATCGCCATGTCATGATACTAAAATATAAGCAAGAAATTGGTCAAGTATGATCGGAACGGAAAGAGGAATATAGAACCACTTACACTACAAACAGTATTACATAAATTATCTATTTAAAATAGTTGAGAAATTTTGTTGACCCTAGCTACGTGCTCTCAAAAACCTCTTTACATATAAAAGTTATCTAAAAGTCAATGAAGATTCTTATTAATTTTCCCGTTTAAAGATTAAAAAAGTTATGTATTACACTTACTTATAAACCTGTTATGAAATTTCTGGCAGACCACAGTCAACGGCAGTGAACATATCCGTCCTTTGGAATCCATACCAATAAAAAGTTCTCACCAAAATACAAACCACTTTAAATAACTAGAGTTTATGATTGTATTTCACAAAACACACAAGTAAAAATTACATACATGCGAAGAAGAAAAAAATAAAACCTAAAATAACAATTGGTTTGCATTATCTCAGGCTTAAAATGTGTTATTTAAAGTGTTAACAAAACAACTGCACTTTGGCTACAATTCAACGCCTTTTTGGGAGAGTGTACTCGTATATTATACTAAAAAAAGAGAATTTTATTTCCTTGTGTGTATACAAGTGTTTGAGTGTGTGCATAAGTTAAGGAGTTTAATAGAAACAAGAAAAGACAAAATAACAGCCGATAACTTTACTTAAAGTATTTTTCCTTTTGTGCCTGTATTGCTAGAGTGTTTCTTATTTGGCTTTTTAGGGTTTTGCTATTATTATTCTTGTTGTTGGTGTTATTATATAATAGTAAATTTTGGAGTCGTATTTGTACAACTTCTTTTAGTTCTTGCAACCAGAAGGAAGTAAGCTACTTTAAGCCAAAAGTTCGTCCATATTGTTGTTATTATCTTTTTGTAAAGATTTTGCTAAAAAATCAGAGAATGACAAACATTTTTTATAGTTCTAGCAAGTGATAGCTTTGTCCTTCTCTACATTGTGACAACCATGACATTTGAGACGTAATTGTTTGGCTGACCGTATGTAGCATGATTGCTAAACTTGAATTTACCAGCAGTTGTTTTAAGAATTTACCCTATGTATGTTTTTTTAAAGCTTGTTCTTTTTTTTTCATTTATTCTTTGTAGTTAGAATATATAAATAAACTTTTATTATAAAAAAAATTAAAGTGTTGGTCAATTTCGCATTCATTTTAATTATTTTTATTTGATGGTAAATCATATCATAGATATTTCTATTACATTAAACATTATCGAAAGTATCGGTATCAGTAATGTTCCACATATCAAAAAACTTCCTCCACATTTATGACTTTTTGTCCAGTATTTTCTTTTTCTTCGTTACTCCTTTTGAGAGCACTCCATCAGCATGTAACATGGTGTGCCTGCCTGCGCCGGTATGTAACCATGGCGAATTGTTTACGCCTTGGTGCTATTGCTTGTACTGGATATAGAGGTACTACCAGCACCTCTGACTGTGGCATAAAATAATCCTAGAGAGACTCTGATTACGGTAGAGTGCATGAGTTGAGTGGAGGTAAAAGACTTAGTTGCACGCTCATACTGGATGGATTCAATACATGGTTTGCCGCTGTTGTTTTTGCTTCTACCGACCACAATTTCTTGAACCTTGAGGATTTCACTTCACCGCCCTTCTTGTGACACTATAAGGATTTTTCCAGATCGTATGCTTTATCCACCCCCCATTTCGTGTTGTTTATTTGCCTCAGTATGGATTCCTCATTAGTCTTGTTCTTGTTGCTGGTGTTATGCCAGAAGATTTTGCATATGATCGATTCTAAGGCACTAGTCGATGAATACTTTTAGCCATTGCGTGATGACAGTCGATACAAGACAAATTTCACTGCCGTTCACAGTTGATTTAACACGTGCATTGAATATTCTGACCCTAGTTGATCTTGACATATGTAAGCTTCTCCATATTGACTGCAGGCGGAATGCTTATCTTTCTTTCTTGAGTCTATTTTTTACATCTGTTTCTGCTCCTCTGTTTGTAGTTATTACGTTACTGAGATAAAAGAAGCTGTTTACATACTGTATCGATTAACCTTGTAGGGTGGTGTTTTCTGTGCAAGTGTTGATTATTCTAATGGCTTTGGTTTTTATTTCACTTATACCAAGTCTATCATTGTGATCTAGTCTTTACAAGTCTTCCAATATTGACTATAAATTGGAATCTAATGCGAGAGTAGACGCGAGAGTTGACCTGAGAGAATAAATGTTATTTCTATCGTCTTAGAATAGATTTCTCATCTCATATCATCTTATATGATGATGCATTGCTAAGGAGAAAGTGGTCATCTTTATTTTACTCCAATTTTGGTATGAAATAGTTGACTAGTGCTCCCGTACATGAGTAGATTTTTTTTTTAATTTTAAAGCCGACAAAAAGTAGATACTGGGAAGTACACCGTTTCTATTTAAGTGGGAGCCTGTCTGTTTGTCTTGTAGATTGTTATGTTGGTGTGTGGGATAGTCGAATAAATATAATCGTTACAATAATATTATCCATGGTCTCTTAGTATTGTGAAATCCATTCTTGTTCAATGCTAAAATCTAATCTAGGTAAACTTTTTTGCTTTTCGTCTCCAGATTTTTGGTTATTGCTTCTGCTAACTCTTGATTCCACTAGCACCGTCTTTGCATTACTCTTATTCTAGCATATAGTTTGTTTCAAGATGTTCGCCTTCAGAATATGTAACTCTAATATATGTAATTAAATCCGCCCAGGTATCAAATTACATTCGATCTATGCCTTAAAAATCACGATTCAAATATCGAAACGAATAACTTCTTGTTAAGTTTTGCTTTATTACAAACAAATCACTATTCGAATACAAATCTTAATCATTCTCTTTCTTATTAAATATCTATTCACTATTATTAACTTACTGGCTAATAAAACTCGAAAACACTTCTTTTCTTCGTGATTTACTAATCGTATAAAAAATCAGTAATAAAACATTTATTCACTATCATACGATTCGTGATTTATTCACAAATACGAGTTATGGTTACTGAAACTTACTTCAAAATTAATATTGAGTATTTACCCACTGTTACTCCCTTTCAAAATTTCTCTGATCTAAAATTTGCTTCATAACTCGTAAATCATTTACAGAATTTCTACTGCATGTCGGTTAAACTTTCTTGTTGCTCTTAAAATAAAAGATATAATAGGTCCGCCAAATAACTTTTTTTTTTTAAGGCTATAAAAAAAAGTGTAGCTTCGGCTGTGTGGAACGTAACGCCGTCATGTTGAAACCAAATATTGCCAATATCCTCCTCATAAATTTTTGTGAACAAAAATTCATTCAACATGGCCCGATAACGATCGCCATTAACTGTAACGGCTACTCCTTGCTCATTTTCGAAGAAAAATGACCCAATTATGCCTCTGGACCAAAATCCGCACCAAACAGTGACTCGTTTTTGGTGTATCGGCTTTTCAATGTATGCGTGCGGGTTTTCTGTGCCCCAAATGCGACAATTTTGCTTGTTTACATACCCGCCAAGATCAAAATGAGCTTCATCTGAAAAGATGATTTTTTTTGGCAACATCGGCCAAAGTAATGTCGCAATATTTCCCAGCGTTGTTCAAGCGTATACACAACCATATTCGTTCAGCGGAAGGATAAAACAAGTTATCTGTTAAATCAGAAAGGAGCTAAGTATTACCATTTACGAAATAAGCACTAGTTGAAAACAAACCGTTAGATGGTGGACCCTTTTTATTATTGTTGCCTATTTTCAGGATAAATCAGAAAACATTTTCTTTACGACGATTTTTAAGATGTTCTACATATCCTATGCATTCTCAACATAGAGAACAAACTTAAAATATAAAATAAGAAAATTTACAAAAACTAAAAAAAAATATATGTCAATACAAATACAAGTTGAGAAGCACTGCCTTAGCTACTCCTTACTGAGATTTCCCCAATATACAATCTCTGTTATAGTAGCAGTAATCGTAGTATTACTAGTTGTTGTTTATGTGTATGCCGTCTGTGTATGTAACATCCGTTTTATGGCTTATTTTGTACAAGTTAAGTTTGATTTTTACAGCCACTTCTTGTCTTTCAAAACTATAATGGTATTTGTAATTGTAGTAGTGTTGTAAGTTTTTTCATGGGTGTGTATGTATGCGTTTGTACAAAGAAACGACTTAAGAGTTGCTGGTTTTTTTGTTTAGTGATTTAAGCTTTTATTTATATTTATTTATTGTTCTTTTTTCTTTGAATTTTTCTTTTTCGTTGGTGTTGGTTATTGTGGTTTTGCCTTTACAATTTCCTTATTGTTATTATTTTGGCTAAAAAGCCAATGCCTTTTACCATAACTATATCTTATTGTTAGCTGAAGCAAAAAATGGCGGAAAGAATAAAATCTTCTGTTCTTATTTGTATTTGTGTTTGAATTTTATTTCATTTCGTTTCGTTTCATTTTAGTTTTATTTATTCATGTCTAAATGTCATTGTTGAAATATTTGCATTACTCTCGTTAGTTCAAGAATAGCGTAGTGTGTGTAAGTTGGTATCGTATCTTCTTTTTATATCCTCTTTTGTTGCACTAACAACATCTGCTAACGGTGCATTTATTATTTGCTATTATTGCATTCATATCATTTCTCTCCTGTTTAAATGTTTTGGTGTACATTTTCGAAATTCTTAAAAAAAATCAAGAGCAAATAAAACAAGCAAAAAGGTGTCTAGTTTTTTTTTTGCTTTCCTAGAAAATGTTGAAAATAGTATAATTTATGCAAAATGGTTTTATTGTTGAAACAAAATTCCAGTAAAAAACGGAAATAAATAAATTGTTAGAATTTTATATCAAGAAATATTTCTTTGTTTTTGTTTTTTTTTAGTACAATAAATTAGATTAAGAAACTAGAGACAACATTTTTATATAAAAAAATATTTTAAATATTTGTTACTAGTTTTTCTAAGTACGCAAGAAGAATATATGAAATATTTAAAAAAAGTGTTGGATTAAGTAACCAATTATTTATTGAAAATTTTATATAAAATAATAATAATCAAAGCATATCCATAAGGTATATGCATCGCGGCAACAAACACAACAATAAAAAACACATGTATTTTGTTTTTGTATATATGCCGGCATATGTCAAACAATTTTTTTTATTTTCTTCTCAAATTTGAACAACTTTTAAAAAACTTTATAGCGAAAACTTTTAATTCACGGTTTTGTATTTTTTAACACGCTTTAAACCAACTGAATCTGCGAATTATTTATTGTACAATAAAATTTAAAAAATTAAGTTTGACAACTGCAGGCATGACTTTTAAAAAAAGTTGGTAACGCTAAGGCGAATTCATACAGGTGCACTTATCAGCACATGATGATGGGGAAACATAATGTATAAATTTGTTGAATTCTGCTTTATTTTATTTATTAATGCAGGAATGGAAGATTAGATTTTGGATTCCGAATTAAACATTTAACTTAATTGTGCTTTTTATGATAATAAATTTACCAAATTTATGTATATTTGTTGTTCTTGCACCATTTATAATGTGCTTCACGAGCACATATCCTTTTTTTATTAAAATTTTATTGAATTAAAAATATAAAAAACATTTCCATCCTTGTTATACAATCTAGCCTTGAAAGAAAAAATCCCCTAAAAATTTGCTTTGTTGTATCAATTCGCCGTTGCATATACCTGTATGAATATGCCTTGGTAACGCTTTTAAAATGTATATAAAAAAAAAACAGTCAGCTGATTGGATACGAGTACCTTATGGATATGCCTTGATAATAATAATATGTTTTCGAAATAAAATGACATCGACAGAATCGTTGTAATTGTTCTCAACTATGTGAACTTAGTCGACATCCTTATTCAAATATTATTTATCAGATTAATTCCAACAATGGCCAGCATGCCTTTAAATCCCTTTATTATTGAAACAAGTGGAATGCAAAAAATTTGAATATATTTAAGTGTGTGGCAGCCAGCCTCTAAGAGTAAGGTGGTAATTGTTTTTAGCGATATCGGTTAAAATATCTCAATTACCCTTGATCCATCTTTTGAAAATTATTCTTCGTTTTTTTTAATGTAAATTTTATTGTATTCTACATCATTTTATTCTTCAACTATCACATTTTCACATTAAATATTTCTATGATTTTACTTTTCTCATAAGCTTAGGTAGTAGTTTCTTGTGCTTTTATTTAAATAAAACGAACACATTCAACAAGTATTAAATGTACTCCAAAGAACACTAAAGTGCATACCTTCACGCAATATTTAAAAGAAATAAGAAAATATGCAAAAATATTATGTTATATGACATTTTTTTATTTCTATTAAAATTACAAAGAAAATTAATAAAAAATATATGAGATGGCGAACGGAAAACACAGGAAATAAGCCAATTTGAAGTATTGAGAATGAAGTAATTTTTTCTTCCGTTTGTAACCAATATATAAAAGTGTCTAAAACCCATAAAAATATACGTGTTTAAAATTGGAGCCCTCATGTTACTTAAACTTAATGTGGAATACTTGTTATTCATCTGCGTGGCTTGTTATTGAAAATGAGTAGAATTAATAAAATATAAGGAAAAACAAAAGTAATATGATTGATGGTCAACAGTTTACTAAAGATTAGCTGGTGGTGGTATCTTTTGAATTACAATTATGTTCCAATTTTGTTAACTAAGTAGAGTAACGAAGATCACTGCAAGTGGTAGTTTAACAGGCCACAGTTATCATACTAACGGACTAGCATACTACTGATTAGAGCACCGGGGCATCCTTGCGGTTATAGGCATAGTAGAAAAGTAATCTTAATTATATAACTCACCGTTTCTACGGAATATTGCTTACATAAAATGTTTACAACTAAAAATACAACTAAAATGACAATTTTCTGAAAATTTACTACTGGGTGGCCCAAAACCAACGAAGGGGTTTGAATTCGTTAAATCTTTTTATTTGAGAAATAATTATTAATTTTCTTTAATACAGTATATAAATGGGGAATAGTATTAGTTTAGTTATGAAAAAAAATATCTCGCAAGTGGTGGTCACTTTCTGCTTCGCAAATTTGTGCTCTTTCGAACACATTTTCCATAACCTTTCGCACAACTTCAGGTGTTATGTTGTTATTTCGGTGTGTATATTGCTTTTTAACTGTTGGATGGTTCTAGGCTTTTTAATGTAGACTTTTCAAATAACCCCAAAGAAAACAGACTGGAGCGATTAAATCTGGTGAACGCGGAGGCCAATTAAAATCACTTGCACACGAAATAATTCAAGCACCAAAGATGTCCCGAAAAAGAGCTATTGTGTCCCTTGCAGTGTGCACTGTGGCTCCATCTTGTTGTGGCCACATTTGCGAATGGTTTTCCAACTTTGTCCGATATCTGACACCATTGACGGAAACGGCGACCCCGTGTTCATTTTCAAAACAATAAGGATGATGATATACCGCACCAAACCGTACACTTAGATGGGTGTAATTCTTGCTGTTGAACTACCCTATGATTTTCTGTAGCCAATATCCTGCAGTTTTGCTTATTAAAGAACCCACTTAATTGGAAATGGGCTTCGTCGCTCATAATTAAATTATGAATAAAATTATGATTTATAGATCGTTGATTTGAAAAATAAAACAAAACTCAAATCTTCTTTACAAAATACTGAAGAGATTAGAAAAAACAAAATTATAATAAAAAAGTTATAAGCAATCCAAACCCCTGCGGTAATTTTGGGCCACCCAGTATATTAAATTATAGTACTTTCTTATTCTAACACACAACAACAAAGTAGTTACATTTTATAAATAGCTTACTAATTCTTCAATTGGCAAAAAAACATTGCAATAATTTTAATTGCAATTAAGACGAACGTATAAATAGGGTGTTTATTAAAGTAAGGAAAGATTGGAAAAGTGTAGTGATAACAGCTCAAAACCTCAAACCAAAGGTCCCTAGTTTAAATTCCAGCAGATATAAATAGATTTCTCCGCGAGATTTCAAATAATAGTTTTTAGCCGATCTCCAGCAAAATACATCAAAGGGGAATATTAGATGCCCTCTGACATCCAATCGAACAGTTGGCCCATGACGATGGAATCACCCCCAACAGTACAAATGACAAATGCTCAGCAAGACACTATATACCACAACAAAGTCTTATAGAGGCAAGTAACATCATTTTCTAGCAGGCTACGTAGATGAAAAAATATAGCAAAACGGAAGCAAGGCAAAACAAGATGCTTAAGACGAAGAAGCAGCCCTATACTAAAGAGAAAAGAAAATGTAAAATTTATTTACTATTTTAACATGTTTGATTAGTTCGTCTTGAATTTTCTCTTTCACCCAACTCCGGTAAAGGCATAGAGCTTATGAATATCCTCAACATTTACCAGATGCATTCTATCTGGGTTTTTAAACTTTTGAGTTATTTATTTTAGTAAAATCTTTCAGAAATTGGTAGTTACATTTTCACTTTTACTGACATGGACATATAAATACAAACACGCCTTAAAATTTTGTTTGTATTAAAACACAACATTCTCACGTGCAAGACCAGTAAGTTAAACATTTTTCATAAAAAGGTCTTACATTTTTTATAAATTTTTTTAATAGAGAATTATTTCCAAAACATATATACATACAATTATCTAAAAATTAAGAACAATTTGGTGTAAGTCGAATTTGTTTAAAAAAAATTACAAATCTGTTAAAATAAGCTTTTTCCTTTAGTTGTACACTTGACATAATTTTACTTTATATACAGAAAACATTTTACTAAAATGCTTAAACAACATTTTTGTATTCATCAATCTTGTTAACGAGAAATCACTATGCTAGACAAGAAATAAAGAGAACTTAAGCGTCGGTTAAACATAAATTTTCACCATTTCTAGTCAACTTAATCAAATTTGAGCAAATTTATTTTGATCTGAACACATCATCAGTTCTAAATTGTTTCAAAGAAAATAATGAATGTCAATAGATTTTAAATACAAATTTTTGCTTACATGAGCAATGTCTTCTTCTGATAAGCGTACATATAAATAGCGTTCCTACAGTTAATAGCAATGGTAAAAAAATTGCGTAAAGTCTTAATCAACAACAGTAAGGATAACATGAAATACATGTACATTATTTATTGCCTTTTAGTTCGGTTTTATCCTAAACTGAAAATGTGCTTCTTAAAATTACTTATTTTTATTTTTTGTGTGTTTTGTTTTATTTATAAGATTTAAGACTACAAATTTGTTGTTCTATTGAAGCTATTTAATAATTTATTTAAGCTTAGTCTTACACATACATATAAACATGTCAATATTATGTAGCGCTATGCGAGTACATAGATTTAAATAAAGGAGTTACTTTCTTATACTTAGTTTTTTTTTGTGACTATTTATTCATTCAATGGCTTAATGTCATATTTTCCTTGTTGTTGTGGTTTTATTTTTCATACTTATTTTTTTCAATATGTGGCGGTGTTTGTGTGTCTTCTTGTATAAAAATTTGAATAAATATGTGGATAATTTAAAAATTCTCTTATTTGAATAAAAATTCTTTATAAAATTCCATTAAAAAAATCATATATTAAAACAAGTAAGAGTGCTATATTCGGCCGTGCTGAATCTTATATACCCTCCACAACGTGTAATCATGCAATTGCAATTGTTTGTATCACCCTTCATGTCATATGGGCATTTCCATGTCATCGTACGTGACATTTGTACTCCTATAAAGTGGAGTAGTTTTTGCAAAAGTAAGAGTAACTGAAACAAAATTAGATCTTTATGTTCCATTCAATGGGTACTTTATTTAAAAAAAATTAATTATATTCGAACCATTGTTATCTAAAATATCAAAAAAAAAAATAAGAATATATCGTCCGTGACATAAAACAGAAGTGATTTTGAGGTATATATGGAAATGTGAAAAAATCGGCGCATCTTGGGAGGTATTTTTTCTTTTTTTAGTTTTTTACACTAACCATCATTTTATAATAAATTCAATTTAACATCGTTCCTGACATATCGTAGGAGACAGATTTTCTCTAATAGTATTTTTAGGTATAACAATTTTTTTATGTTAAGAAAAAAAGTTAAATTCTAAATTAGATATTCTTGCGACTGTTCAAATATGAATGACGGAGACAAATAATGTTTTTGCACTACGTACGTGACATTAAAATAACATACAGGGGAAATTAAAAAAATCCGCTAATTGGACTCTATATTTTCTTTTTTTCTTTTTGATCTTGTTAATTGTTGTTATTACCTTAATTGTTAAGCATATTTACAATTACAATTTATTTTTTCAATTTAGTCGCTAAAAAAAAATAGTTGATTGCAATTCTTTAAAATAAGTCAAAAAATTATCATATTAAACTCTTATTATTGCCCTTAAAAGAATTTAATAAGCTCTTAGAACCTGCGCATAGTAAAATTAAAAAAAAAAATTTTTTTACCGAAAGAATCATGAAGTGCACGAAATGCATTGTGATTTGAACGCCCATTTTAATATTAAGCCTAAATAACTTTAAAACGTTGCTCGATTGTGTATCTTTCCATGGTTCAAATTGAGTTAGCCTGGAATTGAGAAATGTCAAATGAAATGCAGAAAAAACTTGACGTTTATGTGTGGTTCACTTTCAACATCGGCCCTTAAAATTTAATCACTCTTTATAACAAGAATCATAACTTCTTAGTGCTGGTTACATATTGATATTCCAAAAGGAAATTGTGCAGACACAATCATAAATTCTAATTTGTTAACTTTATGGCTATGCCATTGGTTTACTAGCAGAATGCAAAATTCAACTTTTTAGGATTTTTGGCAGTCTGTCCTTCTTTTTGTCTTTCTCTCCGTCTCCATGATCTCCTTGGCTCTAAAAGTACTAAATGGATTTTAATAAATTTATTCGTAGGCGAACTGATTCTTCGAATAATATATAGGTTACGCGAGACAATTTCTGATTTTCAGCAAACAATAGAAACGGCAAATTAAATGGTATTTAAAATGGTACTTGAATGTTGGTAAAAATAAATACATACAAAGGGAGTACTATAAAAAGAACTGCATTAACAGTAATAAGGTATTAATTAAAACTAACAATTACAGAAGATTTTGGGCCGTATTCATAAAAAATATTTAAGGTTTATTAAACGCTTATTTGACAGATGCTGTAGAGAAATTTGTCAAATAAGCCTTCAATAAACCTAATATATTTTTTATGAATACGGCCCTTTATCTTTAAATGAATGAATGAAGTTTTTAGAAAAGTACGTAAGACTTAGCTAAAAATTATTAGGACTCCTCTCCTTGCAAAATAAAAATGTCTTTTTAAAAGTAAACTTTACTGTTCAAAAAAGTTAGAAATACATTTTAAATAAATGTAATTGTTGTTGCCAAATTCTACTATGTTAGGTCAATCATTGCTACCAGCTACTTCAAAGATCACCTTATGTCCTAACAATTCATTTAAAGGAATATAAGTGTCGAGATAAAAATGGCTACTTATAAATGAGATCCACATGAATAGAATATTAAAATCCAATTAAATAATACAACTTTTACCAAATTATATCTTAATATTTGGCTTACAGTTGATCCTAGGTTAGGTTAGGTTAGGTAGAACAGGCAGCTGTTGTGCAGCTCACTTGGGTCCATTTTATTGATCCCATTGTGATGCTTGAATAGAAAAGTAAGAATACAATAGAAAAGAGAGAAGAGAAGCAGACCACACCAGAGTCCCTGGCGGAAATCGAACCCGCAACCCCCAAAACTAGCAGACCAGCTAGTCCACCGGGGTACCCTACAGTTGATCCCAACTCCCAAAAAAAGCCTCGCCCCAACCTCAGAAAATTTGTATTAAACAATCTGGCCAGGAAAACGCAGCACTAATTATAAATAACAAAAAAAAAATTTGGAGTGATAATAGTTAAAACATATAACGATTCCGATTAACCTTTGTAAGATTTATTAAGATATCATGTAGACATAATCGCCTGTGTTCTGCATTCCGAGTAAAATTAAATCACTCGGAATTGCCATTGTAGTGTTATTGTTTATAACAACAATTTCATGACAATTCCAAGTGATTTAATTTGACTCGAAATGAAGAACACAGGCGTATATCATCAGCATATCAACAATAAATAAATCCATATAAACATAATATTACTCCATACGATCAAACTTTAATTCCAATAAATAAGACACGGTTGTATTAAAACGTGAACGTCTTGAGATTATATGGATATCAGATCATTACGGAATAATGGGAAATGAAGAAGCCTTCAAATTATCCAAAATGGGATGGATATAATTATCATAAACCCTTTCAAAACCCTTTCAGAGGGTCAAAAATGAACTAATTTAAGGTGGCAAAATACTGGAAACTACTACACATGAACAAATATTACATGGATTCACCCAAATCTTAAGAAATCGAAAGAGATTCTAAAACTGAGTATGCCAATAGTAAGGAGATTAACTAGTGTAATCACAAGTTATACGGATATGGGAACTTATTTAGCTCGCACGATACTGTTGTATAAAACAACATGTAGATCATAAGAAGAGGATGATAATTTGGGAACACTATCTTTTTCAATGTCCTACGTTAGGGCGTATTAGATGCGAAACTTTCCGAACATCTAAAGAATTCAAATTGGAAATTCCTAAGGAGTTACATTGAAGGGTCTATGTGATTATGGTTTTATTAGGGGGTAATTCATTTCTTAGACACACATGAATGGCTATCATGGGATTGCTTTTTAAATTGTTTATTAATTATATTATGAATATGTAATCACACAACCTTAGAAAAACCACATATTTGTAAAATATTACTTCCTTTAAACACACAATGACTCCTAATGGACCCAAAAGAGGTACTTATTATAAAAACTTAAATAAAAAACATTTTAATTAGGTAAGTTCTTTGGCGGTGACTGTATGGCAGTTTGGGTTTACCGGGATGCCTATCATATGCTCTTGTTTGTTACGGTGAACAAATGATCTCTTCTCCCTTCAAGTTTTTGGTGTTCTTATGCCAAATATTCAAAGGATAGAACAAGCAATTAATATTGAATTTTGATTTGGATCAGGAACATTTTTAAAAAATAAACATTTATTTACTACGAAAGAAATTATTTTTTGTTAGTGGTAAATTCTTTATTAGTTTAACGGCCCAAATAAATTATTTTAATTATATAAATTGTATTAAGTTTATACAAATGTGAATATTAGGCCGTTCATTAGTTATTTAAATAAGGGCGAGTATTTAAAGAATATACTGAATAAGGCCTCTCAAAGGTAACCCCCTATAATTTCTCTTATTTTCTGGTGCAGGTTTTTTGTTTTTTTTTGTTATTGTATTATGCTTGAAATCGTTGTTCTTGTTGTCGACTAGATTCTTTAATGTGATTTATTTGGGTTGCTTGGGTTATTGTGTATTACTTTATCCCTTCATTTTTAGATATCTTGTTAATAAAACATATTTTTTAGGATGTAAGGAAACTAAGTACATATGACTGTGTCTGTACGTTCCTTCCTATATTTTTGTTCATGATTTAAATTTTCCATTCTTATGGGCGCATATGTGTGTGTGTTTTTTTTCGCAAAAAGTATATTTGCCTAATTCCATTAAATTTTGGTTATTATTTATGTTCTTTTTATACCCTTCACACAGTGAAAAAGGGTATATATAGGTTTGTCATTCCGTGTGAAATTTCTACAATTTTCATTTCCGACCCCATAAAGAATATATTTTCTGAAAGCTTATGAATAGGGGAGTCGATTAAGCTCTGTCAGTTTGTCCGTCTGTCCGTGTGTATGTTGAAATCAACGTTTTGAAGCCCCCCGACATCGCTTGGAACCAGGAGTGGTATTAAAGTATCAGAAATATTCGGGAGTAGATCGGTATTGAAAATCAGGAACATCGGTACATAAACAACTGAGATATGAGCAAAAACCCACGACCACCTCGATTTTTTGTTCACAAAAACAACATTACAACAACAACATTCATACATACATGGCATCGAATCCCAGCTGAGCCAAAAAAAAATTTTTTTTTTTTACTTTGTTTTTTATATAATATATTATTTATATTATTATTTTATTTTTTTTTGAATTTTTTTTCTTGTTTTATATTTTTTATATATATTTTAATTTTTTTTTAATTTTTAAAAAAAAAAATTTTTTTAAATTTTTTGAATTTTTAAAATTTTTTTTTTTATTTTTTATTTTTTTTTTTTAACATACATACGTAAATTTATAATTTTACAATGGGATGTTTTTATATATGTATGTTTTTTATATGTATGTATGTACGTATTTCATTGGGATGAATGGTGATACAAACTACTGTTATTGCATGACTATACGTTGTGAAGGGTATATAAGATTCGGCAGGGCCGAATATAGCGCTCTTACTTGCTTCTCTATTATTTATACCCTATTTACGATTGAAAAAAAATTAACCCAATTCTTCTATTATTTTTCTTGACTTTATTTTCAGATTTTGCTGTCGTAAACAATCAAAATAAATGTAAGTTGATGTTAAGCATTTAATGTATGTGTGTGCATGTGTTTATATTAGTATGTGTGAAAGTTGTAACTAAATAATGTGTAACTCTGGTACTTGAATGTAAGGCAGGAGGTAGAAGAGCAATCATATTAAGGTATGAAGGGTCAAAAATATTTAATATAAATATATTTCAAGATTTAAAAATCTATATAAAATCTATGAGGGTGGGTGAATAGTATTGCAAGCGGCTTTTTGAAAAGGGTTATATAAGGTATTTCTTTAGCTGCATTACAACTATAGACATCGATATCAATAAGTATGGTTTGACTGCAGACATTTTTGCTCAGTAAGGTTTGGCAACTCATCATAAATCCTTTAACATCAGAGCAACGCGAATTTCAAATAGGCTAATTATTTAGACTAAATGGCTACCTTAAATAAAAAACAACTGCAGTATTTGGGATGAAGACCAACTTCAAGCCGAATCACCGAATTACATCGATTAAAATTTACTGTTTGGTGCAGTATGTATGCTCGTCCTTACTTATTTCAAAATGAGCAAGGAGCTGCAGCTACAGTAATTTGCGAGAGCTATTGAGCCAATGTGAGAAATGGGTGTTAAAGTAGGCGTGTCAAAGTAGTTTTTGTAGTAGTTTCAATATAGAGTCCTTTATTCTTTCAAATTCTTTGTCAATAGAGAAATTGCATGAATTTGAGATAAAGCGTTATAAAAGAGGTGGGCGTTATAATGAGCGTGTCACCTTAATATTCCGTTATGGCAAGTCTTTTAATCAAAAAGCAAAATTGTTTGCAAAATTTCAGAATCGTACACCTATTTTTGTCAGTTTTTTTAAGTTTCAAATTTTAAATATATAGAAAAAGACACTAAGCCGTATAAATTTTCATACATTTAGGGCCGTATTCATAAAAAATATTTTAGGTTTATTAAAGGCTTGTTTGACAGATGTTGTAGAGAAATTTGTCAAATAAGCCTTCAATAAACCTAAAATATTTTTTATGAATACGGCCCTTAATCTATAACTTTTTTCGTATAGATTTGAACAATTTTCAGGAGAGAATAGTTTTTTAATCAGAAAATACAAATGACTCTACGTTAATGAGTTTAGACACAATCCCATTTAATTGGATGTAGCAAGGACATTAATTTTTTTTACCTTCCTGCATTACGAGCTATAACTCTCCTCCCAACAAGCCGACTTAGCCAATTTTTAAACAACCCTTGTGTATAAGAAATATTCTGGCAAAATTTGATCCTCCTAACTTTTTCTGTTCGAGCTCTATCGTGCTTTCAATAAAATGACAAAATTAATAACATCCACATCATTTTTTTGGTGGTGGTTAAATGAGAGATCTAAATGTTCATTGTCACACCGTGATTTATGAAAAAATTTACATATTTTTGAAAATTATTTTTGCCTCTTACTTTGTCAGTTACTGACCGATTTATACAATAAATTTTAAGAATATCCCTAAAGGCTGTCGCATCTATAAATGGTAGCAAACATCTTTAAAAATTAACTTATTAACAGTGTCATAAAAGCCGTTACAAGTGTCATAAAAGCATAAGGAAGGCTTGAGCATTGAGCAGGAAAACTTTCTTTTAGGAAAAAAAGATTTACCAGATCACTTTTTTAAAGAGCACCAAATGCTTCAATCATAAAAGAAGCTCGGGTCTTACCTTTCTTTAAACATCACAAAGTATCTATGGAAACAAAGGTCCTATGCAAACAATAATGTAAATTTTGTACGACGGGAAGTAAGTCCATCCAACTGTGCAGAACTTCGTAATGTGAAAAGGTATTGGGCTCTTATAAAATATCCTGTTTTAAGCGTATGGTTCACATACTTAACGGAATTTATTATGAAATTTTTAGTGGTAGTATTTCCGGAAATAATGATAAAGTTGCAAATTAATTTAAATTTATGCCAATATTTTAATAATTAATAAATTTTTACAATAAATTTTTGTATTTTCGAGAATTTTAGTATTGAACGTTTTAAGTTTTATTTAACTAAATACAAGTATAAGATTTTCCTCACCCAATATTTATATTTATGTTCTTAACTTGCTAAAAAAAAATGTTAGAATGACAAATTTAGGTACTGAGAGATGTGCGAAGCAAAATATAAATAAAAGTAAGGAATATGAAACAGAAGTTAATAACTTCACAAAAAGTCAATCAAAAATACTATGAAAACTCCAAAATAGTTTGCATTTTACAAAAAGAAAAATATCAAAGGCAGTAGTTACGTTAATGTTAAAAGAATTAGTTTATCAAGAAAATCTGCAATAAATTTCGACTGTTGTTTTGGGATATGGGTTGCTCCGAGCTAATGGCCTAGTTTGCAAAAAAGTGTTGACAAGTGCTCTGAAAGCCTTTTGACAGGAAAACAGTAAAAAAATGAAAGTAAAATTAAGTTTTATCTAACCTAGATAAAGATCACTTAGGACCGGATTTGCAGAATGTATGTGGTCTGTGGTATGTTGGTAAGGCACACACTTTGTTGTTTACTTAAAGATATAGACTGGTCTGAAATTCCACGTCGAGTCGATTTTTTTTTAAATTTTATTTATTAAAATTTATTATTTTATACAAAAACAATTAAATAATAAAAATTTTTTTAATCAATTATGACTTTTGGCCCACTGTAGATAATGTACTTGATACTAAAAATTTTTAAAAAAATTTCATAAAATAAAGAATCAAGCGGGCTGCCAAAATAGGCAATTGGATTTTATGTTTGTATCATTCTTTAAAATGTCTTTACACCTATTCGATTTCGAGTATCAGACTTACTTTTTTTGACAGATAATATGACTTATAATCATAAATCTCTATAACAATTATTTATTTTATTATATGTAGCTCCTTGTTCATTTTGAAATCTTTAAAAGTTATAAATTTTGAAAAAAAAACAGACGTAACTTGTGTTTAAAATACAGATTTTTTGCTGTTAAAAAAAAACACAAAAATGAAAGTAATCTAGTTTAAAAATTAGCCTCATAAATATGAAATCTATATTTGCAAACTAAAACAAAATAAAAACAAGTTCGAAAAAAAACCTTTGTTTGTTGAAAGTTCTGAAAATGTTGATTATGATCAACTAAAATTAAATCTATAAAAGAAAAAACAAAATTTAAAGTTCACCGTAGTATTTGTTAACAAGTTGTAAAGTACATGATGTATTGCTAGTATTCGATAAATTTAATATGGGTATTCGCTAATGGAGTACTCCAATATAGAATAGAAAAATTATGTGTAAGTTTTTGTAGGCTTTAAAATAAAAAAAAATATTTGTATATGTCGATTTCCCTAAATTTAATGAGATTAAACTTATTCATCTGACTATAACTCACTTTGTAATAATGTGTACACATGAATACCCATAATACCCTGTTACTTCATACACTTACATTGAGTACAAACTTTTGGGTGTTATATTGCTTACTTTTGTTCGTACATACATAAAATATTATTTCAGTTTTTGTTTTGTTTTTATTATATTCACCAAATTGTTAGTAAATTGTGCGTTTTTTTTCATATTTCAAGCACGTGCTTCACTTGAAGTTTGTATGAGATTATGATGAGAAAAAAAACGAGTGCTTTATGTTTATATTAAATAACACTTTGACTGTTAGGCAGAGAGAAAGAAAGACAGACAGACATATACCCATTAAAAATTAGCCAAATCTAAAGCAATAAAAATCAATGTAAAATAGAAGATATTGTTAGCAGCCAGCAAAAAAAGAAAAAGCACCGCTAACTACATAAACTACAGCAGAAAGTTGGATATTAACTAGTCAGTCAGTTAGCCAGACTTTAATCAAATTCAAACCAACGACACATAATGTTGCGTGACATGAATAGGAAGAAATTTGGCACCCAAACATTTCTGATTTATTTATGCGTTTTTTTAAGATTTACATTTTTATGCGCTTCACTGTTAACCAATCGTTGGTGTTAAAGGTTTGTCAATGTTTGAATTTGGATTTAGGTCAATTGTACTGTTTTTTTATTTTTTCTTTTACTTTTTTATACAGATGAATTCAATAGATTTGTTTTGTCATGTTAACAAATTGGCAATTTTACTGGGATTACCTTAGTTTAATGTATTTGATAGATTTGAAAAGTTTTCAAAAAAAAATATAAATATTTTTTTTAAATTTGTAAAATAAAAAATTATTTCCATGTTATCATTAAACTAAAAAATAATATTCATTTTTATTATTTACATTAATAAGTGAATAAGGTTATGTTAGGTTAAGAAAGAGGGACACTAAAAGCCAAACCCCATTCGCAAGTTTGTGCACTTTATAGGAACTTCATCAACGTAAATTATCGACTAGGTCAAAAATCCAATTAGCTAAATGTAATCCATTAACGATCTCCAATTTGAATCTCTCAGGTATTCCAAATTCGGCATAGTATGCACCTTAAAGTGTTCGTGCCTAATACGCCCAAACGCAGGACATTGACAAAGATAATGTTCCAAAGTCTCTTTCTCCCCCTCGCATGCCCAAAATGTCGTTTCATTCGACAGTCGCATGCGAGCTATATGAGTTCTCATATCCGTGTGGCCCGTTATCACACCAGATAATCCTCTAAGTTTTGGTCTACTCAGTTTCAGAATTTCCTTTTAGTTCTCAAGATTTAGGTTACCCCATAGTATGTTCGTCACTGTAATGACATTTGTCATTCTGCCATCTCCTGACGTGTTCCTCCATTGCCCAAAATTTAAGTTAATTTTTTAACTGTTGAAAGAATTTATCATGGATAACTCAATTCATGGTTGATAGGTTAAAACCGAAATGTTTGGCTGTAAAAATAATAATTCATAATTAGATACAAGGACGAATAATTAAGTTTACAAAATATAAAATTATTTTATAATAACCTTATGTATTTTACCCCTGTGTCTCTTTCAAATAATATAGAGTATGTTTAGAGACAAGACATAAACCGCGCAATATAAGTCCGTAGCACATGGCAAATAAGATAGAAATAAAAGCTTTCGCACTATAGCTTTTCTGTTCAATAGTGAGCAAGCCATCGAGACAGTTTTGTGCTTTTCTTTTGGCCGTATATTTTTCGTTATTTTCGCCTGTAGTGAACTCAACTCGTGCAAAACAATCGTAGTCACTTGTGATTAGGCGGAGATTTCATTGTAAATATCAAGTTGTTCTCTGATTTAAGTGATTGTGTTACTAAAAAATAAAAAAATTGCGAAATTAATTTTCATAATTTTGTGAAAAATTACTACGTTGGACACTGTAGAATACAAAATTAATGTCACAGCCCCTTGACATTCGTCTATTTACAGAAAGTACTTTCCTAAAGTGATTGTTAACAGATTTAAGTAAAATTTTGAAACAAGTAATAGAGCTTTGTTCGGCTGTGGCAAATAAGTACAGTAAAGTAGAGTAAGCAAACGAAAAACTTAGCATACATATGAATTGCATACAAAAAAAAAGGATTCTTAGTTGTTTGCTAATATCTCAGCCACTAATAAGTCAAAATAGCTTATTTTTTATACAAAATTTTTTGAAAAAATTTCCGATAAATTGATACTACATAGAAGTCTGGCGAACAAATGACGCCTAAAAAAATGGATTTCAACGCTAACACGGATGGACAGATAGACATAGCCAAATCGATTTCTCTATCTATTAGGATTTATGGGGTCGTAAATTTATACTGTAAAAATTGCAAACGGAATGACAAACTTATACATATATACCATTTAACACTATCGTGTGAAGAGGAAAATAATACAACGAGAGAGATTTTCCATACAACATCCCAATTAAAACTCATTCTACAAAGCAGCCGTGAAATTTAATATACTTGTTTGATTTTGAGAGTGATTTTTTATTCTTTTGTTCTAATGCTTAAACAATGTAACAGTATTCTGATACGAATTCATAAATTTTGTAAACAAAGTTTTTTGCAATTCAACAATAAATTGACATAGATTAACTCTAACTAACACTCCTATCGTGGATATTTTCGCGAAATAATTCCCCTTTCTCTAAAATACCAATCGTGAATATTTTCCAAAAAATGGTTTCCTTCACAGGACTTTTTATTAAAGTTTTGCACGTATGTATTTATTTTTCATTATTATTTTTATACCCTTCACACGAAAGTGTAAAAGTTTGTCATTCCATTTGTAATTTCTGCAATATTTATTTTAGATCCCATAATCTATATATTCTGAGAAATTGACTTAGGAAAGTCCTTCTATCCTTCTTCTTAAGCAATAAAAAAAATCATTGTTAAATAATTATAACCAAACGTTAATTTGCTTATTTATTAATATACTAGCATTTAACCCGCTACTTCGTTAGCGCAGTTCTTACTATTTATTGAATAAAATACCAAAAGTATCATAAAAATCAAAAAAGTACTTTTTTGGTTGCCCATGACATTTTCAGTCTCACCTTGTATCAATAGTCACTAATTTCAAAATTCTAGCTTCGCAAACGTTGAAAATAGAAAAAGTACCATAAAAATTCAATTGTACAATACTACCTTCATAAACGTTGAATATACAAAAGGTACCACAAAAATTCAAAAAAGTACCTTTTTGGTCGCCCATAACATTTTTAGTCTCACCTTGTATCAATTGTCACTAATTTTAAAATTCTACCTTCGCAAACGTTGAAAATACAAAAAGTACCATAAATATTCAAAAAGTACCTTTTTCGTCGCCCATAACATTTTTTGTCTCACCTAGAATCAATAGTACTTGATTGTATAATCCTATATTTACAAACGTTGAAAATACAAAAAGTACCATACAGATTCAAAAAAGTATCTTTTTGGTCGCCCATAACATTTTTAGTCTCACCTTGTATCAATTGTCACTAATTTCAAAATTCTAGCTTCGTAAACGTTGAAAATACAAAAAGTACCATAATAATTCAAAAAAGTACCTTTTTCGTCGCCCATAACATTTTTTGTCTCACCTAGAATCAATAGTCCTTGATTGTATAATCCTATCTTTATAAACGTAGAAAATACAAAAAAAAACCATAAAAATTCAAACAAGTACCTTTTTGGTCGCCCATAACATTTTTAGTCTCACCTTGTATCAATTGTCACTAATATCAAAATTCTAGCTTCGCAAACGTTGAAAATACAAAAAGTACCATAAATATTCAAAAAGTACCTTTTTCGTCGCCCATAACATTTTTTGTCTCACCTAGAATCAATAGTACTTGATTGTATAATCCTATATTTACAAACGTTGAAAATACAAAAAGTACCATACAGATTCAAAAAAGTATATTTTTGGTCGCCCATAACATTTTTAGTCTCACCTTGTATCAATTGTCACTCATTTCAAAATTCTAGCTTCGCAAACGTTGAAAATACAAAAAGTACCATACAAATTCAAAAAAGTACCTTTTTCGTCGCCCATAACATTTTTTGTCGCACCTAGAATCAATAGTCCTTGATTGTATAATCCTATATTTATAAACGTTCCAAATACAAAAAGTACCATACAACTACAAAAAAGTACCTTTTTGGTCGCCCATAACATTTTTAGTCTCACCTTGTATCAATTGTCACTAATTTCAAAATTCTAGCTTCGCAAACGTTGACAATACAAAAAGTACCATACAAATTCAAAAAAGTACCTTTTTCGTCGCCCATAACATTTTTTGTCTCACCTAGAATCCATAGTCCTTGATTGTATAATCCTATATTTATAAACGTTCCAAATACAAAAAGTACCATACAACTACAAAAAAGTACCTTTTTGGTCGCCCATAACATTTTTAGTCTCACCTGGAATCAATAGTCATTGATTGTACAATCCTACCTTCATAAACGTAGAAAATACCAAAAGTACCACAAAAATTCAAAAAAGTACCTTTTTGGTCGACCATAACATTATCGGTCTCACCTTGTATCAATAGCCACTTATTTTAAAATTCTAGCTTCGCAAACGTAGAATATATAAAAAGTACCATAAAAATTCAAAAAAGTACCTTTTTGGTCACCCATAACATTTTTAGTCTTACCTAGAATCAATAGTCCTTTATTTTACAATTCTACCTTTATAAACGTAGAAAATACAAAAAGTACCATAGAAAAGCGAAAAAGTAAATTTTTGGTCCAAGTTCCAAATTCCAAGTTTAAAATGTTCAAATATCTGTGTAACAAAATATTTTAATAGACATGATTTAAAGTCAGTAAATCTACTCTTTTTTGCATAAAAGTAATTATGTTGTAAAAAGTACCAAACTCTTCTCGATTTTTCCCTTTTCTACCCTGTTTCAATTTGTGTTTCAATTTTTACAAAATTACATAATTTTTTATGTCTAGTAAAATCCCAATTAAAAATGTTGTGAAAATTGGCCGTCTAATTATGAATTACATATATTTTCCGGAATTTTCCCCTTTTTGGTACCTTTTTTGTCCCCCGAAAAGTTTCCAAAAATTTCACCTAAATAGTTGTCCATATTCTATTAGGAAATAATAATTGTCAAATGTTGTCCCATTGAATAATATAAGAAAAGTTTCTTTTAAAAAAAGTACCAAAAAAAGGGACAATTTTTACCCCTTTTACATGCGAATTTGAAAAAAGTGCCGAATTCCTATTAATATTTTTTCGCGGACTGCTTAACACAGTTTAAATTTTTTTCCTAGCTTTATGCGTTTGGAAGTTACATAGGGTACCAAAAAAGTACTAAATTATAGTTTTTACCCGTTTTTTCCCCTTAGGGGTTGAAAATTCCAAAAAAGGCCAGACACCTGTCAGCTTATTTTTTGTGCAAACTACAATACTTTTTCAATTTAATTTGTATCATTTTTAGTTTAGCAGATATAAGATTACCGATTTTACCCGTTTTTACCCTTTTTCACCCCCTTAAAGTACGAATTTTCAAAAATCCCTTCTTAGTGGAGCTATACATCGAAAGAGGAACCGATTGTCCAAATTTCATGTCTCTAGCTCTTAGCGTTTGGGCTGTGCGATGATGAATCAGTCAGTCAGTCAGTCACGTTACTCTTTTATTTATTAATATATTTCGTTTTCGTTGGCATACTCTCTTAAAAATTGCTTTCTTCTTGCAATTTTTGGCTCAATCGAAAAAAAATTTTTTTTTTAATATTTCCAAAAATTATTATTATGTGTTGTCTTGAACTTTTTGGGCGGCCTAAAACATATTTTTTGTATGTAAATATATAAGTTAAGTTTATTTTCTGTTTGGATATTTAAATGTTGTGTTAACAAAAATACAATATTTTTTGTAATTTTTTATGTTATTTAGTTATGGCTTGTGCCTTACTGACGTTTATAACCAACATTTACAAAATATTTTCTGGGCCTAGTTTTTTATTGTTAAATATTTTTTACGCCTAATTTTTCTCTTTATGCTATTGCCACCTTGATTGTTGGCAAGTGTACGTGCTGAAACGGCAGTAGCAGTTAAATTATTCACAAAACAATAGAAAGCAAAATGTTTATGGGAGAAAAAATAAGCAAAAAAAGTTTATATTTCTGTTAGCGTACCGGTAACTGGGCAGGCAGACTTCGTTCGTTCTGTTTTCTTGTTGTTGTCTGACCAACAACACCAGGATCATTGCCAAAATTATTAACATATTTTTTTGTTGTATTTGTTTTTTTTATTATTGTTTTGCTGTTTTCTGGTTGTTACACTTTAATTTACGTTTGTTACTTTTTACTTTTCAGTTTCAAACGTTTTCACAGCTTCGTTTTTTATTCGTTTGTTTGGTTGTTTGGGTTGTTTGTTTGTTTATTTATTAATTTATTTATTTATAATATTATAACTTTTCTTTTTATTTTTTTCAATTATTCGCATCATTATACCATTCATGTTTATGTTCTACGGCATGGTCATTTTTGAAAAATATTGCTGTTAGAATGTTGTTTGTTAGATTTTTTGGCAAAAGCTGCTTACAAATTTGTTGGGTAATAAAAATGCATATTTAACGATGTAGAAATAAATTTTAAAATTTGTTGTAAATATTTTTGAATTTTAAAACTTGCTTATAATTACATTAACATTAATTTTAAGAATATTTGTTAGAAATAAAGTGTCAAGTTTATACATGTAAATAACGATTTTTTATATATGTTAGTTTCTTCTTAATGTTAGTTTTAAAGCCAAAAATTCTTAACAATAAAAAATAAAATAAAACCTTTTTAAAATAAAATATGCAATTGTAAGTTTTCTAACAAAAAAGTTGTGATGAAATTTTGTCGTAAAATTTTTTGTAAAAAGATTGAAAACTTTTATCGGCATTATGTGAATAAAATACTTATAAAATATTATAACACAGCAAATAATAAAAATTAAATAAAACAAGATTTATAAAAATTACTAAGAAAAAAATGTGTGACAAAACAACAAATTATTGAACATTTTTCCCTTCAACAAATATAGATTGAATGGTTTTTATTAAAATCAAATATTTCTAACGATTTCTAAAAAAACATTTCTCTAAAATAACATAAAAATTAATAAATAAAGAAACAAGTGTGGACGCTGTATTTGGCCGTGATG
Source organism: Phyto melanocephala (assembly GCA_941918925.1). Taxonomy (NCBI): domain Eukaryota; kingdom Metazoa; phylum Arthropoda; class Insecta; order Diptera; family Rhinophoridae; genus Phyto; species Phyto melanocephala. The sequence continues at coordinate 109,802,101 of OW799234.1, forward strand.
TGTATGATAATACCGTCACGTAGATAGGCGTAATAACTACATCGTAGCTTAGATTAGATTTTTTTGCTAACGTTTCCAACGACATCTTTGATACATACATAGTTAGATGTATTCTAGTAGTCAAGACCTTTCATTTGATATCCATATGGATGGGTTTTAAAAAACTGATCCGCCATTTTGTTTAGGACGCAATGTCGGATTTCAACTTATTTATATATAACTGTATTCCACTGATTAAGCCCTTTTATCTAATAACAATTTTTAGAGGGTTAACCCTAACCATACTGATAACATTTATATACGAAGACGCCTGACAAGGGTACCCGGGTACCGGTATGCATTTAAATATAAATTTTTTCGGTGTAGGGTAAACGTCGTGCACTTGGGTATTCGAACCATACGCCAGCCCAAAATAAGGGAAAACATATAATGGGAGTCTTATTATTCGATATGTTTTTATCAGAAAATATAAAAATTTAAATCATGAGACAAAGCAACAAAAAAGGCAATAAATAGCATTAGATTTCAAACTGCAGATATTTAAGACTTAAAATTTAAACCTCGCTAGTTTCGTTTAATTTCAATGGAAATACTTGATGCTTTTATTAATGAAGTCAGCGATGATCCATTGGGAAAATTATAATCACCTTTTACACAAAGCATCATTAAGACGCGTAATACGTTTCGACAATATATTTACAAAATTGTCACGCACTCAAATAGAAAAGCTTCTGATATCTGAGATATTTGGAATATACTGACGCAAAATCTAAGCATAAACTATTTTCCAGATGAAAATGTGACAGTAGACGAACCGTTATTTCCATTTAGAGACAGAAATATATTTACTCAATATATTCCCTCAAAACCAGCTAAATATAGAATTTAAAAATTTTGTAATGTTACACAGCCAATTAGAATAGAAATATTTACACAGACAAGTCTGGTGGTCAGTGACAGGTAAGCATAGGAGAAATAATCGTTATAGATCTGGTTGATTTTTATACTTCATTTTTATACTGTACTTCACTCCTTATGATCATTCGGCTACAATGAGAGGAACAAGACTCATCGGTATTCTTCCACAAAACTAAGCCTACATTACAACATGGCTATGTCCAAACCCAACCGGCGATATTGGTTGAACTTATTGTCAGTTGTGACCAATAATATGAATAGTGTTTTCTTTCCTTCAATATTGTATTATACTCGAGGGAAGGCAGCTTTAAATAAAAAATAGGAAATAATTGTCTTCTACAACAAAGCAAACGGCGGATTTGATGTTCGATGGTGTATAAATATAGCACCAAAAAAAAACGAATAGATGGCTATTGGCCATTTCCTTTTTTGAAATTATTAACTTGGCTGCGTTAGGTGCATTTTGTGTATTTTCTAGTTTCGATCCAAACGTCAAAAAATCGAAGCTTTCGCCGGGGATTTTTCATTTCACTTGACGTCTAGTCAGCAACTATAAATATGAACAAATGTTGATATAATACCAATAATGATAATCGAATAACACGATACGCTAACGTCCGGGCAGCTATCGAGCTTATAACAAATAAATCCATACCCATAGAAGTCTACAAGCATGCTGCACCTCCGAATACAAATAAGCGGGATAAAACGGGACTATTGCAACTAAAGGGTCGCTGCTATATTTGCGTGACTTCTGATCCAAAATCTGATCGCAAAATATGCATTGGTTGTAAACGGACAATGTGCAATATACATAGGAAAATTATTGCTCCACACTGCACTAAATATAATTTTTTATTATTCTGTTTTTTTACAAATACAAGGTTTAATGTAAAATAATTATTTTTCTGAATAACCAATTAAACATATGAAAATTTTAAATTTTTACTTTTTTAATACAAAATGTAAATAGATATTTAGGGGTACCCGGGTACCGGATAGCTCCAGAGCCAACCCAAATAAACTAAGAGTAATTTATATGGGAAAAAACTATATAAAATCTTTATCTAAAAGAACTTGCGGAACCTCAAATTTGTATTTAATTTTGTTTAAGTAAAATTTAACTTTAAATTACGTTCGGGTACCGGGGTACCCGTCTTAGGAGTGTTAGGGTTAAAGTGAGTACATTTTTAGTTACTAGATTTGACCCATATATAAATAAATTGTTCACCATTTGTAAGTGAATTTATAATTTTTTTTAATTTCCCAAATTTTGTTTTGTTTATTTGATACCCATATGGTTCCTTCCCTTTGTCTAGAACCTGAGAAAATGGATTTACGTTTGTAAATTTTAGGAAAAACATCGAAGTATTTGCATTTTTGTACTTACATCCCAGTTTGTTTCAAACAGATTTGTCAATTTTTCTCAGCAGAAAATATTTATGTATGGGGTCCGAAATTTATATTTTAAAATTTGCCATCGTATGGCATAACTTATATGTTCTTGGCACCACAGGTGAGGGGTACAATTAAGAAGATTATGAAAATATATATATAAAGAATTTTGAAATTGTAAGATTTTACTAGTAGTTTCTGCGGTGGACTAATTCGGCAGTAGCATAATTTTGAATGATTTTTCAAGTTAAAAATATAACTTTATTCTAACAGATATTCTATTTATTTATTTCGACTTGAATATTTTATTCCATGCGCTTGAATTTCACAAAGCTTATTGTCCGTTAACATGGTGCGACAATGATAACCTTTCGGCCAAAATACGACAAATTTCTTAACTAGCGTATCCAGTAATCCAGAAATGTGCATCATATAAAAATTTCACGATTTAACAACGTAAAAACCTTTTTCACAGAATTTTGTTTTTCATAATAAAGCTGCACAATTTGGAGACGCTGTTGTGCTGTGCTTCTTTCAATGATGACTTGTCAAAAAAAAATTACAATTTAGTTTAATGAGTCATGAGTGCTGCAAAAAAGTCTTTTGCAAATTAAACCTAACCATGAATCCCCGGAAATAGAGAATATACTCTATTTGTTTTCGTACATAAGTACAGTGATATAATTATTATCAACACATATCACTTGTTTTTGTTTAAGCATGTGTTAGTAACAATTTTAACTGCCTATATCTCCTAATACACTGAACCAATTTAAGTCATATTGAGATGGGTTGTATATAAGTGTAAAAAGCTTAACAAGAAATCGAAATTTATCAAGAATTTTCCAAAAAAATTTATTTTTTAGTATTACCGAAAATATAAAAACACAGAATTTTTCGAAATTTTTTATGCACTTTCTATAAAGAAATATATTGTTGTTTGCTTAATATTTTTTTTTTATAAAAATTACAAGTTTATCGCAAGCAGTTTCAATAGCCTCAGAAACAAAAAAAAATAAAAAAGATGTATTCATATATTGTCCATCTGTGAATTTTTGAAAAAAAAAGAAATAAAAGTGCTATATTCGGCCGTGCCAAATCTTATATACCCTTCACAACGGGTAGTCATGCAATAACAGTAGTTTGTATAACCATTTATCTCATATGAAATACGTACATACATACATATACAAAACATCCCATTGCAGAATTATAAATTGAGTTTACGTATAAATATTTAAAAAAAAAAAAAATAAAAAAAATTTATTAAAAACAAAATTAAAACAATAAAAAAAATAAAAAAAAAAATTTTTTTAAACAAAAAAAAAAAGATTTTCCAAAAAATAAAAAAAAAATATTTTTAAAAATTAAAAAAAATATATACAATAAAAAATAATTTAAAAAAATATAAATAATATATAAAATAAAAAGATTTTTTTTTTTGGCTCAGCTTGTATTCGATGCCACGTTTACTTTAACCAGTATGTATGTATGTATGTTGTTGTTGTAATTGTGAAAAAAAACGAGCTGGTCGTGGTTTTTCGCTCATATCTCAGAAAGTTATGGGGCGATTGTGCTGAATTTCAATAGCGATTTATTCCTGGATATTTCCAAAAGATTGATACCATAGTGAAGAACATATAGTTGCTTCTAAAAGTTGATTTCAACCAACACACGGACAGACGGACAGACCCTTGTGCACCACAGGTGAAGGGTATAAAAAAAATATTTCGATATTTTTTGATTATCATTTAATGGGATTGCTCTTTATAGCGCGATTAGTAGAATTTAAAATTTTTAACATTTGACACAATACTTTTAGTTAGATTTAAAGCTGTTTTCAGTAAAGCAAAAATATAAGATATAAGTTAAGGAATAAGCTTAATAAGTTGTGTTACATTTTGTGATATCTCTTGTATTTATTATAGTAGTAGAAATATTCCGATTATAAATGAAATGTTTAAAAAACTAAGAAATTTTGTTATCTCTACTTAAAATGTTTTGTCCAATATATATTGACCTTAGAGTCTTTGCCCATATAAAACTAAAAGTGATACACTATTGCTATTGAGGGAATATTATTCAAAAACTCACATTTATTGAATTGAAATTTCGTAGATATATTTTTTTACAGTTTTAGAAGGTTTTAATAGATCAAAGGAAATACTTTGCGAGGGTTAATTTTTGTAACATGAAGTTAAACTACTTACAGTGTAACATAGTTCCTTTTGACACAGAAATACAAATAACGCTACACTATTGATTTTAAAAGCTGGCATATTTTATTTTGTGCTTAATTAATGACTTTATAAAAAGTCGATTTTACCCATTTTCATTCCAAAACATTTCTGCTGTATTTATGTCATCTAACTCGATTTTTTTATTTGAACTATATCGCGCTTTAAACAGATGGGTGGATATTACTAAAGGCTATCATACACGGCATGTTTTTTACATTTGACTTTAAAATTTGTGAGACATATGTATGTAAATCTACATGTCCGTCAAAATTGTTCTCTTACGCTGGCTGCTTTGCAGCAGCAGAGATTTCTGCCAACGGCTGATGTCACATGTTTTGACAGAAGAAAATAGAGCGCGCTCTAATTAAAATTTTGTCAGATGTCTCAACACATGTTTTTTTTACAGAAGTAATGTTTTAAAGGTAACACATGACATGTTTGTATTAGCAGTGGAGAATTTGACAAGTCAGATGTAAAAAACATGCCGTGTATCAGCTCCTAAGGTCATGTTATAATCATACTAGGATTTATACAAAACACAAGTGTAGGTCAATAAGTCCGTGACTTCTCGTTGTCAACGAATATTTCGACGTGTGAACAAAATGAAAATATAATACAACTTCGTATCAGTTTTAAGGAGTTTTATTACAAAATTAATTTTTATTGAAAAAGAAAGATGATCAGTAATTATAAATTATAAAAGATATAAATTTAAAAACAAATTTAATGATATGACTTTTCGGCTTTATATAAAAAGCTTGTGTAAGAATCAAAGCCTATCAAATATTTTATAGAAAAATAAGCTTGAAAATAATAAATAAATAAATTTTTAAAAATAAAGTTTAATTTTTTTTTTTAATATTTAATTTATTCATTTTCTGCAAACCCTCAAAAAATAAATTTTTTTTCTATTTTACATAAAAAGCCCATAAATTAAATTGAACTGTTTCACTTAGTTGTTTAATAGCCTTTTTTAATTAAATTTACTGCTCTTATCAGAAATAACTTAAACAAACAACAGTTCCATTTAATCGCAATTTAATATGCGAATTTAAAAAGTAATTTACTTTTTTACATAAATTATCGTTTTGTTAGGAAGTGTAGAAAGTAAAAGAGAATAGACGTTATTCATTTCTAAATATAATCAATTTTAACCTCAATATTTCCCACCCATTATTCATTCGATTCTATCCATTTAACTGGTAATAAAATAAGCACAACCAAAGAAAAATCATCAATGAAAACGAAGAAAAAAGACGAGAACAAATAGCGATAAAATATAATTTACACTCAACGATGACAGCAACAACTACAATTGTAACGTAGTGGTAAAAGGAAATAAAAAAGAAAAATAATATTTATATACAAGATGTATACGAGAAGTCCATAAACCACATCTACATATAAACATTATCGGCAATGGCAACATCAGAACCAACCACTTATTACCAGCAATATTAGTCTTTATATTTTTCTTCCTTTATTTTTGTTCTAAGCAGCCATTAGAACTGTAAAAAGCTTAAAATATGTTACTTCTACAATTTCTTAACACTTACTCACACTAAGGCACTCCCATCCTCTAAAACACCCACCGTTCACACACATACAAATCCGTACATCCAAACATTATGAGGTTTTAGCTTTTACTTAGTTTGTAAATTGAAAACGTTTCATTTTGTTTTGTCTTGTTTATAAGATTGTTATTTAGTCAATCTTTTAGTAAAATTCTATACAGAATAAACATCTAACCATTGTTCTTTTAAAAAAGGATAAACTCTATACAGTGGGTACTAAATAATCAGATTAAAAGGATGTTTTTTTAAGGGTTAATAATGTCAGAAATATTTAAAAGTTTGTGCATTTAAAGCTCACATTTATATGTATATCTAGAGTATAGGAAACAATTTAAAATTTTTATAATCGCCCATGTTCTGCATTTCGAAATCAGTCGGAATTGTCATGAATTTGTTATAAACAATTGCCTGGGTTCTGTATTCCGAGTGAAATTAAATCACTCAGAATTGCTATGAAATTGTTGTTTTAAACATTAACACTACAATGGCAATTCTGAGTGATTTAATTTTACTCGAAATGCAGAACAAAAGCGAATACGTATCAATAAATATATATGTATGTATATTGTTTATAGTTTTATTTACATTAATATAATACATACATATTAATTTATTAATCTTTAATTTTTCTTGTTTTGTAATTCCGTGTTAGTTGTTAAGTACATGGTTAGAATATTTGTTTCAAGTATTGCGACAGCTTTTTTTTTTACAACTTTTTAACCAATTTTTATAAAACTTTGCACATCCTTAAAACTTCTGATTTGAGGATTTTATTTATGTAGTGTTTTGTATTCTGCTGGTTAATCTTTTATGCTTGAAACACATAAAATCTAGTTTTTGTAAATTTAATGTAAAACATAGTGGTTATATTTTGATGCATATATCTCAGTCGGTTTCAAACCGATTTTTCAGTTTTTTTCTTAGAAAAAAATATTGAGGTTACGGCATGTAATCTGGTGTCGCTATTTTGCCCAAGAGTTATTTAGAAGCTCTCGAAGTTTTATATATAAAAACAATACAAAAAAAATTTACAAAATATTTTTTACCATAATTTTGACAAATAGTGACCAAATTTTTTTTCAATATTCCTAGCTGAAAAGTTAAATGTGGTAAAGATGTGGGAAGAAAAACAGAAGCAGTTCATATCACAAAGATTTTGTCGGACGATTGTGGTGGGCTTCAACAGCCATTCATTCCGATTTTTTTTTTTAATCGATACCATATACAGTAGGTATACAACTTTTTTACAATTTTTGAAAATACAAAATTGCCCTACTCATACAATGGAGTGCATAAAAAAACAATAAAAACTGCATCTTTAGATTTTCGATATCGTTTAAAAAGGTTCCGCGGCAAATGCAATTAAGTTTGGGATCAGTAAGTTCTAAAAAATAGTTAATTTCACTTAACAAATATAGTTTTTAGATTGTGATTTTCATTATATTCATATAATTAAATTAAGAAATGTAAAAAGTTAAATATTTATCTAATAAAAAATTTTGAAAAAATAAAAAATTTTGAAAAAATAAAAAATTTTGAAAAAATAAAAAATTTTGAAAAAATAAAAAAAAAATCTTAAAGCGCTTTCAGAAATCGGCTTCGATGCGGAACGTTTTTGTTCCGAAATGACCTGAGGAAACATTTTTCGGTTTTAGCACAACACCGGCTACAGCGTTGTGATAGGGCCTTATTTTAGTTGTACCCCTAATATACAGATCTTTGCACTATCAAGTTGCGCCACTCAACATGTCACAGGTGGCAGTGTTGCCTACATTAATTATTGGTTAATATAGTTGCTAAGGAGTTCGGGTTTTTACATCTAAATCATAGTTTTTCGACTGAAGACTATGTAATTAATGAGCGAATGAGCGTTCGGAAAGAAGCTTAACAATTACCCAAATAACTAACGGGACATATATCTGTGGTTTTTAATGGGCAACCACGTATGTCTTAAAATCAAATTTTTAAACAGAGCCACAAAACCGTTTTATATAAAACAACCGGTTAGGTATTGAACTTTTTAAACCTTTTGTTTACCATTCATGTCAATAAGGATCTCAAAATTTCTAATAAAAATTTCAAGCAAATATTTAAAATCTAGATCATAGTGAATACCAAAATAAACAAAGTGGTACGATGACTAAAATTGTGTGCAGATAATGTAATGCAGCGTTTGTCAACATAGGTTGTACACAAGTAATTATTCTACTTCTAGCAAACTAAGAAATTATCAGAAAATAACTTTCAAATGTGTTCAGAAATAACAACTTATGTGGTAATCGTAAAAACGAACATACGCGGTTGCCCATGAAAAGCACAGATATGGTTGCCCGCAGTCTACAGATCTACTACTTCAGCAAGCATTAGTCATTAAACCATCATTGTCATTGTTGTTGTCTATAAGGTTGTCCGGCTATATTGGCGCCCTACATGTAGATATGTCTGTAATTTGTTCAAATTAAAAAGAATACATTTATATAATTTAGTAGGTTATAATTTATCAGACATCATACTTTCAAAAAATAGGACATTGATCAGACAAAAATAATATCACTGTTCTCCTAGAATTGGTGGAGGCATCATGAATCTTGCTTATTCCAAACAATGCCCTACTTTAATGGGGAGTGTCATATGAGTTTTGTTCCTAGAATTCATAAATTTTTTTCTTCTTTACGATAAAATCGTTAAAAATATATTTTTTACTTACTATAACTTACGTCAAGAAAAATGAAGGAAAGGAAAAAGACAACCCTAATGCATATAAGCTCGTACAGAATCCCTTTTCCTTCATTAGCAAAGTCTCTTCCTTTTTTCTCCTAATTTTTAAATGTTTTTTCTATTAACTAAATGAAAATGCTGTAACACTTAGAAATTATACTTTTCATATTTCCATACGTGTTAAGGTAATTATATGAGAATCTTAGAGTACGTGAGATATTTTAAACAACACAAAAGGTAATAATATAAAAGGTCATATCATATACATACATACATACATATATATGGAGAAGTTAAAAAGAAATGAGAAAGTTGCATATCAAATGTACAGCAGTTCCAGATGGGAAGGGGTGTTTCTAAATTCTGAGAACACTTGACAACCTCACGTAAGCGAGACTGTTATTTAATGAGTATGAGTAGAACAAATTTGGGCAGAAAACGTTGTTTATCTAAAAAATACTGATACTGAAACAGCAGAAAAATACTACAACGTACAACATTTAGCACCAACAAAATTCCTCATAAATTTTTACATGGAATACATTTTGAATACAGCTCGGTTGATCCAGGTCTTTAATATATGTCGAAGCTATAATCGGCTTTTTATTAAGCTCTGTATAGGTCATAAGCCAGAAAGCGTTATTCGACTGCTTCAAACTTCAGGAGACCAACAGATTAGCGAAAGATGAATAGATTGCTCTAGAACTGACTATTATAAATATATGCCTCATTTACAAGAAATTTCTGTGGCAATAAGAAAAAAATGCTTAAATCTGAATATATCGTTTTTCAGAAGAAGTACTTTTAAATTTTTAAACTATAAAATTTATATAAAATTGACTATCTTTAAAACATATACAAGTATACCATGTCTGTTTTGAATTAATTAATGATATTAAGTTTAATTTAAAGTTAAAATAAGTTATTATTTCATATGATACTATTCGTTGAAAAAATATAGGCAATAAGTTTTTACGAGAAAAAGGATTTTCTTTTAAAATTGTTTAATACAGCTGAAAATTTGCTTTCGCAAAACTACAAAAGTGTTGCTATTTTAATTCTACTTTATATCGACTTCAGTAGTTACTACTTTTTTGGACAGAATTATATAAGATTTGCCAAAACACATAACATAACTGTTATACAATATCATGCACCAACCGATGTTTTTTAGTTGTCATTAAAACAAGTATGAATGCCATATTCGACCGTGTCTTATTTGGTAATACCATCATGAATAGGTATACTGACTACATTCTGGCTTAGCCTAGAATTTAAATTTAATGCTATACGTGATTTTGCTTAAAACTTTCCGACGCAATTTCCCATTTTTAATTTTTACAAAATTATTTGTATTCTACTATTTAGTCAAGCCCTTTCAATTAATAACAATTTTAATCGAGTTGAAAAAAATTATTTGCCAATGTATAGGGCACCATCTTAAGTATTAACCTTTTCATGGTTGACTGCATTTTACTGGTCAAGCCCTTTCATCTGATACCTATGTATACTGTGGGGGTTGATGGGGGTAAAGCCGTAATCACTATATACTTATAACCAATGTATATGCCACTTTTTATCGCACGCTATCTTGAGTTCTAATTTTTCCATAGTTTAATGTATTGTTCTGATCAAGCCCTTTTGATTAATACCAATATTGAGGGGGTTGAAATAGATGTGTTTTTAATTACTAGATTATACAGATTCATTAATTTATTCTTTGTCATTTCGTAACGATGGCCATTATAGATTTTAAACTCTTTATAGTTTGTTATATTTTGCTAGTCAAGCGCTTTTTTTTATATATAAACATAAATCCTCTTTGTTAGTCAGAATCTAAAAAAAAAGAAATTGTTTATAAATTCGAAACATGGAATTTTTGTACCTATACGTGACTTGGTATCCTGCTTATTTGTCAGTTTTTCCCAAGAATAGCTTTTATATTGTATTAAGAGCCTTTAACGAGCCCTAATACTAATTAGGAGCCATAGTAACTACGTATGTATATTTCAAAAATATACATTTTAGAAAATATTTTTGCCTGTAAGTTTGATGATTAATGACAGATTTGTTTAAAATTTTTTGAAAATAGTCTTAGGTGCATATTACACCTATGGCTGAAAGTTTATGGCTGTTGCGGATTTTTTATTATAATTTTACTACCATTGCAAATATTATGTTATTTAAGCTGGTTCGTGACCCCTGACTTAACGTATCTTAATTTATTTGTTTTTTTACATTTTTCTGTGCTTGTTGCTATATATGTATGTATGTTTTGTTTTTTTTAGTTTTGTTGTTCAAACAGTTTTTTTTTGCTTCTATACCTGATAATTGTAAAAGCACGGGTCAGAGAACCATTTTATATAATTATTCAAAAGATTCAATAAATTTTCCTTAATTAAGAATCCTCAAATCGTTTCAGTCAGAAATTCTCGTACATTTTTATGGTGCCGAAACCCGGGACTCTATCAACCAGATAGAAATAAAAATAACATATATATAATAAATTATTGAACTTTCTACTAACCTAAAATAAAATTATACTCCTCCTACGTGGATATATAAGTGTATAAAATTGCATTTATTCTAATTACATTAGTGGGCAAGTGGATTTAAACTCAATATTAAAAGTAGCGTGTCAATTCTTCAATATACTGGCTACATAATACACTAACAACATACTGCAACTTAAATTTTTCCTCTAAGTAAGCGTTTTACAAAATGGAGAACATTTCCACTGCCATAGAAACGCAAAAGAACGCAAATCGACATTTGCAAAAACTGATGTTGAGTTTTGAAAAAAGGTCAACAGAAGGATTAACAAAAGGTTACATACAAAGCTTACTCGAAGAGGTTGAGCTAACCTATAAACATTTTAAAGATGATCATGAGCACATATGTGAGACTATTCACGAATACACAATACAAGAAAGCGATGTTCCATATTTAAGTGAAGACTTTTATTATGTGTTCTTTGATAACTATTTAGCTTTTAAAGCAAAACTTTTAGATTTGTCAGCAGAGTCAACAGCTCCACAACAACATCAACAACAACAACTGTCAAGCACTTTCGTGTCTACTGCAATGCCAAACTCTTCATTTCCTTCTGCAGCAAGGCTACCAAAAGTCGAACTACCGTCCTTCACAGGCGACTACATCGAATGGATTCCGTATCGGGACACGTTTCTAGCGTTGGTACACCACAATCAGTGCCTAACTGGCATTCAAAAATATTTCTACCTCAAAAGTTCTTGTAAAGGTTCCCCGCTAGAGATTATAAATCAGTATCCTGCATCTGAAAACAACTACGCTGCGGCTTGGAATGCTTTAGAAGAAAGATACCACAACACTAGAAAAATAGTAGAACAAATACTAAAAAGATTGTTTAACCTACCGGCTTCCAATGGTTCTTTTGAAAGTATAAAAGAGTTGCTTGATACAACGCGTTCGTCAATTTCTCTATTAAAATCGCTTAACATTGAAGTTGATAAATGGGATGCTATGCTGATTTATTTCACTAGTCAAAAACTAAACAAGCACACTAGAAAAGAGTGGGAACAAACCATTAACAGCAATAGTGAAATTCCTCCAATGTCAAGTATGCTGAAATTTCTTGAAATGTCTTTCCGCACATTAGAATCGGTAGAAGAAGCCCATAATTCGTCAATTTTAGAAAACACTCGTTCTTTCAATAGAACAATACAACCAAGATTTAATAATAAAGCTTTTCATGCTAATAACATTGTAGTCGACAATAGTTTGTGCCCTTGCTGCCAGCGTCGGCATCCTCTGTACAAGTGTTTCAAATTCTCATCGCTAGACCCAGCAGAGAAAAAACATATTATACAACAAAATAACATTTGTTCAAATTGTTTACATTGCGGCCACAACAATGATCAATGTTTGTCTTTCGCTCGTTGTCAACAATGCAAACAAAACCACCATACTATTTTACATAGTTCGTTTTTTATAGGCAATCCAAACACTCAATCAAACACAAGCGTTCTATCTACTACGGTAGAAAACTTTTATCCAAGTACTTCACGCAGTGCTCTATCAACTGAACAGTTCAACGCTAATGTTACTTCGCATGCTGTTAATTACCAATCTCAAGTTCTGTTGGCTACAGCTAATGTATTAATAAAGCACAGTACAGGAATACATACTGTTAAAGCTTTAGTCGACCCTGGATCGCAAGCTTCATTCATAACAAATGAAATGTCTAAAATGTTAAATCTAAATACACAAAGAATAGATGAAACATATGTATGTGGAATTGGAGTTAATAACAAAACGTCAATAAATTCGTATGTACAACTGCAGTTGTTGTCAAACTATGACAAAAATGTTTGTTTACGAACAGAGGCACTAGTAATTAATAAATTAACTTCTTATAAACCGCAAAACATTAAAAAATCTGATTTGCCTAATTTACAACAATTTACTTTAGCAAATCCAACATTCTATTTACCATCAAAAATTGATATATTATTAGGAAGTGATTTGTATGGTGATATATTGCTAGCAAATTCGTTTAAATTTCCAAATAGTGTTTATCTGCAAGAAAGTGTTTTTGGCTGGCTGGTGTCTGGACCAATAGTCAGTTGTTCAACTGAACTTAAGTTAAGCACAAATACCTGTAATCTTGAAAATCAGTTACGGATGTTTTGGGAACAGGAGGAGCTGTTAGAAGAGAGAAAACTTTCTTTAGAAGAAGAGTTATGTGAATCGTACTTTAATAGAACGTACACCAAAGACCCCACCGGTCGTTATACAGTAAACTTGCCTTTTAAAAATATACTTTTTGGAAAATCGCTACCTAAATTTAATCACACCGACTTCAGTGCATTAAAGAGATTCAAGCAGTTAGAATCATCTTTTCGTGCAAGGCCCCAATTCGCAGCAGCTTACAAACAATTCGTTGAAGAATATATAAACCTTAATCATATGGAAAAAGTCGGCAAATACCCGCAAGATATGCCACTACAATGTTTTTTTTTGCCACATCATGGAGTGTTTAGAGAAAGTAGTACTACTACTAAGCTCAGAGTAGTCTTCGACGCTAGTAACAAAACGCCCCATTACTCCTCGTTAAATGAAGAGCTTAGTCCTGGACCTCCACTACAGAACGACTTGCCTGATATACTGACTCGCTGGCGAAGGTTTAGAATTGCGTTCAGCTCTGATCTTGAAAAAATGTTTAGGCAAATCAATGTCTGCGAAGAACATCAAAACTATCAGTGCATTCTGTGGCGTGATGAAAATACAAATGACCTCAATATTTACAAACTAAGAACAGTAACGTATGGAACAACTTGCGCACCATTTCTTGCAATTAGGGTGCTCAAACAAATTGCTATCGACGGCGCTGAAAAATTTCCGCTAGCTAGCAAAGTTCTTAAGACTGATACTTACGTGGATGATGTCATATCAGGTGCGGATACTTGTCAAGAATCAATACTGTTATACCAGCAACTACGTAAATTACTAGATGGAGCCGGATTTAATCTTCGTAAATGGAACTCCAACTCTACAGAATTCCTGAAGCATATCCCACAAGAATATTTAGCAACACAAAATTTTGAGCTGCAAAAACAGGAAATGGTAAAAGCATTGGGTATATCATGGGACCCCTTAACAGATTGTTTCAGCTTTAAAATAAATTCTAATTTTTCAGAAAATATAACAAAAAGCAGTGTACTTTCAGATTCGGCGAAACTTTTTGACCCTCTTGGTTGGTTGTCCCCTACCACTATTTTAGCCAAGATTATGTTTCAGAAATTATGGCGTGAAGGACTAGATTGGGCAGATACTTTACCTATTGGATTAAGCAATGAATGGTCAAGCTATCGCTCTGCATTAAAAGATATCGAAAAGCTTAAAATACCGCGTTGGTTTAATTGTATTTCTACTGCAATTGCTGAATTACATGCATTCTGCGATTCCTCAAAATTGGCGTTTGCAGTTGCTGTATATGTAAGAGTAGTCGCTGAAGATGGTAAGGTTTCTGTCAGTCTTATACAAGCGAAAACAAAAGTAGCCCCATTGAAGGTACTAACGATTCCCAAACTCGAATTATGTGCAGCGGTTCTAGCAGCTAAGCTAGTTGATAAAACAAAACGCAATATTGGACTCAACATTAGCAAGATAACTTATTGGTCAGATAGCAGTACAGTTCTTAAATGGATAAAATTACAATCGTCATTACTACCCGTATACGAAGCGAATCGTGTCTCACAAATACAACGTTTAACCAGTATCAGCAATTGGAAATACATTTCAACTAAGGAAAATCCCGCTGACTGCGCAACGCGAGGTTTGTTACCGCACGAATTATGCAACCACGCACTTTGGTGGAATGGCCCCCCATGGCTTGTTGAAAGTCCAGAAAAATGGCCAGTTAGAACGTTTACAAGTCCCATGCCAACCACGCATACTAAAATCAACGTTGCTACAACGACAGTAGTATCAAATTTTGAGCCAACTGAATATCCCTCTTTATTTTTCAAATTTTCCACGTTTAATAAACTACAACGAATAACAGCATATATCCTTAGGTTCTATCACAATGTAAAAGAGTCCATTATAAAGAAAAAGAGCAGCGAGTCTATTCAAGTCTCTACTAATAGCAACGCAAATCTTTGTCAATACCTTTCTACAGCGGAATTAAAGAGGGCGCAATTGGTTTTGGTAAAAGGGTGTCAACAAATTTCATTTCATGACGATATAAAATGTCTTTCAAACCGGAAATGTTTACCTAGTAACAGCAAAATCATAAACCTACAGCCGTTTATAGATGAAGATGGTGTACTTCGTGTTGGTGGGAGGCTTAAAAACTCCAATTTATCGTTTTCCAGAAAATATCCAATTCTGCTGCATAAAAAAGACCCTATCTCAATACTTATTTTTAACGACGCTCATTTTAAAACATTACATGGGGGCGTGCAGCTAATGCAAACATATGTTATGTCGAAGTTTTGGATAATTTCTTCTAGAAATATTGCAAAATTTGTTAAACGAAAATGCGCCGCATGTTTAAAATATACTGCAAAGGCCTCGCAACAAATTATGGGCAATCTGCCATCAGTACGTATTCAACCCGCAAGACCATTTAAACATAGTGGATTAGATTATGCAGGTCCCATTGTGCTGAAACAATCAACTCTACGCAAAAGTTCTACCAGCAAGGGTTATATTTGTCTGTTCGTGTGTATGTGCACTAAAGCGATCCATCTAGAAGCGGTTTCGAGTCTTACTACTGAAGCATTTTTAGCGGCATTTAAGCGGTTTATTTCACGAAGAGGATCCTGCACGGATTTATACTCGGACTGCGGTACCACATTTGTAGGTGCGAGTAAAGAATTGCTTGCTATGCACAACCGTTCTAGAAGCTCCATCCCTGCTGGCTTAGCCGAAACTCTTGGTAACGAAGGCACCCACTGGCATTTCATCCCACCAGCGTCACCGCATTTCGGCGGATTGTGGGAGGCTGGAGTCAAGGCAACTAAACACCATCTGTATCGTATAATGAGAGATCGTATTCTAACCTTTGAAGAACTTTCTACTTTGCTATGCCAGATCGAAAGTTGTTTAAACTCAAGGCCGTTATGCCCGCTCTCTTCTGATCCATCAGATCTCAACGTACTCACACCAGCGCACTTCTTGGTTGGGGAGCCAACTACAACAATTTCTGAAGGTGATCTGCTAGATGCAAACATCGATCGCTTGACTCGTTGGAAGCAAATTGAAAAATTAAAACAACATTTTTGGCAACGTTGGTCACAGGAGTATATCAGTCGACTTCAATCCAGACCCAAATGGAACTCCATTAAGCGTGAAACCCAGATTGGTGACATAGTTTTGGTTCTGCATGAGCGCTACTCTCCCGGCCAATGGCCGCTTGCTAGAGTGGAACAGGTGCATCCGGGTTCCGACGGACATGTTCGGGTGGTTACCTTGTACTGCAATGGAAAATATATTAAGCGTCCAGTGGCTAAAATCTGTGTTCTGCCTGCTAATGATGACAACACACTTAATCCTGTTTGTGGTGTTTAAGAACTGCTGTTCTTAGTGGGGGAGAAATGTTGCGGATTTTTTATTATAATTTTACTACCATTGCAAATATTATGTAATTTAAGCTGGTTCGCGACCCCTGACTTAACGTATCTTAATTTATTTGTTTTTTTACATTTTTCTGTGCTTGTTGCTATATATGTATGTATGTTTTGTTTTTTTTAGTTTTGTTGTTCAAACAGTTTTTTTTTGCTTCTATACCTGATAATTGTAAAAGCACGGGTCAGAGAACCATTTTATATAATTATTCAAAAGATTCAATAAATTTTCCTTAATTAAGAATCCTCAAATCGTTTCAGTCAGAAATTCTCGTACAATGGCTTTTATGGTAAAAATATGAAAGAAACAACAGAAGCAGTCATGTTTGTTTGTTCATATGGTGCAATTTAGATGGGATTTTATTAGCGATTCATTCCCGGATATTTTCAAAAGACTTATAATATATACAGATTTGTGCTACATGTGAGTACTTCTAAACATTGATTTTAACCATCATATGGACAGATGGTCATATCATATAACCTCCACTTGTCATAAGCTTTCAGAAGATATATATTTTAAAGAGTCAGAGGTGAATTTGTTAGATATTACATACAAATAGCAGAGCTATAAATAAAAAAGAAGAGGGACTCTAAAAAACACTATACCATATGAAATAGAGAAATGTTTGCTAGAAACAGTCGTAATAACATTATTATTGGTGTGATCATTGTATTAATTCTCCTTAGTTAAACTGAAAAATTTAAATTTTCATATCTTATGATGCCACCATTCATTTTACTATACAAAAACTTTATACTTCACAGTTTCACAAAACGAGAATATAGCCCTTTAATATATAAAAGTGATCAAAACAGCAATGTAGGCGTCTTGCGACAATATTATTTAAGATCAAATAGCCCACATGACAATCAGCAAAAACTGGAAAAGGTTAGCTTTAAATATGCATAAAAAGTAATAATAATGGTTACTTTTACTTCCTCCGAAGTGATGTCTATTTACTATAAAATTGTCCATCGTCAATTCCAATCAAAGTAATTTGGCCAAAAATACTTAAATGTTTAATGTATTCCAATTTAAGAAAGTACATCAAATTGTTTATACAATTTTAATTACAAGTCTTATAACACAAAATTTATACACTTATTTTTAATTACGACAGTGTCATTAAATAAAATCACACACAATGTTGTAACAAATAGAAGAGAGATAATAAACTATAACATTTAAACACTTCATCTATACTCTATTGCTGCAGTGGCGAATAGTTATACTAGCAGTCTACAGACATGAGAAAATATATATAAACTATCCATTCTTTTAACGACAGAGCATGTTTGTACTGTATTTGTACATAAAATAGATAGTTTTGTGAAAATGACATTACATTCTTATTATTATGAAATGCCTTTTTCTTATCACCACCAACAACATTTTTGTTCTTTCTTTCTTCATATATATATGTATGTCGTGGTTTTTTTTCTCTACTAATTTTCTCATTTCTTATGTCAGAATTTTTCTGTCTTTTTATAAATATATGTGTGTGTATTTATGTAAGTATGTATTTATTTATTTTTTTGATAAATTGTTTTGAAAGATCAAGCTGTTTTTAATTAAGTTTTAGTGAACAAGATTACATATGAATCTCTTAGTTCTTAAATTCAACAGAGTTAATATATCCCACACTAAAACAAAAAAAAAACAAATTGAAAGAAAAAGTTACAAGAAAAACCGAACTCATGGTGTAAATGAACAACTGCAAATGAAAACCCAATAAAAGTATATAATGATTTTTAAATTACAAAGAAAATAGAAAAGCAAAACTTAAATTAACAAGAAATTATATTACTATTTGGAAAACTATTTGATAAAAATCATTTAAGTGTTTAATTGTATTATGAGTGAAGCCTTAAAGAAGAAAAATTTTATCCAATTCACAACCTATTTTGTTGATGATTTCATCATTCATTTTTAATATTTACAATACTTACAACAATTCGTCTTTTGTTGTTGTTGTTAATATGTAAATCATAGCTGGAAAAGTAAGTACCATTGTCGGTTTCCTTTAATAGATACACGTTAATTTCTTACGAGCTACGTATTCTTCGACAGTTTGTGAATTGAGCAATTAAAAAAGCTTTCCTATTCAAGTAATTATTAAGAAAACTTTTTTAAAGAATCTTTCTTTATAAAATAAAATTAATTAAAATGTTCGCAAAATATAACAAATCAGGCAAAAAACCTATTTATTTTTAGTACACACTATTAAAAGGGGTAATTTTTTTACTTGTTGGATTTTCGGTATAAAAAAAGATTTGTCACATGTGGCAATGCCAAAAATACTTTGCAAGGCTTGCCATTTCGCCACGGATAGGCTAATAAACAAGCAACGCTTTTCAGTCACTGAATATTATTATCAAAATTCATGATGTGTGAGAAAAGTATTTCGTAAATAATGTCCATTTGGACCCACCGAACAGGCTATTCAACTGTGACCAAATTGCTTACCAGTCTCACTTTATTAGACATCAGTCCACCAAACTGTATGCGAAAAGTACATACCGAGGAGAATTTTTCTTCTGTGTCGGCCGATTGGCAAATTGAACTTTGTTGACATATGGTAACAAGACGGTGTCACATGACATGCGATGCCATGAACGTTAATTCGGTGGGCAATAAATTATACGCATTCCACTGAGATCATATGATTAAGCTCACTGAAAAACTACTTACTTTATAGAAGCGGGCCACCTATATTTATTTATATTAAAGGGTGATTTTTTAGCAATTATCTTTTTGGCAACACTGGTTTAAACAGCTGACACACGTTTCGTGTTTTGTTTCACTGTCAAACATCTTCAGTTTGGTCTATAATTTAACCATGAATCGTCTTACAAACGAACAACGCTTGCAAATTATTGAATTTTATTATCAAAATGCGTGCTCTGTTAAGAAAGTTTATCGCGCGCTTCTTATCGAAAAATTGTGTTCAGCGACGAAGCTCATTTTTGGCTCAATGGGTACGTTAATAAGCAGAAAAGCTACCAATGCATCCAGAAAAATTCACAGTTTGGTGCGGTTTATGGGCTTGTGGCATCATTGGACCGCACTTCTTCAAAGATGATGCGAATCGTAACGTGACTGTGAATGGTGAGCGCTACCGTGAGATGATATCCAACCTTTTTTGCCCAAAATGCAAGAGCTTGACTTGCATGACATGTTTCAACAAGTCGGTGCCACATGCCACACAGCACGCTTAACAATGGACTTATTGAGAGGCGAGTTCGGTGAACATTTTATTTCACGTTCGGGACCGGTCAATTGGACGCCTAGATCGTATTTGTATTGTATTTTTTTATATATCTGGGGAACTTCTCGCTGTAATACGAAAATGTTGTGCTTATTGCACTTTGAAGTCATACCTGGTAGGCGTTAGAATTTATTTTATATATTATTTTTATTTTATAAATTTTTTTTAAAACAAATTTTAATAACACCTTAATAAACGTTTCACCTACTTATATTTTTACGCGCCTTTAACTGATCTTTGTCTACGTTTGGTTCTTAAAGTTTCTCTGAATGCAATACTTTGTAAGATATTTCAGTTTATTTGGGAATATTTTAATTTTTTTTTTGCAATGACTTTTGTTTAAAAAAAAACTTTTATTGAAAAACACTGCATTATTGTGTATGAAAGAGTTCTACAGATTGTGACGAGATATTTTTAGAACAATGTTTTAGGTTCATGCATACTTGCGAACTCATGAGCATATAGCTAATCAAACGAATATTGTTATTGCCCCGCAACTCAATGGGTAGTACTCGTTTAAGCTCCTGTTATACGAATAACAAATAGTGCATAAGTCGTCCATGAAATGAAAAATATTCCCATTTTTAAAGACAGAAAAATAACAGCGAAACTTTTTCCAGCAACAACCACTAAGCATGGCTAAATCTAGCAATTTTGCTGCAAGTGAAATAAAGTGGTGGAGGTGGAAAGTGTTGGTTAGTACAATGTACTTTACTACTATTAGTATTGTTGTTGTTTTAACAAGCGCTTAATTTAATTTTCCAATTAAATTTGCTAAAAAAAAAAACACTCAAAACTTTCCTATGCTGAGCATTTGTATGCACTGATGCCCAACAGAAGAAAATAAAAACTGCCAAGGAACCCAAGAAAAAAATAAAAACTTTTTTCGAAGCAGCATCAACACGACTTTGGGGAAAATTGCCACAATAGTTTGGTGATTGTTAGACCAGACTAGAATTTTTTCTGTTTTTGTTTGTGTGTATGTGGGATAATGTCAGAATCTGTACAACAGTTTATTTAACAAAACAAAAATAGCAAGAGAAACAACAACAACAACATATTTTATACAAAATCAAATCATTTTTTTCGTATTTGCAACACATATTTTTTTTTATTTTCCGCATTTTGATACAGCAGGAAAGAACGTGTTGCAACGTGCTTCAGTTGAAAGTTCACCAACTAATTTAGTTGTAGTTTTGCTCTAAACTCAAGTTTAAATTGAGTTTAACTACATATATTTGCAGTATTAGTTTTACGAGCATATTTAGAATAGTAGAACTTTCAAATATCAGTAAACATTTGTTACCAAACAATATCTCCAGTTAGTTTTTTTATATCATTCTATTGCAACAAATTTATTCAATACACGGTTTTTACTTTTTCAACTGTATACCTGTTAAAATACATACTCGTAGAACTAATGATACATATATGTATGTATGTATAGATTTGTATATTGTACTGTGTTGTTTTACAAACTTTCTCATTTTAGCCATAACATTGCCACTGCCATATTCAATATCGTTGGTATTGTTGTATAACATTTTTTTTCTCTCATTTTTGACTGCTATAAGCAAAAAACGTAAAAGTCATTTTCAATTTAAAATTTGTCATGTTTAAGTGACATTAAATTGTTTGTACAACTAAATAACAAAACAGATTTTTGTTGTTGTTTAAGATCAGACAACAGAACAACATGCTTGAAACACTAACAAAACTTGACTACAAAACAAAATATGTAGTAGAAGAGATGAAAATAGAAATTGCAACTACAAAAGATTACGACAACAATTTGACTCTTAAACATTATGATTTAGATTATAAATGCAATTTTGTTTAAGTGAAATGCTTAAAAATTACAATATAAAAATATTAAAGAACACTTCGCCAATAACGTCAAGTTTTCACCCCCAATTATGCTGCAAATAAATTGACATTGTGGCGTTTGTTTATAAAATTTAAGACCAAAATTTATTGTAATGAATAATAATAATAATTTTGTTTGTCGTCGTCCTTGCCGGTCACTCGAAAATATAGCCGTCGCAAGGAAAAGTGTGACAGAGAATACAGGAACCAGATGACATTATACATTTCCTGATGCTCTATAGAATAAATTTTATCGCTTGTTTTATGCGTACAATGTTCAATTGGTGCAAGAAATCAAGCCAAAGGATCATGCGCAGTACATTAGATGATTAGGTGTTGATGCATTACCAAATGGAATTAATTTTTTGTAATAATCTTAAATTTGTACAATATAATAAATAAATTTTATCCGTTTGAATATTTCTCCATTTCCCTGAATCGCGTGGTCTGTGGTGGTAAAATTAAAGCGGCGTCTCTGTTAGAAAACCCTTAACTTTCAAAAGGGCTTAATGGTGATGAGTTTTAGAAAATTGTCATTAATTTTCTTCACTTAGTTTGTAAGTAATTTTTTTTACTGAAATTTTGTTTAAATTTTCGGAAAATCTACAATAAAATAATTTGCTGTTTTCATATTGCTGCATTTGTTGTTGATTTTCACCATCTTCAAGTCAATTCGTCTTGGTTTCCTGCAAGAAGAATATTCCTCCCTAAATCTCACTCACACATCCAATCGTGGATTATGGCAAGAGTTTGGGGTGAAATTGGGATCAGACGGAATTTTAATTAAAAAAAATATAAAAACAATAAAAAGATTAAAAATCAGTACATTTGTTTACTGTTTGATGTGTTATGAATAAATCAGTACATGTAGTGCTAAAGACAGTATGCCTGGCATATATTTATATCCAAAAGAAATTCGAATGACAGTACACAAGAAGATAAAATAAACTGACAGAAATACTTATACATATTTGTTCAAGTCTGTTGACATTTTTTTAATATTTTTTAATGTTGTTCAGGCAAGAATGCACAAAATGTAAAATGTTTATTTTTGTATTTTTAATAGAAATAATTTTTAAATTATACTGTTTGAAAAATAAAACCAATATTTTCAAATCATTTATTTTAACAAAAACTATATCATACAACATATAGAAAAATGTTTATCCAAAAAGCAATAAAACTATCAATATTTTCAATTAGTTTGCTGTGCATTAAAGAAATTTTCTATTAAAAGATGTGCACTAATATAAATAAACATATTTTACTTATGTTATTTACTTTTTTATGTTTATTACATATTTCAGTAATTTCCGTTAGTATTTAAAATTTATTGCAAAAAAAAAATCAGAATATTAACATTTTAATTAAGAAACCGGAAATTTGCAATCAGCAAACTTAAACAAATAAATTAAAAAAAGGACAGACAGAAAAGTGTCAAAACGTGTAGCTTAATTAAAATACATACAACTCTACACCAGGGTTGTCAGATATTTTTATGAACAATTTTTAATAAAGTGAATGTTGCTACATTACAAGCATTTAACAAGTCAAGATTAATGATAAAGTCCCAGATGGTAACTTAACTAGAATAAGGGCCATTATTACAACTTGCCGACAAAGTTAATGTTAATAAAAGGTAACTTTTGTTAACGTGAGCAATAAACTGACCATTAAGTATTTTTCGTTATTACAACCTGCCTGTAAAATAAATTGCATTTATTTTAAAGTATGGCAGCACCAAAGCAAATGCTGAACAAATTTATTAGTTCTTTAAAACCAAAGTGGCAACGACAAGCAAATAGTAAACAATTCCCTTATACGGTAGAACATATGGTAACTTTTAATTAGAAACCTCACGTTAAAAGTTAAAGGTAGAGTGATCTTCCCTTTAACTTATCGGACACTTTTAGGTTAAAGTGAAGTTGTAATAAAGAAAAACTAGTTATCTGTCCGATAACATCCTAACTTTAGTTATCGGTAAGTTATAATAATGGCCCTAAATGTTGTAATTTTATGAAATATTTTTTATTAATTATAAACAAATATTTTAAAATTAAAGCTTTTTAGCTGTTTGAATTTCATTGCTGCCAACTTATCATTAGATCCTCAACAAGCATTTAAACTATAATTGCCTTATGTTTAAGTAAAATTTCTAAAACTAAATGCGATTTTTTTCAACAGTAAAAAGTTTAACTAAGAAAATTTAGTAACACAGCAATAAGTATTTTAAAATCAAATAAAATTTCGCATATGTGACTTTTTGTCTTAATATCACCTAAATATCAGAAAACTAATGTAACATGCAAGTTTTACTAAACACCTCCCATGTATGGCTTTCTCTTAAATGCATATGTTTTTAACATTTACAAAGACTATAAGTCTACATGCAATTTGTTGCAGGGAAAAGGGGGTCGATTATAAGACAACAAGAGGGGATTCCTGATCTTCTATTGATTAAATATGAACAACAAGGGATTTGTTTCAAACAACTTACATTATTTTATTAAATACTTATATGGGTGGGAAAAGAGATCCTTTTTATGAGTCCTCTGGTTGAACGTCTGGCTTTCGTTCCTTTAATCAGTGTGTTTCCCTGTTCCCAGATTCTTGTTTGGTCGTGTAGGATCTACTATTTGTCATTAGCCCTGGACGTGGCGCCTCCTGAAAGTTAATGTGATGTTGATTCCAAGAGTAAGTTAGAACGTCTGGGTAATTTTTTTTTCTTGATCGGTGGGTTTGCATGAAGGGGGACGGATTGGTTTTCGGTTGTAGGCATGCTAAAGTTTCTTAGAGAACTCAAACACCGCAAAGCAATTTTACATGTCTGTTTAGGGATTTGATTCTGTGAATTACTTCTGCACTATAACGACTACACCGCGCCAACCCGCAAACATCAATTTATGTAAATGAAAATGTACCAGTCAACTAGACTCCGAGGTCGTGCTATTTGTCACCTATTGAATATTTCCAGTAAGGCCTCGTGCATTGACAATCGACGACTTAAAAGTCATCATTGTTTGTGTTATTTGTAACATATGGCCAGCAATGCTTCAAAAAGTCGTTCAAAATTCGATGTAAATTTAAAAATTTCGATTTATTTTAACAAATCTTTTGTTGAAAACTTGATAATCACAAGAATTTACAACTTTATAATTTTTTGTTTTTTTTTTAATCTTTTAAAATAATAGATTCTTTTTTTAACCAAAATTTGTTTTTAAACTTTCACTTAAATGAAAAAAATTAATTCGCTTTTAAAATAACTGCAATTAACATTTGTGTCAATTTTTGTTTGTTAACAACAATTAGCACTGAATTTTATTTTTGTTGAAATTTTCAAAACATATACTTTAATAAGAATTTTCTACTTATTTCAATTTCGTTGGTAAAATTTACACTTATCAGATATTTGTAGAATTTTTGTATTGTAATCTCTGTATATAAAATGCAATAAATTGCCTTCTTATAAAAGTTGTAATGTCATGACACCCTTACGCTTTCACGCATTAATGAATTTTGAAAAGCAAAAAAAAAAAAATATTAACTTTTCTATTTAACTCAATCTCAAAGAAAGAAAAATTCGCACTCTTGCAACAACTTATTAACGTTTTTTTTTTACATGACTTTAGATGAAATTAGTTTTTTCTTTTTTTTTTTGTGTCGAAAAGCAATCTTTTCACAGCTGTTTTCCGAACAACAAATTGAACAAACATTATTAAATATATATGTATGTACGCAGAAAAGAAGCAACAACAGGAAAAACATCAGCAAAAAGAAAAACAACATTATGTAAATAAAATAGCAGAAATGTGCTTAAGCATTCCAGTCATCGTTTTAATTAAGCTTAACATGGCAACCATTAATACGCAAACCGTTTTCTTTTCACGTTTATCCCATGGATACACAGACACAACCACTAGACGCCAATAAGAAAAACAATTTAAACATGACCATACAATATCGTTCGTGGAAAAAATAACCCCATTTAAATTAAACCCTTTATTTTGGTTGTATGGTCGCTCTTTTTTTTCCCCCCCGTCCCCTATTAGTAACGCACAATAAGAACCAAAACAATTTTCGACAATGATGTTGATGATGGCGTTCTTTTTTATTATCATTTTTCATTTAATTTAAGTTTGTGTTATTGTTTTGCTGATTGTACTTGTTAAAATTTTCGAGGAAAATCACTTAGCAAATTTATTTTAATTTCTCCAACATCTAAATATGCCTGATTTTAACTTGAACATGGTTTTTCAATTTTTACTATCATTTAATTTCAACCATTAAAATGTTTACGAGAGTATGAATAATGATGCTAGGATGCTTATAAATGGAAAGAAAAAAGTATGCGGATGAAATTCTTGGTTGTCATTGCTGCCGTTTTGGCAGATATTTCTGAAGCAGCAAATAAATTAGTTAACTACCAAAGGATTCATTTCATATCTGTGTAGTGTATACCTACACTTTTCTTCTTAAATTGGAAGGTATTTGGTTAAATTTAATGAATTGGAATTTTTTTTAATAGAAATTATTTTACAAGTACTGACATATACTTATATTTAAGAATTTATGACGTTATAAAATGCTGTAACGAAATATGTTTATTAAATTAGGGAATGAATTTAAGAGGATATTGAAAAAAAAAAATTTTAATTTCTTGTGGTGTTACAGGAGACGTCACTATAATTCGTTCCTTTGGTATTAACGAAAATTCGTTGAAAAAATATCATCGAAATATATTGCAAATGCTTTATTTCATGATATTCTCTGTATCATTCAACGGATCGACATCACTCGATAAACAGTGTGACCATCTGGAGTTTTATACTAACGGATCGAAATCATGGAAGAGGGTTAGCGCTGGCTTCTTTATCCTCTTTGATGACGAAAGGGTGCCTTTTAAGCTTCTAAATTACTGTAGCATTCTATAGGCTGAAATATCGGCGTTAAAAAGTGTAGTAAGCTGAGCGAGTTACAATTTTTAATTAAATTTAAATTTTTAGGCTATAAGTTCAATGCGATAATGACGGAATATTTAGGGAAAGTAAGTTATCCGATACTGAGTAGAATGCATTTTCGAAACCAATTACGGTTTAACCATCAGCACTCTTTTGATAAGAACTACAAGTGTGATGTGTAAATTTCAATTATTTATCTCAGAATTCTATTGAAAATTTATATTACCTGCTATTAAGTCGCTAGCGGTTATTTACAGTCCATGCGTTTTAATTATGAAATGCTGAGCATCACTAAATGAGATGGCGCGATGTTGAGCTCAAATGGGTACTTGCTTTCTAATGTGTCTATACAATCTGCACTGCGGATGGATTAGAAAAGGATAGAACTTTTTTCGTCTAAGGTGAGACTGATATATTCACTGGCTCTCCACTTTTATCATCAAAACACTGACTGCCTTATTCATAAAAATTACTAGAGACTTATATTTGATTTATAAATCTCATATAAATCTGTTTTAATTATTATGAATTAGACCTTGAGTAAATAGTAATTGTACAGACCGGCAAGGACTAGCTGGTCTCCGAAGGCTACAAATAGTTAAAATAGCAAGAAAGACATAGCCACGTTGAACAACTGTCGAACGAGATCACTTGTGCGATTCTGTGCAACAACTTCTCTGTCATAGTCTAGCTCTGGCGGGACCTAGAGTCCAGCACTTTGAGACATTGTTAATAGTTTACTGGCTGTATGTTGACTTATTTTGTATGAATTTTTTTTTTTTTGTTATTTTAGTTCCTGTTTTTCTTACGAATTAAAATTTAATTTTATAAATATATTTATATTTAAAAAAATTCAAAACAAAACAAAACAAAAATAATATTGTCCAATTTGTGTATAAAAGTATATACACAGTTTCTTCTAAAAAACTGTTTTTGAATATTTATGAATATCTATAAATTGTACCTTAAAAAGTTCTCTTTAATCTGTTGCACCATACAATACTCAATGCATTTCATTAAAACTTGCCTTGATTTCATCACATGATGTGTATAACAAATTCTTAATATGTCAACAGTTTTAACATTTTAAATCCTTTATATCCTTGTATTGACAATTGTTTTATTAAACCCTTTTTTCACTAACAAAAGATTATACAATATTATGTTGCATAATCAAGGATACAGATACAAATGAATTATCAATAACCGTAACATCTGCATTTATTTAAAAGTACACGTGACAATAAAGATATGTTGCATCATTAAAAGAGATCAGAACAAAATAAAAAATAAAACATTTAAGGATATAATTGTATGTTAATAACCTGCTTTTATAATGGCTTGCACACATACATACATATATACAAACATTAATGCACAACTGAATCGTAAATAGCAATTGACCACCTACGATTTTTATGTAACACATCTGAGTCATAAAAATCATAAACAAATAACTCTCAACAGTTTAATGAATATAAACAAAAAAAAATTCATTTAGTCTTTTTCCCTTTTACAATTATTATCAAATGTTTAGAGTCCTTTTTTCTTTCTTTCAATTGTTAACACAAAAATCTAATATTCAAACACAAATACCTGTAAACCAAAACTAGTATGTAAAAAAAAGGATTCGAGTACAAGGATTAAATTTCTTTTAGGTATTTAAGTAAACAATAGCAGATTTGTAAATTGGAACATTCTGGAACAAGAGAAAGAAAAATGCCGACGAAAACTGTTGTAACAAATTTAGATCATAATTCATGTGCACGATTGCTGTGAACGATGAAAAAATGTGTCTTTCGCACCTCAGTATTATTTTTTCTTGTATATATTCTGTTACACTTTTCTTTCTCTTTAGAGGATTTTATAACCATTTGACCATGCACCAAAATGGGAACATAATAACTGGATTGTTTTATTCTTAAATATCCTTTAACTACACTCGAACTAAAATGTTAGTATGGGAAAAAAAGTTTGCAGTAGAAAGAATAATTATCCACCATAAATCTTTATTACCAAAAAGTTTATTTGTTGTAGAAGTGCTTACAGGATCGCCTGTGTAAGGATTAATTTTTTAGAAGATGGTTTAAAGTATCTGTTTTATTTATTTTATATTATGCAATTATTAAGCGCTTATACTGTAAGCAGCTTAATCCACTTGCGCAAATGTAAAAAAACTAATAAGAGCTCCATATACGACTGTGCCAAATCTAAATATACCCTTTTCAAAAGTGTAGATAGTCATTTAAACATTTGCTGATTTTCAGTACCAGTCCTTGGAATGGGGTTTCATAAATTTGATTTAAACGTTCACATGGACGGACAGACGGAGATGGCTAAGTCGACTTTATGGAGTCGCAAATAAATTCTGTACAATTTACAAACGGAATAACAAACTCATATATACATATCTACCCTTTTGCACTTTCGTGTAAAGGGTATAAATAATACTATTGAATTAAATTTGTGTTCTTTTTCTACTGCTGGAGTAATAAGGAGTAGAAATGCATTTTAGCGGTTAGAGAAGAAAGTCTGCACTGATTGAAAATTTTAAAACATTTGTTGGAGGGTATTAAAAATTCTTAATAAATTGAATAACAAATATTTATTTTTGATCCATGGTCGTCAAGCCTTCACGCGAAGAAGGAAGGGTAAAGTGATTGGATACTTAATGGTTTTGGAACCGAAATAAATATGTCCAGGAAGGTGACATATCTGTGGGTAACGCTTAATACGAAACAAATAATTATGTTTGTATAAGCATACAGAAGGCAGAGGATTTTGCATCAGTCTGTTTGTTGTAAAAGGGAGGAGCACACCTAAGATTGCTCACTGATTTATACGGTGATGTTAAGATCTAATATCTGTTATTTATCTGTTGTCTGGTGACAAATGGCCTTTCAGGCGATGATTAGGCAGAAATTGGAAAGAGGTCAGGGAATTGCTTGCATGGGTATACGTACGACATTAACGCACAAAACTGAGGCAATATTAGGATTGATTCTATAGCAGTTATATATAAGGGAAACGACAGCAAGTTCATCAATACTGATGCAAATCGATGGTATTACTTTGGGTAGAATTTGGTAGATGAATCCAAGCAAAATGAGTGGGTCTTTTATAGACGAGAGAGAATATACTGGTATATGCTCATTTGAGTTGCATCTATTCTGCAGCTTGAGTCAGAATAAATTGGTTTGCTGCACTTGTGGAATCACCTTTTGGAATGACACGTGATCGTAGCTGGAAATGAGGCCGCTAACGAACTCGTGAAAGAAGGATCTTCGGCTACATTCTATGTACCACAACCAAGAGTTGATGTGTTAGTGCAGACAAAAAAGTCTTTTAATAAGTAAATACTTTAAATTTGTGAAGGTGGATGGAAGGAATTACTTGTAGACAGGTTCGTATGGTGACCAACAAGCATCCTGGCAGGAATACAGTGAAGGCACCTGGTTTTAATCGGAAGGACATAGACACTTTAAATATTATCTGAACAGATGATATGTAGTATGCGAATGTCAAGCACGAGAAACGGAAAATTTAGGATCACAGAGAATCACACATTAGCTCTAAATACTGAAGGAGTTTTTGGCAAAGGACTGTGCGATAAGCTTATCAACTATCATCAGTAGGCAGTGTAAAATCGTTTTGTAGACTAGAGCAAACGCCGAAGGTACCGCGGGACTAGGTAAAGAAAGCGATACCGATTTGTAGCCACAAAATCACTTAGAGGCGAAGGGAATTAAAAAGGGATCCAAAATAGTAATGGTCCGCTTCGACGATCCCCTACAAATGTTTTTATACAGAATATGCGCAGGGAATAAAATTTATGGCGTAAACTATAACAGTAAATTGTGTGCGATATTTGTTTTTGTTTCTTCTACTGCTGTTAAACATTCAGCAACATTATTTAACAAAGTATAAAAACCAAATAGAAAAATCGCTTACCTGGTAAAAATTCATTGCGTACAATTTTTTTATTTCTTTTGCCAAAGGACGTTAAATATGTTTTTTTTTTGGTTTTTTACATTTATTTAAGTTTTTACATTTTGCAGCTGTAACTTTTGTAGATGTTTTCTGTTTTATTACTTTTTTAGGTCGTGTTTTATTTTGCATTTTTAAAATTCACATATGTAGTATAACACCTTTATATATTGCCACATTTTTGCTGCCACAGAATTTGCCATCATGTCCAAACAGAACTGCCTTATGTCCGTTTCTAGTTGGTTGATGTTGATGGTGTTTGTTTAGAATGTTAACATGAAACATATGCATGTATGTCCTGGTAGCATTATTTTATATGTTCGTATGCCAAAATGTATGTTATTATGTAGTAACTGTGTTTTAAGGGTTTCTGAATCATTTTTTTATTGTTAATCAGATTAAAGGTTTTTGTGCAAAAGTTAATCACATTTTACCGATTTTTTTTTTTTTTTTGTTTACTAAGCATTTTATTTTTAAATCGTTAATGAACAAAACAACTCACATCTGTCAGTAAACCTTTTTCAAAATTAAACAAGTAAGAGCACTATATTCGGCTACGCCGAATCTTTTATACCCGCCACCAATTTTGTGTACATTTAAAGCACAATATTTTTTATTTTGTTAATCGCTATGGAATAATCTCTTTATAAGAAAATATGTATCACTTTCTTTGTAGAGAGCGGTCCATGTTGAAGGTGAACTACATCTAGTCTCTAAATTTGTTTTCTGCATTTCATTTGACATTTCCTAATCTCAAACTTACTCAAGTTTCTTCTAATAAATACAACTTAGATATTTCAATATAGTCCTTTTTTTTTCCAAAAACTTTGTCAATAGAGAAATAACATGAATTTAAGATAAACCGTTATATGGGAGGTAGGCATTAAATTGGGCGTGTCATGCAATTTAGATGTTTCAATATAGTCCTTTATTATTCTAAAATCTTTATTAATAGAGAAATTATATGAATTTTAGGTAAAACGTTATATGAGAGGTGGGCGTGGCACATTAATTTTCTGGAACAGTAATGACATTGACTAGAAGGATGTCTGTAGCAAATTTCATCATCATACCGCCAATTTTGTAGGTCTTATGAGCTTTTAAGTTTCATTAACGGTAGATAACGTGAAAAGTGGTCGTAATAGTAGGCGGTTCAAAGTTGTTTTTGCTAATGAGTACAACTTGAATGTTTCAATAAAGTCCTTTATTATTCTAAAATCTTTATTAATAGAGAAATTATATGAATTTTAGGTAAAACGTTATATGGGAGGTGGGCGTGGCACATTAATTTTCTGGAACAGTAATGACATTGACTAGAAGGATGTCTGTAGCTAATTTCATCATCATACCGCCAATTTTGTAGGTCTTATGAGCTTTTAAGTTTCATTAACGGTAGATAACGTGAAAAGTGGTCGTAATAGTAGGCGGTTCAAAGTTGTTTTTGCTAATGAGTACAACTTGAATGTTTCAATATAGTCCTTTATTATTCCAAAATCTTTATTAATAGAGAAATTATATGAATTTTAGTTAAAACGTTATATGGGAGGTGGGCGTAAAAGTAGGCGTGGCACGTTGATTTTCCGTTATAACGAATAATAATAATAATAACTAATACTCCGATTTAACCCATTTTCAATACCAATCAAACCTTGTCTATTAGAAAGATTCTGACAAAATTTGAGCCCCGTAGCTTTGGCGGTGCGACCTTTATCGTGCTTTAAACAGACTGACAGACGGACGGACATAGCTAGATCGTCATCAAATCAAACCCTGATTCAGAATATATATACTTTATGGGGTCTAAAATGGATGTGTTACAAACGGAATGGCAAAATGAATATACCCCCACCATTTTTTTGGTGGCGGGTATAAAAAAAGCGAATAATAAATAAAAAGACATTTTCATTTTCAAATATTTTTGAAACAATGTCGTTCTTATGTCTGATTTTATCGGTTTTAAGGAAAGCACTTCTGAGTTTCTCGGCTGATTTATATACCCTTTACCTGATGTGCCAAAGGCATATATAGCTTTGTTTCCCCCTTTGTAAATTCATTTGATTTCTTACCCCATAAGGTATACATATATTTTCTAAAATCTTCTGACTAAAAGAGTTGATTGAACAGTGTCTGTCCGTTTGCCTGTATATTGCGTCTTGCAATATAAATACGATCATTTTTCTTAATATTTGATATTTCTTATTTGCTATTTATACATACATATCGGCCAAAAGAAAAACATTTGTTAACATGAAACAAATTCTGAAAAAGAATTCCATTTTTACAACTGAACATTTTCGTCCGGTTTAATGTGATTCTGTTTAAGTGCTGTGTAAATTTAAATTCTAATTTTTCAAAACAGTCGGCAGACATGTTGAGTAATAATTTGTAATGCACAAACAAATTACACTTTCAACTGCATGCTGCGTTAATACTATGGTAGTATGGTAATGTATGAAAGGATTCTAAAATGTTTAATGAAGATGTACGTTATCAGTTTAGTTTTGGGCTTAAATTTCTAAGAGACATAATTATACATTCTATCTCAACTGTGAGTAGAATTTTCAATAACAATTTCCAAACAATTTGCTACCACGATTTCACGTTATGATAATAATTATGGTTGCTCAAAAGCATAGAGAAGATTATAATTAGTAACGTTGAATTAGTGTACGATATTTTCAACTCGCTTTACAGAGATGGATGGACTAACGGTATATTAAAAGAGAATTCTCGAAAAATTATAAAAATATTTTCGTTAAAGTACTTTTGAAAATTTTAGTTAAATCTGCATCATTAAATATTTCATTCATACAAATACTCTTACATTAGCAAACAGATACATATCGCATATTTGCTTGTACTATGTATCCAATATAATTAAGTAATTGAATTGTAATAATTTCTTACACTACACTTTTCAATAGTTGCACGTACACAGAGATTAACTTTTCAAATATGCGTGTGTGGAAATCAAAGTTTATTTTGAAACGAGTTTACTGTATTGCACTTACAGAATCAATTTATAATAATTATATCAGATGCAAAAACAGTTTATAAGACTATAATATGCAGAAAAAGTAAAGCCGAAAAATACTAAAACGTAACACCATAAAGTTAAAATATATAATTGTACAGGGTGGGCCAAAAGAAACCAAGGGGTGTAAAAGTTAATTAACTTTTTCGTTTATTAATTTTTTTTTATTTTTTCTTTCAGATTATATAATATACAAAAGGAAAATTTTTTTACACTAAGTAGAAAAATTATGCCTCTTAAATGACCACCGTTTTCAGCTTCGAACTGATGGGCTCTTTTTAGAGCATTTTCCATAACATCTTTCAAAACTTTTGGCTGTAGCGTTCGAATTTCTGCAACAATGTTCAAGGATTGTCTCTGGCTTGTTCACATACACTCGCTCCCTCAAATAACCACCAAAAAAAAAAAAAAATCGCGTGCTGTCAAATCTGGCGATCGCGCTGGCCAAATAATTCCGAATTTCTGGAAATTATTCGCCCTCCAAAAATTTGACTTAAAAGTGCCATTGTGTCTCGGGCAGTATGGGCAGTTGCTCCGTCCTGCTGAAACCACATACCAGGTCTGTTTTCAAGAGCAGGGCGTAAAAAATTGTCTATCATAAACCGATACCGCTCTCCAGTTACGGTTACAGCACTTCCATCTTCATTCTCGAAGAAGTAAGGCCCAATGACATTTTCAGATGTGATCACACACCATACTGTACACCTGATGGATTTTGAGAACCCCAGAACCTACAGTTCTGCTTATTAACAAAGCCATTCAAATAAAGTTGATTTCATTTCTGGCCAACTCTTGAAATTTAACTGCAAAATTTAGACGTAGCCGATGATCTGCGGGTTTTAATTCTTGCACCAATTGCACCTTATATGGGTATAACTGTAAATCTTTTTTTTTAAATGCGCCGTAGTGAAGTACGAGACATTCCTAGCTGAGCAGAACGCCTTCTGGCAGATGTTTCTTGTGCTTCGTTAACACTTTGCTGTACTCGTTCAATATTTTCCGCAGTGCGACTTAAACGTTGTCTACCGGTTCGAGCCAATCTGTTATGCTGCCATGTTGGTGATGACGATCAACTAAGCAACGAATCATTGCTACAAAGGGCGAAATTCTGACGTTAAAATGTCGACGATATGCTCTTTGCGTTAAAATAATTGATCTCTGGTTTAAATAATAAAATTCTATTGTTCTAGTTCTCTGTTCAGTTGTAAAGCTCTCCATTATAAATTCTCCAAGTGTTGTCTATATAATCTGAAAGAAAAAATAAAAAAAAAATAATAAACGAAAAAGTTATTAAACTTTTACACCCCTGGGTCTCTTTTGGCCCACCCTGTACTTATAGCAATTTGGTTTGTTGCATTTTTCTCTCCCTGCGCATTATTAAATTAAAGCAGGTTCCGCAAGAGCTGTACGAGAGATTGGGCAAAAATTTTAAGAGGCTGTCTCACCACTTTTTTTAAATTTTTATTATAGCAGCCTTTATTTGCTTAGGGTATTGCCTAAATGGATATTCTAAAATTTTTGTACACGCGAGAGCACAACAAATTCTTCTGTACTGTTTTTTTTGTATCATTAGACTAACTGATAAAAATGTAATTCCACCAGGGATGCCACAACGTAAAAAATTTTCTTACCAAATTTTTCTTAAAAACGTACCAAAGACTACCAAAATCTACCACTTTCTCAAATTGAATTTCAAAATAAAAATTCAATGATTAAAAAACAAAAAAAAAAAAAATATTTTGAAATAAATAAAAGAGATAAAAAATTTATTGTAAATGATTTTTATCTTGGCTCAAGTTCATTTATTTTTTCCTTTTGACTTCATAAAACATTTTCTAAATAAAATTAGGAATATTTTAAAAATTATTTCGATATTATCCGAGGGGACACCACTTACTTTTCTTTGAAAGGTCTGTTGTAAATTTCACCAATTTAACTTAATCCTTAAGTTGTCTTTATTATGTCAATTGAATGCTGTGCACTGACAGTTATCTACAACATTTTAATGTTTCAAGTTAAAATATAGAGTAAATTGAATTTTAATAAAAAAGAAAGTTTTGAAGAATATTTATTAATAAGATTATTAACATTTTTCAACTTTGTGCTTTTAACCTAAAATAATCATACTCTACCAAAAACTGAGGAAAATTCAATAAAACCAACTAACCTACAAAATTAAAAATATCTACCACTTTTGGTCTAATCAGACCAAACTAGCAACCCTAATTTACACCCTAAAAGATACCAGTTTTAGTTAAATGGTATTTATGAATATTTCTATGTAATAATAATAACAGCTTTACTTATGAATTTTGTACTTAATATGAGTATTTTTAGGCATCATATGTATTGGCATTAGTTATAAATATTTAGTAATGACAATATGGGTGCTTACATGCATCAATGAAAAATATTAAACCATAAAATAATTACGTTTTTTCGCAAATGTTCTTTTGAAAAGAAGCTTTTACTTTTGTAATCAATAAGGTATTATTCGCTATAGATTAAATGCTAAAAATAAATTTATATATGTGTATATATCTGTGTAAAACAACTTACTTTGATTGTGCAATAAAAAAAAAAAAATTTTTTTTTAATGTAATGTAATGTAATGTTTAAACCTAAAATGCGTAAAATATAGTCGAAATTTTAAAAATTATTTTTTTACGATAAAAATTAGAGTTTTTAAAACCGGTTTCCGATAAAAAAAACCCGTTTTTTTATTTTCCGATTAAGAAAATTTTTCGGTTTTCTAATTATTCGCGATTCTGGTTTTTATGTTTAAAGTTATTTTAATAGTTTGTTTCGACTAAATGCATATGTCCTTAATCATATAAGCAACAACAAATCAACTTTTGAATGTAAAATTTCAAACTCTCATTAGAATCTAATTTCCTTTCCAAAATACTCGAGAATAACGCATTTTTATACCCTTCACACAGTGAAAAAGGGTATATATAGGTTTGTCATTCCGTGTGAAATTTCTTCAATTTTCATTTCCGACCCCATAAAGTATATATTTTCTGAAAGCTTATGAATAGGGGAGTCGATTAAGCTCTGTTAGTCTGTCCGTCTGACCGTCTGTCCGTGTGTATGTTGAAATCAACTTTTTGAAGCCCGCCGACATAGGTTGGTAAGGTATTAAAATATCAGAAATATTCGGGAGTAGATCGGTATTGAAAATCAGAAACATCGGTACATAAACAACTGAGATATGAGCAAAAACCCACGACCACCTCGATTTTTTTTTCACAAAAACAACATTACAACAACATCATACATACATACAAACGTGTATACTGGTTAGAAAAAACGTGGCATCGAATCCCAGCTGAGCCAAAAAAATTTTTTTTTTAATTTTTTTAAAATTTTTTTTTTTAATATTTTTTTTTTAAATTTTTTTTTAATTTTTTTTTTTATGTAATATATTATTTATATTTTTATTATTTTTTTTTTTTTTATTTTTTTTTTTTTAATTTTTTTTTAAATTTTTTTTATTTTTTTTTTTTTTTTTTTAACATACATACATACGTGAATTTATAATTTTACAATGGGATGTTTTTATGTATGTATGTTTTTATATGTATGTACGTATTTCATATGGGATGAATGGTGACACAAACTACTGTTATTGCATGACTACACGTTGTGAAGGGTATATAAGATTCGGTACGGCCGAATATAGCGCTCTTACTTGTTCCTTCATAGTGTGTATAAAATATGTTTTTTTTATACCCCATGAAGTAAATAATTTTTGAACAGTAATATTTGCAGACCAGCTGTTGTTTAAAATCAACTTTTAGAAGCTGCCATAAGCTTAACTAGTAGAATATAGTGAAAAAGTGTAGTGATAGCGTGATTTTTTTTCTGTACCTTATCAATATGGATATCAAATGAAAGGGCTTGACAAGTAGATGAATCAGTGAACTTTAAAAAAGTAGAAAGTCATCGGAAAAAATAGAAAAAATGGCGCTTAACTTTAAGCCTAGAATTAGGCTGTGCTACGATGAGATTATTTTACATAAGCTAATGATGGCAAAAGATATACATATGTTGACATTAAAGTTATAGTGTTAATGTATTAAACAGTTTATTTTATAAATTGATTTAAATTTTAGAAATTAACTTTAATTAATTGTTTTAAATTAAAAAAAAATAAATAAATTATACAACTTTTTTATTTAATTTTTTTTTTTAATTTGGATATTAATAAAACCATAACACAAAAAATCGGTTTCTCAAACCGGTTTCATGTACGTGTTCAAAATCCAAAAAACCGGTTTTTTTTAATGTTTTTATTTTATGCCTTAAATTTGATAACTCTACTACATGAGTAGCTTTGAGTTTGACAACAATTTTCACTGAGCTTTGACACCAATTCTTAGTCTTTAATCTATTCCGTGTCAAAGTCACTATTTCAAAACCACACAAACCATCTCTCGTACATTAAAAGTAATTGAACACATTCAGTGTCTTTAAGTTAAAGAGGTATAGTAAAACATTCTGCATATGACGCTCTGTTGTCATAAAATTCTAGGTATTCTAAGCACTATAATATTGAATATCTCATCATCTTTAGTAGGGAGAATAAATGATATGCACCCTTCAAAATGCCATTAAAGTCTATTCAAAATCCCGGATGAATGTAGAGTAACTTCGGGTATTGTGGAATAGTCGGGCAATGTGGAACCCTCCTTTATTTCGTAAACTAAATGTTATTTAGATGCTTTTTCTGTATGTTAGTACAGTTTACAGTGAAATATTTACATTACATGTTTGGCTACGCATAACTTCGTACTGTTAGCTTTCAGTTTGTTTCTAAGTGAAAACAAGTGCAGTCGACTTTTTTTTGAGCTCATATTCAAACGGTTGTTTTGTTCCAAGTATTTAAAGTTTATTTATGTTTTTTCATTATACATTGCAAATAATAAGCATAATATTACTTCGAAACGGTAAGTATGTAAATCGAATAAGTGGTTTAATTTTTATAAGATCTGTTTTTAAAAATCTGCCATTCGGCTAATGTGGAATAAATAAAGGCGGGTATTGTGGAACTTTATTCCACATTACCCGCTAACTGATTTTATATTTAATTTTGTTACAGAAACTCTTAAGTCATGCCAAATAGAGAATTAATTAGAAAATGGGACCCGAATAATATGAGGTTAGCCGTGGAATCAGTAAAAAAAAATGAAATGGGGATAACATTCGCCTCAAAAACCTTCAACGTTCCTCACACAACACTTTACAGAATGGCAAGAAGTAACACAGGTATAACCGAACTTTTGCAGACACCTTTAGGTCGAAAGCCAGTCTTTTCTAAAGAAATGGAAGCCGACTTGGTAAAATATGCCCTAGAAATGGAGTCTCGTTACTGGGGTCTTACTCGGAGTGATATCCGATCCCTTGCATTCCAGCTTGCGAAAAGAAACGGTGTTTTGAACAACTTCTCCATCATAAAAGAGTGCGCTGGCAAAGATTGGCTATATGGATTTTTGAGACGACATAAAAATAAGCTAAGCATACGTGCACCAACAGGTACTTCCTTTGACAGAGCAAAAGGTTTCTCCCGTGAAAATGTGAAATTGTTTTTTGATATTCTCGAAACAGAATATTGCCAGTACAACTTTCCTGCAACCTCTATATGGAATGTTGACGAAACAGGTCTCTCCGTTGTTCAAACTAAATATCCGAAAGTTATAGCAAATAAGGGGAAACGACAAATTGGTGCAATGACATCAGCTGAACGTGGTTCCCTTATTACAGTAATTACTTGTATGAGTGCGGGTGGCTCATTTGTTCCACCATTTTTCATATTTCCGCGCAAAAATGACAACCCACAACTAATGAAAAATGCCCCACCTGGTTCTACTTCGGTGTGCCACATATCTGGTTGGGTTCAAACAGATATTTTTACAAAATGGTTCAAGCATTTTCTAAAGTTCGCGAAACCTACAAAAAATGAACCTCATTTACTCATTTTAGATGGACATTACAGTCATACAAGGAACATTGACTTATTAGAGCTAGCTCGTCAAAATGGCGTGACAATTATTTCACTTCCTCCACACTCGAGCCACAAAATGCAGCCCTTAGACAAGACATTTATGGGACCCTTAAAAATTTATTACAGCGAAGAAATCAGGAGATTCACTAGGGAAAATGCACGAAAAGTCACTCAATATGACGTGTCAGAGTTATTTGCTAGAGCATACCTAAAAGTGCAAATGGGTGAGATTGCTATAAATGGTTTTAAATGCACTGGTATTTATCCATTTGATAGGAGCATTTTTAAGGAGTCTGATTTTGTTGCAGGTGAAATAATTGAAAATGAACACCTTGCAAATTCTTTTACCTTAGAAAATGATTGTGAAACATCAAAAGTAATTGATAAGGGAAATGCCACAAATTCAAAAAAAGGACCTGAGGCATCTCTTAGTATTGAGAAAAACTCCGCTAGAAATAGAGTTGCGACTAATTTGAATATAGATCCTTCCCCAAGTACAATAAGTTCCATAACACCTTGGCAAATATCGCCTCCTCCAAAAATACAACGCCCATCCACAAGTCGCCAAGGAAGAAAAACTAAACCAACCGTTCTTACTACATCCCCTTATAAAAACGAATTGCAAAAAAGTGTGGATTCAATCAAAAAGCGCAAGGAGAAAGTGCAGAAACCTAAAAAAAAGGTTGAAAAAAATGCTATCAATAGTAAGAAACGTCGAATGCCCACAGTATCATCATCAAGTGATTCAGAAACAGAGCTAATTTTACATGACTCTGATGGTGATGAACTTTTCCCTGATTTTCCGTCTAATAGAGAAACTAAATGCATGTTTTGTAATATTTCGTGTAACGAAGATAGTTCATCCAAAAAATGGGCACAATGTTTACAGTGTGATATAGTTTGGGCCCACGATGAATGCCTTCCAAAAAAGCAAGCAATTTTCATGTGTGAGTCCTGTTTGAAGGCATAAATATCTACATAAAAGGATAATCTATCGTTTTTCAATATATTTTGTTCCTTATTATTTTAGTTTTTTCTTTTTTGTTATACCCTTCACACAGTGAAAAAGGGTATATATAGGTTTGTCATTCCGTGTGAAATTTCTACAATTTTGATTTCCGATCCCATAAAGTATATATTTTCTGAAAGCTTATGAATAGGGGAGTCGATTAAGCCCTGTCAGTCTGTCCGTCTGTCCGTGTGTATGTTGAAATCAACTTTTTGAAGCCCCCCGACATCGCTTGGACTCGGGTGAGGTACTAAAATATCAGAAATATTCGGGAGTAGATCGGTATTGGAAGTCAGAAACATCGGTACATAAACAACTGAGATATGAGCATAAACCCACGACCACCTCGATTTTTTTTTCACAAAAACAACATTACAACAACAACATACGTACATACAAAGGTGTATACTGGTTAGAGAAAACGTGGCATTGAGTCCCAGCTGAGCCAAAAAAAAATTTTTTTTTATTTTTTATTTTTTTTTTAATTTTTTTTTTATTTTTTTTTTTATTTTTTATTTAATATATTATTTATATTTTTATTATTATTTTTTTTTAATTTTTTTTTTTAATTATTTTTTTTTTTTATTTTTTTTGTTTTATATTTATTATATATATTTTAATTTTTTTTTAAATTTTTTTTTTAAATTTTTTTTTTTTAATTTTTTTTTAAATTTTTTTTTTTTTAATATTTTTTTATTTTTTTTTTTTTAACATACATACGTAAATTTATAATTTTACAATGGGATGTTTTTATATATGTATGGTTTTTATATGTATGTACGTATATCATATGGAATGGTGATACAAACTACTGTTATTGCATGACTACACGGTGTGAAGGGTATATAAGATTCGGCACGGCCGAATATAGCGCTCTTACTTGTTTTTTGTTATTCTTATTTCTATTTATTTTTTATACTTAAACCAATAGCCATGAAGGCTAATTTAATTTGATTTATCTTAATTTTTTTAAGTTGTTTACTTATCTAT
Organism: Phyto melanocephala; assembly: GCA_941918925.1. NCBI lineage: Eukaryota > Metazoa > Arthropoda > Insecta > Diptera > Rhinophoridae > Phyto > Phyto melanocephala. Next base: position 109,844,180 of record OW799234.1, read on the forward strand.
GTATATGTTCTGTGAATGAAGCAATCTTATGTTTAATTAAAATAAAAAAAAAAAACAAATCTTTTATTCAGTTAAATTTTTTATTTACTGCTATTTCATTTCTGGTAATGTGGTATAGTATTCCATATTACCCACTTAAGGGGTTCCACATTATCCTCCAATTTTTCAAATGACGACTTTTGAGGTACCTCTGAATTTTGGTTTATAACTTTTTTTAGGATAAAGTTAATTTAATTTATGTGATGTACTCCGCTAGGCAACTAATCAATAAGCATACTTCAATCAATTTGGTAGAAAATTTACCGCTATTATTTTGAAGAGAGTAAAAATAAAAATAGGGGTTCCACAATACCCGAAGTTACTCTATATGTATATTATAATTTTTTATTTTATTTTATATTTTCATTTTAAGCTTAAATTAAGTTTTTAGTACAACACAACAATTTAAAAAATCCATTCAGTCTAGCAACTTTACCTATAAATTAAATCGTTTACTTTTGAGGACCCTGTACTTTCATGATGCTATAAACTTCAAAGATAAAAATTTCAATATGTGACAGCGCATAGAGAAAGGGACCTAAGGGTAAAAACAGGTTTTGTTAAGGAGAGCCATTTTAAAGATTAAATTATTTTTCTATTTTTTTAAATTGTTCATAAGGAAAAAAATAAATTTTTTGTAGTTTCGTAAAATCAAGTTATTTTGTAAATTTAGTAGGGGGAAAAATGAAAATAAATAAATTTTACCGTTAGATTCCTTTCTATTTGCATTTAGAATCGTCGACTTCACTTTTATAAAACGTGCATATCTCTAGGAGGGAACACTTTTGGGGCATGGTATCGGTCTCATTCGATGTTCAGATGTTGTCGACATCAAAAAAAAAAAAAAAGTTAAAATTGTTTTTTATACCCTTAGGTCGCTTTCTCTATGCGCTGTCACATATGCACAACTAAATATGTATAAAATTTGTTTTCAAATCAATTATTTCGACTTTAAATTCAATCTCAAAATTGTTACATTTCCTATAAAGCTTTTGATTTCAATTGTACGCATTAAGATTACTCAAGAATTATTCTGCTATTAGCCGAGTGAAATGCATTTTTGAAACCAGCTCGATTTCATCATTTGCACCCTTTCATTGATTAACTCGTACTTGATTTAAAAGTACTTTTTATTTATAATAAATTTAAATGAAATTACAAAATTATAAGTGTAGAATTTATTTTTTATTTTTTAAATTTTAAATATATTATTCTAAATCAATAAAATTTATATTCGAACTTTTAATTCTTAAACTTATTGTAAATCATTTATATCCTGGCTTAAGTTACAATTAAAGAAAATGTCATTTGATAAAGAAGGAAAGACAAATTAAGATTTCTATGATTACCTAAATCTAATTACATTATAACTGTAACATACGTAAGTAAATAGTAGTTTCAAAAAAATTACTTTCTTTCATGTTCATATTCTTTATAAGAAAGCACTTTTTGGCCAAATTTTAATAACATTATAATGAAATAAACCTAAAACCTTTAAAACCTAAAACCTTTAACAAGAGGTGTGCCACAAGGGTCCATTCTGGGACAACTACTTTTTTCAATTTATGACAATGATTTGCCAAAACAGCTTTTGCATTGCAAAGTTCACATGTATGCAGATGATGTACAGTTATATTTGAGCAGTCTAGTACGATCTATTGATGAAAGTGTTGTTAGGGTTAATGATGATTTGGATAGAATTTTTCGTTGGGCAACAGCGAATGGAGCTTGTTTAAACCCCCATAAATCAAAGTGCCTAATAATTCGAAAGAAAACGATCGATCCTGTTATCGATGTTAACATTCTAATAAATGGGGAAACGATCAACATCGTTAATGTTGCAAAAAATCTTGGAATAGTGTTTAATAATACACTTACTTGGACAAACTATGTTAATACACTCGTAGGCCAAATTTACATTAAGCTAAGGTGCCTTTGGCCGACATAATATTTTACTCCCATAGGGATAAGGAAGCTTCTTGCAAAATCCTATCTTCTTCCAGGTTTAATTTACGGCTGTGAGCTTTTTGCAAGCTGCGACTCAATTAGTAAAAGGAAATTAAACTTTTTATAAAATAACATAATTAGATATGTGTATGGTTTGAGAAATAGCTTTAAACATTTTTTATTTGATTTTTTTTGCACAACAGTAAATTGTTATTAATTGTAATGTATTTGTTATAGTATAATATTTTTTTATAGTTAATATAGCTAAGTGTATGTAATTGTATTAATGTGTAATCCCTAAATTTAATTTATAAAAACTACTTTCCTATACTTTAAATATAAGATTAAATCTTGTTGTATAGGAATTGACAAATAAGATAAATAAATAAAATAAATAAATAAATCGGTTTTAATATTTTATATTAAATTATTGTTTTATTTTATTTTATTTATTTTTTTTTTTTTGTGTAAACCCCCATTTCAGTTATATAGACATGTCCTAAACTAATCACTTTTCGGTACTAAATGTTTTATCATGATTACCAGGTGTGTTGATGTTTTCAGATATTTTACTTCTACTTATGGTTTAATAAACATAAATACTTTACATTGGCAGACATTAAAGTTCATAAATATGTATAAGTATATGCTTTTTAAAAGTATAAGTAATATGCACTCATTGTATATAACCTGCAGATAATATTGAATTAGGAGGGTCCCTGTAGCTAAAATGGACTAGTTACAACATTATCTTATGTAGCTGAACTACATGAACCAAGTCATTCCCAAACAAAAATGTATTTCCATGCATATCACATTATCTGCAGGGTTTTTTCATTTATACTCCTACATTTAAACATACTTGCCTTTTAGTATATAAGATGTACATACGTGTGTGTTCTTTAACTAAGATCTTTATTCATTCATAAATAATGTGTGTACGTTCCAATGTGGTTAATATACATTTGTGTATACATTTTTGTTGAAGTGTATGTGGTTAACAACAAAATAACTAAACAAATACTCTTAAACTATGTATTATTTAATAACAATAAAATGTACGGAAAATTATTTGTTATAGTGTGTTAATTACAGGTGAAATTTTATTACACTTTCCGGTCGTTAGAAAACAACTTATATTAATTAGAAAATATATCTAAGTTTCTATGCTCTGTGAGAAAATAATTAAATCGTTTATGTGTGTGGATGAGTGTGTGTATGTGTCACCATTAATAAACATGGAATTAATTATTTTGTATTATTATGTGCATTTTTGCTAGTGTATAACTAAACTAAACTTAATGTGAAGTTTAAATATTAAGTAATATTTAGTTTATTTGGGAAACAACTTTGCTCACACACAGTAAATATGAGGGTGAGTGAATGTGTGTTTGTTCAAGAAAAAACAAAATAAAATTAACACTTCCTCGGTTTTGCTGGAGTAAAAAAGCTAAAATGTTTGCCCCTTCAGCAAGAAAAATCTAAAGAAAAACTTATGACTTCAAAAATTAGAAAAAAAAATATATATACAGCATCACTATGTAAATTACCCAATTCACAATTTTTTTAAGGCACGTCTAATTATAGTAATAATACCAAATAAGATGCTTTACCAACACTAAACAAAATGGTTTAAAAGGGAATTAGATTAGATATTTATTCCATAACCCAAGTCGACAAATTTTGCTTTGAACAAAGTAGCTTTGGTTGTTGCATGCTGTTAAAAAATATTTTTTTTTTAAATTCTTAATCTTTAACTTTATTACTTTCCCAAGTTGTGTGACAGGGTTGAGTTTTTCTTTCCACATATCTGGGAATAAGATCTTTTTCTGTAAAATTATAAAATTAATATTTACTTTTCCCCTTATCCTATTACTCTTAGCTAGCATTTACAGAAAAATTACAAACAACTTTTTACTGTATATTAATACCCGATAAAAATATAAAGAATATTTTGAAAACTTTTAATTCATATTATCCATATATATAACATATCGTCGTTGCTCTAAAAAATTCAATAATGTGCTTTTTACTGAGTTTTTAGGAGAGCTTATGCATCATTTTTATACCCGCCACCAAAAAAATGGTGGTGGTATATTCATTTTGTCATTCCGTTTGTAACACATCGAAATATCCATTTTAGACCCCATAAAGTATATATATTCTGAATCAGGGTTTGATTTGATGACGATCTAGCTATGTCCGTCCGTCTGTTAAAGGCACGATAGAGGTCGCACCAAAAAAGCTAGGGGGCTCAAATTTTGCCAGAATCTTTCTTATAGACAAGGTTTGTTTGGTATTGAAAATGGGCTAAATCGGAATATTAGGAAGAGAGTTATAGCTCGAAAAGCAAGAGTAGGTCGAAAAAACCGTGTCCTTCGAACATCGAATAAAATGGAATTGTGAACAAACGCATTAACGTAGACTCATGAAACTTCGAATATATATTTTCTAAGTAAAAACAATATTTTTCCCCGAAAATTATCTAAATCCATGCATTACGAGAGGAGTTATAAATCAAAATGTACGAAAATTTATACCGCACAGTGTATTTTTCGGTATATTTAAAAACAAAAACGTCATAAAAGCAACAAAATTTGATGTACGACTCTGAAATTTTGCACACTTTGCTTTTTTATGAGAGGCTTTTTGTAACGGAAAATCAATGTGCCACGCCCACTTTTACGCCCACCTCCCATAGAACGTTTTACCCAAAATTCAAATAATTTCTCTATTAATAAAGATATGGGAATAATAAAGGGCTATATTGAAATATCTAAATTGTTCTCATTAGCAAAAATAACTTTGACACGCCTACTATAACGCCCACTTTTCACGTTATCTACCGTTAATGAAATCTAAAAGCTCATAAAACCGACAAAATTAGAGGTATGATGATAAAATTTGCTACGTTTATCCTTCTAGCCAATGTCATTACTGCAGAACCATTTAATAAATTCACCACAAAAGTTACATTAAGCATAATTCGTCTACTTTCTAACGTTGGCAACTTAATTGTAGCAAGTCTAGTTGTGTACGGCAGAATGTTTCTATCAGGATCCCATGTTGTATGACCTAAACAAAATAGAAGGAATTGTTTCTGAACAGATTCGTTTCGACCCTTCTGAAAATTGGTATAAGAATCCCAAATAATAGATTCGAATTCTAGAATAGGTCTTACTAATGAGGTCTACAACCGTACAGTTATTTGTGGTTCTGTAAACTCTTTAGCCCAACGTTTTATAAAAGCGAGAACACCACGAGATTTATTTACCATCATAACAATATGGTTGTTGAAATTTAGTTTAGGGTCAAAAAGAACGCCTAGATCCAGAAACTCCGAAACCAGTTCAGGTTGATAACCACCCAGAAAAAAGAGCTGGTTGTCTCTTCCAATTTCTTGAGAATCTCATATGTTTGCATTTTTTTAGGTTGAAAGTCATTAAATTAATATTGCACCATTCGAAAAATTTATTCAAATCATGTTGTAACTGAGTTCCATCCTGAATGTTCTTGTAACTAAGAAAAATCTTTACGTCATCAGCATACATTAAAACTTTGCAAAATTTGATTGCACTTGGTAAATCATTTATAAAGAGCGAAAATAAAATAGGACCCAAATGGCTACCTTGAGGAACACCAGATTTTACTGCAATATTATAAGAAGTAACATCATAAAACGTATTATACTTAAGACACTACCTTAAATTCTTTAATAGTAAAGCTTAAACGGCAATATGTATGTATATATTTCTGCCCGAATTTCAGGCCCCCATAAAAAGTGTGTGAACATTTTTATACAAATTTCTATTTTCCAATACGTAGTTAAATATAAAAGTGAGTTTAATTTTTGACATTCCTTAACTAATACAGAGGTACTATTACACAAACTGAAACTTCTTTCGGTCAACTAAAACAATTAATTAATAATATTCTGGCGATTACTTGATCGAGGAATCTATAAAAATAGTTGTTTCCAAATATTGCCTTTTAAATTTGTGTATGTAATATTATTGGCAACTCTAAAGCTTGTTAAAAAAATGGAGGCAAATTAACTCATCAAAATAGAATATACATATATACAGCAATTATAGTGACTTTTCGCTTCTACGACATATTTCAATGAACTTTTAGTTTCCTAAGCAAACGAAAAAGAAATTTTCATGAAAGTGGTCTGTTTTTTTTAAAAGTAAATATAAAACCATATAGTAAACAATTTTTTTTTCACTTCACATCATCAAAGATTAAGAACTACGTTCCTGGTGGACATGTTTTTTGCAAAAAAGTCGTAGCGTCTCTGAACTCCAAATTCTGTTCGAAATTTGTAGAAGGTTTTGTAATCGTTTACCGCTAATAAGACTATTGGTACTGATACTGGGCAGACATGATCACACAATCAACATAGAGACTAATTGCGGCTTAAATTGTTTAGTGGGTTAGTTCAGTTTTTGCATTAAATGGGTTGCCACTTTGAAGAAGTAATTAAACTTTAAGGAAAAACTGAGTTATGAAAATGTTCAACAATATATATGTGGCTTGGAGCTAAAAGAGCCAATGTCAAAATTTTTACTTTTGAGAAAATTTGAATTGAACTTTAACTTTTGTAGATGCTTTCATAGTGACATTGGCCAGCATTTTATTTATGAAGCTGTCCTGGGTTAAGTATGACTTTAGCTGTTTTACCAAAATGAAATAGAGCAAGAAAACAAATCTAATGCAATGATAAACTCAAAAGAGCAAAAAAGTGACATTGGCCCTTTTAGCTCCAAGCCACAGATATATATTTAAAGCTACGGTCGGCATGTTTAATATATTTACATATATTTTTTCATTATAAACGTTATAGATATTATGGCACAGTAATGATTTTCACAAAAGACAACATTGGAAGTGAGCTTTTACAATTATAGTCCAATTCTTAACCGATTGCAAACGTTTTCAGCTGAAGGAAATTTTCTGTAAGCCATGATATTCTGTTTAATATTTTATGCGAAATTTCAGTGTCAATAAAAAATTCGTTAAAAATATCTATCGAAAAATATTGGCTAATCAGTACTCTTTTTAAAACCAAAAAAGTACATAAAATTTCAATATGGAATTCAAAGCAAGAGCTGAGCAATTGTTTTGTTTTGTAATTTAAATTTGTCTTGTTAAAATTTGTCTTGTGAATAAGTAAGATAGAGAGTTGAACTATGCCTACACATAAGTTCAAAATTACCATCTAATATTTGTGTTGTTAGGGCTTAAATGCGGTAAATAAATCTATCAACTGACATTCCTTTTGAGTCCAAAGAAAATTTTTTATTTTATAGTTCTGTATGACGTGACCATCCCTATCAGGCGTAAACAAAGAATATGGAGATTTCTGTGACTCACCTCTGCTTGAATTAAAATTGCCGCTAGCAGACGAGGTTTTGTTACGAACAGAGCCTTTATTCGAGGGCAACCCTAAAATTTGTCTGATGCTCTACTAAAGGCAAAGGTGGATTTCTAGAATTTTGATCTTAGTTATCATTATCACCTCGCGCTTGTAAGTCTTCATATTTAGACTGATTTAAACTTAATCTCTTAAAACCAAGATTAAAGGTTAGTTTCAATTATCCTTGTTAGTTGCTGACCTAAAGTGGTAAACATCTCAGCTTGCTTAGCTCCTACAGCTGCTGTTACTAGATTTCGTATTAGGTGTCCTTGATCTTGGGGTGAACTAGTGGATATTATTGAAGAATTTTACTCTAAAGCTCGTGCAACGTCTACTTTTGGTAGAGAAAGAAATATATTTGTCCTATTCAAATCAATTTCCTGTGCCCCCTGAGTTTGAGATCTAGTTACTATTGAAGGAGGTGGAGCAATAGGACTATTGGTTGGCAATGGGGCTGTCGACAGCAGAGAAAGCTTGCTATTACAAATGGACATACTTGCTTAGTCTTCATATATTTTTCAAAGCTAGACTTATGAAAATAGTGACCACAAATTGCACAAATTACACAAATTTCTGCTCTCTAGTTAAACACATTTAAAGAAACATGATGGCGTTAACTTTCCCATCTCTAAAATTTATGACATTTTTTTATGACTTTCTAATTAAAATCTGTTAAACACTAAATTATTCCTAAATTTCAATAAAATTTTTACAATTTAAATTTTCTTTTCAACTTTGTTTTGCAACAATATTTTCAGATTTTCCTATTATTTAGCTAAACTTAAAATTTCAGGCCATTAGCTTTAGTGAAAATGCATCGTTTTCTTCCATCCAGCTAAGTTTTTCTTTGACAATTTAAGTACGAATATAAATCAACTTGTTTCTGCAAGTTTTCCAATATCTGTGGGGGAAAATTTTTATGACACGTTCACATCAATATAGTAAGTTGTATTCGAAATTGGATACAAACAAACGAAGTTTTGTATTTATAATCTCTAAACTTTTCTTCCTTTTCAATACTCTATACTCTTTTCTCTCGTCTCCTTCAATTTTCATATTTATTGCTTGCATCACCTGTAGTGGTCGCAATATTGCTGATCCAAAAGATTGGAAATTTTGAATTTCAAAATTTGTTTTTTTTTTTTTTTTTTGAGATCGACAGTACTTGCTAATTTTCACTTAATCTTCAAAAAACTGTATGATCTTTCATAAATAGAACGTTTTAATAGTGCTTGTGTCTCGCCTTTTCATCTTCATGCTTGACGAACTACAACAATCTATGTTATTTATAAAAAGAAATTCTACTATTAGATCTTTATTAAATATGAATGAAATAACAATCGGCAACTCTGTTCGTAATGAAATTATTTCACTTGCTGCAGCTCTTAAATATAGAAAGTTTATGAAATAAATTGCATAAAGAGTTTGTTTGTTTGTTTGTTTGTTTGTTTGTTTCTTTGCACCATGTTTTGTTTTTATTGTTGTTTATAACACCAAACATGGAGTTTGATGAATTTCCTTAAGAAATATGAGAGAGAATTCTAAAAACATGCATTCAAAAGTTTAAACTTTCGATTATTTGTAGTTAAAAACTTTTTTTCTTCCATTTTTTGTACAAAACAGAAGAACAACTTCTTAAACAATTTCTAAGAAAATATGTTAGAAGTTGTCAAATACTTTGGAGGGCATATATTTACGGTAGCAGTGCATGTGTTTAAAGACATACTTAATTTGTTTACTTCATTAAAATAAACTAATTTAAAAAGTTAAAAGTTTTTATGAATTTCATATTTTTTATTTGGTTAATACATAATGGGAAAATACACATGATGTTTTCTATGAGCTCTTGAGTGTTTGTTAAATTTTGCAAAGTTTGTTATAGTGGAAGTGAACAATAATTGACAAATAAAAGTATTAAAAATATTTAAAAATTCGTTAAAAAAAATCGTTGTATTTACAAAAAATTAACAAAAATTTAGGAAAACTTTAAAAATTTCTCCGTTCATAGACAAAGGAAATACTCAAATGAAAAATTTCTTAAGTTTAATGCTTCAAAATAGAAAAATTATATTTTAATGTATTAATGTAAATTCTAAAGAACTTATTTACAGTAAAAAATTCTTATTTCGAGTCACCATTATCACAAAAACTTTCGATTAACAACGAGTTATCTTATTTTTTTTTTTTATTAATTACAAAAATTTCAATATATTAATTGATGAATAAATATGAATTTTTTAACAACTACTTGATGAAATTTTGATACATATGCATAATAAGCATGTTACAGTGAAGCAATATATTCTGAAATTAGCGATAAAATAACGCACATGGGGACCAAAGGCGTCTATTTCACGGATTTATCAAATTTAATAAAATTCTGCTTCTCTAGGTTAGGTTAGGTTAGATCCGGCAACCGCACGAAGGCATAGCTTACTTGAGTCCTCCGAGGGCCCCGTTGTGATACCGTAGGTACCAACGCCCGTTCGTCTATGTCCTCTGACCGCCGTTCCTCAGCCATCCGGCCTGTTTACGAAGGTGTGGATCTTTCCCAGATCAACTGCGGAAAGACAAGTTTTACTTACAAGTATTCGCTGACCCAGAATCTGGTGTCTCAGGTCCCCCAATGCAGGACAATTACAGAGAAGATGTTCAGTTGTCTCCTCCTCTTCCTCGTTAACGCAACTTCTCCAGAACTCGTTGTAAGGGATATTCAGCCTTTTCGCATGTGTACCTATAGGCCAGTGTCCGGTAATGACCGCTATGAGGTTACTAAGGTGGATTCGGGGCATATTCAGTGCATATTGCGTCCTATGCACACCCATGTCAGGCCAGATCTTTCTGGTTTCAAAACAAGTGGGTTCTCTCACCCATCATTCATTGGCATCCAAATAGAATCGAATATTCCCTTCGATAAGGGAATACTCAAAGCACAACTTTATTCAACCGAATCTAAGGTAGTACCGGCTTTTGCAAGTGCATCAGCTCTATTATTACCATCAATGTCCCCATGTCCTGGAACCCTCACAAGGGTAACCGTCGAATGTCTCGCTATCTCCTCAATAGACACCCGGCATTCCTGGGCAATTTTCGATGTGCTGTACACACTCTCAAGAGACCTAATAGCCGCCTTGCTGTCAGTAAATATATATATATATTCTGGCAACGCTATGGCTAGAGAGTGAACGTAAATAATTTAGCTGTGCGGAAAATAATTATTTTCTTTATTAATTTTTGTTAAAAAGATTAAAATTACCAAAATAATATGACATAAACAAATTTGCTGAAATAAATAATATGAAGATATTTAATAATCACTAGTTTACGTTAATGTTAAAAAGTATAAGAAACGAAGCTATTTTTTTAATACAAGTAATATACAAACTATTTTATTCGCTGGTTTAAAAGCTAAAAATCAACACACCAATTAAAATCATAAATAATATCTAGTAAGAGTTATATAAATAATAATAAAAGCAATTTGGATTATAAAATATCTACTTTTACATAAAAGATATCATAACCTCAAATTTACTTATTGTACCCATATAATTGCCTTAAAGATGGCTTTCACGTGCACAATTTGCTCTACGAATTGCAAGAAGACTGATTCAATGATTTGTGCTATTTGCAACTCATATCAGCACACGAATTGTGTTATAAAACAAATACCAAATTTAAGTCAATCAACTTTAGATAATATTATGAAAGTTAAGCCTGGTTACTCTTTTGGTTGCAATAGATGCTTCTTTTCATCTCCACTTAATCCAATGACTTCGAAGATGGATGTTCTGGAAAAGCAGTTATCTGATTTAACTAATCTCATCAAGGATAGTGTTACATCCCAACTAGATGACATAAAAGCAGATATTGCTAAATCCTTTACCAATAGTAAGCAGTTTGAAAACGAAACTAATAAAAAGGTTGAAAACCTTCAGATTGAAAACAATTATCTTCGGAAGCAACTTAACCGATCTGATATTATAGCTAGTGGTCTGCCATCACATATTAATTACACTAATCTTTACTCTACTGCCATTGCTATTGGAAAGGCTTGTGATATTGATCTGACTGAAAATGATATTAATTTTTGTTCCTGGGTACGAAAGAAATCTGCAGTGTTAATTAAGTTCAACAATGTCTTAAAAAGGGACTCTATTATGAAAAATTATAGAGCTAAGTATAGTCTAAAGCTAAATGAGGTCATAGACACAGATATTGAAAAAAGAATTTATTTAAACAATCACTTAACTCCAATTGAATCGAAGCTACATTTTACCTATAGAAACAAAATTAAGTCAGGTGATATTAAAAGCTATCGAATTTTGTCGTACAACCCTTTAAAGGTAAAATTGATTCATCATAATAAAGAAGAAGTCATCTTAACTGCCGCAGATGTTTTCAATTGCGATAAAATTTCCTTCAATGTGGAGCACACCACTGATGGTACAAGGATGTCACCAACTCACCACTAACATAATATATATATATTTTTTTTTTTTATATACATCTATTTTCGATCTGTATTTTGTAATATTTTTTTTTGTTGTTGTTTATCCTTCTCAAAAATGTGTTTTTTTTTTTTCTTTTTTCTTTTTTTCTTCACTATTTCAATAATCTTTTTTGATATAATTTAAATTTCAAGAATACAATTTTTGGCAATATTTTCGTTTTTTATCGATACTTTTTTGACATTTTTGGGTATACTTATTATTGTATTACTAATTTCTACTTTTTATAAATACACTAGCATTGCGAATAAATTTTACTGAGTACAGGAAAAGTTTTGTCCCATAAAAACTTTTGTTTTCAAATATCGTATATACCTGATTAAATAATATTGTTTCGTCTTTTGAACCAATTTTAAATATTTCCTTACCATTTAGAATTAAATTGTTGAAAACTATAGTGTAATAATAAGACATTAAATTCTATTCCCAGAAACCTAATTGGTTTTGCGAAAAACAAGAAATAAGTATGGTAATCTTGAGGATTTAAAGAGAAATTCCTATAGACACATTATTAAGTAGAACTTTTAAACTTAAGCTAATTTTGCATACATATATATATGTACATATCTTTACATTTTCTCTTAATATTGCCTAGTACTACCGTATATCAGAGTTAAATTATTTTTTGTTGTTTTACACAAGAAATCAAAACTTCGGTATACAACACATTTAATGTGTTAAGCATTGTCTTTATATTGCAAAACTCTCACCTAATTTTTTACTTTATTTTTGTTTTTGTTTTTTTGAATTTATTTTTTTTTTAATTTCTTTTTCTCTTGTTGTATTTACTAAATTTACAGTGGGGTATATAAGTATTATAAGTACATCATCTTATGTTTCTCTATTATATCTACATATATAAGTTGAACTTTATTTTCAGTAATTTTTAAAATATAGTTTTATTTTTTTTAACTAATTCTTTATTTGTTTATAAAGCACAGTTATAAATGTAAATAGTTAAGATTAATGATTGTAATAATATCTTTGTACATTTTTAATTTTATAGTTGGGGTTAGTTTATTTTTTGCACATATATTAAAGTTAGACGTGTGTGTTAATGTCTTGTAACTTAGGTCCTTTATTATGTAATAGCACCTCCTTGAATTATGTTCTGAATGATAACGATTTTAATATTTGTCATTTTAATGCTCAGAGTATAGTACCAAATAACAGTTCAGTTAAATTTCAGGAAATCAAACACATTTTTGATAGTTGTAAATATGATGTAATTGGGATCACGGAAACATGGTTGAAAACTTATATAACAAGTTCTAGCTTAGCTCTAAGGGGTTTTACAATTGCTAGAAATGATAGATGTTGGATGAGAGGAGGTGGTGTCTGCCTTTATATTTCGGAAAACTATAAATTTAAAGTAGTTAGTGATTATATGGATGAGGGTAACATCGAAACGTTATTTGTTGAAATATATATTAGTAACCATGACAAGCTTTTAGTTGGAGTTATTTATTTACCACATGGGAATTTTTCTGGTTGTGAAGACTTAATTGCTGAATTGTCTGGTAGATATAACAATTGTATTATAATGGGAGACTTTAACACAGACCTTTTTACGAAATCATATGTTGTAAGAGACTTTTGCTCCCGCTCGAATCTATCTGTAGTACATAATGCCATACCTACTCACATCAATGAAATACATAATACTTCTACTTTAATTGACTACTTTATTGTCTCAAACATAAATTTAGTAAGCCAAAAGACTCAATATCAATTTCCTCCTTTAAACTCTGGCCATGCTATTATTTCGTTAAGTTATAAACTTGTGAGTGAAGCATCGATTTGTGAACATTGGTATAGGGACTATAATTTAATCAATATAGATAGATGTAATTTTCTTTCCAATGATTTCAATTTTTCTTGCTTTTTTAGTACCCATTCTGTAGATACAAAATTGGAAATTTTTAATAATATTGTTGGTAGTTGTTTTGTTGAAAGTGTTCCTCTCAAGAAATTGCGTCTAACTAGAAAGGAAAAATGGATGGATTCTACGGAATTGAAGACTGCTAGAATAAATAGAGATCTGGCATGGAGGGCTTATTGTGAATGCAATTCAGATACAAATCGGAAAATTTACTGTAAATATCGTAACAAAGTAAAGTCAGTAATAAGGCGATTAAGAAAGGAATATGCCATGCGTTACTTTGAAAATTGCTCTACGTCGAAATTTTGGAAAAAGTTAAAAGCTGAGGGTATACTTGGTGATAACAATAATGGAAGTACTATCAATGTTGAAGAGTTTAATCAACAATCTGTACTTCCTCCTTTAAATCAAACTACTGATAGTATTTTGTCATTTTGCAGCAGTGGAGGTTTTACTTTTAGAAATGTTGATTCTTCTGAGGTATTTGAAGCTATGACGAGTATCAAAAGTAATTCAGTGGGACCTGATGGTATCCCGATTAAGTTCTTAAAAATTATATACCCCTTTATATCAAAGCAATTTACTCATCTCTTAAATACTATTATAACTACTTCACATTATCCAAAACTCTGGAAATTCGGTAGAGTTATACCTATACCTAAGGTAAAGTTACCTCGTTCTAGTTCAGACTATAGACCAATAAGTGTACTAAATGCTAGTTCTAAGGTTTTGGAAGTGTTGTTAAGAAAGCAAATTGAGGATTATCTCAGTACGGAAAATTTAATAAATATTTTTCAGTCGGGTTTTAGGAAAAATTATAACACTACTGGTTTGGTATTAGATACTACTGAAAACCTTAGGAAAGCTATGGATAACTCTTATAGTTCATTGCTTGTGTTTCTTGATTTAAGTAAAGCCTTTGATTCTATAAGTCATGAGATTTTATGTCATAAACTTCAAAGGAATTTTGGTTTTGATAGTTCTGCTTGCCGTTTACTTTGGTCCTTCTTGACTAATAGATTTCAGTACGTTGAATCTGGAGGAGATAAATCTTCTATTTTGGAATGTTTTAGAGGTGTTCCTCAAGGGTCAATATTAGGACCACTCTTGTTTATAATGTACATAAACGATTTGTATCGAGAAATAACATACTGCAGATGCTATGCGTATGCAGATGATATTCAACTTTTAGCGGATGATTCTGGTTTTGGCGTAACTTTTTTGGAAAATAATGTGAACAATGATTTGGAGCGGGTTGCAGAGTGGTGTAAATCGAATTATATGAGTTTGAATCTCTCAAAGTCTAAAGCCATGTATTTTTCTAATGATGTACTTTTGCCTAATGTTTCGATAATGGGTGAAACCATTGAATTTATATCTCACTACAAGTCGTTAGGAATATACATTGATACAAAATTGGATTTCAGTTTCCATATAAACAACATTATATCTAGAATCTCATTTATATTAAAACGTCTTTACTGTCTTGGTTCTTTTCTGCCATTCAATGTTAAAAAACGGGTAGCATTGTCTCTGTGTTTACCTGTGTTTCTGTATGGGATTGAGATATTTTCTGGTACGTCCCAACAGAATATGATTAAGTTGCGATTAGCTTTTAACCGCGTTGTTCGATACATTTGCAATGTTAAGTATAATGAGCATGTTTCTGAACATGTTATTGGAATATTAGGTTCAGATTTTCACAGCTTTATAAATCAACGTCTTTTATTGCAGTTCTTCAAAATTATGAAGTATGGTAAACCTCCTTATCTTGTAGATAAATTTAACATTGGAAAATCTACAAGAACAAATACTATTATTTGTCCAAAACATTCTTCCCTATATATGACTAGATCATTCGTTGTAAGAGTAGCTCGAATTTGGAATCACTATATTCCGTATAATGAACGAAATTTTAATAAGTCAGTTTCGGCTTTTAGAAATATTTCTAGAAAATTTTTGTGAACAAAACTGGTGCTGTTACGTAAAAGTACTTAAACAAGTTGTATGATAAAATAGTTTATATATACATATTTCTGGCTTTAGTGTCTGTGCAAAGAAAAGGGGGGTTTTTTAATAATGTATTTTATACATATATGTAAGTGTAACATAGTAACGTAGAATTATAAAACTAATTATTTTTAAATTGTTTAAAAGCCATGTTATTTCTTGATTAATTAGGCCTATAGGCTTGTAATCTATTGAATTAAATAAATAAATAAATAAATAAATAAATAAAAATATCCCTGCCAGATATTTCATTTTACTGAATCTCTTCTGCATCACTAGGCAAAAAATAAATTTCAAATAGGTAATGATGCTTTTGTAATTGCGCCTTGTAAAAGAGAACGTAAAAAAATAGGAAGAAAATAGCTAAATAATTGTGCGTAATTAATTCATAACTAAAAATAATTTTTTTTTAATGTTTTGGTTAAAATTTGTAATAAAAATTATTTGTGGAAGTGCTTTTGTTTTTACTGAAAATTCAAAAGAAAAATAATGTTCTCAGTTTAAGTGGACATAAAGTTATTAATTGGGTTCAAATAGGCAGAGATCTTACTTTTATTTTATAATAAAGACTGAACAAATGAGCGTTAGAAAAATTTATGCTGCTCCTCGCGACGTCTCAGCAGTTATGTACGAATCACTAATATCCTCACGCAATACGTTTGCGTTGGTACTTCTGCTCACATTTTTATTGCTGTTGTTATCTTTGTTTTATGTATTTTTAATAGAGATCTGCAAATAACGTGCATAGTTAAGCGTGGGTCACGCGTCATCGTAATTTATTAAATAAGCTCTTGTTATTAAAATAAGCTGTTGTCGTGTATTGTTCCATGTTAAATATTTTTTGTGTGTTTTAAGGCAATATACATACCTAGATTTTGCAGGAATAAGCCCCCATACCTCAAAGATTTTGTTGGAAAACGCAATTTGTTCTAAGAGTTAACTACATTGAATTTAGTGTGGCTCATTATTGTAATTCAGCAGATATAGGAAAAATAATACATAATTACTTCTTATGGGGAGTAGCATACCCCCTCCTGATAGCACCAATATTTTGTTGGATTTTTCCGTTTGTCCTAAGAGCTACTTACGTGATTTTTACTATTGTAAAATAGTTACGTAGATATAAATTAAATCACGAATAAAGGGCGACGCAGAAGTTGCTTCCTGAATTTTAAAAATCTTTGAAACTAGCCTGGGCACCATATTTTCAGCTGCTAGATTTTTCTTTAATCCATCTTCACTTGATTAGTGTAAGTTTTTTCTTAACATTTAATTTGCCGCATCGATGCGATAGTACAATTACTATCAATCAGTTTGGAGTTTTTATATAATTGCAATTTCAAAAATGATTATTGAATTTTTAATGTTTGTTATACCCAATAGGCTCTCAGAGCTTCATTAGACAAAATGTTCCTACAACAGCACCGCTCTGAAACTCTTAAAATAAAGTAATAAATACTTCGGTGCATAATAATACAAATTCGTAAACTTCAAACAGTTCATAGGAATAAAGAATCTCTTCAATCGTGTTGTGGTGAATTTGCTAAGCTCTTCCTAATAACTATAAGCGTCAATATTTTACCAATTGGTTTCTCCTTAAAGTTAAAGAAAAAATTTTATTAAATAGAAGAGTCGATTGCTTTGCGACCTAATGTCAGTGTATTCTATTTAAAGGAAAAACCTCAAGTAGATGCATTATTGCTAAAATCAAACAACGTCAAAGATGCTCGAAAATGAAATTTTACTTTCAAACATTTTTGTATATAATATACTAGCTAATACCCGGTGTGCCTCGCCACCCTTATCGTAATGAAATAAAAATTTTATGGTTCAAAAATATATTTATTTTGCAAGTGACACGCCTACTATTACTAAATCAACCATTTCTTATTCAAATAATCATATAGACGTCCTCTTGCAAAATTTGGGTACTCTAACTATTATCGTTTCCCAGATATAAGAATTTTTGTATTTAATTCATATTACAGGTGCCACGCCCACTATTACTTAAGCATCTATTTCTTATCAAAATAGTCATATGGATGTCTAAGCTTCTCGTGCAAAATTTGGGTACTCTAACTGTTATCGCTTCCCGAACATAAGAATTGTAGTATTCAATTGCTATGAGAGCTGCCACGCCCACTATTTCTAATGTACCCATTTTTTCCAGAAAACTTAATTTGAAGACTGCAGCTGCATTAACTTTCGTGATATATAATATTTAATACTTATTCTTTAATAGGGCGTGGCACCCCACCAACTTACAATTTCAAACCAAAGTATAGCCCATAGTTCCTTCCAGACATACAAAAAGATTCTGTGAAAATTTCAATGAAATCGTTCCAGCCGTTTAAACGTCTATAAACAACAAACAAACATACAAACACACATTGATTTATATGTATATATAGATTTATGTTTAAGAATGGATCCAAAACAAGTAACAGTGCTATATTCGGCCGTGCCGAATCTAATATACCCTTCACAACGTGTAGTCATGCAATAACAAATGTTTGTATCACCATTCATCCCATATAAAATACGTACAAATGTACACGTTAGAATAAATGTGGCATCGAATCCCAGCTGAGCCAAAAAAATTTTATTTTATTTAATATATTATTTATATTTTATTATTTTTTTTTATATTTTTTTTAAATTTTTTTAAAAAATTTTTTTAGAAAAATTTTTAAAAAATTTTTTTAAATTTATTTTTAAATTTTTTAAAAATTTTTTTTTGTAGTTTTTTTTATTATTTTTTTCTTATTTTTAATATTTTTTTTTTTTTGTAATTTTTTTTGTTTGGTATGTTTTTTACATGTATCTATGTATGTATGTTGTTGTTGTAATTATGAAAAAAACGAGGTGGTCGTGGTTTTTTGCTCATATCTCAGAAAGTTATGGGGCGATTGTGCTGAATTTCAATAGCGATTTATTCCTGGATATTTCCAAGAGATTGATACCATATACAGATCTGAGGAACATATAGTTGCTTCTAAAAGTTGATTTCAACCAACACACGGACAGACGGGCAGACGGTCAGGGCTTAATCGACTCCTCTATTCATAAGCTTTCAGAAAATATATACTTTATGGGGTCGGAAATGAAAATTGTAGAAATTACAAACGGAATGACAAAGCTATATATACCCTTGTGCACCACAGGTGAAGGGTATAAAAATAAAAGCTGAAAACCAACTAGATTGAATTGTATTATTATCCACCTTGAAAGAGCCTGCTTTAATTCTCACATATTTGATGTTTTCATAAATTTAAAAATCCATACATATCTGTGAACATTTGGCAAAACCTCTTAAGTCAAAAAAAAAGAATTTTCTAGTTTGTTCTTTATAGTAATTGAATCGACTTTTTCTGATCTCAATGAAAATATTACTATTTTTATTTTGTTAGAATCCATAAGTCCACAAGTCCATAAGTTCCCGTCTTGACACAAATTGCCAGATTAGAGCAGTCACGTAGAAAAAGCTAACTACAAATAAAAATTTATTACATTTTTGTTTCTTCTAGTAACCGATATAACCAATTTACATTCGTAAAAAGAAACAATAGAGACTACAAAAAATTTTAATTTTAAGCAATATTTTAGATAAATTTTATTTTAAAGAAGCAATTTATTTTATATTTTTTAAAACGTTAAAATAAATCACAGTTTTATCTTTATATATATTTTTAATTATTCCAATCTGTAAGGTGTTATTTTAATTTTTTTTTTTTTTTTGTAAACTAAATTCTATTACAATATTGCAAACCACAAAATATTAGCCTACAAGCTCTTCAAGCACCACAACAACAGCTATTGCAACAACTTCTTCTATCAGTAAAATGCAAGCCTCTTACCTCGATTATTCAATAAATAACAAATGTTACATTCATATAAAAGCAAAAACAACCAAACAACCGTACATACATATATAAAATGTGTATAAAATTAAAACAAACAGACGGAGAGACAGACAGACGGTTAAATAAAAACCCTAAATGAATGAAAAATAGATGGAGAGAAAATCTCATTGAATTCAATTGAAAATTCAATTCAACTCGTTGTTTTAATTTTTTTTTTTTTTATATTATTTTTTTGCATTTTTGTGGGTGTTGTGAAAAACAAACAAAACAGACCAAAAAATTTATAAAAAAAAAGGTTAAAAACTGTGTAAAGACACAAAAAAAGGCATAAAAACTATTTGAATATGCAACATTGTGGTACACTGTAAAACACATAAAATATCCGTCAGACTGGATGTAGTATGTCTGCATGTGTGTGTGGTTATGTTTACAATCAATGCACTTCCACAGACAGTAAATAGCATAAATGTATGTGTAGTTTCATTATGCATAGGAAATCTATGCAAAAAAAAAACAAGTAACAGTGCTATATTCGGCCGTGCCGAATCTTATATACCCTTCACAACGTGTAGCCATGCAATAACAATTGTTTGTATCACCATTCATCCCATATAAAATACGTGCATACGTACACGTTAGAATAAATGTGGCATCGAATCCCAGCTGAGCCAAAAAAAAATTTGTTTTATATTATTTAATATATTATTTATATTTTATTATTTTTTTTATATTTTTTTTAAATTTTTTTAAAAAATTTTTTTAGAAAAATTTTTAAAAAATTTTTTTAAATTTTTTTAAAAATTTTTTTAAAAATTTTTTTTTTGTAGTTTTTTTTATTTTATACCCTTCACACAGTGAAAAAGGGTATATATAGGTGTGTCATTCCGTGTGAAATTTCTACAATTTTCATTTCCGACCCCATAAAGTATATATTTTCTGAAAGCTTATGAATAGGGAAGTCGATTAAGCCCTGTCAGTCTGTCCGTCTGTCCGTCTGACCGTCTGTCCGTGTGTATGTTGAAATCAACTTTTTGAAGCCCCCCGACATAGGTTGGACCCGGGTAAGGTATTAAAATATCAGAAATATTCGGGAGTAGATCGCTATTGAAAATCAGAAACATCGGTACATAAACAACTGAGATATGAGCAAAAACCCACGACCACCTCGATTTTTTTTTCACAAAAACAACATTACAACAACAACATACATACATACAAACGTGTATACTGGTTAGAGAAAACGTGGCATCGAATCCCAACTGAGCCAAAAAAAAATTTTTTTTAATTTTTTTAAAAATTTTTTTTTAATTTTTTTTTTTTTTATTTTTTTTTTATTTTTTATTTAATATATTATTTATATTTTTATTATTATTTTTTTTTTTATTTTTTTTTTATTTTTTTATTTTTTTTTTTTTTATATATGTATATTATATATATAATAATATTTTTTTTTTATTATACCCTTCACACAGTGAAAAAGGGTATATATAGGTTTGTCATTCCGTGTGAAATTTCTACAATTTTCATTTCCGACCCCATAAAGTATATATTTTCTGAAAGCTTATGAATAGAGGAGTCGATTAAGCCCTGACCGTCTGTCCGTCTGTCCGTCTGACCGTCTGTCCGTGTGTATGTTGAAATCAACTTTTTGAAGCCCCCCGACATAGGTTGGACCCGGGTAAGGTATTAAAATATCAGAAATATTCGGGAGTAGATCGGTATTGAAAATCAGAAACATCGGTACATAAACAACTGAGATATGAGCAAAAACCCACGACCACCTCGATTTTCTTTTCATAAAAACAACATTACAACAACAACATACATACATACAAACGTGTATACTGGTTAGAGAAAACGTGGCATCGAATCCCAGCTGAGGCAAAAAAATTTTTTTTTAAATTTTTTTAAAATTTTTTTTTTTAATTTTTTTTTTATTTTTTTTTTATTTTTTATTTAATATATTATATATATTTTTATTATTTTTTTTTATTTTTTTTTTTTTTTAATTTTTTTTTTATTTTTTATTTTTTTTTTGTTTTTTTTTACATAAATAAGTGAATTTACTGTTATTGCATGACTACACGTTGTGAAGGGTATATAAGATTCGGCACGGCCGAATATAGCGCTTTTACTTGTTTTTTTTTTAAATTTTTTTTAAAATTTTTTTTTTAAATTTTTTTTTTAAATTTTTTTTTTTTTCGTTTTTTTAACATACATACGTGTACGTATTTCATATGGGATGAATGCTGATACAAGCAACTGTTATTGCATGACTACACGTTGTGAAGGGTATATAAGATTCGGCATGGCCGAATATAGCACTCTTACTTGTTTTATTTATTTTTTATTTAATATATTATTTATATTTTTATTATTATTTTTTTTTTTAATTTTTTTTTATTAAATATTTTTTTTTTTTTTGTTTCATATTTATTATATATATTTTAATTATTTTTTAAAATTTTTTTTTAAAATTTTTTTTTTTAAATTTTTTTTTTAAATTTTTTTTTTTAATTTTTTTTTTTAATTTTTTTTTATTTTTTTTTTAACATACAAACGTAAATTTATAATTTTACAATGTGGATGTTTTTATATATGTATGGTTTTTATATGTATGTACGTATATCATATGGAATGGTGATACAAACTACTGTTATTGCATGACTACACGGTGTGAAGGGTATATAAGATTCGGCACGGCCGAATATAGCGCTCTTACTTGTTTTTTTCTTATTTTTGATATTTTTTTTTTTGTAATTTTTTTTGTTTGGTATGTTTTTTACATGTATGTATGTATGTATGTTGTTGTTGTAATTGTGAAAAAAAACGAGGTGGTCGTGGTTTTTTGCTCATATCTCAGAAAGTTATGGGGCGATTGTGCTGAATTTCAATAGCGATTCATTCCTGGATATTTCCAAGAGATTGATACCATATACAGATCTGAGGAACATCTAGTTGCTTCTAAAAGTTGATTTCAACCAACACACGGACAGACGGGCAGACGGACAGACGGACAGACGGATAGACGGACAGACGGTCAGGGCTTAATCGACTGCTCTATTCATAAGCTTTCAGAAAATATATACTTTTTAGGGTCGGAAATGAGAATTGTAGAAATTACAAACGGAATGACAAAGCTATATATACCCTTGTGCACCACAGGTGAAGGGTATAATAAAAAACAGATTACAAAAACATGCAACAAATGTTTGTAAATGTAATTCTCTCTCATTTTTTATATGTTTTTCTCTTTTATTTGTTTGAGTTTTTATACCCTTCACACAGTGAAAAAGGGTATATATAGGTTTGTCATTCCGTGTGAAATTTCTACAATTTTCATTTCCGACCCCATAAAGTATATATTTTCTGAAAGCTTATGAATAGGGGAGTCGATTAAGCCCTGTCAGTCTGTCCGTCTGTCCGTCTGACCGTCTGTCCGTGTGTATGTTGAAATCAACTTTTTGAAGCCCCCCGACATAGGTTGGACCCGGGTAAGGTATTAAAATATCAGAAATATTCGGGAGTAGATCGGTATTGAAAATCAGAAACATCGGTTCATAAACAACTGAGATATGAGCAAAAACCCACGACCACCTCGATTTGCTTTTCACAAAAACAACATTACAACAACAACATACATACATACAAACGTGTATACTGGTTAGGGAAAACGTGGCATCAAATCCCAACTGAGCCAAAAAAATTTTTTTTTTAATTTTTTAAAAATTTTTTTTTTAATTTTTTTTTATTTTTTTTTTTATTTTTTATTTAATATATTATATATATTTTTATTATTATTTTTTTTTAATTTTTTTTTATTTTAATTTTTTTTTATTTTTTTTTTTTTGTTTTATATATATTATATATGTATATAATAATTTTTTTTTTAAATTTTTTTTTACAATTTTTTTTTTATTTTAATTTTTTTTTTTGTTTTTTTAACATACATATGTGAATTTACTGTTATTGCATGACTACACGTTGTGAAGGGTATATAAGATTCGGCACGGCCGAATATAGCGCTTTTACTTGTTTTTACTACCATCAAAAAAATGGCGTGCGGGTATATTAATTTTCTCTTTACGTTTGTGACACCATAAGGTATACATAGGTTTTCTGAGTCCTGCTATTTTTAGGACGATCTAGCTCTGCCATTCTATATGTCTGTCTGTCTTTTGAAATCATGATAGACAATAATGTGCGAATACGCTTTATTATATTGTAAGTTATAGCTTGTAATGCCAGAGTAGGTTTTTGAAAAGGTCTTTCTGTCAGCAAATAAAATGCGATAGCATCTAAACGAAATACGTAGAACGGTAAAATATCTCAGGTGCTTTTATTGTGTAAAGAGTAATCAAATGTACGAAAATTTACTCCGCATAGTGTCTTTTTAGTCTATCTAAAATTAAAAACCGAATAAAACCTACAGAATAAAACCTACGATGCTGAAAATTCGCAGTAATAGCTTTTTGGTCATTGTTATTAAAATAACGAAAATGATAGTAAGAAAGTGGAAAAACGGGTGTGGAAAAATAAGCGACACTATATTGCAACATCTAAGTCGAGTTACTATAACGCTCATATCCCATACAATACATTTTTCTTAACATCATAAAAAGTTAATTGGACTAAGATTTTAAAAGAATAAATGGGTCGATGTTTCAAATTACTTGGACATACAGTGGCTCACAGCTTATTTTATGCAGTGAATTTTTTTATTTTTAAAGCTCTGTATAAACAAAACTAAAAGGAACTTTAAAAAGAACTTGGAATCATTTTAAAGACGAAACGCTATTATTTAACAAAAAAATATCATGTTCTGCAAAAGTTTACGTTTTAACCATTTAAAAGTAAAAAAAAACAAAAAATGTCCTTAATTTTATCTCACAGCTTGTTTTATGCAGTTATTTTCTACTGTAACGGTACTTGAATGCAACTTTGTTGTTTTTTTTTTCATTCTTTTTTTTAAATCTAGTAATTTTTTGCGTTGAATTGTTAGTCTGATTTAATTATATAAAGTGTCAATTAAGAAAAATTGAGATGAGTACGCGAACAACGATAGAGCAGCGAAAATTGGTTTTAAACCATTTTAAAAATGGCCTCTCACAGCGAAAAATAGCAGAAATGGTTAATATTAATGCTTCCACAGTTCAATAAATCATTAAGCGCTTCATCCGTGAAAATCGGGTTCATAACAAAGGCAGAAATCCACCAAATAAATTTTTTACGAACATGACGAGCGACATATTTTGCGAAAAATAAGGGCGAACCCAAAGCTCTCAGCTCCAAAATTGGCGTTTGAAGTTAAAGCTGAACAGGGCAAACAATGTTGCGTGAAAACTGTTCGTCGCGTCTTGCGCCAAAATGATTTTAATGGCCGAGTTGCACGCTAGAAACCGTTTATTAACCCGAAAAATAGGCTATAGAGGCTAAATTGCCCCAAGGAGCACGTCTCAAAAGAATCTGCATTTTGGAATTCGGTCATCTTTGCAGATGAATCTAAGTTTAACCTATTTGGTTCCGATGGCATGTCGTATGTATGGCGGAAACCAAATACAGAACTCAACAAAGAAAACCTTAAAGCAACAGTAAAGCATGGGGGTGGCAGTGTCATGGTTTGGGCCTGTATGTCGGCTGCTGGTACTGGAAAATTAACTTTTATTGAAACAACCATGGATAAATTTAAGTACCTCCAGATACTTAAAGACAACTTGTTGGAGAGCGCTGAGAACCTGGGTATAAAATCCGATTTTCGATTTTACCAGGATAACGACCCAAAGCACAAATCGGGTATTGTGCAAACTTGGCTGATATATAACTGCCCACATTTGATGACACCGCCAGCACAGTCGCCAGACCTTAATGTTATAGAGAATTTATGGTCGATATTAGAAAATAACATAAGAAAACACAAAATTTCAAGCAAAAACTATTTGAAACAAGCTCTTTTGACGGAGTGGGCAAATATTTCGCCAGATGTTACACAAAAACTGGTCGATTCTATGCCAAATCGTCTTAAATCTGTAATAGATAACAAAGGCTATCACACAAAATATTAAATTGGTTAATTTCCAGTTTTATTTTGATCTTCTGAAAACCATACGTGCCTGCATACAATAAGCTGTGAGATGAAAAAAGGAGTGTTTTCTGTTTTTTTTTAGTTGTAATATATTAAAATGTACATTTTTGAAATAAATGAAATTTTTTTGTTAAGTAATAAGGTTTCCCTTTTTAATGACATGAACTTCTGTTTTCAGTTCCTGTTAGTTTTTTTTTACAGAGCTTTAAAAATAAAAAAGTGCACTGCATAAAATAAGCTGTGAGCCACTGTACATACCTACTTAAAGTTTTTCAAAAAATAAAATCTTATAAAACATGTAACCAAAATTTTATCACATTTAAATGAACATGATAAGCAGTGTTTAACGCCCAACCTACATATAAGAACTCTACGCTTCAATATTTAGGTTAAGTTTATTAGTACTGGCACGTCTACTTTTCCTCCCATAATCTCTAAATTTTAAGGTGTTACAGAAAAAATATAATTAAATTAGAATTTTTGATTCAAGATTATATTTGAATTAAATTGGTGGATTATATGCTTCAATAGTGGATTATATTACTAAAACAGTATTAGCATGCATGTTTATGTAAGTGACCACGCCCGCACAAAATTAGTTTTATTTTTTAACTACCTCTAGCTACCAAGTCCTTAGTTTCCTTGGAAATGCTTTTTGTTGCATTTTGAGACTAGAGATAAGAAAAAATATGGTGGGTATGGTGGGTATCGAAAATTCGGCATAGCGGCACATAGCCCTCTAACTTATTTTTTTTTGGTTGGTTGTGTCTACATACTAAATACATGCATAGATTTGTAGAAACAAATTAAATTGCAAAAAAAAATTTAATTTGGAATTTCTTTTTGATGATTTTTTGTTTTTATAGTAAATTAGATTAGATGAATTTAATAAAAATTGATTGCATCAATTTAAGTCCTATACTGATTTAATCGAAACTAGTAAAAATTGCCATGAAAAGTAAATTATTAAAATATTTTATATGTTTTTTTTATTATTTTTTTTAATTGAGAACTAAATTTTCTAAATATATAAGATCATGCAAAATTTTAGGTTATGAAGAAAATAAGTTTTCACATTTTATAGTATCAGATATTTAGCAGTTGTCTCTCGACATTTATTTAGTAGAAACTTAACCATACATAGTACACTCGCTAGCAGCATACTTTATTACTGTATAATGTAATACTTTGTAAAAACACAGGGGCTTCTTTCCTTAAGAAAACTGATGAAAATATTTAAGAAATAAATCATGATGTATCCTTTTGTATTTTTTTTTTTAAATTTCAAGGATATAATTTTTCGAAGAAAATATTTTTTCTTATTCTGACGAATTAAAAAGAAAATTTCTTTAATCCGTTGTAGTTGGGACATCAGAGACTATATCATCCTTGTAGTGACCGTAGTGATGCTAACTTAGCCACTGTAAACCAGGTGTTGATTATGAGCCTTAAACACAATCATCAAGAGTATTGTGATATATTTGTAAATATTTAAACTAGCAGATTAAAAAAATATTTATGTTATTTTTGATTTTCTAGAGGACCAATATTCGTGCAGCATTTCTCAATGCTGCATTTCGTTGAAACAGATTTACGGGTATTCCTTGCGTTTTTCGAGATTAAGTTGAAAATATTAGAACAATTGTTTCGAAAGTGAAGTCACGAAAATAAGCTTCTAGTGTATTTTGAATTAATAATTAAAAAAAAAAAGAAACAAGAAAAAAACGCTATAATACTCGTATGCAGTTTGTGACATGTAAAATAACACGCGATATCATCGCATATTTATTTGACTTTTTAGAGAAGGGTATAACATTAATAATGAACTTTTTTGATCTTGGTATTTTACTTGATCACCAATTAATTATATGTGATTATATTTCGTCAATTGTTGGACTTATGAAGAGGCGGTACAAAGAATTTTTAGATCTTCATAATACGAAACAATTATATTCATCGCCAGTTCGACCTTTTCTAGAATTCGGATCATATATATGCTATAACATTCATATTGAATGTATCGAGTTTGTACAAAAGAAGTTTTCAATAATTTGTCTACGTGGCCTTGGATGGATTTCGTTTTTACTACCTTCATACCAAAGCAGACTCTGTCTTATAAAATTACCAACTTTTCTGCTAAGAAAAATATCTTTTAATGTTCCAACCAGACCAACTCCATCTTATTAACTTAAAATACTATAAATAAGTTATTAATGATCATCTTCGCCTTTTATGTGAAAACTTTTATAACTATTATCACCTTGTTGGTCTTAATGAAATTAAAGAAATTGTAAAAAGAAATATTATTTTATATTTAAATCGTTGAATTGTATAGAATAGAAATTATTGTATAAAACCTTAATTTTGTTTTGTTATTTTACATACATTAGCCTGTAAGGATATATATCTATGTATATACAATAAATAAATAAAACAAGTAAAAGCGCTATATTCGGCCGTGCCGAATCTTATATACCCTTCACAACGTGTAGTCATGCAATAACAGTAAATTCACGTATGTATGTTAAAAAAAAA
Organism: Phyto melanocephala; assembly: GCA_941918925.1. Taxonomy (NCBI): domain Eukaryota; kingdom Metazoa; phylum Arthropoda; class Insecta; order Diptera; family Rhinophoridae; genus Phyto; species Phyto melanocephala. The sequence goes on from OW799234.1 coordinate 109,872,468, forward strand.
AATAAAAAATAAAAAATAAAAAAAAAATTTAAAAAAAAAAAATTTAAAAAAAAAATTAAAAAAAAAAAATTATTATATACATATATAATATATATAAAACAAAAAAAAAATAAAAAAAAAATTAAAAAAAAAAAAATAAAAAAAAATAATAATAAAAATATATATAATATATTAAATAAAAAATAAAAAAAAAAAATAAAAAAAAAATTAAAAAAAAAAATTTTAAAAAAATTTAAAAAAAAATTTTTTTGCCTCAGCTGGGATTCGATGCCACGTTTTCTCTAACCAGTATACACGTTTGTATGTATGTATGTTGTTGTTGTAATGTTGTTTTTATGAAAAGAAAATCGAGGTGGTCGTGGGTTTTTGCTCATATCTCAGTTGTTTATGTACCGATGTTTCTGATTTTCAATACCGATCTACTCCCGAATATTTCTGATATTTTAATACCTTACCCGGGTCCAACCTATGTCGGGGGGCTTCAAAAAGTTGATTTCAACATACACACGGACAGACGGTCAGACGGACAGACGGACAGACGGACAGACGGACAGACGGTCAGGGCTTAATCGACTCCTCTATTCATAAGCTTTCAGAAAATATATACTTTATGGGGTCGGAAATGAAAATTGTAGAAATTTCACACGGAATGACAAACCTATATATACCCTTTTTCACTGTGTGAAGGGTATAAAAATAGGAAAACGATATGAGTCAAACATTTCATAATCTTATTCTTTTCATGAAATTTGGCATCACCAATTTGCACTCATTCACACATGCATTAATTGGTCTTGAAGATACATATTTTAAGAAAAAATTTTCTTTAGTGTTACAAGGTGTAGGAAAGAATTGATTAAAAGCGATTACATATAAATCCAGTAAGACTGCTATTTGCCTTCTGCCTTCATCATCATGTACGTAGCATAGCTTAAATTTCGGAATTAAGTTGTTCTCCATTTTGCTTTATTATTTTCATAACTTTCTTTGATTTTGAATTTTTGTATACTGTATTCTGTTGGTCAACCCATGATGCCAATATTGAGGGGTAAGAAGAGGTAAATATAAATATATTGTACGCCAATTTGTAGTAGCGTCCATAATGGATTAAATTTTTTTATTTATTATATTTTGATAATCAATGCCTTTCATTTAATACCCATGCCGATTCTCTCGTTTGTATAGAAGCTAAAAAAATTTAATTATTTGTTTGAAAATATTATGAAAAACACCGAACCAGTTATATTTCGGTTCTTATATCACAGTTAGTTTCAAACCAATTTCTTTTGTTATTTTTTCTCTCAGAGTAATTTCGGCGGCTACAGGTTGCAACTTGCTGTCACCATCGTGTCTCAAAGATATTCAACAGCTTGATAAACTTAATTTATTTTGAAAGATATAAAGACGTATTATTATTACGATTTTCTTTATCAGGCTTTTAAGGTCATAGAAAGTAATGAAAATACTTTATATTTTTATTATGAAATAATTCCCACGTTTCGTTAGTATTTTTTCCAACTTCATCAGTGGTATTAATATTTATTTAATCTGGCAATATGATATTATAACATAATAATTTTTAAAATAATGTATTTATCCAAAAAATGTTTGCCTATAATTTTATCGATTTGTGACTGTTTTGTAAAAAGTTTTTACAAATAGCCCTCTAGACGTGTCTTAGTGCTAAAATTTGTTAATTTTTGTGGTAAAAATATGGCAAAAAATAGGGACAACTGCGTTTTTATTTGCTTTTAGCTCAGAAAGTTATTCATTTCGATTATTTCCAAAACATTACATCCACAGATCTGTTTCAAAATGCGGTGACTTCTAAGAGTTGATTTTAATCAACATACGGACATTGCTTAAACGTCTTCCCTATCTTTAAGCTTTCAGATTATGATTCCTTAGTACTTAGTACTAAGGATTTATTTTCAAAACTGACTGACAGCCTGGCTACTATTGATATTAGGGATGGTTCGTCTCAAGATGCTGACCAAAAACACAAATAAGACATGTCCAGAGGCTCAATTCTCCTTCTGTGGAACTCTTAAATAAAAACTGTTTGTGTGACATAAACTTTGCTGTATAAAACCTTTTAATTTCACAGCTTCACAGAAAGAGAAATATGAGGTTGCATTGAAAAGATTACAACTATTTTAGTATACTGCATTGCCTGCATAAAAAATCAACTTATTTTACAACTCTTCTGCTTGCAATAGAAATCTTATTTAAATCAGATCGGTTAATTCAAAAACACAAGCCAATAAATTACATGTGAAATTTCTTGAATAAAAATATTTATATTTTCCAATACATTTAAATGTCAAACATATTTGATTTACATATTTTATTTTAACAAATACTCTTATACAACTTTTGTATGCTTAATCACTGTACAAATAATATTGGACTATTGGAATATTTCATTGCAATTGTTTAGTTTTAAAATACTTTGTACTTTTCTGTTCTTTTCATTAAAATCCATAATTTAGTACATTTAAAAAAAAAATATGCTTTACGTTATGCAGTCATTTAACATCAAGTCATATATTTAACCCCTTTTGCAAACAATACCTGCAATTTGACACTTAAGTTTTTCTACAAGAAAATCATCTATTGTAAGAGTTAGGCTGCTTTAATCTCTATTAAAGAAATTTGTTGTAGGACGTTAAAGTAATTTACTTGAATATGAAAACAGAAAGAACACTAGTTGCATAGTGGTGAAACAAGCAATTGACCGAAGTAACACTGGCGTTAAGATTTTAAAACCTATTTTCATGATCATTTAATTTTATTTGTTTTTCTACTCTTGTTTAATTTTTTTCATCTTGTTATTTTTTTTCTGTTCGTGTGTTCGTTTTGCGAAATGGACCGGACCGGGATTGAGTAAAGATATAGCCTTAACTCTCGTTGTTATTTTGTTTAACCCATTTGATTTTTATGGGATTAATAAAATTTTATTACTCTTCGATTTTTCCCAACATTGTGATAATTTCCACACAAACAATCAACCAAACATTAACTGATTCGTGTTTTTATGTTTTTGCATTTGTATGTTGAAATGGGTGTTTTTTTGTTTTTAATATTTTTTTTTTTTTCTTTCAAAAATCTAGTTGATGTTATTGTTGCACTTTGTGTTGCTGTGCGCCATGTAACAAGTTATTCTATTGTTTAGATGCTGTGATTAGTTTTTTCTTTGTTTTTTTTTTGTTCTTTCTGCTTTTTTCAACACAATAAACCCATAAAACGCAATAAACCTCATTCAAGAAACCAACTCAACTAGCAAGTCAGTTCATACGCCGCATATCCTACCTCTTATAGCAATTCAAGTTGCATGAATTCTAACAGTTACATATATGAGTGTAAGTGTGTGTATGCATGTGTGCAAATAACAATTTCAAGTGTATCACCATCATTGTTTTACACAATCATAAAAAAGGATTTTTTTCTCGTCTTTAAAAATAAGAGCAAGAAACTTAATAAAACAATAACAACAACTAATAAAAATATCCTTTTTAAATTGCTTACTTGATGTAGTAATTGCTTGTTGTTATTGGTAGTTCGTTTATTTGTTTGTTTGTTTGCTTGTTTGTTTGTTTCTTTGTAAGTTTAAGTATTATTATAAGTGCTATTATTAGTGTGTATGTGTAAATGTAGTTATTATTATTATTATTTTCAAGTACACTTGAACTTATGTTTATATTAGTGTTGTTTTTCTGTTTCGGCTACAAGCAATCCATGCTTTGCGAACTAAATGAAAATGTGAAAAAAAAAATTCTAATAATTAGCGTGTGTAACACAAACGTAAACAAGTTGTTGCATTACTCTAGCTGCGAGTGCAGTTTCAAAAGTATATTAAAAACAGGGTAATCACTTTGTGTATTTAACATTTGTCTTTGGTGTCCTTCATAATAAATAAAAATTTTAATGATGTAAAACTCTTATGCTGTCGTTGTTATATATGACGGGTGTAGTCTTCTTCACCTATGGTGCCACATAACAATTCGTTAGTAGTTTTCATAATCTTTATTTCCAAACCTATTAAGCATATATTATCTCACAGGTTATGAATAGGGGAGTACACTGTCCCCTATCTGTTCGTGCGATAGTTGAAATGAACTTTTAGAGGCTAATACTTGTGGCATAATATTTTTTTTTAATTTTTTCAGAGATATGAATAAACAAACACGACTGCCTTATTACTACATACTTGTACCACAAAAATTAACATTTTTAAGCAATTGCACAATTCAAACACACATTTGTTACTATTTATAAATATAATATGCCTCTGGGGCTATTTCTAAACATTTTGAACAAATCGATCTTTTATAGGCAAAAATTATTGGCAAAAATATAAATTTGTTTAAGAGAAATGAGAGAGTTAAAATAGTTGAACTAGAAAAATAAATTACATTATAAAAATAGTCAATATTGAAGATGAAGTCCTTCTTAAAATTGCAGGTATATGGGTCACATATAGTTATCATGGGTTTGTCCCGTTAAAACCCCATAAGTTTGTCTTGTAAAAGGCACTTAACTATAAAAAGTATAAAATCCAAAATGGCGTCCACAAGAAAATTGAAGATATTTTTCTTCTTATCCTTTTAAATAAAAGCGCTTGAATAGGAGAACGCAGTAGAAATTCAAAATGTTAGATGGTGTCAAAAATAAATAAGCAAAATGGCGTATAACATTAAATCAGAAATATAGGGTTATGATCTGGTTAATACAAAGATATGTAATGATGAAGGGTATTATCATTTTCTGATGTGTTAAGGCAGTATTTATATCGTCTTTTTTTTTTTTTTTTTGGTTGCTCTCTTAATGCTCAAAGTCGTAACCAAGCCTTTAAGTTTAAAACAACTTAAGATCTTTATCAGATATATTGTACAAAAACAAATTATAAATAAACAAACAAAAATTAATTATAAATAAAATCTTGTCTATTCTTTTAATTAAAAGATATTATTTCATTTTTTTTTTTTTTACTAAAACGAAAAACATTTTATAATAACACAAACTCATAAGTCATCAGTTTGCGTATACATTTTGCAACCACTGGTAATTTGTAAAGTATACTAATGAAAAAAACATTAAATGTTTAATATATTTCATTCTTACAATTTTATTAAATAAATAAGCTAGTCTCGATAATACATGCCACTTTTCTGGTGTCGGCGAACATATTCTTCTTTATATTATTCTTTCATTATCACAATTAAAATTTTAAAATGAAGTCCAGTCTGAATAACTTCAAGCATTCGTGTATATTAAAAAATTCTTAAAAATTTTTATTCTCCCTAAAATAGTTATCTGCTGTAGTTTAGCAGGCATGATATTTAATAATGCTTTATGGCTACAGCAAAATCATTTTCATAAAAACTTCTATGTTTTTCGCACAACTGTTTTGTAATGGATATATTCTTAGGTTATCTTAACAACAAATAACCCCACACGTGTTAAATATGTTTAACATAAAAATTATTCAAATTAAGCCAAAAAAGAAAATATGAGAGAAGACAGAAAATCCTACAATCTACGCAAATAGTATTAATTCCGTAATTTAATACAGGAAGCCAAACTAATAAACTAATAAAATTTAAGCTTTTAACAAAAAAACTTACACTTTGAGAGACTTTCCCGATGCACCTTAATAGTACCTTAATACAAGCGCAGTAGAAACATACACACATAACATTTTCGATTAAATAGTGCAGTAGTGTTTGTGCGTTATGCACTGATTGCTATTTTGCTAAATTTCTTAAAGGACTCTTTCTTTCCCTTGCAATGCAGCAGTAATTACACTGGACTACAATGTAATATAATAAAACTAAATATAGTATCGTCTAATTTTCTTGATCTAAGTCAAGGCATATTTATTCATCAGGTAATTGCAGTTCTAAGAGAAATTTTTGTTTATATTTTTTATATATGAAGTTTGACATTTGAAAGAAATTAGCAAAGAGAGAAAATGATTTTTTATTTATTAATTTTGACAGCTTAAATTTAAAATATGTGATGAAAAAAATAACCAGCTGACGAATCAAGAGTACCTGATGAATAAATATGCCTTGAATCTACATATAAATATCTTGTTCTCTTTTTTTAGCTTGAGAACACTTTTTGTTTTCTCTACCCAAAAAAAGTCTGCATTATCACTACTTTGCGCTAATTCTGATCATTATGTTGGTTTCATAAATATATTAATTTTAAATAAAGAAAATAACTACTGACGCAGAAATATGAAAGACATACTGCAAATGTTGCTCAAAATTATAGATTTTTGGTTAGTAAGATCTGAAAAAAGCAGTTTATAATTTGTGTATGAAACATTTTGTGTTTGTATAATATTTTAACAAAATATATGACTTATCAGAAATTAGAATAAAAACAATCTAAAGCAAAGGTATTCATGACATCAATTTTAAGGTTTTCAAAATGCGTAGATTTTCGCTTGTTGTTATAAACAATATTTTTATTATTGACGACATATTCATTACTCTCAAAAGAAGCCAGCCATTTATTTTTTTTTCTGTCTGTTAAATAGTTTAATAACTAGTCGTTCAAAAATATGTTTATTATTATTATTATTTTTTTGTTATTATATTTACAAAATTTTGTCGTGTAAAAACGTAATATATATCACATTTGCCATGAGCTTTGTGTGAAATTTATAAGCACTTAGTTAAACTGAGTCAAAAAAAACATCGGTCGTCATAAAAGTGTTGTCTCTCTAGCAGGGTTTAGTTAAAATAGGGATATATGGTCTGGTGAAATTAGGGATACCATGGTAAAAATTTGAACATACTTTTAAATATTTACTAAATTAAAGTATAAGGTAGCTGATAGTATTAGTTTTCACGGGTAGTCTTTACCAGCAATGAATTAATAATGTTTTAAAGCGAGTTCTGTACTCAAGCAGCTAACACATGGAATGTTTTTCATCAGAATTTTTTAAATTTCTCACTGCAAAAAACGAAAATGTCGTATGTTACCTTTAAAATATTACTTCTGTAAAACTGATTTGCAAATTTTAAAAAGATCTTGCTCTTCTTTGTAGTTTACCTGACATCTGCTGTTGAAAGAAATCTCACTCACTGAAAAACAGTCAGTGGCGGTTGACTGTAAAATTAAAATTTTAACAGACATGCAGAATTACATATGAGTCACATATCTATCAAGCCAGCTGCAAATAACATACTGTGTATTAGCTGCTTTAGTTTTACAATGCACACTCGTATTGTAAAGAAATATAATAAGATTTGAATTTCATTACTTAAGTTTTCATTAATTTAATTTAGATGTTAATCCCAATGCACAAATGTGTAATTTATTTCAATTTAGATTTTATTTCACAACTACGGCAACATCGAAATTTATAACTATGCAGCATACTTTTGGGATTTTCTTAAAATTATTATTAAATGACATTGTTTGAATAATTCTCGATATGGTATAGCAGTGAATATATCTGTGGCTTGGAGCTAAAAGGGCCAATGTCAAAATATTTACTTTTGAGAAAACTTGAATTGAACTTTAACTTTTATATATGCTTTCATAGTGACATTGGCCAGCATTTTATTTATGAAGCTGTCCTGGGTTAATTATGTCTTTAGCTGTTTTACCATAATGAAATAGAGCAAGAAAACAAATCTAATGCAATGATAAACTCAAAAGAGCAAAAAAGTGACATTGGCCCTTTTAGCTCCAAGCCACAGATATGTATATGTAAATAATTCCCCTTTCTGATTAGGCAAGTCTCTTGTGCAAGTTAGTTTTCTATTTTCTTTTGAACTTGCTTTCACGTTCAGACACAGCAATTAACTTGACCAAGTTACGTTTTCTTTTGCGTATTTTTTTTTTTTATTAATTTTTTGACATTTCATATTTGTTTTTGATTTCTCCATAAAAACTTGCCTGTACTTGCCGAGACAGGCAAGTTTGTACTCTAATATGAGCAATTTTCTTCCTCTTAACCTGGCCTTAGCCCTTTTATCTATTAACACAAGATTTGCGCGAGTCTCTTGCGCAAGTGCCTTGCCTAATCTGAAAGGGGTCTTAGGAAACTGCAGCAAATTGTAGCTACACCCAGAAAACAGAAAATCACATTCATTGCTAATCGAATGGTTCAGTTCCTGCAATCGAACTTTTCATTTGTGATTATAAAAGTATTATAAATGTATTACTATAAATTTTACTATCACAACTAAATTATAGGATTGGCAGCAATTGCGTTACTTACAACCGCTATTGTTTTCTCTATAAACATAACAATATTAAATATAATTTTGAAGGGCAGTGTTAAATCTTAATTGTATATTACTGTATTGTATATTAGTTGTGTTACGTTATTGTTATTGTTTGTCTTGTCCTTTTTACAACTCTTTAAACAGGTTGCATTAAGGTTTTTTGTAGTTGTTCTGGTGCTGTTGTTGATCTTGTAAAGTTTGTTGTATTTCACACTTGTTTAGAATGTTAAGTACTCCTTTGTAATAACGTTAACACTGTTATATGAAATAATTAGTAAAACTAATTATTATAATTTAATCAATTTAACAATTGATTCTGTGTGTATGCGTTGAAAATTTTACAAGAAAAATACCATATAATTTAATGCTTAAACTCCTCAGGGTTTTAAAATTGTTTCCTAGTTGAAAGCAGTTAAATGATAACGATAAGAGAATGAACTAGCACTTAATTGTTAAAGGATTTATGAACATTTTCTTTAGTTTAAGTATTTGTGAAAATATCTAATTCTGTTAGTATCTTATGTTAACAATTAATTTATGTATCTCATAAATTTTAGCAGGTAGTTATTGCTAACATGTAAAGAAATTCTTCAATTAATATTAAAGATAGAATTTCTTTTACTTTAAAACTTATATCCATGGTCGTAACTAAACTATTCTGGCGGTACAATGCAATATTTTCATAAAATCAATTACGCTGCTCCAGTTAGAAATTATTACTTTGCTAAACTTGATTTAACCTACAAATTTGTATTTATTTTGTGCCTAGTTTATGTAACAAAATCTTTATATTTTATACAGAAATATAAATTTTCAAAATTTTTGGCTGTTCAGCAATCCACTTTAAAAAAAAAAATGTTATTTTTAATTTCGAAAGTAACATTTTTTGTGTAATTAAAATGACCCAGCAAAATAACATATTACAAATCTAGAAAACAGTTCTTCACTACTTAAAATTTGGCAAGAACTTACCACGCTCGCTTACGAATAGAGACCAGTGATGGTATATGAGAATTTCAGTCTTGTGCCAAAATTTTACCTAAAAAGTGCCAAAATATCTTAAAAAGTGCCATAACAAATATATACACATGTCTACGTATTTAAAAAAATTAAATTTATTTATTCAGTTTTATTATTATATACAAAGAAAATTTTCATACTTCAATACTTAAAAAATTTATACAGATAAATTATATATGAATATTATTATTTATTAAATATTTACAACATGTTAAATAATTATTCCAAAATAGGGATATATTAAATATATGTATATGTATTGTTAAATAAAATTAAATATAAGTAGTGATACAATTCTAGTAACGCCTCGTTTACAAAAATTGTATTTGTAACATTTATTTGGGTAGCCATTCTTAAGACATTACTGTCATAACAACATTTTTAGTTGGATTTTAATAAATCCTTAGATTGAATGATTACATGATGATAAAGTGTTTACCTGAAGCCGGACGCTTAATTGAAATTGTGGCAGATTCAACCATTAATGTACAAAGTTGGTTGAACTTCTTTAAGCAGAGCCTGCACACCATTATTCTTTCCCATTATAACCAAACAATTATTTGAACCAAATCCGATTAAATTTTTTATAGAAATTTCATTATTCTGTAAAACGTAATAAGTAATAGCATTAAAAATCTAAGGTCAAAAATCGATCAACACATTTTCCAATATATAAACGTACTAAAATGGCCAAATTTTTTGATACTGTGCAGTTTGAACTTTCGTATTTTATTGTTTACAGGGAGAAAAAGCATTTATTACTTTTTAATAAAAAAATATATTTCTTAAAAAGTAAGTAAAATTATATTTTTTGTTTGAAAAAGTGCCAAAATTTTATTGAGCGTGCCATCGTGCCATTAAACAATTAATAGTACCAAAAATGGCACAATTGTGCCACTTTTACCAACAGTGATAGAGACTCGTATAAGTACTTATTACGGTCGCTTATAAATAGCGACGGACTTAAATAAGTACTTAATTTTAATAGCCTAAATAACCCATTACTATTATGGACTTACAGCAGTCGTTCGGTTCTTCTTAGGACGAAAATTCGGTTAGATTATTCTGCGATACGTTAATTTGAAATTTAAAAATCAATGAAAATCTATAAGTCATCACTTTGTTTATAAAATGCTTTGCTGCTGTTGTCAAAATCGTTATAACTTATACCCTAAGCGTCATAAACTACATGAAAATTATAAAAAGTTGTGTATTTGAATGGCTTCTAGCAAATTTCACAACAAGAAATTGTATTGTGTGTGTATCTAAGCAAATATCTCAAAACAAGTACTTATGTATCACAATGTAAATCAAGTCATTACTAAAATGCTTCTTAGTAAGACAGAAGATATGTAATAGTCATTGAAAAGTATATTGTTTAGTTTTTGTTGGGAAATTAACTTTTTTCTTATAAAAACGTTATTGAAACCTTAAAATATTAATTTTGATTTAAACATTTTAATTGTTTCTTTTTCACTTTTGATTTTATTAACTTCACTTTTACAGTATCATATTTATAAGAAATTAATTATTAAATTAAATGAAATTAAATGAAATTAATTAAATTTAAAATTAAGAATTCAGAATTACACAAAAACTAGGCGACAACAAGCAGACAAATCTACACAAATTTGTAAGCCAAAAGGCAGTAAAACAAAAAAATTCACAACTAATACAGGGTGGGCAGGGGGTGCAGTATCAGTTTTACATATTAAATAACTTTATCGTTACATATTTTTCTTATTTTATATCAGATTATCTATAAATATAAAAATCAATGTGTGTTTGTATGTTTGTATGTTTATATGTTTGTATGTTTATATGTTTGTATGTTTATATGTTTGTATGTTTGTTTGTGCTTTATAGACGGTTAAACGGTTGGATCGATTTCCTTGAAATTTTCACAGAATCTTTCTGTATGTCTGGAAGGAACTATAAGCTATACTTTGGTTTGAAATTGTAAGTGGGCGGGGTGGCACGCCCTATTAAAGAATAAGTATTAAATATTATATATCACGAAAGTTAATGCAGCTAGAGTCTTCAAATTAAGTACGGTAAACTTTGATATCCACACAAACATTTGGGTAAAAAATGGGAGTACTTTCAATAGTAGGCGTGGCCACATGAATTAAATACTAAAATTCGTATATTTGGAAAACGATATCGATTAGAGTAGTCAAATTTTGCAAGAGCAACTTTGACACCCAAATGAACATTTATGGAAAAAATGGGTGCATTAACAATAGTGGGCGTGGCACCTGCCATATGAATTAAATACTAAAATTTTGGGTGGCGAAGCACACCGGGTATTAGCTAGTTAAATATACAAAATAAAATTTTTTATATTAACTAGAAAATAATGTCACTTTAATGACCCTAATTTTCAGCTTGCAATCATTGACTCGTTTCAAAGTATTTTCCATAATTTCTGCTGTAGAACTTTAAATAATCAAATAACATATCCCTTAAATGACAAAAAAAAAATAAAATTGGTAGGGTAACTCTAGCGAATGTTCGGGCCAATTAATAATATTTTATTTTGCTCTGTGATAATATTTAATTTCTCTTATTGTTCTTTCAATCCAAATTGCAAGACGTGGGAGGATTCTGGCTGTCTACTTGCCCTTGGCCTCATCTGTCCATCTTACCTGCTAAACTTCTAGGGTTTCGTATATCATTTTGTCTCCCCTGGCTCCGAAGTATTTTCATGCTCTAAATGCCATATCTTCCTTCGCTTTCTTATCTTGAGGTCAATAAGAACTACTGTGGCTATCACAAGGGCTGCGGCAAATGAGACTGTGTGCTATGCAGGCATTATTCTTAATATGGGAAGTTCGCTAAACTGCTAGTAGGGTACAAAAATAACATACATACGTTTTTTAATGTCTTATTTATATTAAATGAAATGTATACACATTTTTTAACCTCAGTTTTTGATATTAACTTCTTAGTTTAAAAATTGAAGTCCAATAGTCAAGTGTTATCCATTTAGTGATTTCAAAACCATGGGAACCAACACTTTTGCATACAATTTTAAATTTTTTTGTTTGTTTATCAGTTGTTGAACGATCCATACTCGTAAACGGCAAACCTTTAACTAAATAAATAACAAATCATGTAAAAAATATTTAAAAGCTTTCAGTATTGCCAGCCCGGCGGTTGTAAAACCACTAGATGTTAACCCTTTACTAAAATTATAAAAAAAAAATTTAAATATTAGAATAAAAAACACATAAATGATTAAAAGGACATGAAAGTCCCCAAAGAAATTTTCAATATCTTTATTTCATAACCAACAAATCCCCTATCCCCGAAGTTTCCTTTTCTAAATTGCCAAAAAATACTTTGACCTTTCTTCCTAATACAGCATCCCCGAGTGCCAAATCCAAAACAAAAAATTCTCAATCTGACAGCACTGATAGAAGTTAATATAATCAATTCAATTCGGCTTATACATTTACGGAACATTTTGATTTAAACCTAAATTTTGGTTGTGTGTTTAAATTTTTTCTACTGATTGAAAGTTTATAAGAATTTTACTTAAATTAATACAACCCTAAACAGTTATTTAAAATTCATTTGCATATATATATTATTAAACTTGAATGCTATTATAAAAATCTTCTTATTTTCTTGTTCTTTTAGCATAACACCTAAAAAAACACAATTCAAACAAAAGGACATCACGAAATAGTGACTAAAAGGACCTTCAATTTAAGCTTCACAGGTAATCAAGAATTCAATATGTTTATTTTCTTTGTACGTTGTAGTGTGCAGATTTGCATAAACTTTACCTTTTTCTTACCTTTTAAAATTTTTTTTTAATTAAATACAATATATAATCCAATCTAATAACATTTAAATCTCATTTTGATTAGTTCTGATACAAGTTTGTTAAAGTAATAATAAAAAGAAAATACATACTTACACACATGTACACCAGCAAAACAACTTAAGCCTATGGTACACGAAATGTAAAAAGCCACATGCATATGTATGGGTCTGACGTCACTAAAATGTTCAGCACTTTGGTTACATTTTTTAAAATAGTCAAAGTGGCTGCATGCGGTAAGGAGGTTTTGATATTACACGAAATGTATTTTAGTCCAAAAATGCAAATGAAACACATGTGGCCGAAGCGGATACATTTATGCTTTATGATGACGTCAAAATTACGTCACAGCCACATGTGTATGTGGCTTTTTACATTTCGTGTTCTACAGGCTTTAGTAAAAAAGAGAGAAAAAAAAACTAAACACATGACCTTAAGACACAATCTACAAAATTTCAAAAGAAAATTCACATTTGAGAATAAATGAGAAAGACAGGCACAACAGCAACAAAATGAAAATGAAAACATAAATATAAATAAAATACTCAAAGACAGTTATGACAGACAATTTCACGATTTCCCCAAAGGCTGTAAAATATATTTTTTTTTTTTGTGTGTGTTAAAAGTAGGTATATACATTTGTGACTTAAACATAAAAATACAATGTATGGAAATATGTTACCTTTAAGAAACATTTATACCAGTGTTTACTAATTCACGTAATTGTAAGAGAAAATGATGTCTCAGTCTGAATGCACTTTTCAAACTTATGGTTTTTTCCTTTCTGACATAAATTTTACAAAAATGCTACCATACGAGCGGGCTTATGTTCTATTCTAAAAATACATACAAGAGTGGCAACAGTTATCGTTTACTTTTCTGAACTTGTTGCAAAAATAACTGGCAAGAGTATATCAAATCTTACCCCCAATTATATTTCAGTGTAACACAGTACCCTTTTTTACAGCTGTGTTAAGTAAATAAATACTTTTTTAAGCAAACGAGTTTTTAACACTGAATGCAGTTTTTATAAAATTAAAATATTGGGCACAAGAATACATATACCTTAATGTCCAGTGTAAAATCACGAAAGTTTTCTATTCATTAAAACAAAAAAAGTGTTTATTTCGATTAATTGAGCGTTTTGCAAAAGAACAAGGCGTTATGATTGTAAAAACTTATTACAAAAATTAATTTGTAAGCTTCAACGATATCTCAGTCGATAAAGAGTCCATTTAAGAAAATGGATCGGTTATGGACAGTTAGACTCCGTTAGGTCAATATATCGTCCTTTGATTGGTATTTTGTAGCAAACAAGAGTGTCGCCGATAACATCAATCGTTCTCAACTACTTAAAAGTATGTATTATCCACCTGCCACACTGAGAAAACAATATCGGTTGTAAGTACCGCAATTGTTGCCAATCGCATAGTTTAGTTGTGATAGTAGAATTTTACGGTAATATCTGCAGAATTTAAAGAGGAGGATATTGGCAACATTTGGTTTCAACAGGACGGCGCTACGTGCCACACAGCCGAAGCTACACTTTTTTTTTATAGCATTTTCAAAAAAAAAAGTTATTTGGCGGACCCTTTATGTAGTCAGCACTAATAAATTAAGATTCTTGCAATAGAGAGAAAAGAAAAATTCGTTTGAAATAACTGAACCATTTGATTAGCAATGAATTTGTGTTTTCATTTTCTGGGTGCATCAACGATTTTCAAAACAAATCATCTTAAAAAATTCTGGTGCCAACTTGACAACAAGATCATGCGATTTATTTCCGTGCGATGTTTTTCCTAAGGATTTTCTGAAATCTTGGGTTTATGCGCACAAGACAGAAATAATCTCTAATCCGAGTGATATTTCGATGAAAAAGTAATGGAAAATTTCATGAACACAATAATGGCTTGTCGTAAGAGCCGTAAGGCCATATAACAGATATATTATTCCATACTTAATCACGAAATGTCTTCTAGGTATAATAAAACAAAATTGCTTAGTATTTTAAAAAAATACGTTATATTAATTTAAAGTGAAAAAGTGCATTCTTACTAAGACACTCTTTAAAATTTTGCAAATGTCGCCTAAAGAAGAGATATTTGACGAATTATCTGGGTTTTAAAAATATTCTATCGTGAAAAATACATTTTTGAGCAATACTAAAACTAGATTACACCTTGTCACTCACCTCAATCAATTGTAGTTTCAAGAAATTTTCTTTATATAATATTTCCTTTTCGATATATCTTGCTCTGAGTTAAAAAAAAAACAAACTTGGGAAACACTGCTTTTAATACTGATGGTTAGAAATGAACACAATTTAGTATTCATATATTTGTAAGAATATTTATATACCATAAATACATAAAAATTTATATACATACTTATGTACTAGACGTTACATTACATTTATACATATTTAATTACGTTTGTTTGGCTGAGTATATTACCGTTATACATTTTCATTGCCCAAACAACATATATAATATTGATATAAAAATATTACGGTACTTAGGCACACATGCGAAAAGGTGATTTCTTCTTTTCATTGGTTAAGTACAATACACACAATAGTACATACCAGTGTTGCCACAGAACAAAAAAAAATCATCTGTTGTTATATTAGTATTAGAATTTACGTAGGATTTGTGTAACAATAATTTTTTTATTTGACAAAGGAAAAAAAGGCAACGTTATACGATTAGCCTATAAAAGATTTGATAATCAAGTCTTCCTTAGGAGATTGCGTATGTTCTATAACCGAACCTAGCTCTTAATATATATTTGAAAAAACATATTTAGGTGATTCACAAGGTGTCTTATCATGTCATATTGTTCTAAAATTTTACAATGGTTTAAAAATTTTGTTTTTTCCTTTTAAACAAAAAGTGTCTTATAATAGTAGAACTTTGTACGCTATGTTTATTGTGCTGTCGTATTTAATAAGCAGAGACCTGTGCTAAATGGCACAGCCGGCTAAGCCACGCCGCAATAGTTTTTGTAAGCCGTCGCCGTTCATTGTATAATTTTATCGGTCCGACATCCAAATGTAAGTGCAGTTGCTAATTTTTGATAACAAATCACTATTATTATAGGCCATATGATTTTATGACACTATTGTGAATTCCCCAATTGTAATGACTTCAATTAAGAAGAACGTATAAACAAGAAGTATGACATTATGCAGTAAATAGCAAAATTATGTACAGCTTAAAACAAAAAATATTTTAATGAACTTCCAACAATGAGCGTAAATATTGCTTTATACAACAACACTGGCATAAACATTCTTAAACTTCTTATGAAATTTTATTTACAACGTTGGAAAAAATAACGACTTTTTAAATACAAGTTACGCCTATCCAACAAACGTTCAAGCGTGTCGGTGTGCTGTCTAACCCCAACTTACTACATACAGACTCCCCCTGTCATCTCAAACTCACTCAAATAAAATATATTAAGAGTGTTTACGTAAGGGGCATACTGGAAGAAAAAAAAAATACGAAATAGCAGTCATATTGGCCTGCTTACTTCACAGTCAAGGAAGAGAATAAAAATTATATAAACAGAAATTACATTTATGAACATGTCAAAAATTTTCAAAAATAAAAATTATGCTAATGATCTATAATTTGTCAAAAGCTTTATTTTTAATTGCTGTTGAAGCAAGTAGTGCAATTTCTGCAGTTTCGACTTAAATGCAAAACAATTCTGAAAATTTTTTTCTATCAAAAGTTTTCTATGAAATTACCGTACCACCTTGCTGGCAAAAAAAAGTACGCTGTAATCTTTCGAACATAATTTTGCAAGACAATTTAAAAAATAAAATTCTTTCGGCTTTTTAAATTTTTTTTGAGGTCAATATCTTTTGGAGCAAAACATTTGTCCCCTCAAAGCACAATATGTATATGATATGTGCTATTACGAGGAGCGACCTCAACGTTCGTCAGGAGAATAATAATTAGAATTCGTTAAGTATACTATTTTTGTCGAAATCTTTGACGGAACGTGGAGACCCGCGGAAGATGTTCAGGTCTGGTAAATGGATGTTTCTAAGAAATCGAATGACGATAGTGATGCTGGTATTCTTGGTCAAGGTTTTTACATAGCCCTACCCTGAGATATTTCAGGCTAAAATTCATGCCATTTGTAGAAGTACCTATGAATCATGGAGAAGGAATGTGAGAAAATCTCGCATTTATATTCTTCCGATTTGCCAAATGGCTTTTAAAGCTTTTGTGGCTTATCATGTCATTTCGGCTTTTCAATTTCATATTACTTGAATTTTATATTAAGGGTGCACAATTCGCTCTCCTTGACGCTAAGTTTGCTTATTGCTGGCGCATAGCTCAGGATAAAAGTCAGGCTAATCGGTTTGTGTTCCTCTCAAAGCCAAATCTCGGTAGCTTCTCCCCCTGGACAGGAGAGACTGAGGATGTTATCTGGTTTTCTGTTTTCTGACTGGTCATAGCAATCTCAGATACCATTTAAGTTAAACTGGCAGGACGAATGTAGTGGCGTGCCTACAATTGCTACTATAACTACTACTTGCTTGGAAATACAAAAAGCAGTGTTGTTTCAACTAAATGCTTTTAGCACTGTTTTAAGTGCTTTTAAAAATGTTTGTCACGAAATTTTTTCGAGTCAGTGCTCGGATATACATATCTCAGTCGATTTCCCTATTTCGTAAGCTTTAAAAAAAAAGGGTTAGTCATCGTAGTTTAATTTAAAATATATAAAATAAAACACATAAATTTAAAAGTGAACCTAAAATTTATATTATAGTTAAAAAATAATAATTTATGAAAGACTTTGGTTTCAAAACTTGGTACACTTAAGGTGAAATGACCCATATTTAATAACAATTGCGGTATTTAATCATCTATTATACAATGCTTAAAACATATACAATTATTTTTATCCGTTCATCAAGTTGAATATAATTTATCTACCCACTTAATTATATGTTAAAACATGCCTATTATTGTCGAGCAAATAAATAATTATGTCAGCATGAAAAGTCGGCTTATGACAATAGAAAAATACTTACATTTTTTGATGGTTAGCCCCCACTACGAACACATTTTTTTTAAATCTGTTGTTATTCCAAACGATTACAAGTGTGTACTACATTTAAACTACACTCAGAGTGGGAGTTTTTATAACTGGCAATTTTTTGATTAAACTAATAAAAAAAAACACCCAAGAAGTAAATATTTAGATGTTAAAGATTTTAGCAAAATGTAGGAATGGTGGGGGAGAAGAGCAAGAAATAAAATCATAAAAAACATTTCTTTAACATATGCACAAGATATGTTCTAACAAACGTACCTAAATACAAACACACAGACACATACGTAAATACATATCTAAGTCAGCTATCAAGCCATCTAAATAAGCAAAAAAACTTTGCATTTAACAAACTTCAGGAAGGATATAAAGGAGAGAAACAGAAAAAGGTAAAAATAAATACAAACATTTTCAAAGAAAAAGTGAAATGTATGTAGTACATATGTATGTATGTTTGGGTATAGGTAAGATATGCATGTGATGTATGATTATGTAAAATTCAGCATTTTTATTTCACACATTTAAATCGTTTAGTTCGCCCAAAACGTTTATAAAAGAAAAAAGTACAGAAATCTTTCCCATTCTTATGGGTGTGTTGGAATTTTTGTTTTTTTCTTCAGTGTTTCGCGTGTAGGCGTGTGAATTTTTGGTGAAAGAAGGGAATAAAAAATATTTTCTTTTTTCTTTACCTTTCGTTTTCTGTGATTTTTGTTTTTTACAGGGAAAACTTCCGTTAAAAATATCTGCCCTTTTTTTCTGCGATACGAATAAGTTTTTATAAAAGTGTGTTTGTGTACATTTCCTATTACATTAAAGGTTTTCTACATACATATGTGAAAATGTAAATTTCATTGAGTATTACCCCGTAATATGTTTGTTTGATTTTCTTCTTATATATCTTTTTTCGTTTGCATTTTACGGCTACAGATGCTGCAAAATTATAAAGGTAGTTAAATAGAAAGGCGGACAGACAGACATGCATACAAACAAAATAGTATTTATATAAATCTAACAGTGTAAGTTCTTATGTACATTGTTTGTTGTATAACGTGTCTGAATTTGGTATGGATATATTTTTTTTTTTTTGTATTTTTTCCACATAGTGGCAATCACCTCTTGGTAATCACAAAAATTACGATATTTTTATGTCATTTAGATTCCTTTAGGAAATATTGAAAACTGTTATTTACACAAAATCCAATTTAATTTTAATCAACTTTGAAAACATATTTTGTACAATTTTTACAAGAATTCATAAAACTAAAAAAAAGTTTCTAAAAGTGAAGGTTTCAATATGGTTTTGCACGGAAACGATTTAATTGCTTGGGACGCACTTAAGGCAGTTATAGAAAGAGTCTTAGGAAAAAATTGAGTCGACGATTGAGTCTAAGCAATCGGAGTGACCATGACATTAAAACTTCACTTTTTAAATAATCATTTGGCAGAGTTCGAAAAACAATTGCCAACAGAATCTGATGAGCAACCAACCTGATGGAAAAGTGGTTCAAAGGGAAAAAATGTATGCTGGTCTAGCCATAAAGTATTTTCATACGAAAATAAAGCAAAACGGTCGGAAATATGTTTTTAGATGATGAGACTAGCTCCGAAAGCGACGACTAAAGTTCAATATAAATATATAAAAGATTTTAAGTGTCCTTATTTTCATTCCTTATGTTCAAAATCGTAATAACATAAAAACAATAAAAATCTTTGACGAAATTTTACGTTTTTTGACAGTTTTGCTGTTTTGAGTAAGATGTCGTTGTTTTTTTTGATTTTATCTCAAGGTAAAATTTTTAGACCTGATTAAGAGCTACAAATTTGCCGAAGAGAGGCAAGCAATACTTCGAATAGTTCACGAGATATAGACTTAAGAATGTTTTTTGAAAATTGTACTAAAATCCAACCCCCAGTCGAAAATTTAAAAAATGGATTAAAAAGAAACCTTAGCTAATAATTCAAAACCCAGCTAGATTTTTTCTTCTACCATCACAAGCTTTCAAATTTCGGGGGTCTCAATTGGTTCAAGATTATGAAGTTCAAAAATGTGCTACTGTGTTATAGTTTGTCTTACCCTCCCACTTATTAATTTAATTTGGTGACTTTATCAAAGCAATGTTGATTTTTTATTGGATCTTTCTATATTAAGAAAATGACAATAAGTATTAAAATCTTAAATTAACTAATTTCTGGGTCTTTTGCCATTGCAATAGAGACTCCAATTTTCATTGCATGGTGGTCATCATTCTAACGAGACCGAGAGGGCCAATGTGTCCATCCTCCTGAGTCGAGTATGTCCATTATAATACAGCAGATTCTGTGCGAGAGAATTTGGATGAGTTTCCAGTTTTCGTACATATTTTGAGCAGAAGATTTTTATTTCGTCGCGAACAAATGGAATATTAAAGTCCTTGTGCGTTACTAATGTACCACGGGTCTCCAGTAATAAGTCGCAATATTTTGTTTTGCTGTTTTTGTAATCTATATATATAAAAATCAATGTGTGTTTGTATGTTTGTATGTTTGTATGTTTGTTTGTGCTTTATAGACGGTTAAACGGCTGGACCGATTTCCTTGAAATTTTTACAGAATCTTCCTGTATGTCTGGAAGGAACTATAGGCTATACTTTGGCTTGAAATTGTAAGTGGGCGGGGTCCCACGCCCTATTAAAGAATAAGTATTAAATATTATATATCACGAAAGTTAATGCAGCTAGAGTCTTTAAATTAAGTACGGTAAACTTTGACATCCACACGAATATTTGGGTAAAAAATGGGCGGACTTGCAATAGTAGGCGTGGCCACATGAATTAAATACTAAAATTCATATATTTGGAAAACGATATCGAATAGAGTAGTAAAATTTTGCAGGAGCAACTTTGACACACAAATGAACATTTAGGCAAGAAATGGGTGCATTATCAATAGTGGGCGTGGCTCCTATTAAATACTAAAATTCGTATATTTGGAAAACGATATCGATTAGAGTAGTAAAATTTTGCAAGAGCAACTTTGACACACAAATGAACATTTAGGCAAGAAATGGGTGCATTATCAATAGTGGGCGTGGCACCTACCATATGAATTAAATACTAAAATTCGTATATCTGGAAAACGATATCGATTAGAGTACTAAAATTTTGCAAAAGCAACTTTGATATTCAAATAAACATTTATGGAAAAAATGGGTGCATTAACAATAGTGGGCGTGGCACCTGCCATATGATTTAAATACTAAAATTTGGGGTGGCGAAGCGCACCGGGTATTAGCTAGTTTCTCTATATTAAAAGCAGAAGCTGTTCCCCATAGTTGCCTTCCATAGGTCCATATTGGCTTAATGATAGCTTTGTAAAGTAGAACCTTGTAGTTTAGTTTGAGAGCAGAATGAGAACAAATAAGCCACTGAAGTTGTAGTGTTTTGAGTTTGAGTTGCATAGATTTGGATTCGATATGTTGAAACCAGGTAAGGCGTCGATCAAAGTGTATACCAAAATATTTTATATGATTTTGCTCTGGGATAGCGATGTTATTTATCTTCAGGTTAGGACAGTTTCCCTTTCTCAAGGTGAAAGTGACATGTGCGCACTTTGCTGCGTTTACTTTTATTTTCCATTGGTTGAGCCATTTTTCGAGTTCTTTAATATGAACCTGCAGGCAATTAGAAGCAACTACTGGATTTTTATCTATGCTTATAAATGCTGTGTCATCTGCAAAAGTTGACGTGTGTATTAAGTTATTAGTGGGCATATCTGATGTATAAATTATATATATGAGAGGACCAAGTATACTGCCTTGGGGAACTCCTGCTGCGATTTTTCTTGAGTCCGAGATATAGTCTTTATACTTTACTACAAATAAACGATCCAATAAATAATTTCGCAGTAGTTTGTGGGTATTTAGGGCAATGTTGATGGATATCTAAAAATACTTCTGGTTCATCTGTAGCTAATCTATTTATCGTATTCTTATTAGTTATTCATTGTCATGAATCAGAGACGTGGTAGGATTCATCAAAATCTCAGCCTAAAAATGCAGGTCCTTGATACAAACATTAATTCTCTTAATGTACAAAACAAATTGCGTTAAATGCAAATGAAAGCCAATCAAATCTAAGAGATTGAGAGATAAAAACACAAGGTATATAAAGAAGTTGGTTTAACTAAAGTTTTTAGCACTATTTGAAGGGTGAACCAACCATTATGCACGATGTTAACTGTGAGGCACACTTTTTTTTAATTTGATAGTTCTCTGCTTAACTATTTAACAAAATCTACCATTGAGAGGTACACAATTCTGCCGCGCATTCAGATTATTGAAGCGTTTTTCAAAAATGGGCGTTCAAAGCAAAACGTATTTCGTGCACTCCGTTAGCTTTTTTGGTCAGCATAGTCAATCAAATGTGTCCACACTCAGAAGAATTGTGCACAAATTTCAGCAAGAGCTGATTTCTAACCATTATACAGAAAGTTGGTAAATCATCTTTAGCGACGAGATACATTTCACCTCAGTGGGTTCGTTAACAAGCCGAATTGATGTATTAAGGAAAACAATAATCCATTGGAAATTGTCGAAAAGCCGATGCATTCACAAAGAGTGACTGTTTGATGCGGTTTATGAGCTAACGGCGTCATCGGGCAATACTTCTTCGAAATTGGGTTGGCTAAGCAGTTACCGTGAATGGTGTTCGCAAATCCTACATGATAACGAATTTATTGTGGGCAGAAATTAAGGATAAAGGCCTGAATGATGTGTGTGATTCCAGCAGAATGGTACCACCGGCCAAGCGAGTTTAAAGTAAAATAAATATAACTAATTATTATCAAAATTAGTTATTTACGATATATTTTCATATTTCGAAATAAATACTAAACCTTTCTACATATATTTATTAAGAATTTTAACAGTTTGTTGTCTACGACATTAATATTTTTATCATTTTTGTGTTATGGTATAAAAATGTTTAATTTAAAATTTTTTAGATCAATTGAATTCTTAGTTTAATGTCACGTACATTTTTATATCAAACAGTTGTAAAATAATAAAGCGTTCCTAAGTAAATAATTATGTATATTTTTTTATGGCTTTTACTATGTTATATTTAGTTAGAGAAAATCTAAATTTATGTTAAATTGTTTGATCGTAAATGTATACGCCTGCACATGTCCCTGAGGGTGCCAGTGATGTTCTTTAGCTGAGTGTTTGAAGTGTGAGTATTCTGTAGATAATAGTTACCTAGCACCACATTACGTTTATGTACCACAGAAATGTATAAAAACGAAAATCCAAAAAAAAAAACTTCATTTATGATTATAGGGATTATTTATAACGTTTTTTCCCTTCTCGAATACATGCATACACATATTCACATCCATATGTACAAGCAGACATACATACATACATGGCAGACATACTCGTAATGATTGTACGTAAAATAACCTGGAAAGTTTATGAATTCGTGTGCTTTTACAAATTAGTATTACGCCATGTTAACACAAACGTATGTCTGTGAATTTAGGAAAAAATCAATTTCTTAAAGTAATTGAATATATTTTTTCCATTTATATTTATACAATTTAAGAGATAGAATTTTCTTAAATAAATAATTCATAAACATTTCTTCAATATTTTATTCCAAAAAAAGAAAAAAAATGTTTCTAAATTTTTTAGAAATAGATTTTTTTGCTTAAATAGCAAAATTTTCGATTTCTTTGATGAAAACGAATCTAACCGTAAATTTTTGTATTCAATTCATCCATAAAGAATTTATTTATATTTTTGTATAAAAAGCAGGAGTACCGAAAAAAACTGTATGTACTTGGTTCAGTATTATGAAAATTATAAGTTAAAAAAACTTATTTTTGCGTTGTTCTTAACCGTGCTTTCAGAGTCATGGAACATAATGAGCAAACTTTATATTTCAATTATTAGGTAATTCCGACGTTAGTTGGTATTTTCAACTTTACAAGGATATTCTTAAGATTATATCACAGTACTATAAAGGTGAACCGCACAACACAAAACTTAGTTTAATTCGAATTAATTGTATCACAGATGTTTTTTATACTTGCTATGGACACATAAGCATGAAACATTTTAAGAATTTTGTTTAAGTCGAAACTTTAAATATAAATATAATCTTACAAACAGAGCTTTCTTGTTAAATAGTTATTAAATGGATAATTTAATTTATTTTGAACTTTTACTCAAACGTACAAATTGCATTGATTAATTATGATTTCTTAGCTCTTACATATGTTTTAACAAGCATAGAAAAAATTCACCCAAATAAACTTCATCGTTAAATAGACATCTTGTTATGTTTATGCTTTCAATAAACGTTGGTTTATTTCCTTAAAAAAATGGGATTCTGTTAATTGCAAATAGCACTATTGAAATTTACATTATAAAAGTTTATTTGTTTAAAAACACTTAAATACTACAATAGTTTATTGAATATAACACTATTATTATTAAATTAACATTGATATTCATTTGTCATTGATATTTGTTTGTCTAATGAACAATTACTACTGCTTACTGCAGTTAACTTATATTTACACTGTGATACCGTATAGTATGTAGTTTGGGAGGCAATCCTTCTACCCGTTGTGGATTATATAGCACCACTGGCTTAGCTTCTTTAAAAACATAGAAATTTTCTGCCTGATCGTGTCTATCCTTAATTTTACAACTGCTCGTCACGCGCGAATTCGTGAGCTCCATTTGTCTGCCATCATCCAATGTTTTACTGTTCCTCTGTTAAAGCTTTGATACCAAATTCTAAATCACCAGACAATTTAAGATTGTTTTCAAACATAACTTTTGCATGCGTTCGCAAAGTAGCCTTTTTTAAGGTGCACTGACCACTTCTCATAAAAAAAGTAAAGAAAATTACACAAAGTAATGAAAACTAATAAAATTAAAATCAAATCAAAATAATTCTCTAACAATATCAGTAAACAAAGTAAAAAATAATTAAGGAAAAAATAAATTTATTAGGTATTAGCTCGCATTACATTGTATTATGGTGGTTCGGTTTAATGTGTTAGCAGCAACTTAAAGCGCTTATAACTCCTCCTTGAATAGGATCTAAAATGCACACATTTACAAGAACGTTATTATACCCTTCACAAAAAAGTAAAAAGGGTATACATAGGTTTATCATTCCGTAAGAAATTTCTACAATTTTCATTTCCGACCCCATTAAGTATACATTTTCTGAAAGCTTATGAATAAAGGAGTTGATTGAGCCCTAACCGTCAGTCCACCTGTCCGAGTGTATATTAAAATCAACTTTTTGAACCCCCCTGACATCTCCTGGACCCGCGTAAGGTATTAATATATTAGAAATATTCTGAAGCAGATCAATATTGAAAATCAGAAAAATCGGTACATAAACAACTAAGACATGAGGAAAACACTACGACCACCACATACGCACAAACGTAGTATACTGGACAGAGTGAACCAGCTGAACCAAAAAAAAATTTTTTTTTTAATTTTTTTTAAACATATAATTTATAATTTTACAATGGATGTTTTTAAGCGGATAAAGTCATTATAAAACTAATGAAACATAAAGGGTCCGCCAAATAACTTCTTTTTTTTTAACAGTGCGCAAAACATCGAGTGTAGCTTCGGCTGTGTGTCACGTAGCGACGTCCTGTTGAAACCAAATGTTGCCACAGTCCTCCTATTGAATTTTTGTGAACAATTCGTTCAACATGGCCCGATAACGATTGCCATTGGCTGTAACGCTAATTTTCGAAGAAAAATGGCCCAATTATGTCTCTGAACCAAAATCCGCACCAAACAGTGACTCGTTTGTGACTTGTGTGTGACTCGTGACTCAATGTATGCATGCGGGTTTTCTGTGCCCCAAATTCAAAAATTTTGCTTGTTAACATACCCGCCAAATCAAAATGAGCTTCATCTGAAAAGATGATTTTTTTGGCAAAATCGGCAACTTCTGTAAGTTGATCGCAGGCCCACTTAGCGAAGCGTATACACAACCATATTCGTTCAACGGAAGGATAAAACTAATTATCTATCAAATCAGACATGAGCTAAGTATTACCATTCACGTATTTCATATTAATGAGATGGATGATGATACAAAAAATTTTTTTCGCATGTCTACACGTTGTCAAGGGTTTACATATAAGATTTGGCAGGGTTGTACAATTTGTGCGTAATTTGTTTTACAAAAAATCGACTTGCCTATTAATAAATAAGATATAGATAGATAACCACACGGAAAGAAAAAATATGGTTGTGGTAACCATAATCGAAGAGCAACATACTCTGATTGAATTGTATGATTATGGAACATTGATTGGTTACCAGTTATCATTATTATGTTTATTAAAAGTACCATTCAATAATCATATGTATGACTACAAATGAAATCAACAGTATTTGCTTTTTTACGGCAAATTATTGTCTTTTGCTGTAACATACACATATTGAATGTACTCACCAATTTAATTGCAATTTTAATACCAATATTTTTTTACATTTTCTCGTTTATTTGTAAATTTTCTTTAATTTTTAAAAAATTTTGTTCGTTTTTTTTTTGACATCTCAAACTTTTAAAATAATAAAAATTTATTCAGTAAGAAGAAGAACAGTTGAAATCAAATTATTATTAAAAAAAAATCATAGCTTGATTAATTTAAAATCATACTGTTGCCTCACCTATTATTTAATGATTATTTCTAATTTTTAATGCTTTTGAATAAAATGTTATTTTTGTCAAATTATTTTTTTTAAATCATGCTATTTCTAATGATAGCCATTTTGAAATTTTTAGGAAAAGTAAACATTAAATGATACAATTTAAACAATAATAACTATTACTTGTTTTCGACAACCAAATATTGTTATAGAAACTATAATATGACCGTCGTGATCATGTCGTAACCATGGTTTTTCTTTGCGTGCAGTTGTAGTACTCCACATATTTTGTTTTTTTTGTATTTAGGAACTTCAGTTCATTTTACGTGAAGTTTACTCAAAGGTTTGTTTAAACTTCTCTCACCAATGGCGGTCTCTAAAAACTAACTTACTTAACAAAATAAATTGTTTTTATTCAGGATCAGAGTTAACGGGTTTTTGCTAGTTTTAAATAAAACAATGTTTTTTTTTTGTTTACATAAGAAAAACATTAAAGTTTTATTGTTTTAATAATTTTTTGTTTCGGTATTATATTTTGTTAAAAAAATATTTATTTATATTTATGTATTTATGTATGTATGTATATTTTTAACATTTGAATTTAGTACACGATATAAATTTATATTAAGAAAACATAATATAAACAATAAATACAACGAGAATTCTCACATTTTTTAATTACTATATAATATTATGTACACATTATTGATTAATTGAATGATTAATTAATTAATTTTTATTAATTTAATAAAAACTGTTTACAACTAAAATTAAAAATGCAAACTAAACAATTTAAGAAATAAAATTTATGGTGTAGAGCGGTTTTAAAAGACAATTTATTACATTAAATAGCGAAAAAAGTAGTAGTAGTTACAATATAGAGTTTAAATGAAATTACAAAAATATTAAAAAAAAATTTTGATAAAAAAAAAAGATTAAAATAGAATGCGTAAGTCTAATAATTATATAAGGATTTTTAATATTTGGGCAAGTTTGTTTAAGATTTTAAATTATTTTTTTGTGTTTTTTTTTTTAATTTTTTTTTATTTTTAGTTTTTATTGAAAATTATTATTTTTTTTGTAAATTTAATTATATTAGATTACAAAAATATATTGTTTTGTATTGACTTAATTTTTAACTGTATATATTTTTTTTGTACATAAAACATTGATTTAAAAAGGTACTTTAAAAATTATAAAATAATTTAATAAATATTTTTTTTTACAAATATTACAAATTACGATTTTAATTTTAATTACAAACTAACAAAGACAATTTTAGGGGAGGAAATATTTTAATGTTGTAAGTAGACTTGCGTCCGACTCTGTTGTTACTTTAGTTAATTTTTGACCACCATCTAGTCCGTTTAATTTCCAAACTTTATTTAAATTACAGTGTTGTTCGTGGCACACATGAACTAGGTTGTTGTCAAAAATGAACCAAAGTAACCGATTGACCTAATTCTGATTATAGGATTTTTTATTTTTGTATAAATACTTAGTTAATAATTTTTGGGATTAGTATTTTAAAATATTTATGTTTTAAGGGTTTTATTTATAAATCACAAATAAATATTGCTACTGGATTTACACCTACATATGCTCACGTTTCAAGTGCTAATGCGTTTTTATATTTTTTGTTTGTTATAAAAATAACACCTTTTTTATGAAAATCGCTTTTGCCTTGCTTTACGAATGAAATGATATACAAGATAAGAGGTTATATGAATGAGGGCATGAATTTATAAACAACAAAAACTTAAAATTATTATGAAAAAAATACATTTATGTAAAATAAGAATAAGTAATAACAATTATTACAATTGATGGCTTCGCACGCTGTGTTATCATGACGTATTGTCATAATTTGCCAAAATTGTTAAAACATTGTAAAAATAAATTTTTTTTTTAAATTTTGAAAAATTATGACAATGTGATTATATATCAATACGACGTAATATTACACCTAGTGAATCCACCAAATAAATAATAACAAAACACACACACATTTAAAAGTTTCTGTAACTTTTTGTGGTGATTTTTTGATGAAAAAGACATACAAGAAGACACAAAGAAAATCTCATTAGTTAACATAATATCGATATTTGACGTTGCACATAATTTCTTTTTATGTGTATAAAACAGCGTTGGGGATAATGGGAGTTAAGGTTAAAAGCGTTTTGTAGTTCAATAATATTATTTCAAAGCTAATTGTATAAATTTGTGATTTTTTCGATTTTTGTGCAAGATTTAATTGTTTTGTATTTGAAACTTGTTAAAAAGAATTTATTTAAATACACAGGTTATGTATGTGGTTAAAGTATGTTTTAAGCTTTAAATAGGTTAAGGGCCATTATTACAACTTGCCTTTAGTTATAGGTAGGATTTTTTGTGCCCGATAAATAGCTTCGCATTATTAAAACTTCCATTTTTTATTGTTAACAATAATAATATTTAATAGATAAAATATTAATAAATGCCATTTATCGGTCCGACAAAATCCTGCCTTTAACTAAAGGCAAGTTGTAATAATGGCCCTAAAAAATTTATAATTTTAAAGCCGTTTTTGTAAGATACTTAGAGAAAACAAAAAGCTTAAGATGTGTATTGTATCCCTTAATATTACAGGTAACAGCTTTTCTGTAAAACTTTTCCGATTTAATAAAGATTTATATGTATTACCAAAAATTCTTTAAATGTTTAGCCACTAATTTAAATTCCATCGTTTAAATATTTTTCTATTTATGATATTTAAAATTCAATTTTTAATATTTAGATTTTGATTTTTTTTACAATTTTTAATTTGAGTTTCTCTCCTACATGCTAATTCAGTTACTATAGGGTATACAATGAAATTCTAAACTTCGCAACTTATATATTAGTTGAAAATCTTCTTTAACTTTCCATTTCAAATAAGCATATGGATTTGTGAGGACGGCTTTTATTTATAAGAAGCTTTTGATATTTTAAATCCTACTCAATGAGATTTGTGCTAATTTTTATTGTTAAAGCTTTATATCTTAGGGCTTAAGATTTTGGTACTTAACCGGGATCAACATAATAAAATGGTTTTTATATATAAGTTGTTTAACAAAAACTTTTTTCTTATTCATATTTTTTTTAGTAATTTACAAAAGCTTTTTTAAACTCAATTGGATGAATTTTGGTTCTGCAAGCTTTAGCTCAGATTTAAAGCTTTATCTTCGCCTTACCTGTACCCACCCAGGTAACCAATATGAATTTATTTTTATTTATTAATTTTATACCATCTGAGGGAAGTTTTGACACACTGAAAAAGTTAGTTGGTTCTTTAGAAATTTATTTTTTAATGGCGAAAATTAAAGTATTAAACAAAGAAAGTGGGAGTCTTCATTAATGCCCTCGAAGTTTAACATAATTTAAAATTGTAATAACAATTCAACTTTATGGATCTTATGAAAGTTTCTGAATATCGTTTTATATCTTACACTGTGAATTAGGTAAAAAATTTCTAAATTGATTTTCGAAATATGTATTTTCCCCAAACTGTTTAAATTAAAACTAATAGTTTTAATAGACATCTTAAGAGTTTGTTATTTAAAATCCTTTTTTTTATCTTTGAAGAACTTTTTTTTAATTAAAATTGTTTATAAAAAAACAAACTTTACAATACCAGCTTTACTCTGTTGAATGTAGAATTTAAAAAAGGGCTTTAAGATAATGCTTAACACTCATTTCCACTAAAACCATGGCGTAATATTTTACGTGCTTTTTTATAGCAGCTTTTCTTGATTGAATCCACTATATATAGCTTTATAAAATCAACAAAAACTTTCATCTAGGTAAGTAGGAAAGGGGGATGCTGGAAGCAAGAGCCACTTCCAACATCCATACTTGGAGACCAATACGGCCCACTGTGTTCATCTTTTATCTAAATTTTGTAAGAAAAGGACCTGGATTTGGCTACTAGATGTTTTCTTAATTTTAAATTTACTTTAAGCATTACAAAGCAAAGCTTTTCTATGCACTTATAGTAAAACTGCTTAAAAGCTTCATATTTGAAAATGTTGAAAGCCAACATACGTACTTAAACATAATACCTGTTTCTAAAATAAATCAAAGAGTCAATCCCCACATATTCATAATATATTTTTAAATTTATCAAAGGCTTATAGAACTAATTTTGTTTAAAAATGCTATTAAGTAAATCTTTAATAAATTTTAAAATTCATTATGTATGTAGGGTTGAAAGCTTAAACATACAATACGTAAATTACTAAATTGAAATTGTTATAACCACATTAAAAATTTTAATTAAAGCTTAAGTTAGCGTATAAGTGTTACTCACTATATGTGAGTTTAAAAGTTTTTAAAAGCAACTTAAAACTGTATTCTTGAACACAAAAATCTAATTTTTATATTTTATTTTTTTTAAATTGCCAAAAATATTGAAAATAATTTTGTTTGAAATAAATTTTGAACCCGAATTATTTAAATTCCTTCTAAAGCAGAGAAATTTGTAAAGCTAAAGGTTTGAAGACTGCCATAAATAAGGCAAAATTTAATGCCGGTTTAACTCTGCAATCTTAGCTGCCGCCTTTACCTCCTCTCTCTCTCTCTTTCACTCCCATCATTGACTATAATATTTTTTTTCTTTCTTTAAACTAATACTTTTAAGGCGTTTTAAAGTTTTTCCTACAAACAATTAAACTAAAAACAAATAAACAAACAAATTTCAACTAAAGTTTAACTTGATCTGGGAGCATGATATGTGGACCAAAATCGTAATAACAGAGGTTGTTCTTCGGGGTTTGCCTCTTGTTCTTCTTGTTGTTTTTCACTGTTTGTGGGTTTGTCTAAACGCCAGGCTACCGGTAGCCACCAGTAGGACGACCCATATGCACTGTTAGTAGAGGTTTCTTGATTACTACTACTTCTGCTACTGCTCGCTATAGTTGTCGATGAAGGTGTAAAATATTCTTCTGCATTTGTTGTTGTTGCTGTGGAAGATTTTTCGGTTAATATGCTATTAAAACCATTTATTCTAATAATTTTACTATTTCTATTACTGCGTGTAGCAGACGATGATGACTCACTGGTGTCTACTTTGTGTGATTGATTTTGTATGAAGCTTTTTTGAGTATTAGTTAAAGAACGGTTGGTTGTTGTTGTAAGTAGTGGCATTATTTTTGACCATATTTGTAATGTTGATGGAGTAGGTTTTGTTGTTATTGTAGAACTTTCACTCGCACCAGAGGGAGTTGAACTTGTTGAAATTTCATCTGTGCTTTCAATTGTTGTTGATGTTATGATGGGCTTTTCAGAGGTTGTTGATGTTTGCATTGCTTTAGTGGTAGTTAAGGTAGTATCCGGACGTATGCCCTTCACCAACTCGTTAATTATTCGCAATTCTTCGGCCAGATTAATTTCTCTTGTTAATGGTGTTGTTTTAGTTGCTGATGCTGTTGTCGCCTCTGTTACTGTGGCTGTTGTTAATTTACTGTCGGAGCGTTGTGTTACTTGGCTATCTGGTTTAGAAAAATGTTGATAGTAAAACCGGTCATTATTATTAAAGTTGTTTTTGTCGCTTTCATTATGGACCGTAAGTAACGGTGTTAATGTTGCTTTTGTTGTTGTTGTTGTTATTATTGGTTCTTTTACTGTGTTTGTTTCTCTGGGCACACTGTTACTGGTTGTTGTTTCAGTAGTCGTTGTTATAGCCGCTGCTTCTCTTGGGTTTGTTATTGCAGTGGACACCACTTTAACTGGTTCTACTTTCGATTTCTTCAAAACCACATGTTGTTGCCGTTGATCTTTTTGGCCTTTACGCAAGCGCTGTAATTCTTCAAAATCCTTTTGTACCCGTTCTTGTAGCAACAACAATTCTTTAAGTTCTTGTTGTGTAGACAATGATGGATTGCTGAATGAAGATGTTTCAAGTGCAGTCGTTTCATCTAATTGTATAGGTGTTGTGGTCTCTAAAAGTTCATCATACATTACACTTTCCAAGGTTGAATCTTTAACCGCATCATTATCATCACCATCACTGTCGATACCAGTCGACATTGAGGGATTTATGGTAACACTCCTTGTAAACTCTTGTTTGTCCTTCAGTGGCATTTCTTGATTAATAATTTCGTTGGCAAAAGTGGTAATTTCTTCATCATCTAATTGAAGGCTTGACACATCTGTAGAACTTTTATTTTGTTCCTCCAAAGCAACTGTTGTAAGCGAAGAAGAACTTCCAGTATCGGGTAACTCTTGCAGTGTGGTTTGGTTTACTATAGGCAAAAAGGATTCGTTTCTTAATAAAGTTTGTAAATCATTTTCCGGCTGTTTGTCTGTATCTTTGCTAATAGCAGTAGTTGTTTCTGTATCCATCAATGTGGTCACCAGTTGTATGTCATTTTGTATTATTTGCATTTTATTAGGCTGGTGTGTTTCATACCCAGATGCGGGCAAAGAAATTGCCTCAACTTTAAAGCCATCTTCTGGGGGCAAAGTAGCTAATATATTACCGTCCACAGATGTTCTATCACTACTGGAAGATGATGTTGAGCCTTTCTCTGTTTGGGCAGAAATTTCGAAATTATTTGAAATATTGGAGGCTTCGCCTAACAAGTCATTTATGGCAGCTGTATTTATTGTCTCTATGGCAGTTACATTATTTGCCTGATTACTTTCAACATTTTTCTCCTTCTCCAACTCCGCACTCAATATTCCCTCATTCGATAACGCTGAATAGTCTTCCAATGGCTCTTCATGAAATATATCAAATTTGTTTTGAAATATATTAAATTTTAATGGTTCATCTTTTGAAGGTGGTTTCAAATCTACCGTTATACCATCTACAGATTTTTCTGTCTCAGCGACTGGCATTTCACTACCGTACGGTAAGGCATCAGCTATTTCCTCGCCTATATCATCGTAATCGTATAGTTCATCCGTTTGTGTATTACCCACCAAGAGACCCAAAGCATTTAAATCGATCAACACGTCATTGGATCCTATAACGATGGGTATACATTTGGTGTCCACCTGTTTATGGCCTGCTGGACATTCGACTCGCAGTGGCAGCGTAAATATTGATTTTGGTGTTACTTTACGTGATTTCACTTGTTGTTTTTGTTCTGGTGGTAACTCAATCCAGGCCTGCCATGCCAAATTCTCTACCGTACTTTCGATGGGCTTAGATGTCACTGGCAAAGCGAGCGACGATCTCAAGGGCATATCAAGTATCATAAGCACTTGCATGGCCGCCAGCAGCTGTGCCATAAATATTGTGGGTGTAAAATGCATTTTTATTTATTTTGTTTTTTTTATACAGTTTGCAAATTTTTCTTCTTACGTTGAATACCGATGGCAATTTCTTTTTTGAATTTTTCCTCTGGTATTGAACTTAAACAAATCAAATCCGTTGAAGTTTATTTATTTTTAAACTGTTTACTGTTTATACAATTTATGTTGTTTTGCAGACATTAGACATGACTGTATTAATTACACTTGTGTTGAGTACACTATTCGATTTATTTCTTAATTTCCGTTTGCAAGCTGAAAGAAGAAATAAAAAAAACAAATTAAATTTTTTGTGCGAAAACAATAAAAAAGTGTTTTTTTTTAATAAAAATGAATATTGAACAAAGAGTGGGATATTTAAAAAAAAATAATATTTGCCTTTACTAGCCATTGTTCTCATTCTACTTGTTAGCAATAATAAGACATTTTTTTAATAAAAATCCAAATCTTCTCAACTACTTTTTAAGAATTTAAATGTTTAATCTTTTAAAACGCAAATGGCGGTGCTATTCTTTTTTCAGAAAGTCTGTAGAGGACAGCAATCTCACCTACAAATACTAGAGACTTAGTACGAAAAATATGCCTATACAAAGACGACAGTGTATTTAAAACAGTATACTGTTGTATTAAAGTAACAACAACGTATGAATACTTTATTAAATAAAAAATTTTGTTGAGATCGGCAATGTGCCATCTCGCTTAGATCAAAAGTGTTTAGTGGCTTTACATATATATTTGCAATATGTAATAGCTCACTGAAAGTGTCCAATCAAAATGCTACTTCTAAAAGGTAACACATAGTTATGGTATTAACGTATAAATTCAATGAGATATTATTTTTTTTTTTTCAAAAAAAATCAATAAAAATAGATTTATTCTTTAAATAAACATAACACTGACAAGACTCCTAGCAGCCAAACGCAAAAAAAAAACGTGAAAGCAGGCACAATTACAACATCAACAACAACTTTATAACGCACATTTTCATAAAAAAAAGAAAACAAAGGAAAATAGTGTAGGAAGATATTGGGTGTATATTTAAAAAATGCAGAATTTACAAAAATTGGCGTATCCTTTGAATGCGATTTTTGTCGTTAATAATTTATATGTCGTTTTGCGGGATACATATCTGTCACTTATTCCCATTTATTATGTTCGTTCGTTTATTTTAAAGTATTGCCTATTTTCTACTGAACTTTACTGGATTGCATTCGTTTACACAAATTTTCATACGAAACGTAAACAGTCCAATAAAGTCCTGTAAAAAATAGTAAAAACATTTGGTAAACGAACGAACCCATTATTATTATATATTATAGTATAAACAGCATAGTATCGAATTTTGTGCCATCAAAGCGTAGCATGCGGAAAATGCTGCTTTACTCTTTTAATTTGAAAAAAAACTGCCATTAAAGTATATCGATTGTTTACCGAACGGTATAGGAGAGAGTCAATTTTGCATTAAAAAATTGAATCATTAAAATAACTCGAAGCATAGGAGATCGTAAGTAAGTTCCGGCGAACTGGCTGAATTGATACCAAAACCAAAAATCCATGGCGATAAGGTAATTCTGCCTGGCTCGCCTTTTATACAGTGTAACCTATGCCTCATCCAATCACTATTTGTTTCGATCGATGTAGAATGCACTCTCTCTCTCTGGGATACGCTTCATTTCAAAACAGGTTATCCAAAATTAGCTGGTTCTGCTACTGGCCTCAAAAGATGAACAGTTCTCTAACGCGAAATCCATATGGAAAAATTGAATATTTAACAATGGCCACTACTTTGATGAAATTGATATTAACTACTGCTTCAAAGTTAAAACTAAAAAATTGAAAATATACAGCATTTTTAAGTAATACATCCAATATTTTACTAAGACTAGAGAAGATACAAGAATTAAACAACTAAAAATATATTTATCACGAAAAAAATAATTTATCACATCATAAAAACATTGTTATTTTTTGCTTTTATTTGTTAATGTGCGTTAAGTAGAAATATAAAGCACTTTTTTAACGTTAAGAAACTTACCATTTTTGACACAACGATGCACAGTGGGCACATTCGTAAAAATACTAAAACTAATAACGCTTTTAAAAAATAGAGCCCATATTAAAAAACAAGTAAGTGCGCTATATTCGGCCGTGCCGAATCTTATATACCCTTCACAACGTGTAGTCATGCAATAACAGTGGTTTGTGTCACCATTCATCCCATATGAAATACGTACATACATATAAAAACATACATATATAAAAACGTCCCATTGTAAAATTAAAAATTCACGTATGTATGTTAAAAAAACAAAAAAAAAAAAATTTTTAAAAAATTTAAAAAAAAAATTTAAAAAAAAATTAAAAAAAAAAATTTTAAAAAAAATTTAAAAAAAAATTTAAAAAAAAATTAAAAAAAAATAATAAAAATATAAATAATATATTAAATAAAAAAATAAAAAAAAAAAATAAAAAAAAATTAAAAAAAAATTTAAAAAAAAATTTTTTTGGCTCAGCTGGGATTCGATGCCACGTTTTCTTTAACCAGTATACACGTTTGTATGTATGTATGTTGTTGTTGTAATGTTGTTTTTGTGAAAAAAAATCGAGGTGGTCGTGGGTTTTTGCTCATATCTCAGTTGTTTATGTACCGATGTTTCTGATTTTCAATACCGATCTACTCCCGAATATTTCTGATATTTTAATACCTTACCCGGGTCCAACCTATCTCGGGGGGCTTCAAAAAGTTGATTTCAACATACAAACGGACAGACGGTCAGACGGACAGACTGACAGACTGACAGAGCTTAATCGATTCCCCTATTCATATGCTTTCAGAAAATATATACTATATGGGGTCGGAAATGAAAATTGTAGAAATTTCACACGGAATGACAAACCTATATATACCCTTTTTCACTGTGTGAAGGGTATAAAAACTAGAAAACGAGTGATACACCTTAAATTTCTTTAAGAGAAAAAAAGTATTTTTAATTTGACAATGTATATCTATCAAAGAATTTTATAAAAACTATGATTAAAAAGGTATTATCAAACATTTGTTTAACGACTTCTATGTGGTTTACAAACGTGTTCAAAAATTCAAACCATAGCTTTAAAATTCCTTTTAGCGCCACAAGAAGTTGTAAAATTAAACGAAAGCTTGTTATATGGTGTATGAAAATATTATAGTATAAAGAAATTGTTTGAAAAGCTTTTTCTGATTCAAGCAAAAACATTAAATTATTTTGAAAAAACAATCCATATTTCAAATTCTTTTAAAAAAGAGTTTAAATAAGTTTGAAGGCTATATTCGGCCGTGCTACATCAGATAAATCCCTTCTCAACTACACAGGTATAATGACCACATGGTGTAGCTTAGCCTAGATTTTGTATTTCATTTTATATGCCTTTTTCTTAATTATTTCCGACACCATACCTGGTTTGAATTTTAATATATTAATCGTATTCTACTAGTTAAGTTCTCTTATTTAGTACCCATATTGGTGGTTCAAAAAATCATCCGCCACTATGTTTTAGACGTAATCTTGGATCTTAAACATTTTTTAATAGTTTACTGTATTCTACTGGTAAAGACTTTTCATTTTATACCAACATTGTAGGGGGTTGGAAGGATTTTTACTTTTTAATAGTGAACTGTATTTCACTGGTCCAGCCCTTTCATTTGATACATATGTTGGCTCTCTCAGTGGTATAGAAACTAGAAAAATCAATTTCGTTTGTACATCTTAGGAAAACCACCGAAACAGTTTTGTTTCATTAATTACATTTTAGTTACTTTCAAACCGGTTTAGTTTTTGTAAGAAATGATTTTCGAATATTAACATTTCATTACTACATTTAAATGTAACGTGCTCTGGTAATTACCAGAATGTACTGGTGCGTACGTGCGGGAACTTTATGGAATGTTCATATTACCACTAATAGATGGTTTGTCTTTAAATAGTCGAACAGCAAAGCTCACATTATCAGTAAACCAAAAGAGTTAGCTAGGCGTATACCAAATTGAGTTTGATAATTAATTCTGCATAATTTATTTCGTTAAAAATTAATGAATTCTCTACCTTTTTTATTACCGAAATTTCAAAGTGCTTTTATTTGCAATATAAAAGAATCCCTTTTAATTTAAAAGAAATAAGCCAATATTAATACAGGGTATAAACGTAACATAATATTTAAATTATTTTTATATATATTTTTTTTAAACATTAAATTTTTTCAAAGGTTTCCTTAGATTTTAAGATATAACCTTTTTTACTAGGCTAAATCAGATAATTTTTAATCCTACTTCTGTTATTTATCTTTAATATTTCAAAAGTCTAACTTTTGTCACGCTTAAAGAAAATAAAAACGACACATTGATTTGCTTTACTATTAAACCCACTGTTTAGAAACGCCACTTGTGTATCATGTCTGATAGTATTGCAGTTATATCAATTATATTTAGATAATCACGACATTGTTCTTGATGTACAAATATTTACATTGTTTTATTATTATGTTTGTACAAACATTATTTATCTTTGTGTCTATTGTAGGAACAGATTTTTATTGCTATTGCTGTTATCTCTTTTAATTTAAAACTTACTTAGAATATCTTAAAATACATCTGTCTCTTCAATGGTGACAAGTAGCTAATGCAATTGTAAGATTCATTAAATTGAGTTAAAAATTGGTTTAGCTTTTTGAAAATGTTGTCTTTTGTTTATTTATTTTTATACCCGCCACCAAAAAAATGGTGGGGGTATATTCATTTTGTCATTCCGTTTGTAACACATCGAAATATCCATTTTAGACCCCATAAAGTATATATATT
This sequence comes from Phyto melanocephala, assembly GCA_941918925.1. Lineage (NCBI taxonomy): Eukaryota > Metazoa > Arthropoda > Insecta > Diptera > Rhinophoridae > Phyto > Phyto melanocephala. The sequence goes on from OW799234.1 coordinate 109,911,431, forward strand.
CTGAATCGGGGTTTGATTTTATGACGATCTAGCTATGTCCGTCCGTCTGTCCGTCTGTCCGTCTGTCCGTCTGTCCGTCTGTCCGTCTGTCCGTCTGTTGAAAGCACGATAGAGGTCGCACCGAAGAAGCTAGGGGGCTCAAATTTTGCCAGAATCTTTCCTATAGACAAGGTTTGTTTGGTATTGAAAATGGGCTAAATCGGAATATTAGGAAGAGAGTTATAGCTCGAAAAGCAAGAGTAGGTCGAAAAAACCGTGTCCTTCGAACATCGAATAAAATGGAATTGTGTCCAAACGCCTTAACGTAGACTCATGAAACTTCGAATATATATTTCCTGGGTAAAGACAATATTTTCCCCCAAAAATTGTCTAAATCTATGCATTAGGAGAGGAGTTATCGATCAAAATGTACGAAAATTTATACCGCACAGTGTATTTTTTGGTATATTTAAAAACAAAAACGTCATAAAAGCAACAAAATTGGATGTACGAATCTGAAATTTTGCACACTCTGGTCTTTGGTGACACGCTTTTTTGTAACGGTAAATCAATGTGCCACGCCCACTTTTACGCCCACCTCCCATTTAACGTTTTAACTAAAATTCATATAATTTCTCTATTAATAAAGATTTTGGAATAATAAAGGCCCATATTGAAACACCTCAGTTGTACTCATTCGCAAAAATAACTTTGACACGCCTACTATAACGCCCACTTTTCACGTTATCTACCGTTAATGAAATTTAAAAGCTCATAAAACCGCTAAAATTAGAGGTATGATGATAAATTTTGCTACGTCTATCCCCCTAGGCAATTTCATTACTATGCCAAAAAATTAAGGTGCCACGCCCTTTTTTACGCCCACCTCCCATATAACGTTTTACCTAAAATTCATATAATTTCTCTATTTATAAAGATTTTGGAATAATAAAGGACTATATTGAAACACCTAAGTTGTACTCATTAGCAAAAACAACTTTCACACGCCTGCTATAACGCCCACTTTCACTTTTGAATTGTGTCCAAACGCATAAACGTAGAGTCATGAAACTTCGAATATATATATATCGAGTCAAAAGAATATTTTTCCCTGAAAATCGCTTAAATCTATGAATTAGGAAAAGAGTTATAGATAAAAATGTACGAAAATTTATACCGCACAGTGTATATTTCAAATTCTGAAATTTTGCAAACATTTCTTTTTGGTCAAAGTCTTCGTTATAACGGAAAATAGATGTGCCACGTACACTTTTTTCCTTAAAATTTTATAAAAATATATTAGTCATAAAAATTAGCATTTATTCATCTTACACTGCGACATTTATTGTACTGTAGCTAAATCTATATATATAAAAGTGAAACTCTGTGTGTGTGTGTGTGTGTGTGTGTGTGTGTGTGTTAGCTATAGACTCCGAAACTGTAAAACCGATCGGGCTCAAACTTTGGTAAGTTGTTGTACACATACCAGGGAGTGTTTATGGGGGAAAAAAAGTGGGCGGGGCCACGCCCATAAAAATTTAGTTATCAGTTTTAGCTACTTGCACTTGACCGATTTTTCTGAAACTTTGCACACCTATCGAGCTGTCATGACTTAAAAATTTTGTGATAAGAAAAGTGGGCGGGGCCACGCCCCTAAAAAAGTTAAAATTTTGAGGTACTTGCACTGGACCGATTTTTTTAAAACTTTGCACACATATTAAGCTGTCATGGCTTTATAATTTTGTGATTGAAAAAGTGGGCGGGGCCACGCCCATAAAAAATTAGTTATCAGTTTTAGCTACTTGCAGTGGACCGAATTTTCTGAAACCTTGCAAACATACTCAGCTATCATGACTTTACACTCTCCTCATTAGAAAAGTGGGCAGTGCCACGCCCATTAAAAAAAAGGTATCATTTTGAGGTACTTGCACTGGACCGATTTTTCTGAAACTTTGCACACATATTGAGTTGTCATGACTATACAGTTTCGTATTTAGAAAAGTGGGCAGTGCCACGCCCATAAAAAAAGGTATCATTTTGAGGTACTTACACTGGACCGATTTTTCTGAAACTTTGCACACTTATTGATCTCTCATGACTATACAGTTTCGTAATTAGAAAAGTGGGCAGTGCCACGCTCATATAGAATAAGTTATAGTTTATAGCCTTGCACTTGATATTCGATTAAAATTTAGAATGCGATTAAAATTCATGAAGGGGCGTAGCAACGCGCGCCGGGATTGGCTAGTATAAGATAAAGATGATAAGATAGATGACTCTACTAGCAACTACTAGATGGCATGATAACAACTTATGCTTATGTTCTCCTTAAGTTATGCTCTATTAAAAACGCGAATTTAGGATAATTTTGACCTAAGTCAAAAAAAATTATCTCTAAACATTATAAACAATTTATTTTCATGTACTAATGGCTAACAAATTTTAAAATTATACAAAACTTATTTCGTTTCAAAATCTTTTAAAAGCAAAATGTTATAGAAGTTTAAAAATCAAAATCTTACTAATAAATTTCCCGTTTTAGAAAAATGCAGAGAATGTATATTTTAAATCACCCTGTGGCCCTTAAAATTTAATTTTCTTCCTCTTAAATTCATGTAAATTCTCTATGAATAAAGATTTTGGAATACTAAAGGACTATATTGAAATATCTAAGTTATGTTTATTAGCAAAAACTTTATTGACACGCGTATTTTAACGGCAACTTTCATTGAAAGACTAAATTTACGAAAACATTTTACTAGCATACCGAAGTTATAATGGGTGGTTTAATTTTAAGGGACTATGTTGATTTTGAATAAAATTATTATAAAATTATTATCATTTATTTTTATAATGATAATATTTGTATGCTTCAATTATGTATGGAACAAAATATCGGCCAAATGGCCCCCCAACCTAGGCGGCACACCACGATCCGATAGTCCAAATTTTCAATGACACTGTTGATGCTCGATTGTTGGGCACGATGATGAGTCAAGGTTGCTTGCTCTTGCCACGTTATCGTGAAAAACAGCAATGTTTCCCATTCAACGAACTAAGATGATATTCACAGATGTTTTCACATTTCATACAGACCTGCTTTGCAGACATTTAAATATTTTTTACAATTCTCACGATTGTGGTCGAATTCGAACGATTATGTTGACCAAAAGAATCACGAAGTGCACAAAATTAATTTTGATTTAAACGCCCATTTTTATAAAAATCTTTAATATTTAAAAGCGTTGCTCGATTGCGTATCTTTCCACGGTTCAAATTGAGTTAGTCTGAGATTGAGAAATGTCAAATGAAATACAAGAAAAAAGTTGAAGGTTACATGTGGTTCACCTTAAACATGGGCCCTTAAAATTTAACCACCCTCTACAAAGAAAGTGATACATATTTTATTATAAAGAGATTATTCTATAGCGATTAACAAAATAATAAATATTGTGCTTTAAATGTACACAAAATTGGTGGTGGGTATGAAAGATTCGGCACAGCCGAATATAGTGCTCCTACTTGTTTACATTCATGCAAGCACTGTTGATTTGCTCATGTTTTTGTCTTTTTTTGTAATGTACATTCCTACAAATGTGTACGGCTTTGAATTGTGTAATGGTTAAGAATTATTTATGTATGTAAGCACATATTCATATAACTGGTGAATTATATAAGCGTATGTGTTGGTGTGTTAATAATTTTATGTAAATATATGACTGATTCCGTAACAGAGTGGCATTCTAATTAATAAAGAAAATTTCCTAAGATTTTTTTGTAAAGAGTCTTTAAACAAAAAATTTACTCCCAAAGGACCAAAGTAAAACACGTATAAGTAAAAATATATATATTTTGTAGGCATGGAATTAAACAAAAAATTTCTAACTCAATTTTAAATTTTTTTTTAAGAAACGAAAAATAATAATATAATAATATATATATAATATAATAAATGTCAATGTTTGGATTCTTAAATACTCAATCAGGCAAAAACGGCTGAGCGGAACTAAGTGAAATTCGGCACATTGATAGATAACAACCTAGATTTACACTTAGGCTACTTTTTATCACCATAATAACGTGAAGTCATTGCCAAACTCATTATCACACATCCTAAATGGGTTGTTTGTGTATAAATATTTTTATTTTTGTTGTTTATACTAAGTCTACCTTTTATCCCGATAACTACGCAGACGAAGTCGCGGGCACAAGCTAGTATAATTATAATTGTAATAATAAAACAGAATAAAAAAAACAATATAAAATTGTTTTTGATCATTTTTATAATAATCCAAGCAAACAAATTTTGCACTAGTTCAATGTGAATGAAATTTTTGCATGATTTCTAATTCCAAATCCAAAACAGTTTGCTTATAATGATTTGCTTTAAAATACATGCAAATGCAAGCGACAAATCTTAAACAATTCATGTAAACAAACATTATCATGAAGCATGGGTTTCTTTTCATTAACTGTGCGTTCCTTCTATGCAGTAATTATAATTAAGTGAATTTTGTTAATGAATTCATATAAACAAATGCTCTCCAGTGACACGTTGATGTTAAAATTATGCATGTTTTACCTTAATTATACCAACTCATCATGGGTTGAGCTCATGCATTTAACATTTATTTTCCATGTCTTTTTTTGCTGGGATATATTTAAAAATATTAGAGGTATAAATACGCCGATTAGTGTAAAAAAATTATTTTAAATATTTTACTATTGTGAGTAGAAAAACTAAAAATAAAAATTTTCTTGTTTCCATGTACTCAACTTTCTAAGGAACTCAACGACCGAAGTTTTTTTTTTTTTTTGCAAATTTTTTTACAAATTCTATATGCATGAACCAAACATATTTTTATTCACAGTACAAGTTATTAAATTTTCGCCTTATTCTCAAAATAAATTAGACCAATTTTTTTATATATATTTAAATATTTGTTTTCTTTTGAGTTGGTTGTAGGACTCTTTCTTCGTTAAAGGATGCTGCATTTAAATTATAAACAAATCCTCTTAGGTCAGACTCATTTTTTTATTTTATTGATCGATTTCATTGTAACGTTTTCAGTTATAATTACATTTAAATGTTTTTTTTAATAATTATCAAATTAAAAAAAAACTTTTATCTTCTTGAAATCCAAAAAATAAAATTTCATTACATTGCATTCAATTGCGCTTTTTAAAGGAGTTAAGAAGAAAAATTATTCGGAAATTTGTTTCGGACTCTATCTTTAATTTTTTATATTTACTGTTTTCTACTGGTCAAGCCCTTTTATTAATTATCAATTTTAGGGGATTAGAGATGCAGATTTTGACTCATTTGACTCTTCTGGCTTTTTAGAAGCCGAAAATAATTGAGTTCCTCTTGTAAATTTTATGAAAAATTCTAAAGCAATCATCTTTAAATGCCTATATCTCAGCTAATTATAAAAACAATTTTTTTTTAATTTTTTCAGAAAAATTTTTTAAGGCTACGGCTTATAATTTGATGTCTGCAGCATGTCTAAAAATTATCTAAAAAGCCTAAGCAATTTAATATATTTAAAAAAATATGTTCTTTTTTAAACAATTATTCCCTTAAACTTTACCGATTTGTGATTTTTCTAAATTTCTTCAAGTTTTTATACCCGCCACCAAAAAAATGGTGGGGGTATATTCATTTTGTCATTCCGTTTGTAACACATCGAAATATCCATTTTAGACCCCATAAAGTATATATATTCTGAATCAGGGTTTGATTTGATGACGATCTAGCTATGTCCGTCCGTCTGTCCGTCTGTCCGTCTGTTGAAAGCACGATAGAGGTCGCACCGAAAAAGCTAGGGGGCTCAAATTTTGCCAGAATCTTTCTTATAGACAAGGTTTGTTTGGTATTGAAAATGGGCTAAATCGGAATATTAGGAAGAGAGTTATATCTCGAAAAGCAAGAGTAGGTCGAAAAAACCATGTCCTTCAAACATCGAATAAAATGGAATTGTGTCTAAACGCATTAACATAGACTCATGAAACTTCGAATGTATATTTCCTGAGTAAAAGCAATATTTTTCCCCGAAAATTATCTAAATCCATGCATTAGGAGAGGAGTTATCGATCAAAATGTACGAAAATTTATACCGCACAGTGTATTTTTCGGTATATTTAAAAACAAAAACGTCATAAAAGCAACAAAATTGGATGTACGACTCTGAAATTTTGCACACTTTGCTTATTGGTGAGACGCTCTTTTGTAACGGAAAATCAATGTGCCACGCCCACTTTTACGCCCACCTCCCATATAACGTTTTACCCAACATTCATATAATTTCTCAATTTATATAGATTTTGGAATAATAAAGGGCTATATTGAAACATCTCAGTTGTACTCATTCGAAAATATAACTTTGACACGCCCACTATAACGCCCACTTTTCACGTTATATACCGTTAATTAAATTTAAAAGCTCATAAAACCGCCAAAATTAGAGGTATGATGATCAAATTCGCTACGTATATCCTCCTAGGCAATGTCATTACTGTGCCAGAAAATTAAGGCGCCACGCCCACTTTAACGCCCACCTCCCATATAACGTTTTACTTAAAATTCATATAATTTCTCTATTAATAAAGATTTTGGAATTATAAAGGGCTATTTTGAAACACCTAAGTTGTACTCATTCGCAAAAATAACTTTGACACGCCTACTATAACGCCCACTTTTCACGTTATAGACCGTTAATGAAATTTATAAGCTTATAAAACCGCCAAAATTAGAGGTATGATGATCAAATTTGCTACGTATATCCTCCTAGGCAATGTCATTACTGTACCAGAAAATTAAGGCGCCACGCCCACTTTAACGCCCACCTCCCATATAACGTTTTACTTAAAATTCATATAATTTCTCTATTAATAAAGATTTTGGCATTCTAAAGGGCTATATTGAAACACCTATGTTGTACTCATTCGCAAAAATAACTTTGACACGCCTACTATAACGCCCACTTTTCACGTTATAGACCGTTAATGAAATTTAAAAGCTTATAAAACCGCCAAAATTAGAGGTATGATGATCAAATTCGCTACGTATATCCTCCTAGGCAATGTCATTACTGTACCAGAAAATTAAGGCGCCACGCCCACTTTAACGCCCACCTCCCATATAACGTTTTACTTAAAATTCATATAATTTCTCTATTAATAAAGATTTTGGAATTATAAAGGGCTATTTTGAAACACCTAAGTTGTACTCATTCGCAAAAATAATTTTGACACGCCTACTATAACGCCCACTTTTCACGTTATAGACCGTTAATGAAATTTATAAGCTTATAAAACCGCCAAAATTAGAGGTATGATGATCAAATTCGCTACTTATATCCTCCTAGGCAATGTCATTACTGTGCCAGAAAATTAAGGCGCCACGCCCACTTTAACGCCCACCTCCCATATTACGTTTTACTTAAAGTTCATATAATTTCTCTATTAATAAAGATTTTGGAATTATAAAGGGCTATATTGAAATACCTAAGTTGTACTCATTCGCAAAAATAACTTTTACACGCCTACTATAACGCCCACTTTTCACGTTATATACCGTTAATGTAATTTAAAAGCTCATAAAACCGCCAAAATAAGAGGTATGATGATAAAATTTGCTACGTATATCCCCCTAGGCAATGTCATTACTGTGCCAATAAATTAAAGTGCCACGCTCACTTTTATGCCCACCTCCCATATAACGTTTTACTCAAAATTCCTATAATTTCTCTATTAATAAAGATTTTGGAATTATAAAGGGCTATATTGAAACACCTTAGTTGTACTCATTCGCAAAAATAACTTTTACACGCCTACTATAACGCCCACTTTTCACGTTATATACCGTTAATGTAATTTAAAAGCTCATAAAACCGCCAAAATAAGACGTATGATGATAAAATTTGCTACGTATATCATCCTAGGCAATGTCATTACTGTACCAGAAAATTAAGGCGCCACGCCCACTTTAACGCCCACCTCCCATATAACGTTTTACTTAAAATTCATATAATTTCTCTATTAATAAAGATTTTGGAATTATAAAGGGCTATTTTGAAACACCTAAGTTGTACTCATTCGCAAAAATAATTTTGACACGCCTACTATAACGCCCACTTTTCACGTTATAGACCGTTAATGAAATTTATAAGCTTATAAAACCGCCAAAATTAGAGGTATGATGATCAAATTCGCTACTTATATCCTCCTAGGCAATGTCATTACTGTGCCAGAAAATTAAGGCGCCACGCCCACTTTAACGCCCACCTCCCATATAACGTTTTACTTAAAGTTCATATAATTTCTCTATTAATAAAGATTTTGGAATTATAAAGGGCTATATTGAAATACCTAAGTTGTACTCATTCGCAAAAATAACTTTTACACGCCTACTATAACGCCCACTTTTCACGTTATATACCGTTAATGTAATTTAAAAGCTCATAAAACCGCCAAAATAAGAGGTATGATGATAAAATTTGCTACGTATATCCCCCTAGGCAATGTCATTACTGTGCCAATAAATTAAAGTGCCACGCTCACTTTTATGCCCACCTCCCATATAACGTTTTACTCAAAATTCCTATAATTTCTCTATTAATAAAGATTTTGGAATTATAAAGGGCTATATTGAAACACCTTAGTTGTACTCATTCGCAAAAATAACTTTTACACGCCTACTATAACGCCCACTTTTCACGTTATATACCGTTAATGTAATTTAAAAGCTCATAAAACCGCCAAAATAAGACGTATGATGATAAAATTTGCTACGTATATCATCCTAGGCAATGTCATTACTGTGCTAGAAAATTAAGTTGCCACGCCCACTTTTACGCCCACCTCTCATATAACGTTTTACCTAAGATTGATATAATGTCTCTACTAATAATGATTTTGGAATAATAAAGGGCTGTATTGAAACACCTAAGTTGTACTCATTCGCAAAAACAACTTTGACACGTCTACTATAACGCCCACTTTTCACGTAATCTACCGCTAATGAAATTTAAAAGCTCATAAAACCGCCAAAATTAGAGGTATGATGATCAAATTTGCTACGTATATCCTTCTAATCAATGTTATTGTTGTGCCAAAAAGTTTAGGTGACACACCCACTTTAAATAAAATACAAATTATTTAGGATATTATTATTTCTTTTTATAATGATAATATTTGTATGGTTCAATTATGTATTTAACAAAATATTGGCCAAATGGCCCCCCCATCCTTGGCGCCACTCCTCTATCTGATGGTCCAAATTTTCAATGACAATATTGATGCTCAATTGTTGGGCATGATGATGAGTCGAGGTTGACTGCTCTTTTGCCACACTATCGCAAAAAACAGCAATAGTTCCCATTCAACGAACTAAGAAGGCATTCACAGATTTTCTAACATTTTATACAGACCTGTTTTGCAGAAATTTAAATATTTTTTACAATTCTCCCGATTGTGGACGAACTTGAACGATTATGTTGATCAAAAGAATTACGAAGTGCACTAAATGCATTTTGATTTGAACGCCCATTTTCATAAAAAACCTGAATAACTTTAAAACGTTGCTCATTTGCGTATCTTTCCACGGATCAAAATGAGTAAGTTTGAGATTAAGAAATGTCAAGTGAAATGCAGAAAACAAATTTAAAGACTAGGTGTAATTTCACCTTCAACATGGGCCCTTAAAATTTAATCACCCTCTACAAACAAAGTGATACATATTTTATTATAAAGAGATTATTCCATAATGATTAACAAAATAATAAATATTGTGCTTTAAATGTACACAAAATTGGTGGTGGGTATAAAAGATTCGGCACAGCCGAATATAGTGCTCTTACTTGTTTCTTGTTCAAACAAAACAAAAAAAAAACATCTTAACAACATCTAAACGACAGTAGTGTGTGTAATATTGTTTACTAATAAAAGTGTGTTTATTCTGTATTTGTTTGTATTTTTTATGGTTGTATTTAGACAGCCTTTGTTGTAATTGTGTGTACAAACATATTTAGACATTTAGTTTGAAGAGTTTTCCCAGACGTATTAGAAGATAATTTGATGTGATCTTCAAAATACATACTTCTAATAAAGCCAGCGGTGTGAGAGAATTTTAGAAAAGTTGCTAATGACATACTGAATTATTAGTAAGTTAAACTTAGAACAGTTAACAACAAGAAAATTTTCTTTTACTATTACAAGTATGAATACTATATTCAACAGTGCCGAATCTGTTAATACCCTTCATTATCATGTACAGAGGTAATTGATAACATCGTAGCTTAGAATAGATATGTGTTGTTATGTTATTCGCCATTTTTTTCCGACGCCATTTTTCATTTTAAATTTTTACATAGTAAGCTGTATTCTACTAATCAAGCCCTTTTAGTTGATTCCAAATCTAGTGGGCTTAGTCAAAGACTAATCAAGCCCTTTTTAATTGATTTCCATTCTGATGGGTTTAGAAAGAGACTATCCGCCATTTTTTTAAGGCGCCATCTTGGATTACAATTTCATAATTTACTGTATTCTAATTGTCAAACTCCTTTACATTAAAATTGTGGGGATTGTAAGAGGCAAAGCTGTAAATACTAAATTTGACCCATGTATACGCCATTTCCTTCATGATCATTTCGGATTTAATCTTTTTTGTATTTAACTGTAATCCAGTGGTCAAACCCTTTCGTTTGATAACGTGGTAAATGGGTGCATTTTTAATTAATAAGTTTTTACCCGCATATAAATTTATTGTACCGAAGCATTTCAATTTTTGGGCTTATATCTCAATTAGATTTAAGCCGATTTGTCAGTTTTTCCCTTCAATAGTTTTGTAGACTACGGCTAGCATTTTGAAGACTTTACCGAGTACAAAATTAGGAGCTTTTGTAAATTTATATAAATATTTAAAAACATTTTTTTTAAACATTTTTTGTCCTTAACTTTGCCGATTAGTTACTGATTTGTCTAAAATTTTTTACAAAATAACACTAGAGGTGCATGCCTTGAATTATTCTAGGGCTGGTAAATGATTTTTTTATTGTAAAAATATTGAAAAAAAAATAAAAATAGGGGCTGTCGAATTTATTTGCTTTTGTCTCAGAAAGGCATAAAGCGATTATGTTGGATTTTAATAGCGATTCATTTCCGGACATATCTGTGTAGCATGTGGGGTCTTCTAAAAGTTAATTACAACCAACGCATGGACAATGGATAGAAAAATTAGAAATAAATTTGAGCTCAGGCCAGAAATAAGTAAATAAATATTGTCTTTAAAAAACTAAAAGTTTGAATAAAAAAGCTAATAATAAATTTAAAAACAAACCGTGAACTTCTTGCAATTTTTGCAAAGTACTGCATATTTTGACTTCTTGAATAAATCAAGTCCTACATTGAATTTAAATATTATTAACTAGAAAAGCCCGGTGCACGTTGCTATGCCCCTTAATAAATAAAAATGCATTCTGAATTTAAATTTAATATCAAGTGCAAATTGCTAAAAATTTAAAACTTTTTTTAATGGGCGTGGCACTGCCCACTTTTCTAACCAAGAAATTGTATAGTCATGACAACTCAATATGTGTGCAAAGTTTTACAAAAATCGGTCCAGAGCTAGTACCTCAAAATTATAAATTCTTTTATGGGCGTGGCCTTGCCCACTTTTCTCATCACGACATTGTATAATCATGAGACCTCAATATGTGTGTGAAAAGTTTTAGAAAAATCGGTGAAGTTTAAGTAGCTGAAAAAGTTAACTTTTTTTATGGGCGTAGCACTGCCCACTTTTCTAATCTTGAAATTGTAAAAAGTCATGACAGCTTAATACGTGTGCAAAGTTTCAGAAAAATCGGTCCAGTGCAAGTACCTCAAAATTATAACTTTTTTTATGAGCGTGGCCCTGCCCACTTTTATAATCACGAAATTATAAAGTCATGACAGCTCAATATGTGTGTAAAGTTTCAGAAAAATCAGTCCAGTGCAAGTACCTCAAAATTATAACTTTTTTATGGGCGTGGCCCCGCCCACTTTTCTTATCACGAAATTATTAAGTCATGACAGCTCAATATGTGTGCAAAGTTTCAAAAAAATCGGTCAAGTGCAAGTAGCTAAAAATGATAACTAATTTTTTATGGGCGTAGCCCCGCCTATATTTTTCCACCCGTAAACACTTTCTGGTATGTGTACAACAACTTGTCAAAGTTTGAGTCCGATCGGTTCTACAGTTTCGGAGTCTATAGCTAACACACACTCACACGCACACACACAGAGATTCACTTTTATATATATAGATGTGGTTAAAGAAATTCCTTTTTAATTTAACGATGTATTCATAACACCAAACTATCTAGCTGTTAAACTTGTATGTGTAAGTTTTCATAAAGGAATGATAGCAGCCTGTTAGTTAGCTCACAATTTCTTATTACGAATAATACTGTAAATGTTTGTTCAAATATCTATTTACAATAATAAAAAAGTACCCGCTGCATTGAAAAAAATAATTATAGAAATGTAAATCATATAAAAATTATTGAAAAAATTTAATTATTTAAAATTTTTATTTCATCTACAAAAAAAATCTTTACAAGGTCAGTAAGACATAAAACAAGTAGGAGCACTATATTCGGCTGTGCCGAATCTTTCATACCCACCACCAATTTTGTGTACATTTAAAGCACAATATTTATTATTTTGTTAATCGCTATAGAATAATCTCTTTATAATAAAATATGTATCACTTTCTTTGTAGAGGGTGGTTAAATTTTAAGGGCCCATGTTTAAGGTGAACCACATGTAACCTTCAACTTTTTTCTTGTATTTCATTTGACATTTCTCAATCTCAGACTAACTCAATTTGAACCGTGGAAAGATACGCAATCGAGCAACGCTTTTAAATATTAAAGATTTTTATAAAAATGGGCGTTTAAATCAAAATTAATTTTGTGCACTTCGTGATTCTTTTGGTCAACATAATCGTTCGAATTCGACCACAATCGTGAGAATTGTAAAAAATATTTAAATGTCTGCAAAGCAGGTCTGTATGAAATGTGAAAACATCTGTGAATATCATCTTAGTTCGTTGAATGGGAAACATTGCTGTTTTTCACGATAACGTGGCAAGAGCAAGCAACCTTGACTCATCATCGTGCCCAACAATCGAGCATCAACAGTGTCATTGAAAATTTGGACTATCGGATCGTGGTGTGCCGCCTAGGTTGGGGGGCCATTTGGCCGATATTTTGTTCCATACATAATTGAAGCATACAAATATTATCATTATAAAAATAAATGATAATAATTTTATAATAATTTTATTCAAAATCAACATAGTCCCTTAAAATTAAACCACCCATTATAACTTCGGTATGCTAGTAAAATGTTTTCGTAAATTTAGTCTTTCAATGAAAGTTGCCGTTAAAATACGCGTGTCAATAAAGTTTTTGCTAATAAACATAACTTAGATATTTCAATATAGTCCTTTAGTATTCCAAAATCTTTATTCATAGAGAATTTACATGAATTTAAGAGGAAGAAAATTAAATTTTAAGGGCCACAGGGTGATTTAAAATATACATTCTCTGCATTTTTCTAAAACGGGAAATTTATTAGTAAGATTTTGATTTTTAAACTTCTATAACATTTTGCTTTTAAAAGATTTTGAAACGAAATAAGTTTTGTATAATTTTAAAATTTGTTAGCCATTAGTACATGAAAATAAATTGTTTATTATGTTTAGAGATAATTTTTTTTGACTTAGGTCAAAATTATCCTAAATTCGCATTTTTAATAGAGCATAACTTAAGGAGAACATAAGCATAAGTTGTTATCATGCCATCTAGTAGTTGCTAGTAGAGTCATCTATCTTATCATCTTTATCTTATACTAGCCAATCCCGGCGCGCGTTGCTACGCCCCTTCATGAATTTTAATCGCATTCTAAATTTTAATCGAATATCAAGTGCAAGGCTATAAACTATAACTTATTCTATATGAGCGTGGCACTGCCCACTTTTCTAATTACGAAACTGTATAGTCATGAGAGATCAATAAGTGTGCAAAGTTTCAGAAAAATCGGTCCAGTGTAAGTACCTCAAAATGATACCTTTTTTTATGGGCGTGGCACTGCCCACTTTTCTAAATACGAAACTGTATAGTCATGACAACTCAATATGTGTGCAAAGTTTCAGAAAAATCGGTCCAGTGCAAGTACCTCAAAATGATACCTTTTTTTTAATGGGCGTGGCACTGCCCACTTTTCTAATGAGGAGAGTGTAAAGTCATGATAGCTGAGTATGTTTGCAAGGTTTCAGAAAATTCGGTCCACTGCAAGTAGCTAAAACTGATAACTAATTTTTTATGGGCGTGGCCCCGCCCACTTTTTCAATCACAAAATTATAAAGCCATGACAGCTTAATATGTGTGCAAAGTTTTAAAAAAATCGGTCCAGTGCAAGTACCTCAAAATTTTAACTTTTTTAGGGGCGTGGCCCCGCCCACTTTTCTTATCACAAAATTTTTAAGTCATGACAGCTCGATAGGTGTGCAAAGTTTCAGAAAAATCGGTCAAGTGCAAGTAGCTAAAACTGATAACTAAATTTTTATGGGCGTGGCCCCGCCCACTTTTTTTCCCCCATAAACACTCCCTGGTATGTGTACAACAACTTACCAAAGTTTGAGCCCGATCGGTTTTACAGTTTCGGAGTCTATAGCTAACACACACACACACACACACACACACACACACACAGAGTTTCACTTTTATATATATAGATTTAGCTACAGTACAATAAATGTCGCAGTGTAAGATGAATAAATGCTAATTTTTATGACTAATATATTTTTATAAAATTTTAAGGAAAAAAGTGTACGTGGCACATCTATTTTCCGTTATAACGAAGACTTTGACCAAAAAGAAATGTTTGCAAAATTTCAGAATTTGAAATATACACTGTGCGGTATAAATTTTCGTACATTTTTATCTATAACTCTTTTCCTAATTCATAGATTTAAGCGATTTTCAGGGAAAAATATTCTTTTGACTCGATATATATATATTCGAAGTTTCATGACTCTACGTTTATGCGTTTGGACACAATTCAAAAGTGAAAGTGGGCGTTATAGCAGGCGTGTGAAAGTTGTTTTTGCTAATGAGTACAACTTAGGTGTTTCAATATAGTCCTTTATTATTCCAAAATCTTTATAAATAGAGAAATTATATGAATTTTAGGTAAAACGTTATATGGGAGGTGGGCGTAAAAAAGGGCGTGGCACCTTAATTTTTTGGCATAGTAATGAAATTGCCTAGGGGGATAGACGTAGCAAAATTTATCATCATACCTCTAATTTTAGCGGTTTTATGAGCTTTTAAATTTCATTAACGGTAGATAACGTGAAAAGTGGGCGTTATAGTAGGCGTGTCAAAGTTATTTTTGCGAATGAGTACAACTGAGGTGTTTCAATATGGGCCTTTATTATTCCAAAATCTTTATTAATAGAGAAATTATATGAATTTTAGTTAAAACGTTAAATGGGAGGTGGGCGTAAAAGTGGGCGTGGCACATTGATTTACCGTTACAAAAAAGCGTGTCACCAAAGACCAGAGTGTGCAAAATTTCAGATTCGTACATCCAATTTTGTTGCTTTTATGACGTTTTTGTTTTTAAATATACCAAAAAATACACTGTGCGGTATAAATTTTCGTACATTTTGATCGATAACTCCTCTCCTAATGCATAGATTTAGACAATTTTTGGGGGAAAATATTGTCTTTACCCAGGAAATATATATTCGAAGTTTCATGAGTCTACGTTAAGGCGTTTGGACACAATTCCATTTTATTCGATGTTCGAAGGACACGGTTTTTTCGACCTACTCTTGCTTTTCGAGCTATAACTCTCTTCCTAATATTCCGATTTAGCCCATTTTCAATACCAAACAAACCTTGTCTATAGGAAAGATTCTGGCAAAATTTGAGCCCCCTAGCTTCTTCGGTGCGACCTCTATCGTGCTTTCAACAGACGGACAGACGGACAGACGGACAGACGGACAGACGGACAGACGGACGGACATAGCTAGATCGTCATAAAATCAAACCCCGATTCAGAATATATATACTTTATGGGGTCTAAAATGGATATTTCGATGTGTTACAAACGGAATGACAAAATGAATATACCCCCACCATTTTTTTGGTGGCGGGTATAAAAACATAGAAACGCAGTTTGTGTAAAATTAAAAAAAAAAATAAATAATTAGTAAATTACACAAAATATGATTTATTTCAAACAAAAAAACTTTTGTTCAAATAGTAAAATTAAAACAAAGGAATAAATTATTTCAAAACCAAACTAATAAACAAAAACTATGTAGTGTAAGAATAAATGAATAAGATAATTAAAATATTGAATTTTCAATATTGTTAAAGATATCTCATACGTCTACAATGAAAACTAATTATAAGGGAGAAAACAGAGTTGTCAGAGGCAAAAAATAATACAAATTTTAGGAAAATTTTCTTTAATATTTAATAGATACAAAAATATAATTTGAAAATTTTCCACAAACTCTTTATTAGTAAGAAATTAATTATTTTTTTTATAAAATTTTATTTTTTTTTTAATAAAGAATATTAAATTATATATAATTTAAAAAGATCAAACTCAACTCAATTTTCAATAAAATTAGAAAAAAAAAAATAAAAATTAAACTTTAAATTCAACTATTTGCAACTGCTAAATGCCGAAAATAATTTAATAGTAATTTTTGCTATAAAAATTATTTTTCTTACACAAAAGGCCATAAGTTTTTATTATTTTATCGCTGTTTGTTTTTAAGCAACAGGTATGATACATTTTTTTTTTACTTCTGAAATATACATACATATTTATCAAATCTATTAATGTCTTTTCAAATAAATTAACCGCATTTAACAGAAAAACAAAATAAAACAAAACAAAATAAAACTAAAAACATTCGAATAGTAATTTTGTTATAAATATAAACACTACAACTGACATGTCTATTTATATACAAAACAAGCAGGGATTTACAACAAAAAGTTCATTCAAAATTATTGTAGACCACAATTATTATGATAATTTGTGGTATTTATTTATCGGTCACTGAATGTCAATTTCATACGCCAACAACGGCTAAACAACAGCAATAAATAGCTACTATATATATGTGTGTATGCATAAATATATATTGTTGATGTAGGTATTTAAATAATGATGGCGGTTGCGGTAGTAGTTATTATTACTACCACTAATACACATCCGAATATGATTATATCTAAAACATATGTGTGCACCCAGCAAAAACTGTGTAGAGTAAATTCGGATATTGTGGAATCGGACGGTAATGGGAACAATCCTTTATTTTACCAACTAAATGTTACTTAGAAGATCTCTTTGTATTCAGACATAGTTTACATGGAAATATTTAATGTATTCACGTCATTTTTCCCCCCAAAAAAAAACTGTTCGACTTTTGTAATTCTATACAATCAATTGTTTACTTAGTATTTTGAAATCAAGTACTAAATTAGTTCTAAAAAAAAAAGTAAGTACTTATTTGAGTCACTAATTGTAAACAGGCGTGGCAAGTATTTGCCTTTGTACTTATTTGGGTTTAGTAAAAACTGTATTAGTTCTATAAACTCATTACTTTTTGTTTATATACATGTAGGGACATATCGGAGCAGATCTCTCCCATAAACGGGACTGATTACTTAGTTATGAGCGTTTTTGCTGGGTATGTTTTTTAGCATTTAAAAAACGAGAAGCTTAATACAAAGTCAATACTTACATTCAAAATTTTTTAATAGAATATTTTTTCTATAACAAAATGTTTTTTAAAATTGTTCTCATAAAACAAAATTTATCAACAATTTTAACAAAAATAAAATTTATATAAAAATTAATTTATTAAAAATTTTCAACAATTAGAAAAAATTTTCTTATAAATAGAAAATTTACAGAAAATATTTTAAATAGGCATATTTATCATGAAATTTTTATTTAAAATTAATTTTTTTTATTTTTTATCAAGGCATATTTATTCATCAGGTACTATTGATTCGCCAGCTGATTATTTTTTTCAACACTTAGTTTTAATTTCAGCTGTCAAAATGCATAAATAAATAACAATTTTCTCTCTTTTCTAATTTATTTTAAATGTCAAACTTCATGTATAAAAAATATAAACAAAAAATTCTCTCCGCAATTCCCTGATGAATAAATATGCCTTGATTTTTTATAAACAAACTTAAATTAAAAATTTAAAATTTTTTTTAGTGTAAAAAATTTCCAAACCATTTTTTCAAAATTAACTAAATTTTCAAAAGCGTTTAAAAAATAATCTTCAAATACAAAATTAATTTTTGTTTTCTTACAACATAAGAAGCAACTTCACATAAGGTGTGTTTTATTTGAGAGTTTATCTAAGTGCATAATATTTACAATGACATTTAGATACTAAAATCACCCTGATAATTTAAAATTACTTTCACATGTTTGTCGCTATCTTGAGATATTCGATATTTTTCAATGAAGTTAATGTAAGTGGAGAAACACTTAAAAACGTCTTCTTTGTTCTTGTCAAATTTTATTGCGGTCTATAAAATTGTTTCGAAATTAACGACAATTGGTTTTGGGCGTGAAAAGTGATGGCAAATTTGTGGCTCGTGTTTTAAAATTTGTATTTCAAAATATATTGAAAGGTGACTGAAAGACGTAGCGAATCGTACACACAAACATAATCAAGAGTTGTGTTCGAAACTAGCACGAGTTTAAGCTAGAGTAACCAAATGTAATAAAAATTAAATATGTAACAAATATATATTTACAAGAGATTGTGTGATTTCTGTTTTTACACGAAATACAATAGAAACATAAAAAAATATATTGATATTTGTGAAGACTAAGGCGATTTTTAATTAATTAAACTTTTAGTTTTTTAGGGCACATTAATATACGCAAATAAGTATCATGAAAGTGGTAATTATAATCTCATAGCATTTTTATATAAAAATTTTTATAGCCTTCACCTGTCGTGTCAAGGGTATAGATTTGTATTTTTTTTTTTTTTTAATTTCTAAAACATTTATTTCAGACCACATAAAGCTTATATTTTCTGAAAGCTTATGATTAAGGCAGAATGCCCTTCTGTCCGTGAGTCGCTTGGAACCTACTTTTAGTAGCCTCGAAATGTTGTATGTGTTGTCAATCCTTTAATCACTATTGGAATTCAGCACAATCGCGTCATAACCTTAGATATGAGCAATTTAACACGACTACCTCGGTTTGTTCCCATTATGTTGCCACAAAAGTTAACATTTTTTAACCATAGGATAATTTGTTCACACCTTTGTTGCATTGCGTAGCTTTTATGAGCCTGTAGGGATATTTATAAAAATTTTTTGTACAAGTCAGCTAACCGGCAAAAATTATTTTGAAAACTTTCTCAAACTTCTACATACAGTTTTGACACACTTATGACACCAAATTGCAAGTCGTGGCCTCAAAAATCGCTGAGAGAAGGTAATAAATTGGTTTGATACTAAATGAAATATAGGGACCAAAATACCACCGTTTCAGTGTTTGTTTTCAAAATTTACAAACGAAAATCGAATTTTTTAGCTGCTAGAAAACCGAGGGAATATATGGCAAACAAATGAAAAGGCTTGACCAGCAGAATTAAACCAATTGAAAAAACTCATGATGTAATGGGTTTTAAAAATCAATGTTAGCTGACAGTAGAGTACGGTAAGTACACTCTAGAAAAGTGCAACGCTAAGATGGGATCCTAAATAAAACGGCAAATATAGTAATTATGGCCTTTTAGTTTGATTGCTTACCACTATTGTTTCACATTTAAGGGTTATTTATTATTTCAGCTGTTTTTAAATATTTTGTTATTTTTGCAAAGACGTCATGCTATTTTATCATAACAAAGGACATCTATTTTGAAGTCTGCATTAAAAATAAACATTATATGACACAATTAAATAAAACTAAAACTGAAGAAAAACTTAATTAATGTTTCGATAAATAAATATTTTCACATAGAATATAATAAAGCGTGATTTTTAAGAGCTGTAGGAAAGTTTAAAAAAAACACATAAAATTCAGAAAAATTCATGAAATCTTGTTTTGAGTCGATAGTACGGTCCATATAATTTAATGTTTGAAGATTATTATTAAAATTAAATTATTATTTAAATGGTCCATCCGCTTAGTCCAATTTTGGCATACTCTTTCCAACATTTCGGCCGGTATCTCATGAATAAATGCTTCAATGTTGTCTTCCAATGCGTCAAATGAAGCGGGCATGTGTGAGCTTTAACATAGCCCTACAAAAAATAGTCTAACAGCGTCAAATCGCAAGATCTAGGCAGCCAATTGACCGGTCCCGAACGTGAAATAAAATGTTCACCGAACTCGCCTCTCAATAAGTCCATTGTTAAGCGTGCTGTGTGGCATGTGCCACCGTCTTGTTGAAACCACATGTCATACAAGTCAAGCACTTGCATTTTGGGGGAAAAAAAGTTGGTAGCGCTCACCATTCACAGTTACGTTACGATTCGCATCATCTTTGAAGAAGTACGGTCCAATGATGCCACCAGCCCATAAACCGCATCAAACTGTGACTTTTTCTGGATTCATTGGTACCTCTGGCTGATCTTCACTCCAAAATCGACAATTCTGCTTATTAACGTACCCATTGAGCCAAAAATGAGCTTCGTCGCTGAACACAATTTTTCGATAAGAAGCACGCGATGAACTTTCTTAAAGAGCACGAATTTTGATAGTAAAATTCAGTAATTTGAAAGCGTTGTTTAAACTGTTTAAACCAGTGTTGGCAAAAAGATAATAGCTAAAAAATCACCCTTTATAAGCTTCCGGATCATGTCGTAACCCTGTTGGTTACGTCTATTTCGCGCATGCATTCAAAAAAAAAAACGCAATAAAAAAAATCAATCATGTCATGCATGGGTCTTCTACCTACATACATAGATGTGGTTTTTAAGCTTAAATGACGGGTCTAAATTGAAAAATCATATATTCTCAAATTAACGTAATGATTGTTCCAATTCTGTGGTATTCTAATTCAATTTAAAGGCTGCTAAACCGTAACCGATTTAATATAAATATTTTAAAATATTTCAATACTTAAATCTATACCTTAATTTTATTACATAAGAATGTATTTCATCCTGTTGTTTTTAAGTCCTAGAAATAAACAAACTTTAATTATTCCCTGTAGAAAAAAAAAATTCTGTAACAATGTCAGGTTTTAAACCAATTGCGATTAATTATAAATTCATTTTATTCCAATTCAATTTATAGAAAATGTTTTGAATTATTTTTCTTGTTTTTATTATTATTCTTTATTGTTAAAAATTTCATTATGATGTTGATGTCTTTATTTTGTTTATTTCTACTATTAGTTTGTGTTTTTATATTCAACACATAATTCCCAATTGAATTTTTGGATATAGTTTCAATCAATTTCTATATTGCTCAGTAAATAATTGATTGTTAGTTTTTACAAAACAATGTAATCTGGAGTACACAGAAAAAAATTCATCATTTGAATAAATATATTTATGTTGCTCAAACTAACAACACATAAACAATTAGTTAAAAGAATTTAATCCAAATAAATACTTGCATTGTGAGTGAGTTATATATTGTATTAATATTTATGATGGTAAAAATGTAAAAGTGATTGTTGCAATTTAACACCTTCATAACAAAATTAAAAAAAAAAAAAAAACAAAATTCAAATTACAACAAATATACAGTAAAAGGGAACGCAAAATTCAGCACGCTTCATGCAAAATATAATATAAAAAAATTTTATATAAAATTTTTTTTTTTTTATTTTTTTTAAGAAATATCTTTTTTTTTTTTTTGTTTAAACGAATCTAAACAAACAGAACGTGTGAAAGTAGTGAAAAAATATTAAAATTGTTTTAAGGGTATATCCTCATTGGGCAAATGTTTGAGATAACAGACGGTAAAACTAAAATGTATATATTTTTACCAACAATTTTTATTAAATAAATAATTAATTAATTAATTTCATTAAAAATTAAGTATAAATTTCAGTTTAATAATAATTTAAATTAATATGAATTCATTGTTATATGTATCAACAAAAATCATAACCCATTAAATAAATTTTTACCAAAATTAATGATTACGCTTATTTGGGCAAATATTAGTCAAATGTGAATATATTCAGAGCACAGAAATATAAAAATTGCAGCTAAAAAATTTCATTTGGCTTAAATGAATTGTGTTTGTATTGTTTTTAAGAGTATTTGTGAACTGCAATGAATGTTACAATTAAAAATTCAAATTTCAAATACATACACACAATGTAAATACATACATTTAAATATAAAAAGAAAATAAAATATTTTATTTAATTTTCAAATGTGCTGCAATCAAAAAAGAGTTCTAGCGCATGTGAGGGTGTGTGTTTTTTACGATTGCAACATTATGCAGCATGAAACATATACTACACACATACATATGTTTGTGGCTTAAGCTGCATAACTATAAAAATATGCAAGTGCAAATAACATACTATTCTCTCTGATCTAGACAGTAAAAAATTTCATTCACTTTTTGTTTTTTTTTTTTTAATCAAAACAAACATCCCGTATTCATTTGGCAAAATCTAAAATAAAATTTTTTTTAGTTCTTTTCCTTTTATTTTTTTTTTTTTCTGTTCTGTTCTTTATTCTTAATTTAACAAACACAACAATAAATTGTGCGGTATGTAAGTAAGACAAACGCGTGTCGAATTAATAAACATTTTATTAAAAAACAAAAAAAAAATTAAAAAAAAAATATTGAGAATACATGAAGATTTTAATCAATGTTTCAATACATTTTATTTTTATTGTGTTAATTTCAATTGAATTTCAGCTGGTTTTGTGTAAACAAACGATTCGTGTTTAATTATTATTTAATAATTTTAAGGCAAACAAATACGAACTCCAATTGTTTTAAGAACTTTCAAAATACACTGAAAAAAAAACCAAAAAAAAAATATCATTTAATTTAACTAAAAAAAATTTAATTTTCTTAAAAAAAATATAATTAGCGACCATCTTTTTAACCAAAAAACTGGTTGTATGCCCACGTAAATCAGCTCAATGTCACAAATTTACTTGAAAAGGGAACTTGTCAGTAAAAGTTCTAAGAGTAACAAAGTTTTTAAAAATTGTGTTTTTTTTCAATGTAAAAAGTGTAGATAATATTTCTGATTAATGTTAATAAGAATAAAACTACTGAATTTACGAAAATGTTGTGTAAAATATTCAATTTATGTTGCCATATTTATATCTTTAAATAAACCGGGATTCTTCTAATTGCAAATTAAAATTTACGTTATAAATGTTAATTTATTTAAACACAACGGAATGTGACAATAATTTATTTAATAAATTATTATTTTTATGCCTAATATACAACTTGTTGTAGTTTTCTTATACTGGACCGAAAATTTTCCAAGCAATGTAAATTTTATAAATAGCAAGTATGCTACAAAGTGTGAATTGTTTTAAATTCAATGTTGTTAAAGTTGTCAAATAACATCTTAGACTAAAGTAAATAACACAATTATAAAAGGGATTAAAATGTAAATTAAACTAGATTAAATTAAAGTAATGAAATTAAAATCTAATAAAACTAATTCGGTAACAACGTATTAACAGTGTTACAGATGAATTCAAGATAAAACAATTAAACAAGACATATAAGATAAGTACGTCGTTTAGGTCTGCTGACAATTAATAGCAATTCGCAGGCAGAGAAAACAAATGCAACTAACTTCCCTATTATAGGATAATTATATTTACCGGCAGGTATTATCTTGTTGACATTTTAGGGTAACGCTGATCTGTGTTTTAAGATATTGCGCATTTAAAGCAGCTGTAAATCAAAGAAGTTTACGGGCGGGAACCATTTTCTGGTATTTCTCTTGAAGGTTTGATGGCAAATTTAAAACTGTCTCATTGTATTAGAAATAGAGACTCAACACAACATCGACCCAGCCTTGAGGGAACATTTTTACATTAATAAACCAGCAGGTTAGTATAATATAGCGACTTTTGACTATGATGCCAACATTTTTTCGCAAATATTATATTTGTGTATTATCCTGCTTGCTTTTAACATTCAAATATCATCTCCTAAAACACGCTGCGTTTATTCGTAACATGACTTGCTTGAATGTTCTGAATATGAAGTATCATAATTATAGTGTTGATTGAAGATTAAAGATATTATGCTACGAACACGCACACGCCATAGTTACGACATGATCACGACGATCATATAATATTCTCTATAATAATATTTGGTTTTTAAAACATACTTTATTTATTTTAATTATGTTTTATTATTTACTTAAAATAATTTATAAAATTATTATGACAGAACCAGCATTATATCTTCGCAAATATAACATTATATTAAAGAGTATTAAAAATTGCAAATAAATATTATATTTTAGAAGGATACAATGTTATAAAGATATGCTTTTTTAATAATTCGCTCGTAACTGTTTTTCCTTTTGTTAAATTAATTTTTATTATTTTAAACGTCTGATATGTGAGATAAATAAAAAATAATTTAAAAAAATAACAGAAAAAAACTATAAATAAAGAAAAAAATATTTATATAAAAAATTGTATTTAAACAACTAACTATGATATATTCGGCCACGCCGAGTCTGGTAATAGCCTTCACCATCTGGCACATATGTAGGTATCGCGATCAGATCGTAGCATAAGCACGATTTCAGATATAATTTTGGTTTCTTATTTTCGACATATATATTCATATATATGTATGTATATAGTTAAAATTTTTTGGCTTATCAAGCCCTTGATACCCTTTTTGATGGAGTTGAGAAGAATAATTATCAACCATTTTATGTAGGAGATTATCTTGGATTTTAACTTTTTCATAGTTTACTGTATTATTATGTTGGTGACGTATTTGATACCAATATCAAGGGGAGGTTGGTTAAATTTTTACACAATATTCTTCTCATTAATATGAAATACGTGTATAAGTTTTATTATTGTTAGTAATGAATTTATCCGCTTAAAAACATCCCATCGTAAAACTACCAAATAAGTGACTGTATGTATGTAACACAAGTTTTTCTCTAAGCTGGGATTCGAAACCAGGTTCCTAATAACCAGCTTATCATATCAGTTGTACATAAACCGATTTTTCTGATTTTCATTACCGAACAGCAAAAGTATACTATAACATTGTCTAAGCAATGTCTGGGGCTTCAAAAAACTAATTTCAGCATACACACGGACGAACGGACATTACTTAATTGACTTTCCTAGTCTAACGCTTTCAGAAAATATGTAGTTTATGGGATGTAAACAAATATTGTAGAAATTTCACACGGAATGACAAACCTATAGATGTAAAGACTTTTGGTACATTTACACCTGCATGAAAACTACTAGATTTTGATTAAAATCTTGATCAAAATCTACACCGTTCACACATTTTTTTTTACATTTTGTGTACTATCGTGTCAAAAACATAATATTGATTCTTCAAAACTCAAACTCTCTATATAAATAATTTAAAAAGTGAAGTACTTATGCAATTTATTTATGCAACGTAGTATTTTACAAGTGCAAGTGTGATGAAAACAACGGTTGCATCATGAAGTAGTACTTAATTATGAGAATACTTTGCCAAAATCTAGTGGCAAAGTATATTTCGTTTTGTATGAGAAATCTAGTAGAAATTAATTGGATTTAGCTCAAAATTTGCTACCTACTAGATCTTACTCAGGAGCAAATGTACTTTTATACTGTCTGTGGATGGCATATACACTCAATATAACTATTAAGTAGCACAAGACAATAAAAGAGAGAGAAGGAAGAAAAAATTGTCGATTTAATTTTGGTCATAATATGATACTGTAATTAAATTTAATAATGATAATTGGCAACCATTATATGTTTTCAACACAATTATTCAATAAAATTATAGTAAATTGTTCTTAGATTATGATTACCACAACAGTGTTTTTTACTGCGAGCAGAGACGGCCACTATGTGAAGATCAACGAAAAAAAGGTGCAGAACGAATCTTGTATATCTAGTCTACGTCATACCTTTTCTTTCTTGCAGTCCATCATACTAAAGATTTATATATATTGCACCGGTTCCTCTATAGAGGATCAATATAAAATAGTTCAGTTTCTATTTTTTACCAGAAACAACATAAAGTGATCAGTTTCATCTACTGTCAAAATCCAACATTATTTTCTCTACTCTTTTGCAAAATAATACAAAATATTAAATATTTCATAAAAAACAATTTTTGGTTTCTGCTGAAAAATTATAAATTTTGATTTAAAAACGGTGCGTGACAACATATATCATTTAGTAATGAGAGAACGATTTTAAATTGCAGTAGAACAATTGCATATGGTAACAATATCCAATCGTTGCGTAGTTTTAAAAACAGTTTTACAAACAAGAAGAGATTGTTAATTTATATTTAAAAAAAAGTTCATTGATTACATTACATTAACCATAAACATAAACAGTATATGCCAGGAAACATATTGTCTATGGTTGTTATTCAGTTTATTTTGTGTTTTTAGCATTTTTCTTTACAATTCACATTGATATTTAAATTTTTTTAAATTTTTTTAGTTTATTGTTTATTTTAATGCTATGTTTTGTTGCTGTTGTTAGTTTACAAACAATGTTTGTTTTGTTCGAATATTATTCTTTCTGGATAAATGTAATTTGCAGTCAATCTGGCAGACAGGGTAATAGATATTCATTTACATGTTCTACTACAAGGTTCGATATGACTTGCATAACATAAAAAGTATTAGAAAAATTGATTTTTTTTTTTTGTAAATTGCGAAGGAAACAAATAGGAAATTTATTTTAATATTGAATTAATATTGGAATTGGAAAAGTGTATTAAAAAAAACATTTTTTTCAAAACTTAGTAAATCTCAACATTTTATTATGATTTAAAATATCGGTAATTGCATTGATTACGTACGAACTTTTACAATGCTATCTTTTTTAGTAATTTTTAGATATCTAATATTTCAAACCACATTGATGGATAATTGTTGATAACTATATTTAAAAAAAAATTGAATTCGAAAATTCTAAAGCAACAAACAATTACATATATAAAAAAATTAATAAACTCCTTTCGCTTAGGAAATATCAGTTTATTTTCTTGCAGGCGTCCTAAATATGCCATTATTACACTTCAGTAAACTTTTTAAATATATTCTCATAATCACATAATCTGCAGATACACTCTAATGTTAAAATCAAAAATGTGTTAACAAAAAAAAAAAAAAGAATTACTTAAACATCATGTGAACGCATGTATTATCATTTCTTCGTCATGGAATTTTTTTTTGTGGATACCTGGAGCTATGGTACATTACATTTAAGAACTGTATTCGGAATGTAATATTTCTGTGCCGAAAAGGAAAAACTGCATAAGTCGACATAATCCAAAACCAAAGCTAATCACATCAGGCAAATTTTCAACTATTTTGGACAACCGTGCAAGAAGTTATAGCGTAAAAACTAATGCCTATATTTTTAAAAGAATAATATTATTTGGAATAAAAACTTATTTTAATTTAAAATTTAGCAAAATATACGAAAAAAATGTTATAGCGCAGAATTCATATGTAAATAGTCTTTACTTTAAACAGAATTAATTTTTAAAGCCCAATTCAATTATCAAAAAATGTTTTCCTGAGCAACAATGAAAACAGACATAAGCAGTTTTTCCTTATTGCCACAGATTTTAATATTAAATAATTTTTGCTACATAAATGAAATCAGACAAATGGTAATACTAATTACCGAACTCTAGGATGAATAGTAATTTTATGTTTATTTTAGAGAATTTTGTCTTCCTTTCAGAAAGGAAAATGTTTCAACCTTTAATTTTTTTAGAAAAAATTTTTTTCTTAAACTCTTTCCGGGTTATGCATAACAACAAACTATGTGCTAACTAGCACGCTGCAAGTATTTTTATGGGAATTTCCATAAGAAAAAGATAGCAGCTCGTTAGTTAGCATATAATGTCGTAAGATTTTATCATAGAATAGTGCGTTTACATTACACCGAAAACTAGTAATTTTCTAGGCGATTTCGAGCAAACTCTAAATAATTTACCAAATCAAATAAAATTTACTGCGTCACTAGATTTTTTGAAAATCTTCTTAAAATTTAGTAGTACTGATAGTGGTGATGCACCTCTGGTTTTAATCAGATTCTACAAAAAAAAAAATACTACGATGCTCATACCAATATTAGATGATAATTTAAAAATTCAATACAGAGAGCAATATAAGCAAATCAATGGTAAAACACGTTTATTCTAGAGTCTTCTAAGAATATAAAAAAAAAAATTTTTAATTTTTCTAAAATATTAAATTCTCAGAATTTAAAAATATTAAAAATGTTTTTATAGTATCCTTTATTGTCAACAAGCGTGAATCCAGAGGGATTGAAAAAATTATGTTTAAAAATAAAGTTTTTTTCCTTAATAAATAATAAATAGTGGCGACAGCCATAAAGTAAGCAATTCATATATTTAAATAAATCTTAACAAAAAAACTGCGATTTGACACCGTTGGACTATTTTCTGTGGGGCGGGCACCGTTAAAGACAAGTATTATGCAGACAAATCGGATACAACTCAGCCAACATTCGTGATGCCATTGCCGAGATACATGTCCATACACTTGGAAAAGTGCCCGACAATTGGTCCAAACGAATAGGGTATTGTGAGGAAATCCATGGCAGCCATATGAATGAAAAAAATATTTAATTTTTAACCGGGACAATTGTTTTTCAAAACCAAAAAAATAAAAAATTTGGAAAAATTTCAACCGTTTTTATTTTATTGCATTTTCAAATTCAAACTTTCAAATGACGCACCCTTTATATAATTTAATATTTTGGAAATTTATAAATTCCAATTTTTGAACATTAATGAGAAACTCCGAAAAAAAACTGTGCTTTAGCACTATTTGATAATTGTTGTTGTTCACGCTTTTTATATAATCTCATTAAAATTATCGCAAATCCTAAATACCCTTTAACATGAGTTACGTTTTTCAGTAATCACAAAAATAAATAATTTTTTGGTAATGCAAAAACAACATTCTATGTACGCAAATACTTGACTGTATTATTTTGATTAAAAACCAATCAAATTTAAAGTGCGTTGTAAAAATGATTGAACAAAACAAAGAAAACAAAAACAAAAACAATAAATCAAAAATACACATTTACGTTTTCCAAAAAAAAAAAACAAATTTTATTTAATTAAGAATTTAAATACAATTGTATGTATGTTTTTTGAAATCAACAAGAACTCTAAAAAAAAAACCTTGAATTCTTATCAGCATCTGACAAAAAAACCTGAAATGAATTCACTTGTTGCCGATAAATGTCTGAGTAGAATACAATACTTATTACTAAATGAAACTTATAAAGCACTTACGTTTTGAACCGCAAAAAATTATTTAAATCTCTAGTGCAATTAGTGAAATTAATGTTCCAAATATTAACGCATTAATTTAAATTTCGACATAGAAAACACTTAAAAAATACTTTTTGCTCAATTAATTTAGGTGTCAAAAAACTCGCTATTATTCATATGTTTTGGAAAATTTTGCTTTTAAATCTTTTTATTTTTTTTTTTTAAAATTTCATAATAATTTATTTTTCATTTTTTAGCCTTTCTCAGTGTACTTTGACAATTCAATGACATTTTACAAAATCTTAAGATGTGAAATTCTTTAAAAATTTTCATTTCACTTTTCGTTTTATATTTCACTGCCTTCGTTCACTTAATTAATTATATTTTTTTATTTTAATTATTATTAAATATATTTATTTCTTAACTTTGACCGAAAAAAAAACACATTTTCTTTTCACTTGTGCGTTTTATTCTTTTAAGGAAAGTATTTATTCTTTCTCCAACTTTGCGTGTTAAATCTGTGAAGTCAAAATACAAACTGAGCACAAGTATTTCAGTTTTGTTGAAACATTTACAATTTGAAAATAAAAATGAAAAAAAAAAATATCAAAATACTACCAAAAAATCAAAATATAAAATCCAAATAAATAAATAATAATGAGTACAAAAACAAAAATCGAAAAAAAACAACAACAAAAATACAAACACACACACACACATGCATATAATCATATAAAATAAATACACAAACATTTGTTGGTATTGAAATATCTAATTTTTCCATTGCAAGTATCATGAAACGAGCCATAGTGATTATTGTCCATGTATGTAAAAAAAACCACTGTGTGTATTTTAGTTTTTCGTTTTGGTTCCAATATTTTTACTAATTCCTAAGGAAAACATTAATAGTGAACTACTCATACTAAGGCATTTTAACATATACCACAAACAGTGTATACACACCAACAAACATCTTGTCATAGAATAAGTAAAATTTATTGTTATTTTGCTTATGATTTAACAAGTTTTTTTTTTTTTTTAACATAAACTTACGCAAGAACCATACTTAAACAAAAAAATGTTGGTGTATTTGTGAAATTTGCTCAAAATATGTTTTAAGTCTGAAAAACAATTAAAGAAAATTTTTAAAGTAAACACGAACAGGATATTTTTACCCTTATAGTGTGTTAATGTGTATTATAATGTGAATAATTGAGTGCGAAGCAGGTAAATAAAACTCAATTATTTTAGTTATTGAACTCATTAGTTATTATGCTCAGGTAATGTTAACAGTGGGTACTTCATAATAGGAACCACAAGAGAATTGCAATTGCAAGAATTAAAAAAGGTTTCTAATAGATTCGTAAAGACTTAAGAATATTGAAAAAAATTAATTTAGCCAAAATTATTATTATTTTTTTTAACCCAAATATACATATCATCTTTCATGGTAAGCAAAAACTAAATACGACAAAAAAGCATACAAAATGTAAAAATTTCAAGTACAGAGCTCTTTAGTCTTTACACGGTGTAAATTTATATATTTCGATTTGATTGATGATTTTTGCAGTATTAAATAAACAAAAAATTCTGAAATCCGCCCATCATCTTAACTGACCAATCATAAACGCCTATTTACATAAACATCATAACTTAAACTTTTAATGACAATCCCAAGTCTGCAGCATATTACACAAATGGTATTCGCACGCTTAATTAAGTAAATAATAAAAAACTTATACATTAATAGACAAGTAGATTTCTTGTAACATATAAATATATATTTTCTAAGATCAGTGCCATCCTTGATCACAGTTAAAATCAGTTTAGTATCTGGGTAGTTATAAAAGTTAAAATACTTTACATATTTACATAAAACTACATGTATGTAGGGAAGTGAACAAGGATAGTCTGGAAAAGAAAAGTTGAAAAAATTAGACAACAATATCAGTTTTTAATGTGATGCAGGCACGGGTAAAGTT
This sequence comes from Phyto melanocephala, assembly GCA_941918925.1. Taxonomy (NCBI): domain Eukaryota; kingdom Metazoa; phylum Arthropoda; class Insecta; order Diptera; family Rhinophoridae; genus Phyto; species Phyto melanocephala. The sequence continues at coordinate 109,942,951 of OW799234.1, forward strand.
AAAATAGTTAAAACCCGGTTAGTACAATTAGAAAAGTTCAAGTATGATAGTAGTGTAGTCAATAGTGTGCTACTCTACCAGTATGTAGGATATAGGCTTGTTTTACGTCAGAAACTCGGTTGTGCTGCACTACAACAAGCAAATGGTCTTCGTTACTTAGCTCGGTTGAATTCATAAAAATTTTATTTGCATTTGTTTTGTAATAAAAATAAATTAATAAACAGAAAGTTTAAGAGTTTTGCTACACGAAACACAAAAACAACCACATAATTCAGCTGACTTAGATATTACAACTAAAAATGTTACCGCTGGGTATCATAACTAGAGAGAATAAAGGCTTTCCAAGTAGGGATCTATAAATTATTATTTCTATAAATAAAAAGCAAATATCGTTCGTTGGTAATTGCATTATTTCCAGAGTACTATAAAACATAAAGTCTTTAAAATCTGCGACGTGTATTATAACCATGGGCGTGGCATCTTCAATATAAAGTAAACATATTTAATAGCAAATCTGCAGAACTATAGTTGTTATAGGCTTTAAATTCTATGTAATTGGCTACGATATCAGTGTACTTTTTCCGACGCAAAATCGACAGGATAGGAGCAGAGGACGTGGTACACACCACAACTTATAAATATATTTGATGTCATTTCTGAAAAACTGTAGCCTCAACTTAGTTTACACTTGGTTCGAGCTACCTAACAAATAATGACAGGAAATATTAAAATATATCTCCTAATGAATACAATGCAAAAACTTTGTCAGGACCAGCAAAGCGGTCCAGCTTCTGCTAGTTAAGTATAACAAAATATATAAGTTTTTTCTCCTTAATTTCTCTAAATGTGTTATGTTCTCCCAAATCGATACCACACATTTTGTGTTCTCTAATATTTATTGAGTACTTTTGTATGAAGGTATAATTCTTCCTAGCACTCCTCAGCTTCCTATGGACTAAACAGCTAATATAATAAAAATACAAGTGAATATCGTTCAAAAACTAAACGGACAACAAAAGGGATAGAATTTAAAAATGTTAATGCCTTATTACTGTGAATGGGTCATAGATCAGTTAAACAAAAAATAAAAAAATCTTTATGAAACATGACGAGTCGTCACCTCCATTGTCCAACAGCGACAAGAAAGATCGTGTGTATTTAATTGGGTCACAGTAACAACGGCAGCAATAAAAACAATTTAATGTTATTCTTATCATTATTGTTTGAAAACTCTTTTCAGGCACTAAACAATAGAGAAGAGATTAGAATGGACGCTCCAGACAAAAAGATAAACTATGTATATCGACATGATGACAAAAATATGTTTTATTTTAAATTTATGATCTGCATCCTTCGATATTTTTGTCATGATTTTGTTATATTTTTTGAAGACAGTGTTCTTGGCACATAAATATGTACATAAAAATACAAATTTTTTACAGGTACATGGTATGCAATTTCATGGTGAATGTATTAACAGGTTATTGTGTCATCTCGTTTTTGGCAGGTTCATATAGCATGTGCCTAGATATCCAAAATTAAATCATATTTGTTGAGTCAAACTCACATCGGTTAAGTTACTTATGTCAACTTAGGTAGAAAAGAATCTAATGGCTGACTATCATTTAACAATTATTATGAAATCTTTAAAATCTTAAAAATAATGACAATATTTTATTACAATTATATAAAAGTCTTTAATTGGTTTAAATCGGTATTAGATTTTGTTCTGAGCGACAAAAGAAAAACTGTCTTAATGATTCTTCTTTGTCTTTTGTTAACTGCTGTTATTATTGCACATATTTTCAGATTTTTTTCTTGTTTGTTTTAGTAATAAAAAAGTTAATCTGTTAAGTCGGAATAACATTAGTTGTCAATGTTAGATTGTGGTACAAGTCAAATCAACTTTCATTTTATACAATTACACCGTGCAACAAAAAAATTTTTTTTCTTTATACACATTTCCAGATTTTTATTTAAAAATAGTTGTGGCAAAAAATTAAAAACCAAAAAGTGATTGCTGAAATGAAACGTTTTTTTTTTGTCTTCATAAATTCCATCAAGTTAACAATTAATTCAACTAGTTTCGTGAAGGCATCCAGTTTGTTTGTATTAACCGTATCTGCACTTGGTATAGTAATTTTGACCACTCTTTTTTCGGTTTCTCCTGCAGTTGGCATGCTGTATACTGCCATTAGAGGGGTCCTGTGTACCTCCGCACTTCTACTGAAAGGATTTCCCCTCAATACTACCTTTCTTATCGTCCGGCTTGCTGGATTATTTTCATTGCTATTGATCCTTACTCCCGGAGTGTTGCACACCATTGTAGGAGGGCTTCTGCTTATCATTGCACTTTTCTTTTCTCTAGCATTATCTACTATCTCAGTCAAGCATACTGGGGTAGCATTGTAGTCGCTGGATATCGACGACCAGGAGCCCGGAGATAGAGAGATAAATCAATAACAATAATAACATTATTTTATATTCTTCAAAATAATTTCATATTTTCCAGATTTGCTTAAGGCAGATAATTACTAAAAAACAATTTTGCCTTGGAATTAAGAATAAACTATATTTTGGCAATTAAGTTAAGCACAATAAACCTAGTTAAAGGCGTTCTTTAGTTCCATTAGCTATTAAACTGTCATGCGGTTATCCGGGCTGGAAATTCTATTATCATTTACACTTAGTTTAATCTGATTTTTTGTAATTAATGAGCTAACGCTATAACAATACTTGCAAATTAATGATTCAGTTCTTAAATGATGCTGTGAGCAACAGAGGATGACATTATGAAAGTAAGCAAAAGTTCATCTTAAAGCGGTATTTTGATTATGCCACAAGTCATCTGATCTGTCAAAAAATTAAGTCAGATAGCAAAATTCTTATATTTGATTGATACAAACAATAAAGTTTTTCCATCCCTGTATGAATCTAATACAACACTTTAAAAACTTATGAATTGAAATTGTATTCTTATATAAAAAATGGTGCTAATTGTACAATACAACTAGGGTTGTGAATTGATTTAAATGTTTAACATGTGTGCATTGGATCAATACTTTGTAATCAATTTTGACGATGGGTATATAATGAGAGAGGTGGAAAATAGAAGTCAAATCCTAAAACAAAAATACAAATTTATTGTATATAATATGAATTATATAAAATTAAGATGTGTATGGCTGGAACAAGATTTTGCTAAAGGCAAAATTTACAACCATTTCGTTCTCTGGGGATCAAAATTTGGTTTAGTGATGAGACTAATTTTTTAAACAACAGCTGTGTTTGACATCTAGAGGTTGTTCATCAGCAAAAAGTAGCCTTTAGTGCAGTGTTTAAGATGAGGAAGTCCTTGAAATTAATCTACATACACTTATTTACTTTTTATACTCTCCGAACTGCCTGTGCTAATGAAGAGAATATACTTTGAAATTTCATATACAACATGGGCCAAAGGAAACCATCCTATTGGAAGTACTGTTCTTTTTGCAAATGGTGGTCAGTGTCAAATCGTTTTTGACATTTGTGAACTAGACAGATGTAGAATGCAAGTGAACAAGCCATGAAGCGACACACTCCCCAAGAACGCGAAATAATCGTGTCTATTTTTAATCCTTAATCTCAAGGCCGCAGTGGACGATTTGTCGACCAAAATCATAATGAGCGATGAGACTCATTTCCACCTCAGCGGGTACGTGAACAAGCAAAACTATAGTTTCTGGGGCACCGATAATCGACGAGTAATGCACGAGGAGCCATTTTACCCACTCAAAGTGACTGCATGGTTCGCTGTTCACGCTGGAGGAATCATTGGACCATTATTTTTCGAGGACGCCGCTGGGCAATTGACAACGGTGCCTACTATAGGGTCATGTTATCCGGGTTTTTTCTGCCGCAATTGAACGAATTAGGACTGGAGGACATGTGGTTCAAACAGGACAGAGCAACGGCAAACACTGTGCGAGTCACAACCGATATTCTAATGGCGGCGTTCCCGGGTCGCCTCATCTCTTGTTTTGGTGATTTACATTTACCGGCAAGATCGCCCGATTTAACCGTTACAGACTTTTTATGTGGGGTTTTTTGAAGTCCCGTGTTTACGTGAACAAGCCCAAGACCCTAGAAGCCCTCAAGGATAACATTCGACACGAGTTCTCGCCAAAGTGATGAAAAATTACATAAAACGAGCCCGTATAGCAATCAATTGTGATTGCGCCCATTTGGCCGATATCATCTTCTCGACTTGGCCAATAAAATTCTAAAGGTTCCAAACAACATCGGATGACTTCTTTTGGCCCACCTTGTATATCCGCCATAAGTATTAATTTACAACAAAGGTATTCGTTCCTTTAATAACATTCTGCCACTGTTCTCAGCGCGCATCAGTTGTAAACATTCTCTTGAACACAATTAAATTAAATTTAAAATCTTTATAAAATAACTTTTTAATCCTTAACGGAATATGGTTCTAATATTTCTACCATAAAATTTCCCGTTGGACAGTGTTGTTAAGAAATAGAAGGAATGTATACAGCTAAGTTATAAGCAAAACTTATTGTTTTCAAATTACAGTTAAAGAGTTAAAACTGCATAGTTTTCTAAAGCTCAACAGTATTACATTTAGTTTTAATTCTAAAAGATTTTAAGCACTTAAGAGTTTTTTGTTTCTTTTGTTCAATAATATAACAGAGTATTTATATCTATGACCACCATAACACAATAAGAATAAAAGCTTTATTTAACTTAAATTCGTGTAACTTTATTGTATGAACCAATGACGTTTTCTGTTAGATTTAACAAATAAAATTGGGTTTTATAAAAATACATATATTAAGATTAGTATGCGCAATAATAGGATTAAAATATCCAGATTTATACAAGTGCCGATTTAAATCTAAAAAAAACTCTGGGTTAGATAAAAAAGAGAAACTACTGAGAAAGTTGGAGCCAAGAAAACAAGAATCTTTGATAACGATTTTAGAATTATTAAAGCAAACTCTCTTTTAGACAAATAACTAGATGCGTATACATACGTCTGCTAATGTGCTTATTTTTTAAAACCCTAAAATTATTAGAAAATGTCGAAAATCTTAACCTTCTAATATATTTATGTATAAAAGAATGCCGACTAAAATATGAAAACATATTTAAAGTAATGAGTTACAAATCTCTGCCTGAATAAAAATCTAAACTAAACATTTGCCAATGATCGTTTTTACCCTGGTAACTGGTAAGACAAACAACTAATATGTATAAAATTACAACGCTTTTAGTTGTAACTAAAATAACGGTTTTCAAAGACATGAAACTTAAGAAACACTTGACTGTCACACAGCTACGATTGCATGTATGTATGTTTGTATCAGTCTTAAATGCAATTTTCTTTTTTTTTTGTTGTATTTTTAAGCTTTTTACAAATGAAACTAAAACGATAGACAAATAAAAATTTTTTTTACTAAATTTTGTAATATAAAACTAAGAAGAGAAAGAAAAAATTATTTGAATGTTCTTTATTTATTACTACATTACTGTAAAACAATATAATTTCGCTAAGACGAATATAGCGTAAATTGATACATAAACTTTTCAATAAAATTTTTATACATTTGACCAAATTTGCTAATTTTTGGTGAACTTGCCTTTATTCGTTACCGCATCAATGTCAGCAGTTTAAAACATTTAAAAATGCCAAAGTCTTGTTTCAAGCAAATTTGTTTACGTTTTTGGGCTCCACAACTCGAATCATGGCAAATCGGGGCGACTCAAATCGAGAAATTAGCGTAGAGTTACTGCAGTGTTTATAGGATCATTGAGAACGGTTCCACCTATTTCATTATTTTCGCTGGTTATAAAAAGCAATCGGAAAATAGAACGGAATACGCCCACAGCATCTAACAATGGAAATTTTTTGGAAAAACTAAATTCATAAATATATGAATATCTATATAGGGTCTGATCCGTAGTATGTTTTTAATTAATCGGTAATTTTGCTAAAAATTATAAAAATGTGCCGTGTTCGTTTTGTCGCATCTCTTCTGTAGAGGTATGTTTTCATACACACATACACAGCACTACAGTAAATATCACTCTACCCTTGCTAAGTTTACATCAGTAAAATTAAATATTTACATTTAACACTTTTTGCATGCATTAGACAAACTTTTGTGAAAAACTAAACAACTTAATTAATCATTAGTAGTCCATCACATTGGCTGGCATTTTTTAGTTTACCACTTTTAGAAACTGCCAAAAACGTTTAAGCATTTAACTAAACGAAAGACGGGCAGACGTTTAACTGATACGACAGCTAATTTTGTTGATTGCCGAACAATCAATTAAGTAACATGTTTTTATACCCTTCACACAGTGAAAAAGGGTATATATAGGTTTGTCATTCCGTGTGAAATTTCTACAATTTTCATTTCCGACCCCATAAAGTATATATTTTCTGAAAGCTTATGAATAGGGGAGTCGATTAAGCCCTGTCAGTCTGTCCGTGTGTATGTTGAAATCAACTTTTTGAAGCCCCCCGACATAGGTTGGACCCGGGTAAGGTATTAAAATATCAGAAATATTCGGGAGTAGATCGGTATTGAAAATCAGAAACATCGGTACATAAACAACTAAGATATGAGTAAAAACCCACGACCACCTCGATTTTTTTTTCACAAAAACAACATTACAACAACAACATACATACATACAAACGTGTATACTGGTTAGAGAAAACGTGGCATCGAATCCCAACTGAGCCAAAAAAAAATTTTTTTTAATTTTTTTTTAAATTTTTTTTATTTATTTTTTATTTAATATATTATTTATATTTTTATTATTATTTTTTTTTAATTTTTTTTTTTTTTTTTTTTGTTTTATATATGTATATTATATATATAATAATTTTTTTTTTAAATTTTTTTTAATTTTTTTTTAAATTTTTTTTTTTTTTTTCGTTTTTTTAACATACATACGTGTACGTATTTCATATGGGATGAATGGTGATACAAGCAACTGTTATTGCATGACTACACGTTGTGAAGGGTATATAAGATTCGGCATGGCCGAATATAGCACTCTTACTTGTTTTTTCTTCACGGCTTTCTATTATATGCATATTAAAATGAATATCAGTGCGGGAAGACTCTCATCTTTTCGTTTTCTGTTATTCATCAAAAAAGTGCTAAAGAAAACTTTGATAAAATGCATTTATTATTTGGATGGTTGCTTGGCTGGCTGCCTGGTTGAATGGTTGAATTGAATTTGCTCGTACGTTACTGCTTTGGTTGTTGTTTTCTTTGTTGTTGCTGGTTGAATGGTTCATTGGCTGCGTTTTATATAAAAATTGCTTGCAACCAAATGCGGTTTGATTGATATGTCGCCATTAAGTAGCCGTTAATGTCGATTTAATGAGTTGGTTTTATGTATAGGATTTCAAATGTTAGAATATTTTTGCCTCTATCTGCCACTTTTATGTAGTTGTCTCTATGTACATACATATCTGCTAAATGTATTTCATTTCAGCACATACTTTTAGCTAAATTGATTATAAGTTTATTTATGATTGTGTTAAAATTTATTATAATGAACTTTTGTGGTTTTGTAGATTGATTAGATGGGCAAATGCATACATATAAAATTTCAATTACTATCGATTTAGAGGAAAAGAAATCTTATAATAAAAAAAATTTTTCGGCGTTTTTCCGCTTGAGAAATAAAGCAGTTGAAGAGTGCCTTTCTATGAAAGTGCACTTTCTATGTTAGAGCTCCTGCTTAAATTTCAAAACAAATATTGAGTATTTGTTAAATTTATATTTAACTCAATTTGTTTTAATTTGTTTAACTTAAAATTAAGTGCCTGCCTGCTTGTCTGAGTCACTCCAAAAACTATTTCATTTTTTTATTATTAAAACAAATTTAATAGAATTTTGTTAAAAACCCATAAATCATGTGCCTTTAAGTGTTTGTTTAACACCTTTGACACTGTCAATTATATTACAATGGGTTTCAGTTTAAAACAAGTGGACAATTAATTTGTTTTTTCTTTATTTCTGGCACAAAACACAATTGAATCTTGTATCTATTATTTGGTTTTAATAACAACAACAAAAAAATAATAAAAAATAAATTAAAAAATAAATCATTTTAAACCTTGAGAACTATTGGTAAATTAAAGAAAAATATGTAAGTTACTGGGGTTATACAAGTCAAATTTGTTTCTATTAAATACAAATGAAAGATTGCAGCTTTTAGTTGGGAAAATAATTAAAACCCGAACATCACCACACTAATTCTCATTTCAAAAATGCTAATGGAAATAAGTATGAGCAGTCATGACAAATGCTTCAAATATAAATAAATCATAGAGGAGCACCCACACTTCCACTAAGGAGAAATGTATGAAAAGCTACAGGGTGTCGATGTTAATTAAATCGCTTTAACAATTTTTCTATACAAAAACGATGAAACACAAATAAAATAAAAAAACAAATACGATGATAAAAAACGAAACAACTAAATGAAAATATTAAAATATTTAATAAAAAAAATCATATGACCAACATACATATTTCATGTGCAGTACAATCGAAATAAAATAGAAAATAAAAGCGTTCTATGCAAATAAATTGCTCTTACATTCGTATGTCAATACAGTCAGTGTTCGATGCAATCATAAATAACACAAGATAAATTATTAAATAGATTATTGGAAAAGAGTGAAAATAAATACAAAAAAAATCTTGCAAAAGAAAAAAATTAATATTCAAAAATTCAGGCAAATATGCACACAAGTGAACTGTAATGAACTTTAAATAAAATTTTGCAGAAATAAAACAACAACAATATGACAAATATTGTGAAATACATACAACAAGCAGAATGAAGGTGGTGGTGTTTGTATAGTAGTGGTAATGATCGCTAGGAAAATATAATATAAATAAATGCTGAACATGGACCAGCCCCCACAATGTTTTTGTATCCACCAAAAAAAGAAACAAGTAAGAGAGCTATATTCGGCCGTGCCGAATCTTATATACCCTTCACAACGTGTAGTCATGCAATAACAGTAGTTTGTGTCACCATTCATCCCATATGAAATACGCACATACATATAAAAACATACATATATAAAAACATCCCATTGTAAAATTATAAACTCACGTATGTATGTTAAAAAAACAAAAAAAAAAATAAAAAAAAATTTTAAAAAAAAGTTATTATATATATAATATATATAAAACAAAAAAAAAATTAAAAAAAAAAAATAATAAAATTATAAATAATATATTAAATAAAAAATAAAAAAAAAAAATAAAAAAATATTAAAAAAAAAATAATATATATAAAAATAATATAATAATAAAAAAAAACTTAATAAAACACTAACGAGTTTTATTAGAAAATAAGGAAATTGTAGCGACTTGACCTTGAGCCTGTTTTGAAAAAAAAAAAATTTTAAAAAAAATTGAAAAAAAATTTTTTGGCTCAGCTGGGATTCGATGCCACGTTTTCTCTAACCAGTATACATGTTTGTATGTATGTATGTTGTTGTTGTAATGTTGTTTTTGTGAAAAAAAAAATCGAGGTGGTCGTGGGTTTTTGCTCATATCTCAGTTGTTTATGTACAGATGTTTCTGATTTTCAATACCGATCTACTCCCAAATATTTCTGATATTTTAATACCTTACCCGGGTCCAACCTATGTCGGGGGCTTCAAAAAGTTGATTTCAACATACACACGGACAGACTGACAGAGCTTAATCGACTCCCCTTTTTATAAGCTTTCAGAAAATATATACTTTATGGGGTCGGAAATGAAAATTGTAGAAATTTCACACGGAATGACAAACCTATATATACCCTTTTTCACTGTGTGAAGGGTATAAAAATGGTTTGAATGTATGGTCACTCCGTTTGTAACACATGGAAATATTTATTTTAAAACCCATAAATTGTATATTTTATAAGTTCTGGTTTCATTCAAAGACAGTCTTACTAGGTCCGTCCATTTGTCTATCTGTTGAATGCACAATAGAGATCAAAAAGAAAAAGTCCATACATCAAAAATATGTTGTATTGAAAATAGGTTAAATCGGTTATTCTGCCTATAAAGCATCGAATAAATTGCTATTGCGTCTAAACTCAATGGCGCAAAATGATAGAATTTCACAAGAATAATTGTTGATATTTGCTGCCCTAAAAATTATTTAAATCCGTGCATTACGAAAGAATTTATTGATTAACATATATGAAAATTTACACCACACAGTGTCTATTTAAAATATAAAACGTTATAAAACCTTCGAAATTATATATAAGATTCTGAAATTTGGCATGTATAGGTTTTTGGTTAATATTTTTGTTATAACGGAAAATGCAAAAGAAAGATTTTTCCAAAATTTGTTAAATTTCTCAATGGCCAAAGAAATGGAAAAATTTTAAACTCTGTGCATTAATGTCTAGCATAAATACTTTTACACGCGAAAATTTACCCCGAACAGTGTCTATTTAAAATTTAAAACGTCATAAATTCGACAGAGTTAAGGCCCAACTATATTATGCCTTTGCTGGCTTAAGCAAATGTGCGGATACATAAAATTAAATGTATGCAACTATATTATACTTAAGAAACTTTTCGTCAAGTGTCATTTGCTTAAGCAAACAGCGAATCTGATAGTACTTTGCTTACGAAATTTGCTTTTCATTTGATTTGTACACACTGTTGCATTATTTAGTACTTTTTTTTATTAATGTTGTCATTTGTTTTTTAAATTAGTAAAAAAATGTATAAATTTTATAGTTTATGGTAAAATATTTTTACATTTTACACATTAAATAATAATTTTGTGACAATATCAATATATTTAGGAAATACAGAAATAAAACAACTTTTGCAAAAGTACAAATATTTGCAACTAATTATAGTATGTATTTAAGTACAATTAAAAGTACAATATATTCACCGACAAGTCTTCAAAAATTTTCTTAAGTATTTGACAGACTTTTCGTTGATTTTTGACAGTGGCTTAAGCCAGCAAAAGCATGATATAGTTAGGCCTTTAGATGTACAATTCTAAAATTTTGAAAATTTCACCTTTTGATTATTATAGTTGTAATAATGGAAAATGAAGGTGACCCATTAACTTCTCTCGCCTCTCTCCTATTGTTATTGAAAATCGGATTAAGAGTGATGAAACTCACTTTCATTTGAATGACTTTGGTAAAAGCATAACTGTAGCTTTGAAGCCATCAACGTCAATTGCACACTGTTAAGTGTACGCTATAGTGTAGCAATACATTTCAAAAAATATAATTAGATCTTTCTGCTTCGAAATTGAAGATCATATTACTGTAGCCGTAATTGAAAAGCGATATCGATTTACTTATGATAGAAAATTTGTAACGTCTTGCTCTTGAAAACAGACAGTTTTAGCAGGAAGGATCCACTGCCTAAACTGCCCGCGACACAATGACACTTTGAAGTAAAATTTTTGGAGAACAAAATAAATCCAGAAATTTGAAATTAGTCGGCCATTCGCATTTGCCAGATTTGGCAGCACCTGACTTTTTTCTTTGGGGTTGTTTAAAGAAGCAAGTATTTGTTAGCAAATCCGAGACAATCAAGATTAATATTGTTGTAGTTGTTCAAACTCTTTAGCTACAAATTTTGATAGATTTTATAAAAATGCTTTAAAACAAGCCCTTCATTGAAAAGCTAAAATCGGGGTTCAGTGTGACATAATTTTTAATAATTACTATAAAAGAATTTCACTTTAATAGATTTAATTATCTGAAAAAAATATATAAAAACGACAAAGTTGTTAAATTTTTAAACCCCATGGCCATTCCTCTGTTAACGTAACTATTAATTAACCTGGTTCTTCGTTAACGTAATTTTATTAGTTCTTAAATATCGAACCCCTTCTTTTTAAATGTAAAATAAATGTTCATGAAATTTGTAAAAAAAAAAGTATTTGAGATCAAACCACTTATAACAAACATTGGAATTTTGCATTATTTGAGTAAAAACAAAACTGTTGTTCGTATGAAAAATAAATTCATTTATAAATTAATGTGTATGTATGTAGATACTTTACTAAGGAAATGAATACATTTTTGATGAAGGTAAAGAAAAAATAAAAAACTTTTGTTATTTCCATTCACAATTACACTTTAAAATCTGCTTATTTTAACTTTTTCTTTTGGTAAATTTACTAACGAAATACAATTGTTTAAAATAACAATTATTATCTATAGGTTTATTTATTGCTAACATTTAAATTACCAAAATGAATGACAAACGTAACCTCAATGTTAGTAACTCGTTAAAAGTTTATCAATTTTATGAGCGTAAATTCATGCAACTGACAAACTAAAGTGTGAGTTTCATAAATGTAAAAGTGATGTGACAATAAGTTTTGTATACAATACGTAGTCTATGTCCTTGGAATCTACACAAGAAACCTGATATTAAAACTAATGAGACTTTGAAAATTGTGTAATAATCTTTTACAGTACTCTTTTACCAAGTTTGGTGATTTTAGCTACAGTTCTATGTGGGTCAAGGCAAACAATTTTAGTTTTAAAATATTTTGAAATTTAAAGACGTTAGGCTTGAGTTTTAAATATGTAATTTTTTTTTTTTTTTGCTTTTGTGAGAAATTATAGCTTTTTAAAATTTCCCACAAAAAAAAAGGTGCAAATTACGGATAAAATTAATATTTACACTAGATTTAAAATAAGATTTGATCAATAAATCTACAAAAGGAAAAACAAATTCGCGAGTTTTTACGTGGGCAAAATAAAAGTTATGATTTGTTGTCTTTTGACATAACAATCTAAGAAAATTTTCGATATTTATAATTATCATAATAATCAAAGCAAAATCTTCCAGAAATATAGTTTGCAATATTAGCTGAACCCACAAAGTAGTATGTTGCATTGGATCAGAAACAAAACACATTTCTTAATTTGGAAGTAAATCCAATAAACTTCAAGCACCATATTTGAAAAAGCTAAAAATAAAACACATTTTTATTCTTATTGCTCTTATTTGACCTTTATTTTATAAAATTTTCAATTGATTCTTCAAGCTCGAGGTCTTTATAAATATTTGTTGATTTATTTATTATTCAATATTTCGCTACTCCTTTGTGTAGCATCTTCAGGAAAGAAATTGTGTGTTTTTACAAAATTTTATATAATTTTCTAACATAAAAATATTTTATAAACATTAAAAAAATTTTTTTTTTAAAAAACGTAGTATTACAAAAATTAACATAAAAATTATTATATTAAAAATGTAACATAACAAAATATTAACACAAAATATGTATTACTAAATTTAAAGCTTGTGGGAATGTTATTTTTTGTGTATTAAATGCCTATAGTTCTGAGCAACATTATCTGTGTCTGCCTTAAAGTTAATTCTTTGTGTTCCTGGAATATTTATTATCTGTAGCATTTCTAACATATATCTACGTTTGTAATTATGTTCAATGTTTAGAACTGATACATTTTCAAAGTTTGGATAGTGATTCGATTTAGAACAATGTGTTGCCAAAGCCGTTTTTTGTGAATTAATATTGTCTCTATACTTTTGGTCCGATCTATGTCCAGCTATTCTCGTCTTAAGTTTATTCTTTGTCGTACCTATGTAAACCTTATTACAACTCTCATTATCATTACCGTTACAAGGTATTTTATATAATACATTTGACATGTCCCACTTATTTATTCCATCTTTCGTCTTACTAAATAGTCTACCTAATGTATTATATGTCCTATAAGCTATTCCATTTCTATTTAATACACAAAAAATAACATTCCCACAAGCTTTAAATTTAGTAATACATATTTTGTGTTAATATTTTGTTATGTTACATTTTTAATATAATAATTTTTATGTTAATTTTTGTAATACTACGTTTTTAAAAAAAATTTTTTTTTAAATGTTTATAAAATATTTTTATGTTAGAAAATTATATAAAATTTTGTAAAACCACACAATTTCTTTCCTGAAGATGCTACACAAAGGAGTAGCGAAATATTGAATAATAAATAAATCAACAAATATTTATAAAGACCTCGAGCTTGAAGAATCAGTTGAAAAAATTTAATAAAACACATTTTTATACCCTTCACCTGTGGCGCACAAGGGTATGTATAGCTTTGTCATTTTCCTAGTAATTTCTACAATTTTCATTTCCGACCCCATAAAGTATATATTTTCTGAAAGCTTATGAATAGAGGAGTCGATCCTAATCCTAAATGTCTGCCCTGACCGCCTGCCCATCTGTCCGTGTATTGCTTGAAATCATCTTTTAGAAGCAAACATATGTTCCTCAGACCTATGTATGCTATCAGTCTTTTGAAAATATCCAAGAATAAATCGCTATAGAAATTCAGCACAATTGCCCAATAACTTTCTGAGATACGAGTAAATAAACACGACTGCTTCTGTTATTTCCCATATATTTACCACCAAAAGTAAAATTTTTCACTACAAAATGGCGGACAATAAATTTATGTATGAGCCAAATCTGGTATTTTAAAATGTAACTCCTTTAACCCTTACAATATTGGTATCAAATGAAAGGGCTTGACCAGTAGAATAGAGTAAATGATTGAAAAATGTAAAATCCAAGATGGTAATGGAATATAATTTTTGTCAATTCGCTTAATTGTTTAAAACACCATAAGGCTTATCTTTCCTTCACTTTCTTATCACTTTCAGATAATTCTTTGATATTCGTTTGTTATTTGTTGAAAAACGATATTTAGCTTAAATATTCGTAATATAGTAGAAACAATTAGATGGTGTTAAAAATTTGTTAAATCAAGCGAGCTTCATTGTAATGAAATAGTAGGTGTAGATAGATATACTGGTTATCCATTTGGCATTGAACTAAAAATCATTTAAAGACCACCTGTCATTCAGGGTTTATTCAAAAGTTTATGTATTTTAAATATTTTTATGTATCGTATGTTTTACAATCAAAATACAATTACCCTGCAGAAATGAATATGTCACTTTTGCGCTCACCTATAATATAAGACATTCTTAGTTAAAAGTATGTCTTCCTTCGTATTTTATACATGAAAATACGACTATTCTAAAGGGTGATTTTTTATGAATTAAGTTTTTCGCGCTGGCAGCACTGGTTGGTAATTGTGTCCAAACTACATCTGTGAAAGTGAAAAGTGTTCAGTATACTCTGCCATTTCATAATGGAGAAACTCAAAAACGAGCAACGACTGCAAATCGTTGAAATTTATTATCAAAATTCGTGCTCTGTGAGAAATGTTCATCGTTTGTTTTATCGAAAAATTGTGTTCAGCGATGAGGCTCATTTCTGGCTAAATGGATACGTAAACAAGCAAAACTATCGCATCTGGGGTGCAGAACAGCCACATGTCGTACAAGAGTTACCGATGCACGCCGAAAAAGCGACAGTTTTTTGTGGTTTATGGGCTTGTGGCATCATCGGTCAATTTTTCTTCAAAGACGACCTTGGAAGAAACGTTACCGTCAACGGCAAACGATATCGAGCCATGATACGCAACTTTTTTTGTCCTATTGACCGAGTTGGACTTAGTTGATATGTGGTTTCAACAAGACAGTGCCACATGCCATACAGCTCGTGAAACAATGGACATATTGAAGGATGAATTTGGTGAGTAGTTTATCTCTTGAAATGGCACGGTGAGTTGGTCGCCAAGATCATGTGGTTTGACGCCTCTTGACTATTTCTTGTGGAGTTATGTGAAGTCCTGGGTCTATTTGGACAAGCCAAACACGATTGAAGTCTTAGAGTATAACATAACACGTGTTATTCATGAAATACAGGGCCGAAATGCTCCAAAAAGTGAACTTTACGAATGGACCATTTGAACCAGAGTCGCGAGCAACATTTACATAAAGTTATTTTTAAAAAGTAAATGACAAACGCCAATTTATCGATTCCAAAAAAAATTTTTTAATTTATGATGCAAATTTGAGTGTTTTATTAGATTTAAAAAACAACTACGCTTAAAAAATCACGCTTTTTTTAAGCTCCCCATTACTCTAATTAAAATAATAAGCTTTTTAAGTATGTCGGTAAATAATTTATAATTATTTCTGTTTCTGTTATGCTTTTAGGCATTTTTTTTTTGATTTTTACTAGAGTCACTTAAAAATAAAAATAAATAATAATTATAATAAAAACGAAATAACTTATTTGTCTTAATTAGCATATGTCAAAAAAGTTTATTTCACTTCTAAATGTTACTTTTTCTTTGTCTTTTTTGCTTTAAGGTTCCAAAAAGAAGTAAATCAAAATAAGACGTATGCACGTTTTAACTAAAGGTAAGTTTCATAACAGTCTTATGTACATCTCTTTGGAGTTTTTTTTTTAGATATTATTTCTTCTCTCATAAAATATTTTGTATAATTAATGACCACTGTTAAAAAACGTCAAAAGAACGCTTTAAATTGGGTCAAACATTAATTTTGCGTTGCGTTAATGTTCTCCTTTCCCCAATATGACGTTAAAATACACTGGCAAAGAGCCATAAATATGTATTTATGTTTTTATTTATGTATGTACATCTTGTTAAAGTTAAAAATTGGAAAATGAAAAAATACCTGCTAATTTTGTAAATCACCTTATCACACTTTAAAAATATTTCCATGTAAAATGTTTAAAACAGAAGTTCTGTGAAAAATTTCCTTAAGTGAGGGGATGTGATTTATAAATTTCTTATCTCGAGTATTGATTGTTATTGATATTTAGTCTGTAGATACGATTGTGGTAACTCTCCTAACCGAACGTTTTTCCTTATTTTCTAAGGACTAGTCCGATATTTATTTATGGGAAATTATGATTATGGTTTTAAATTGGGAATCCCGGTTCCCACATGGAGCGCACAACATGCCAACTGGGCATAAGTGTATACCTATCATGGGTTTAGGCTTTTAGTGCCCCTCCTTTTCAACCTAACCTAAGCTAACCTTCTAAGGAATGCACACATTATTCGCACAATAAAGTATGTCTTCTGTACCGCATATTATTTCAACAATTGAAAAAGGAGACATATTTATTTTTTTTTCTTCTTCTATTTCTCCCTTAAAGCCAGCTTTTTCATAATTGCATGAGGTGAAAACATGATTATGCTGTTCCTGGTAGGGATGAAATTAACCCTTATTAATTGCAGAAAAGTAACCTACGAATAAAAATAATTACTTCTAGAAGTGCTCTTGAAAGCAGCTAAGCACTAAGTGAGCGATTCAAGAAGCGCTTTTTGTCGAGTCGGTAGCTTTTTTTTTTGTTTTTAAATTTTTGGTTTGTTTTCCATTTTAAGGTTAAACCTATTTAACTTAATTCTGATTATGTTATATTCTTGTCAGTAATTACTTTTCATATAGGAAAACTTTATACAAACAGATATATACTTACTTAAAAGTGGTGTTTTATATTCTAGTTTTATAGTTATTTTTTTAAATTTTAACAGAAGTATAGCTCTTTACTTAAATTAATAAGTAAGAGCACTATTTTCTGCTGTACCGAATTTTGTATACCCACCCCCCAATTATGTGTACTTTTAAAGTACAAAATGTATTATTTCGTTATTAGCAATAATCGCTATGAAATAATCTCTTTATACTAACATATGTATCACTTTCTTTTCATAACTTCAATATGCTAGTAAAATGTTTTCGTTAATTTATTCTTTCAATGAAAGTGGGCGTGTCCATATAGTTTCTGCTAATAAATACAACTTAGAAATTTCAATATAGTCATTTATTCTCCAAAAACTTTTTTCATGGAGAAATTATATGAATTTAATATAAAGCGTTATATGAAAGGTAGGCGGTTAAGTTGGCATATCACCTTCATTTTCTGGCATCACAGTGTCATTTACTAGAAAGGTATATTTGCTAGTTTTTATGTGCTTTTAAATTTCATTAACAGTAGATTACGTGAAAATTGGGCGTTATAGTAGACGTGCCAAAGTAGATTCTTCTAATAAAATCAACTTGTATACTTCAATAAACATTCCTTAATTCTTCCCAAAATCGTTGTCCATAGAGAAATTATATGCATCTAAGATAAAGCGTTATATCGGATGTAGGCTTGTCAACTTAATTTTCAGTTAATGCAAGTCTTTGATCAAAGAGAAAATTTTGCAAAATTTTAAAATCATACATCTAATTTGTCGGTTTTATTACATTTTTAATTTTATATACACTGAAAAAGACACTGTGCAATATAAAATTTAGTACATATTGATCAATAACTCAAGCAATTTTAGGGGTAAGATATTTCTTTTACTCAGAAAATATACAGTTGAAATTTCATGACTCTACGTTAATGCGTTTGGACACAATTGCATTTTATTCGATGTTGGAAGGACACGGTTTTTTCGGCCTACTCTTGCATTACGAGCTGTAACACTCTTCCTAATATTCCGCTACAGCCCATTTTCAACACCATTTTCAATAAACAAACCTAGTGTATAAGTAATATTATGGCAAAATTTGAGCTATTTAGCTTTTTCGGTACGACCTCAATCGTGCTTACAACAGACGGACAGACGGACAGACGGACAGACAGACGGACATAGCTAGATCGTCAAAAAATTAAACCCTGATTCAGAATATATATACTTTATGGGGTCTAATATGGATATTTCGTTGTGTTATAAACGGAATGACAAAATGAATATACCCTCACCATTTTTTTGGTGGCTGGTATAAAAATTTTTAAAATAGATTTTTTAAACTAAATAGTTCATGCTTTAAAATTTTCTAAACATTATGTATGTTGTACGCAGAGAAAAGAGTGTCGCCTGTTAGTACTAGAATTGTTGCAATTTGTTTAATTGTATGTACGTATCTACAGAATTACTTCCCGGTATATCAATGTATAGATATTTCATAATCACACAAAACTTCGATTTGCAAGAATTGAACCATTTGATTTGTAAGTAAGTAATGGGTGTACGAGCACACCCCTGTGACATAATAATTTTCTCATGAGTTTTCACAGGTGCGAACGCGTTAGAGTATCTCATAATTTACCATTTGTTTACAGTTTACACAAAATTAATTAAAAATTTAAATATTTATATATTGAAAGCAAGTAATGTATTCAAACCATAACAAAATATGAATACACATATGCTATTATTTTCTTTTTCAAGTACACACACACACATCAGAAAGAAATATAACAATAACAATATATACAAAATAATCATTAAATATTCAAAAAGTGAATTGTTTATAATGTGTGATTAAAACAGAATAAGTAGAAGAAAAAAAGAACATAAGTGCGGCTGTTGGCCATTACATTTGAAATGACCCTGAACTTTTTGTTATAATTTCTACTTTAAACAAATCAAAAAACACACGCTTTTTGTAAATAAACAATTTTAATAAACAATTTCAAATAAAAAAAAAACGTGACTTTTTGAAAGAAAAAAAATTTAAAAAATTTATGGCGATATAATATATAGTTTTTTATATGCATTTTATCATTTTACCTCTATGTAGAAAAAGGTGTTTAAACATTTAAATGTTTTTAATAGTTTTATATTGCCTTTTTTGCGATTTTTTTTTTCCAAAATTTTGTTTAATTACATTTTATAACGAGTTATGTTTTTATATTCATATTTTTAAACGACAATAAATTTCATTTAAATTGCTGTTAACTTAATGAAAAAAAAAGATTATAAAAGCTAGTAATAATTTCATTTAAACATAAAAACAAATTTTTTGCTGCAATTAAATTTTAGTTGTTTGTTAGTACTTTTTGTTAAATGTTTATAAATATGTATGACAAAAAATTTAAACTTTTCTACCCCGATTAAACAAATACGCTCGAAAAATGTGTAAATCTATATATATAAAAGTGAAACTCTGTGTGTGTGTGTATGTGTTAGCTATAGACCGAAACCGTTAATCCGATCGGACTCAAACTTTGGCAAACTGTTGTGCACATTCCAGGAAGTGTTTATGGGTGGTAAAAAGTGGGCGGGACTACGCCAATAAAAAATAAGTTATAATTTTTAGCTTCTTGCACCTGACCGATTTTTCTGAAATTTTGCACACATATTGAGCTGTCATGACTATACAGTTTCGTAATAAGAAAAGTGAGCAGTGCCACGCCCATAAAAAAAAGTTATAATTTCGAGATACTTGCACTGGATCGATTTTTCGGAAACTTTCCACACATTTTAAGTTGTCATGACTATACAATTTCGTGATAAGAAAAGTGGGCAGCCCATAAAAAAGTTATCATTTTCAGCTTCTTGCACTTGATATTCAATTAAAATTCAGAATGCATTTTTATTCATTAAGGGGCGTAGCAACGCGTGCCGGGCTTAGCTAGTAATCTATAAGACACAAATGCCATCAATTATCAAACCATCAATTAGTTGTTTTTTAAGTTCGAATTTTATAAGAATTGAAAACTGTGCTCTTCATATTTTCGATTGGTTGTTTTAATATAAATTTTTAATTAGTTGTTTTAATATAAATATAATGCAATTGATGATTGCTTATGGGAAGAGGTTTTATACTATTTTCCACTCCCTTTTTTAAGTTTTTAGCCACAATTCAAATTAAAAGGTTTTAAATAATTAATTTTTACTAAATATCTTTATTTATTTTCGTAGTAATATTTAATGGAAAACTTTCTCAAAATAAAAAAAAAAACAGAAAAAATATTAAATCTTTTATATATTATACTATACCGATTTCTTTTTGGATAAGTTGAAGATTTTTAGAAAACCTGTTCAAAAGTGACAACTAATATTTTTAAAAATTTCCAAATATTCTGTATAAAAAAGTTAAGGATTTAACTTTTTTATACCCTTCACCTGTGGTTCCAAGGGCATATATGTTTGTCATTCCGTTTGTAATCTCTATATGTTTTTAAAGCTTATGACAAATTAGACCAGTAATGTCCGTCTGTCTGTGTGTTGTTTAAATCAATTTTAAAAGCCACACATGTACCACAGATCTGTATGTGGTACTCATATTTTGCAAATATTCGGGAAATAATTACTACTGTCCCATAATTTTTTTGTAATGTGAGCAAAAAAATACAACTGCCTCTATTTTATTCCATATTAGTACCACAAAAATCTGCAGTTTTCAGCCCTAAAACAAACTATACAGACGTTTGCCATCTGACGTTTGCTTCTGGACTGTTAATAAAGAAAAAAGTCGGTTGTTAATCGGCAAAGTTATAGGTAAAAACAATTTTCAAAAATATATATATTTTTTAAATATATCAAGTTACTAGAGCTCCTTATTAATTCGTGGACACGATAAAGACACCAAAATATAGTCTCAGATATTACTTATTAGAAAATCTGACAATTCGGAGCGAAACTAACTGAGGTATAAGTGCAAAAATACAAATGATGCGGGTTATTTTGTATTTAAAAACAAAAATTTAAGTTAATCAGAGGAGCCATATGGGTATCAAAAGATAGGGCTTGAATAGTAGAATATAATAAACTATAAACCAATTCAAAGTCCACGATGGCCACCACTACAAAATGGCGTACGATAAATTTATATATGGGTAAGATCTAGTTATTAAAAATTTTCCCACTTCAAGAATCGCAATATTGGTATCAAACGAAAGGGCTCGACCAGTAGAATACAGTAAATTAGAAAAAATGAAAGATAGAGTAATACGACATTCCCTCCCCCACGATATATTGGTATTGAATGAAAGCGTAGAATACAGTAATCTATGAAGAAGTTATAATCCAAGATGGCGCCTTAACCAATATGGCGGAATTTTTTTTTCTTTACTTAACCCCATTGATATGAGTGTCAAAACAAAGGCCTTGTCTAATCTGAATTCAAAATTAAACATATCGTCGGAAAACAATAAGAAAAATGGGTTGTAACATTAAATCTAGGCTAAGCTGCAAGGTGGTCATATCTTCGAACACGTCGGTGAAGGGTATTATCAGCTTCGGTACGGCCGAATATAGCATTCGTACCTGTTTTTATTTCTGTCAAATTCACTACAATGTTTTTAGCGTAATCCCAGAAAAATGTTCTGTCTGGCCGTAGACTGGTTTGTAATTGTCTACAAACCTGCTTAAATATGGCATAACATTTATAAGCAATGCCTTACTTTTCTAGTTCTGCGCTTATTTTAGCGCAGTAAGCATGTGGTGCTATTTATATAGTGAATATAATCTTGCTAATGTTTATTACTCGTCGTAAAATTTATAAGGAATTTATAAATTTCAGTTTTCGTTGCTTAAATTCAAATTAAAATTTTTTTGTAGAGAAATAAATACTATTTATATATAGGAACTTATGTACATATATGTATGTATAGCTTTAAAAAAATTTATTTTATTTTTCTAGGATATATCTTTACTAGACCTATCATTTGGTACTAAATTTGATTACGAAAAATTATTATTACTTTCTACACAATCAAGGGCATAAACGGACAATTTTTTTTCGAAATGAAACGAAATTAAATTAAAATTTTGCAAGTTCTTTATTTTTATTAAAACGCTTGATACTCTACACTCTAGTTTAGTTATGGATATTAATGCCGGTTTCCTATACAAAGTCATATAAATTATTCATCACTTTCAAATGAATATGACGTCAGGTAGTCAATCGCATTAAAAATAATTATCTTCGTTTACATATTTTATATACATATCTTGATGCATGCAACAATGATTTTTTTATTTTGAGGAGACTATTGTTTACCTATGAAAGATATTGGCCTTATTGTTTACCTGTTTCTGTTCCGCTAGAACACAGTTCTACAACTCTTATGCGACATCCCTAAATTTTAAAAATTATATCAATAAAGTAAGGCGACTACTGAACGCACTGGTCGATATTTTGCATTTTTCCTAAGGTCAATGGCCATCGGAACAAAAAAGTCTTTATCTTGTGGCAGTAACATCGGTATATCAGATATTAATGTGCGACTGTAGACACAAATTAATAACAAAAAAAGGGCGACATCTAGCTACCTTGCACTTTATGCACAATTTTTATATTATTTGCAACAAAAAAAAAATATTTATATAACAACCAATCATTGAAATAATGCATACGTTGTAGACAATTCCACATTAAATTAATACTTTTAATGAAATTAAATATTAATTAGTAGTATTTTTCACACCTTAAACCTCAAACCTAGATATTCAAATTAAATAATAATCTGGCGCATAAGACTTTACACCAAATTACACATGCACTCCTCTATACCCACTGCGATAAAAAAACAAGTAAGAGCACTATATTCGGCTGTGCCGAATCTTTTATACCCACCACCAATTTTGTGTACATTTAAAGCACAATAATTATTATTTTGTTAATGGCTTGGAATAATCTCTTTATAATAAAATATACATCTCTTTCTTTGTAGAGGGTGGTTAAATTTTAAATTTAAAACAGAGGCCGAATTACGGCACTCGAACGTGATCGAAATTTGAAAACTCTTTTTAGAATCTATATACCTAAAGCATACTCGATCGTTCGAGTAAAATTTCGATCGATATCGAATGCCGTAATTCGGCCCCAGGTCTGTATAAAATGTTAGAACATCTATGAATGCCTTCTAAATTCGTTAAATGAGAAGCATTGCTGTTTATCGCGATAGTGTGGCAAAAAAACAGTCAACTTCGACTCATCATTGTGCCAAACAATTGAGCATCAGCAATGTTATTTAAAATTTGGACTATCGGATCGAGGTGTGCCGTTGAGGTCGCGGGGCCATTCGGCCGATATTTTGTTTCATACATAATTGAACCATACAAATATTATCATTAAAAAAGAAATGATAATAATTTCCTAAATAATTTGTGTTTTATTCAAAATCAACAGGCCCTTAAAATTTAACCACCCTTTATAACTTGGATATGCTGGTAAAATGTTTTCGTAAATTAAGTGTTTCAGTGAAAATGGGCGTTAAAATAAGCGTGTCAATAAAATTTCTGCTAATAAATACAACTTAGATATTTCAATATAGTCCGTAATTCTTCCAAAATATTTATTCATTGAGAAATTATATGAATTTGAAATAAAGCATTATATAGGATGTGGGCGTAAGAGTGGGCGTGTCACCTAAATTTTCTGGCATAACAATAACATTGACTAGAAGGCTTTCCGTAGCAAATTTTATCATCATACCTCTAATTTTGTCGGTTTTATAAATTTAAATTTCATTAACAGTAAATAACGTGGAAAGTGAGCGTTATAGTAGGTGTGTTATTTATGCTAATAAATACAACTTAGATATTTCAATAAAGTCCTTTATTATTCGATTTATAGAGAAATTATAAGAATTTGAGAGAAAACGTTGTATGGGAGGTTGGCGTGTCACATTTATTTTCCGTCAGAAGAAAGCCTTTGACCAAAAAGCAATTCCTGCAAAATTTCAGAATCGTAGATCTAAATTTGTCACTCTTATTAGGTTTAAAATTTTTAACATATTGGAAAATACACTGCGCGGTATAAATTTTCGTACATTTTGATCTCTAACTCCCTTCCTAATACATGCATTTAGGCAATTTTTCTTTCTTCCTTATACTCCGATTTAGCCAATTTTCTATTCCAAACAAACCTTGTGTATAAGACATATTCTGGCAAAATTTGAGCCCACTAGCTTTTTCGATGGGACCTCTATCGCGCTTTTAACAGACGGACGGACATAGCTAGATCGTCGTCAAATAAAACCCCGATTAAGAATATACATACCATTTTTTTGGTGGCGGTTATAAAAACTCAAATACTTCAAAAAAACACATTACAAAAAAATTTATTTAGCTCTTTTACTAAAATTTTGCAAAAAATATTTGACCTTGTGTCACAAAACTTGGTCTGCTGATCACGGTCGGATCGTAACGGGTATAAAATGGGGTATAGAGGTATAGAGGAGAGTTTTATCTACTAAATGGTGCTAATTTCTTTTTGTTATCTTATGTTTTCTAGAAGTTATGGTGTATTAAAAAAAGGAATTTAGGAAAATTTAGACCTAAAGATAAAAAAAAAATTATTTCTAAACATTATAAACAATTTATTTTCATGTATTAATGGCTAACAAATTTTAAAATTATACAAAACTTATTTCGTTTAAAAATCTTCTAAAAGTAAAATGTTATAGAACTTTAAAAATCAAAATCTTACTAATAAATTTCCTGTTTTAGCAAAATGCTGAGCATGTCTATTTTGAATCACCCTGTGGCCCTTAAAATTTAACCACCCTTTACAAAAAAATAGATAGATAAAAAAAAAATTTGTTAAAATATGTATTTTAAATATTCAAATACTTATTTTAAATCTACTGAAGCAAATTTTTTTAAAATATTTTTAAATCTTAAACCTCATAAGACTGTGTGTACAACTATATGTAAAGTTGGGCACAAATCATTACTCTAGTTAGTTTTTGTCAACAAACTTCGGTCATTTTCGTTTTCACAAACCCCTATAAATTCCTTTGTAGTTTGTGCAAAAAAATGTTACTAAAGTCATCTAGTGTTCTACGTGATGTTTAGCAAAGACATCATCCTCAGTGTTTGCAAAATGTAGTGGCGCCTTCAACAGATGTCGCCATCTGCAATGAATAAATGCTAATGAATATGACTAACATATTTTTATAAAAATTTAAAAAAAAGTGGGCGTGGCACATTTATTTTCCGTTATAACGAAGACTTTGACCAAAAAACCATGTTTGCAAAATTTCAGAACCGTACATATAGTTTTGTCAGTTTTATTACGTTTTAAACTTTAAATATACACTGAGCGGTATAAATTTTCGTACATTTTGACCTATAACTCCTTTTCTAATGCATAGATTTAAGCAATTTTTGGGGAGAAATATTCTTTTGGCTCGAGAAATATATATTCGAAATTTCATGACTCTACGTTTATGCGTTTGGACACAATTCCTTTTTTTTCGATGTTTGAAGGACACGGTTTTTTCGACCTATTCTTGCTTTACGAGCTATAACTCTCTTTCTAATATTCCGATTTAGCCCATTTTCAATACCAAACAAACCTTGTCTATTAGAAAGATTCTGGCAAAATTTGAGCCCTTTAGCTTTTTCGGTGCGACCTCTATCGTGCTTTCAACAGACGGACAGACGGACAGACGGACAGACGGACAGACGGACGGACATAGCTAGATCGTCATCAAATCAAACCCCGATTCAGAATATATATACTTTATGGGGTCTAAAATGGATATTTCGATGTGTTACAAACGGAATGACAAAATGAATATACCCCCACCATTTTTTTGGTGGCGGGTATAATAACTGGACACTAATTAAATACTTTGACTCATTAACAAATGATTATTTAAATAACAGTATAAATTGCAAATAAAAAATTTATAACGTCACATTAAATATTCACTTACACAATCACACGAAACATAAACATACATACATGTGTGCATACATAAGTATTTGAACATGTACTAATGATTTAAATGAATGAATGATACTTCTGCATAAAATATACTCTTATACGAGTAGTATGTGTATGACTATCTACAAATCAGGGATGGTAAATTTGGTGCAATGTTAATTTTATTAGTACAAGTTCAAAAATGTATTCATGAATAAATAAAATAAAAAAGCATTTTATTTATATAAACTCACTCAGATATTGCTTTTATAGTACTTTACTTATTTCTTATAAAGGTGTAATACACACACTTATAAAGGTGTGATACACCTTTATTATCAAACACACTTTGATATGCACTTTACAAGCTCTACTGTAATACTGATCATGTTAGCTGTGTTGTTCGGCTATTTATAGTAACATAGTGGTGTTCGGTAACATTCGACAAAGTTCTCGTATGTACACACTAGTTCATTCTGTAAATTACTCGATAGCCGTTACATTTAAATAAAGACGTAATGTTAATGTTAAGTAATATGCAGGAATAATAAATGTGCCTAAGAGTATGCTGCACATAATAACTCACCTCGGCTGCATATAACTTAACATTATGTTCGAACAACCAGCGAACCGAACGAAATGTTCAATGTACATAAATAAACTAATACAAACAAAACTACTGTAACTTACACTACTGTAAATATAACTAAAATTAAATTATAATGTAAATTAAGCTATTTAAAATAAATCCGTAACAATAAATTTGTCAAAATATCATCTAGCACAAGCTGATAGGCACGGTTGTAAAATTTTTCTTTAAGTCTTTATTGTCAAAACATTATTTACAAATCGCCAAAAATCAAAGGAATAAAATTTTATTACTTTTTAAAAAATGAAAACACCGCCAAATTTTTATGTGTAAAATTTTGTTTTTTTTTTTTCAATAAATAAATAATGTCATATCAATAACAAACATTGAAGCTCCAGACGTTATTCAGTGGACATTCTATTCAATACAAAATGACCGTGACTATGATGATGATTTTTGTCTCTTAGCACATAGATTCGACCATACAGAGAACAAACTGAAAATAAACATCACCAACACCAATTTATTAACCCTAAATAATAACACCATAGAATCTTTCTGTTACCTAGGCTGCATAATTACAACGAAAAGCGGTGCAAACGAATCAACAAGGCCCGTCCTACCATACATAATTTAAAAAAAGTGTGGGTTTAATTTGAGATATCAACACAGGTGACGAGTTCCTAATATCTTTCTTCTTTTCATATTGGCTTTTAGCTATAAACATTTTTTTAGAGTATAATTGCATATATTTAGGAAACTATTTACATTTACGCGGCTCATGTCTTTTATATATAAAGTTTACGCAATAGCTATGAACTGGAAGCTTTTGTTATTCTTTTTCCATATTAAAACAACTGCTACAATATCCTGATGCTAGGGTTACAATTCTGGCACTTTAAAACACTAAAATAAAAAGATAGTAACAATGCAGCTAAAACTAACACCCTGATGTATAAATAATGAAATGTATTGATTTTATTTAGAAGAAAACATTTTTTAATTTAAAAAAATCTAGCCAAAAGAAACGTTAGCAAATCTAAATGAAATCGTCATATCTGACAGTCCTGCTGATAGGTTGTCTCCAATTTTGCAAACGTTCATTCCTTAATCAATTTAAAATTGTGCTGTTAAAACACCATACATGTGTTGAGTCTTCTATTCTACCACCATAACCACAGTCAGAAAAGCGATTCTATAAAAAGCGAACACTTCGAAATTTTATCATAGAATTAAGTAAATAAATATATTTGGTTCATTCGCAAGAAGTCCTCGGTGTCGTTTTGTCATATATTCATATTATCCCAAAAACTTTAAGTTATTAAAAAGTTATTTTTTAGAACTTTTTAAAATTTTGCAAAAATTATGACAATACGACACCTTAAGACACCTTGTGTGATTTACATAAATAACAGAATTCGCCATCTCTGCTATGTCAGTGTGTATAAGTTTTTAACCAAAACTGGGTTCATATGTGAGAGAGAGCATTCACAAAAAAAAAAAAAAATGCTGATAGTGTCAGAACCTGTCAGCTATTCCAAAATTTATGTGACAAAAAATATAAATAAAAAATAAAATAAACAAGTAGCGAATTGTTATTTCACAAAAACAATATTTATAGTCATTTTTGAAAACAATAAAGTACATACTACATGTGATAACAATGTATTTATTTCGTATGTTTTTATTTTAACCGCAAGTACCATCAAAAATTCCATTTCTTGTCAAAATCATGCTTAATTTTTTTTTTGTTTTTTTTTTTTTGTTTCATAGTTTCCTGTGTAAGTCAAACACCCCTGATCTGGTGGTGTACAATTCAGTGGGTGGAGGAGATATGTGGCAAATATTTAAGTCTGTAACATCTAGTGTATTATTATTAATTCAGATTTGGATTAACTTTAGGTATACATACGTACCTCATTATTTTGCAGAGAATTCATTCATAAGTGGATGCTAGAAAAGATAAAAATAAAATTAATTTAATTAATTTATTTAAATATGTATTTGTTTTATAAATTCAAAAAATATTCAAGAATTTTGTTAGTTTTGGTTGGAAATTTAGAAAAATATGTAAATTATAACAGCCGTACCAAAAAAAAGAGCGTTAAGCGTAAGACGTTTTTTTATGTGTTTTATTATTGAGGCAGAAAAAAGCTTCAACGCCTAAGGGTCTAATTTGGGTATAGCTGTGACTTAACTTGCTCAAGCCAAATCAAGATACAGCTTCTACCAAAATTCTTTCAGAGCTAAACTAAACAGACGCAGATTTAGTGATAAGAAAAATGTACGCATATAATTTCAAAACCATGGCACAGAAATTAGAGATAGCTGCATATAATATTATTTATTTTGCATATGTATTTCTAATGGGGCCAAAATAGATTATCACGAGTTCAAAAAACTTTAAGACCTTGCATATCCGCAAATATTAAACGAATTTTATATCCTCTACTACC
Source organism: Phyto melanocephala (assembly GCA_941918925.1). Taxonomy (NCBI): domain Eukaryota; kingdom Metazoa; phylum Arthropoda; class Insecta; order Diptera; family Rhinophoridae; genus Phyto; species Phyto melanocephala. The sequence goes on from OW799234.1 coordinate 109,972,397, forward strand.
GCCAGTAGTAACAGATGTGTAAAGATTTTGGTCAGTAGTTGCCATAATGGCCTTATCTTATTGTTGTCTAGTACGGCGGTGAAACAATTTAGTAATTTAGAGTTTGTAGTATATATTCTCTTATTGCGTTCTATGTTATCAAATAGCAACCAAACTGTATACAGTTGATGGCAGACACAAGTAAACTTCCAGCCAACACTCAAGTACCACGAGCAATTACCAAAACATTCTTTTGAAAGGCAAAAGCATACAGACGGAAATCGTTGGTTAAACTCCATCGCGTACTTAAGCATCGGTCTTCTTTAGATTCACCAGTAATCAGTTAGATTAACACCCAAAATTTTTTTGCGCGCTGCAACTAAATTCCCTGACAACAACCTTTTTCTGTTAAGTTTACTTTTTCACCAAGGTAAGATGCCCTGGGGATATGGCCAGTGCATATAGTGTATAAATAATTAATAAAATTGTTTAACGTTTACACTTAATCCATAAGTAAATGACTACCGAGAACTGTGACCAAATAATTTAATATTTATTCATAAATATTGTTTTAATGTGGTATTGGCAATTCTCAAATTTTGCAGCTATCACATATATTTATTCCGGTTATAAAAAAGAAGCGCTTTACGAACGAACCACGCGATAAAAGTGTAAAATTTTTTTTATAAAAGTTATACTGAAACCGCTTGCAGTGACTAAGCGGCATTCGTAACAGAATCATCTTGACAACATATTGGTTGATCTTGCTATCTGCTACATCGAACATAAAACAATCTATCAAAATATCTCAGAAAAATTTGTAAAAACAAAATTAACAAAAATAGTCTGCCATTAGAGCTGTAAGATCCATTTAATGGATTTTTTACCCCATATTTAATCAAAACATGTACTCTCCCGACGCCACCTCGATTACGAACTTTTACGTAGTTAACTGTAGTCTACTAGTCAAGCGCTTTCATTTAATACATATACTGATGGGGTTAAAAAAATTTGTTCCGCCATTTTGTTTTAGGCGCCATCTGGGATTTTTTAATAATTCACTGTATTCTACTGAACAATCCATTTGATTCCATTATTAAAAGGGGCAGAAGGAGTAACATTTTAAAATATAATATTTGGTCCATATATAAATTTATTGTTCTCCATTTTGAAGTAGCGGCCATCGTGAATTTCAATCTTTTTTATAGTGCCTTATATTGCGTTAGTAAAGTCCTTTCAGATGATATCAATATTGGCTCTCTCTGCTGTCTAGAAGCTAAAAAAATTGGTTTTCGTTTGTAAATTTTTGGAATATATATTTTAAAAAAAATTTTTTTGCCTATAACTTTACCAATTAGAGCCGAATTCATCTAAAAATTTTATATTTCTAGAAGCATATTGTATTTACAAATAGTGACAAAAATACCTATAAATTATTCTATGGCTAAAAGATTTTAATTTTGTTTGTAAAAATATGCGAAAAAACAGTGGTAGTCGCGTTTATTTGCTCATATCTCAGAAAGTTATGGGGTGATTGTGCTGAGTTACAATAGCGATTTATTCCCGGATATTTCTAAAAGATTGATACCATACACAGATCTGAGGCTTCTAAAATTTATATTCAACCAACACACGGACAGACGTAAATAGCTTAATCGACTCCTCTTTTCAAAAACTTTTAAAAAATATATACTTCATGGGGTCAGAAATGAAAATTGTCGAAATTACAAACGGAATGATCCTTGTGCACCACAGGTAAAAGGGTATAATTACAACTATCAAAATAATTCATGCCTTTATTTCAAAACCAAAAAGTGAACTCTTACTGATACATCCTTTGCATATATAAAAACCTTGCTTTTCGCATGCACTTGTTTTTCTCGAAAAATTCAGAACTGATTTTACAGTGCAATCATATATCTTTAGAATTTGTTCAGCCATGTAAAATTGTTATTAACTACAGATAGGGCTGCAAAAAAAATTAATTTAATCCAGGTATGTAAATATATAACATATATGCCCGTATATATAGCAACCGTGTTGGTGAGATCGTTTTAAAGTACAGTGACACGAAATATTAAGCTCACAGATTTTCATTAAAATTTAATGTCGAAAAGTATTTTTGGTTGGTTGTAAAAAAATTTTTAATACTGCACTTTATACTGAATTTGGCATTTTTAGATTTTCATTGAAATTTGAACACAAGAAATTGTAAACATTGAATTTATTATATTTGTACTTGGAAAAATGGGAACAAGTTCAATATATTCTGCTATTTTAAATTTAGAAATTTGACTTTAAAAAAATAAAATATTTTCTTAATTCCATCACAATTTTTTTACGCACTGTATTTTATAAACTATCATCTCAGCCTCTAAACATATGCACTCGCCGCTGTCTTTTAGATTAATAAATTAAAGAGCATTAAAATAAATGACGTGCGGCTTACAAACGATTATTTGATGAAATGGGCACCTTCATATAGAACATAGACAGCTTTAAGGAGAAGGGTTATTTAGGAATTAAAGCAAATGTTATTTGAACTTAACTGCAAAGTTTGTCAAAAATTCATTTGTATGTTTTGGCCTCCAAATACTAATTCATTGTAGCAAAACAGAATTATTTGAGTTAACGACACAGCATTACAAGCGATATTTTCGCAAGTATGGTTTAGAGCTTTGCTTTATTTCAAAAACTGATATTAAAATCAATTTTTGTTTTCTGTTTAACATTAAAAATAGTTTTTCCCACATAGGTGTACTTTTTAAAGAAAAGCTCCACCCAAAATTTTTAAACATTTAGTTGGTTGTCATTTTTTTTTTTCATTATTATTTGCAAAGTTATTTACAGTAACTTATTATTATTGTTTAATCAAAATACATTTTTTTTTATTTCAAACACTTGTCGAGAAGAAAAATTATTTTTAAGTTGATCTGTGATTGACAGCCGCAAACAAAGAAATATTTTTATAATTATTGTCTCATTGTCAGCAGACTTATGACTAACTTGAGTTAGCTTTATGAACTCTATAACAAATATTTTTAATTATACAGTCGTTAGAGAAATAATACACGGTATAGCATATAGTAATTAGAAATTAAATAATTATTTTATTATTTTCACATATAATATTCCAACTAAAGCTGGAGCTGTCCATTATGCATACAATTTTGTAAAATTAGAATTTGTTGAAATCCTTTTAATAATCATTGTGACTTAATCGAAAAAATACTTGTATTATTTTTCTAAATGAATTTAGCAAATATTTTCCCTTATTCTATTTTGTCCTAATATGCCTTATAAAAGCGTAGGGACCCTAAGGGTATTTACGGAATTTTAATTACTATTTAAATACATATTACAAAATTTACATTCGTATGTATGCAGATATGTTTGCATATAAAGGGTGGTTAAATTTAAAAGGCCAATGTTGATTTTGAATAAAACACAAATTATGTATTAAGAAAATTATTGTCATTTTTTTTTAATTATGATAATATTTGTATGGTTCAATTATGTATGGAACAACATATCGGCAAAATGGCCTCCCAGACCTCGGCGGCACTTCTCCATCCGATGGTCCAAATTTTCAATCACAATGTTGATATTCAATTATTGGCCACCCTGATGAGTCGAGGTTGACTGCTCTTTTGCCACACTATCGCGAAGTACAGCAAAGTTTTCCGTTCAACGAACTAAGAAGGCATTCAAAAATGTTTTCACATTTTATACAGAGCTGTTGTGCTGAAATTTAAATATTTTTCAAAATTCCTTTGATTGTGGACGAATTTGAACGATTATGTTGACAAAAAGAATCACGAAGTGCACGAAATGCATTTTGATTTGGACGTCGATTTTCATAATAAGCCTGAATAATTTTAACGCGGTGCTCGATTGCGTATTTTTTCATGGTTTAAATTGAGTTAGTCTGAAATTGAGAAATGTCAAATGAAATGCAGAAAAAATAAACTTGACGTTTAGATGCGGTTCATACTCAACATCGATCCTTAAAATTAAAATACCCTTTACTTACCAATGGCAAGAAAAATACTTGACCCAATAAAACAGTATATTTTTATAAATAATAAATGACTATGGTGTCAATAATACTTTTCATTATTTACAAACGAATACCCTCACACATCGAAATACATACAATTATATCGTCAGCACATGATGACCAGCGACAAACCGACAACTGAAACTATAAATATTGATGCATATGTACATACACATATGTATATTGATGTGTTAATGTCTATCTGTTCTTCTGTCTCAGCACTCTGTAAATTCATGACTATTTACTCATCTTTATTAAATGAATTATCAATCATCAACATCAAAAAATAAATAGAAAAATGAATTAAAAAAAAAAAGAGAAATAATGATGTATAGAGGGACACAGCAGCAGTTGTATGTAGTAGTTTATATAAATGTATAAACGAGGGTTAACACCTATGTTTTACAATACACAGATTTGTATTTGGATATAAAAGATTATATTTTATACGCTTAGATACGTTAATGGAATGAAATTAATTAATAATAATTTGTATTAAATTAAGATGTTTTTTAAACTGCATTTTTATTTTAATATAACAAACCTACATAGAATAGAATGTCGGACAAAAGATCTTCACAGCAGACAAAATTACTGGCAATTAATATGTGCCACATAACTAAAGAGAATTGTTAAAAGCTTGATACTTTAATCTGGGATATGTAGAAATTTTTCAATTAACCCATAAGAGTATAAACTCATTTTTAAAGTGCTTATTCATCCTACAAACTTAGGAAAAACAAAGTTTGAAACCAGCCCGCTCTATTTTAGAGAAATTTCCATTGACATTCAATTATACAAAATCAAATAAAAGTATAAACCCTGGTTCTTTTAAAGCTTAATCGAAATTAAGAGTTTTGCAAACAAATTTACATAGTCCCTTTTATTTGAAAAAAAAATAATAAAAAGAAAATATTATGTCAACATGCAAATGGCATGACATTAATGAAATACAGATATCTAAACAAATAAGTTCAAAATGTGCAACACATTTGTCGGCTGCAAAAAATAACACAAAGAAACAAACTTATAAACAAGACTCTGTAATAGAACATACGCAGCTAGTGTAAAAAAGTAAATATATTCGAAAAACAAATGTTCAGAAAATGTTTCTGAATATAATGTGTAAACAGTGATATGTGTCTGTAAAAGTATTGCTTACAGTGAGAGCAACAAGTGACAGTACAGTTCTTTTATATCACATGATTTATTGATAACTACATTCTAATGTTGTGCCAATCTAATGGACTTCTTCCTTGCAAATATAAAAGATATGTATTGAAGTTTTTTTTATATATAAATAGATGTGGCTTTATTTTAACATCGGTACTCTAGGAGAGGATTAATGTACAAACCCTTGTATCATTAAAAAAAAAACTCAAGAATGGCACTTCTATGATGATATGGTTAAAATTAGCTGGAAATTTAATTATTCCCAGCAAAATTGATTTCCTAACCTAAGTTTTCCCTTAAAGATTTTTGTTTATGTATTTAGAACATTAGACCAAGTACCATAATAATTGTTATTCACTGTATATATGGCCTGGGAATAGAATTATAATGTGACATACACAATCACAGGCGATACTCTGTATTAGTAGTTATCAGCAGAACTCAAAATAATCAATACTACACATTGAAATTGTAAATATTTAAATGGCCCATAAATGATGCAAAGAAGAAAAAAAAACACACTCAAACTACGAGTTTAGCAAATATTTATTTGTAAATGTATGAGTGTCAAAGCAGCGCTTTCTGATGCAAAAGATTAAACAGCAAAAATTAATTATTTTCTATTAAGAATAAAAATTTGTTATACAAGTTAATGAAATTTTCTTAGGAATTAATAAATGATTTTGCAAAAAAACACTAATGAGAAGAGGTTTGTTAATCAAGATTTTAAATTACAACTTTTATATAATTTAGTGAACTATTTATACTGATGGTATTCGTTGCAATATGCATAGCAAGTACGGATTCAGCTTACACGTTTTAGGTTTTCATAAAAATATATGAAATGTTTGTTTTATGTCTGACAAATAAGGTTTTGGTAAATATCCTTCAATATTTCCTTAAAAAGTTAGTACGCTTAAAAATTAGATTTTATAACCAGTGATGCCAGAACTTGATTAGTAAAAATGGCTATAAATTCTACAAAAAAAATGCTTAAAAACTAGCTTAAAAAAGAGCCGTTAAGACTTTTAAATAGAAAGTCTTCAATATTTGAAGAAAAAAATTATTAAAATTTATTTTTAAATAAAAATAATAAAATTTAAGACCGTTCCTTATGGGAATCCAAACGGGATGAGTTTGCCTCCCCAGTTCCAAACTACTGTAATATACTCAATATATCTTTGACTTATTAAAAGGAACGAGAATTGTTATTATCATTAGCATCTATCTCGCTATTATTGTCATTAAAACTTTCTTTAGATCCTATCGATTTAAAATAATTATGTGGTACTTCATATTGATAACAGCATTTATCAATCCTTTTTAAGCCGTATCTTAAAAAAATAATATATAAAAAATTAAATATTGGTTTTTAGAAAGAAACCAAACACTCTTCAACCGTTATAAGTCAATATTGACATAGTCATTCATGACATAGGACTTGATTTAGTAAGAAAGTGCTCGAAAATTGGGTTCATCGAAATCGTTCCTGCAGAGAAAGTCGTGGAGGCCATTTGAATGACGTTTTATTTAGAACTTAATTGTATACTTCACACTCAATAAACAATAAGTGTGTTTCTTTTAAAAGAAATCATATCACTCTTATTGAAAAACCTTTTACATAGCTAATGTAGTCTCCTGTTGTTGTAGCTTAAAATTCACTGGAATAAAAGGTAAAAGCTTGGTATTGATAATATATCCAACTGCATTTATATGTTTTTTTTTTTTTTTTGTTTTACAAAAAGCCTTTTCGGGATTTTCAAATTCTGTAACCCATTTTTTTAACTTTGGGTGGAATAACCATTCCTTCCTAAACTTCTGGGAATATTTTTTACTAATTTTTTGTTTATTTTTCTTAAATTTCTACAGTTGACTCGCGGTAACAAAAACACTGCCTTACGTGCACACCGGTTAAGATGAACATAATTTTTTTTACATTGACTACTCTGTAGCGTGAACACAGTGAGAAAGTTTTATAACGTGAACAAATTTGTCGATTATCTAAATCGTTTTCAGAAAACGGGGTATCCCCGTAAATGATTGCACAGGTTTAGTTTAGTGCATAATCTTGGGCCGTATTCATACAAAATATTTTAGGTTTATTGAAGGCTTATTTGACAAATTTCTCTACAACATCTGTCAAATAAGCCTTTAATAAACCTAAAATATTTTTTATGAATACGGCTCCTTATCTTTTAGAAATTTTGAATTTCCTACAATTGCTCCAAATCGTAATCGATGACAGCTGCCATTTTTGAAAATTGGTTTAACTATTAATGGACGCTTTTGGCTATTTAAATTCAACTTGGCAAAATGCTGGCTGAACATTTTTAGCACTTTAGGAGATAAAGAAGACTGTGAAGAGGATATCACGTTAGCTTTTTCGAGAGAAAGAATTTGTTAAGCAATTAAAATTTAAAAGTTGAAAGATAATCCAAAAAAAGGAAACACATTTTTTTAATTAATTTTAACGTACTTCTTTTTTTTCTTAACAAAACATATGTTCATAACAATCCGAAATACAAAAAAATATATGTGAATTTGAGTTAAATAACATGTCCATATTATTTAGAAATTTTAAAGAGTTATACCTTCGTCAACATGAACAACTTTGCAAACGTGAACACGCTCGGTTTTAAATAGTTCACGTTAACGCGAGTCTATTGTATTGGTCTGGGTATACAAATTTGGTGCAGCCGAATATAACACTCTTCGTTCTGTATTGTCAGTAATTGCGTAAAAATATGATAACATTACAACACACATAAATATTTTATTATCCATTACAACTTTTACCATTGACGTAGCTAAAAATTTTTTCTGAGGAGGCAAAAATATAAACAAATTTTTTCTTGAAATCTTAAACAGAGTTAATTTATGTATTTATATCAAATTTAAATAGTTAATTTTTTAAATTCATCAATTTATTTATTCATCCATCAGAATGATGTATTTCCAATGGCTTTTACCCTTTAGAAATAATGCTAAGGACGAAGCATGCTTGTAAAGGAGAAATCAAAAGTTTTTCACTTACAAATTAGCCTATTGGAGAAATGAAATTCGTATGGCCAGTTCCCACTTTAAAGCATTTTTTAAAGCTTATAACAGTTGCCCAATTCACAACCTATTGTAGAGGTTGTATGTAGTAATTTGAGTACTCATTTTTTCATAATTTTACTTATGTTTTTAGAATGTCTCAGAAATACATAATAACTGAAAAAGTAGTTACTATCGCCATTTTTCTTCAATATATAGAAGTGAATTTCTTACAGCCTACGACTTATACGACAAGTTGTTAATTGATCAATAATATAAATAAACATCTTACACATAGGGTGTTTCTAATTCCTCTCTTACAAACCTGCTTGGTATTTGAATAACTTGTACAATTTTTAGGTAATTTTTTTCACTTTTTCTGCTTCGTCACTTTGATTTTAAAATTTAATGTTAGTGCCTCGAAAAAATCGATTTTTTTTACTGGGTAGTTACTGCAAACAAATTGTATGTATTCTTGCTTTTTTTTACGTTTTTTAAGTCACGAAGACCAAGTGCTTGAATTTCATAATTTAATGTTTATGTTTTATGAAACCCTTTATATTGTTGTTCTCCAAAAATAATTTAATTTACAAAATTTAAAAATATTTAAAATTATCAATAACTTTAAAATGTAAAGTAAAAAATAACAATTGTAAAGCATTCAAATAATGGTAGTTTTTAATAATATTTTTGTATTTTCCCAACCGGTTTGCTTGTATAACACCAATAGATTTCGGTGAGCTTAAGTAAACCAAGCCTGCTGACAGGCCCTTGTTTTAAAAATCTTGGTAACTTTATTTAATTTATATAAAAGTTTGTTATAGATGATCGTCTCATACTTAAAACAAAACTAATAATAATTATGGGAATAGAAGAATGACAGACAAAGTATAGTCCTTCAATTGATGTTCAAAATCTGCAAATAACACAAGCTATGAAACAACACCTTGCAATTCCATATCCCTTCAGATAATTTGTTTAAATTAAAAAATTTTACAAATAAGAAATTTACAAATTTTTATATTTTTTGCTGGGTTATCTGTGTTTTTATTTTGCTTAAAATTTTGTATGAACGTAACAAAAAATTCCATGCTAATTAAAAAAAAATCATCTTTTTATATTAAAGTCTATAAAAAAGTTACAGCACTCAGTAATTTTTTAAGTCTCACGTCATTTTCTTTTTTTTTTCATTTTATATTTTATTTATTTATTTTTATTTAAGGTCTTAATATACACTTGTTTTGTGGATTTTCGAATAATCAATCGTTGTTTTAATAAAATATTTTTATGCACATTGGCGACGTCTGGCTATATGCAAGTATATTTGTTGTTGTTGGAAAAGTTTACTTGAGTATTTTGTTCGCGGCTCTAAAATAAGTTGAAGTCAATTCTTGAAAACTAAATGCAGATGTAAAAAAACAATAAACACAAATAGTTGAACTTCTTATTTTAAAATATTTTTCTTATTTTTTGTCTGAATTTAATACAAGTTTGTAAAAGAGCATTTGGGTGTGTTCAGGAGAAGTTTAAAATACGGCAAATTTTAGCATTTAGAATTTATTACAATTAACCGATAAATATAAAAGTTGGAAAACATTTAAAAAATAGAAATTTTATATTCTAACTTTTAGGATAGCCACTAAACTGGAAACATCCGAGTAGATACGGCTTGATATTTAAAATGTACATCAAATTAAAAGATGACCGTTTTAATCAAAAATTGGAAGTTCGTATCACCAGATTCAGGCGTTGTTATAAACTTGTTTAATCATTTGTACACCAAAGAGTTAATACCCTTAATATTGCAGTTGCCTTGAAACGTCGCTTATTCTATAGAAATCATTTATTTATTTATTTTGGTTTGCAAATTTTATGCAAAAACAAGTATTACAGTTGTTTTTTTAGCTGCAGAAACAAAAACTCAGATTGAAATATTAAAATTTAAAAAATGTAAATAAATGTACAAGTTTATGTATGTGCGTGTAGTGTTATTATTTAAGCTAGCAAGATTCTATACTTAGTTGTGCCGAACTTTAGCATTCGCAGACTATTAAAATATCGAAGCTAATTTTAATATCATTTATGACTAGTTTTCGCTGCTTCAAAGTTTTTAAATATAAACTAAACAAAAGAATCAGTTTGTGGCACCACATTTTCATCAACTTAATTTTGTAATACAACTAAAATTTTGTTTAAAATTTCTGTCAATGTATTGTCGAAATCTTTGCTTTTCTGAATAAAAATGCCACCTGAGAGGTTAGTACCCATTTTTAAGTGTGGCAGCAACCCAAAAAAGTTTCACTATTTTATGATTGTGAAGCAAAGACAAATTTAAAAATTGTTTGCATTTGTAATTTTGTGTGCCCTGAATGCATAACTATTGATATTGTTAAAAAATTGAATAAAGAATAAATAAATAATAATTAAATAAATATAAATAAAATATTAACTTACTCCGCTGCTAAAACATTGTACTACATGCATAATTTTTTCTCACACTCTCATTAAAAATAAGTAAGAGGGCTGTATTTGGCAATGCCGAATCTTATAATACCCTTTATAGTAATTTAAATATGGACATTTCCATGAATATGTCAACCACGACTGTAAAAATAAAAACTTTTGAAAGCTTTTTCAATATAAGTTTATTGATAAAACAAAACTTTCAAATTTTACAATGCGCAGGTATTAGACAACAATGATTCGAATATAATTATTTTTTTTCAATAAAGTTCCCATTTAATGGAACATAAAGATCTAATTTTGTTTCAGTTACTCTTACTTTTGCAAAAATTACTCCACTTTATAGGAGTACAAATGTCACGTACAATGACATGGAAATGCCCATATGTAAGTATTATAAGTATTCGTGGCATGTCATCATGTTCATGTTTTGTTTAATAATATTTGTGCGACGTACAGTGCATAAATGAAAACTTTTGCAATACCGCTGACGAAGTCTGATTTAAATACAATCGTACAAACGTTTAAGCATAAACAAATATAACAACTCTAACAAAAACCCACACAGTTTGTACCATCATCAGGGCTTGCTTTTGGCGTTGTTTTAATCAAGTTTTGCTATTGTAATCACAATAAAAAGTTGATGTTTTCTTGATGTTTCTATGCCGGTAATAGATTGATTAATTCAATATTTTCCATGTTCTGAAATATATATCGTATAGTGACATTCAACTAACGGGTCAACAAGTTATCTGGTAGCTGCAAGAATTAACCTTAATTAGTAGAACAGTAGTATATTTGTTTTCTTGTTCATAACTCTTCCGCTAGTGGGTTTAAAACGCGACTGAACAAGAAATAGCAAAATTGTTAAAATCATTTCTGATAAATTGAATATCACATACGAGTACATGGTATATGAAGGGGCTTCAAAAAGTTGATTCACACGTATGGGCAGACGAATATTGCTTAATACACTTCTCTGTCTATAAGGAATCACTTTATGGGAAGCAGATGAATACTGTAAAAATTACAAACGGAATGACAATCTTATACATATAAGGCGTGATTTTTTAAGGTTTTTTTTTAAAATCAAATTTGCATCATATACTCAAAATTTTTATTGGAATCGATAAATTGGTCTTTGCCATTTACTTTTTAAAAATAACTTCATGTAAATGTTGCCCGTGGCTCCGGTTCAAATTCATCCTTCAATATGTCCATTGTTTCACGAGCTGTATGGCATGTGGCACCGTCTTGTTGAAGCCACATATCAACCAAGTCCAACTCAACCAATTGAGGCAAAAAAACTCGCGTATAATGGCTCGATGTCGTTCGCCGCTGACGTTAACGTTTCTTCCACGGTCGTCTTTGAAGAAAAATTGACCGATGATACTACCAGCCCATAAACCATAACAAACCGTCGTTTTTTCGGGATGCATCGGTTTTGCTTGTTTACGTATCCATTTAGCCAGAAATGAGCCTCATCGTTGAAAACAATTTTTTTATAATAAATTTCAACGATTTGCAGTCGTTGCTCGTTTGTGAGTTTCGCCATTATGAAACTTTTCACTTTCACAGATATAGTTTAGACACAATTGCCAACCAGTGCTGCCAGCCCGAAAAACTTAGTTCATAAAAAATCACCGTTTATTATCTTTTACAATATCGAATGGAGGGTACAAAAAACATTAATATTTACAAAATCTTCAAAATACATAATTTTTGGTTTTTTTTAAGCCAAAAACAATCCATTACTTCTTTACGAATATTTTTCTCGAGCGTAAAAATTTATAGCAATTTATCATTTCATTTAATTACCGTGTTTATTGAAATTAAGTTTGAAAAAAAAACCCTTATATTTTTTATTCAATCAATACTAGTATAGAATCAAATTTCATAATTAATATTTTATTATTAAAAAAATTTATTAATGCTTTAGCATTTACAAAGTTTTCAATAAAAATTGCTGTTAAAAAGAAAAAACATTTTTAATATAAAAAAAAGATCAAGCAAATACAAATTAATTAAGTTAATATGTTTATCATGTTTTTTTTTTTTGTAATTTATGAAATTGTTAAATATGCTTAATAGGGATGAGTGTGGTTGATGTTCATTAAAGAACCATAAGTTTGTTTAGCTGAGTTTCAACTTTTTTTAAAGTTCAGAATTTTATTAAAATTTTGACCTACATAATTAATCACTTTCTTTGGCAAAAATAGCAAACTAAAAAAACACACACAAGCAAACAAACAATGTTTAAAAAAAAATAAAACAATAAACATAGAACGGTTAAAACAATATTGAAAACCAATAAATTTAAAATTTTAGTAATAGCAATAAAACATATTTTTTCAACTTGGTTATGCATGTTCAACTTTTTAAACAATATAATAAATTTATAAAAAAAAAAAAACTTTTGTATGCCACATATTATGTAATTTAAATTTTTATTTATTTTAATAAATATTTAAGGGCCTTTTTTTAATCATATGTGTTGTGCAATATGGTATTAGTTTTTTTTTTTTTTAATTACACATATTGTTATTTATCGTTATGAAAACAGCGTCGTTAAGGAAAAAAAACAAAAGGTTGAAAAACAAAAACTTGTCGCTGCTCATCTAATTTAAAATTTACAAAACGATTGCATAAATGTTAATAACAATTAATAAATTTAAATATTTTTAAATAATTATTACAAATTATTATATAAGCAGTTAAGGTAGCATTTAGCTAAAAATAGTTAAGGTTAGTTTAAATGATTTTAAAGGTTTGTTTAGTTTAATGTTTGCTAAATAAGTCAAATGTGGTAATGCAAATCTAATACAGTTTTTAAGGTGCTAATTTACAGATTATGTTTGTGCAGTAACCCAGCAAAAAAAAATATGACAAAAAAGGGATTCAACTGGTGACCAAGTGATTAATATAAGGTAAAAACAATAATGACTTTAATATTAGCGTGTCATTAGAGATCACGCGAGATTATAAATATATATGTAACTGCAATCCCTTGTAAAAAGTGCATAGTAATCATGCATATTTGGTGAAAAGCATTCAAAGTTTCATCAGCTGATCTTATTTGTTTACACGAACCGTTAAAAATATTTTGTATGATATTGGCTGTTTGTTTAAGCACATCATTTATGGCAAATTATTTCGCACTTGTTTTTTTTTTTTTTTTTTTTTGCTGGGAACTAGTGTAACAGCTACAAACAACTTGTCAAAAATTGTGGAAAAAAAACAGATTATTTTTAATTATAAAAAAATAATCTTTTATTTTTGAAACGGATTTATATGAATTAAAATACATATTAATACAATTCGAATCAAGTTTCAAATCGGTCAGATTTAATAATTCTTTATCATAACTATTTAAGCTACCTTTTTTACATCCTTCAAAAAAAAAATGAAAAAAAGTCATTCCCTATGAAATTTCTACAATTATCATTTCCGACCCCATAAAATATATGGTTTTTTAAAGCTTATGAATAGGGGAGTCGATAAGACTTTGTCATTCAGTCCGTGTGTATGTTGAAATCAACTTTTTAAAGCCGCACGACATCGTCTAGACTCGCGTGAGGTATTAAAATATCATAAATATTCGGGAACAGATTGGTTTTGAAAACCAGAAAAATCGGTACGTAAACAACTGAGATACATATAAGGAAAAAACCACGACCACCTCGTTTTTTTCACAACAACAACATACAACACATGCATAAAAACGTGGTATACTGGTCAAAGTAAACGTGGCATCAAATCCCAGCTGGGCCAAAAAAAATTCTTTTAAATTTTTTTTTTTAACATATTTACATAAACTTGTTATTTAATGACTACAGGTTGTGAAGGGCATATAAGATTTTGCACGGCCGAATAAAGCACTCTTACTTGTTTTCAATCATTTAGTTTTTTCCACAATATTATTCAAACAAAACAATAAAAAAAATATATAATTAACGATACAAATTTTAAAAACATAGTTTTGTTTCAAGTTAGAGATCTTTAAAAAAACAATTAATTATAAAAATTGTATACACTTTTTTTGATAGTATTGTAAAACATGATTAAAATACTATGATATTTTATGAGAAAAATATATACTCAATACCCGGCTGCGCCGAAACTGAAGTTTTTGATTTATATAGGTGTGTCAGAATTCAATTAATGGCCTTGTCGTAGTTTAGTCTATATTTCTGATTTAATCTTGTTCGCCATTTTATTTCGGTCTCCATCTACTTTTTTCACCAAATACTTTTTTTTGATATTGATAGGATTAAAAAACAGTTACCTGAATTTTGCTTTAAACGCCATCTTGGATTTTAACTTTTATATTGTTTTTGATATTCTGCTAGTGCAACCCTCTTATTTGATACCTATATTAGGTCTCTCGGTCTTAAAGCTAAAAGCAATTGATTCTCCTTTACAAATTTAAACAAAAATACTAAAGCAATCAGTCAGCTTTAAACCAATTTGCCCATTTTTTTTTAAATAATTTTTAAGACTACGACTTGCAATTTAATGTCGCCACCTTGTTAACAAATAAATTCTAAGTTTCAGGACCTTAATATATATGTATGTATATGTGAAAATAATAATTTTTCAACATTATTTCTGCCTGCTTTTATGCCGATGTGTATAAAACTTAATATGATATT
This sequence comes from Phyto melanocephala, assembly GCA_941918925.1. Taxonomy (NCBI): domain Eukaryota; kingdom Metazoa; phylum Arthropoda; class Insecta; order Diptera; family Rhinophoridae; genus Phyto; species Phyto melanocephala. The sequence goes on from OW799234.1 coordinate 109,987,760, forward strand.
CCAAAAGGCATCTATATGTATATTGACAAACGTTTTGTGAGATGTCAAAAAGCTGAAAATGTTAATATTTTTTTTTTGTTAAAAATTTTATTGGTAAATGGCAATTGAGTTTCTTTGTCTATATCTCAGCAGATTTTATTTCAAAAAGTTTGATATCATATGCAATGACGTGTGGCATATTGTTACGTTTATAAAGATTTTAAGCCTTGGTTTATTTTCTTTAAATAAACCGGTGTTCGTTTTACATATTCTGAAGTGTTGAGGAGCCATTCCCTTGTATCATACTTTCCATACAACCAAACAATCACCCTGTAACTTTACTACACATACATTTCATTGCACGCATAAGCTTAAATGTTAACAATTGTCTCTCAAATAAACACATAAAGTCCGCTATCATTATTTATAAATAAATAAAAGATTGATAGTCATTTAATTGTTATACATGTGATTATTTCGGGTCTGGTAGAGTCATCTTCAGGCAGTCGTTAGAAATATTTGGCATCCGAGCCAGCTACGTCTGTTCATCAACATTAAGCACCTTATAATCAAAGTAAATTTGTTGTACACACAACACACTCTGTTGTATTACTAAGGTGACCAGCTGCACTTGTTCAACTATTTATAATAGCACTGCACAAATCGTTATGATCTTCAATTTTCTACAAATTTTTATAACAATAACTCTAATATTTTTAAAAATAAAAGTTAGTTATCGTGGTATATGATAAAAAGGTTTAGTTTTGTTTCGCACGTATATGTTTTCCCTGTGAAAAGGTTTTAAATTGTGATAATCGCCTGCAACAAATGCAAATAAGACTAAATCTTTAACAATATGGAGGCCTTAAAAAAATTCATTTCAACGAATAGCTTTTAGTGAAAGAATATTGAAGAAATTACAAACGGAATAACGAAGCTATTATACTTCTATGAGCACGGTGAAGGGTGAACATAAATAAAATATTAAATTTTATAAAAGACAAAAAACAAAAGAAGCAAAAAGTAGCATTAATTCATTAAAATATTTGAAAAATTCAAAGGGAGGTCATTGTACTTTTACAAACAAAAATAAAAAAAATTAAAAAAGATACCAACTGTTATAAAAAAGGAAAACGAAATGTTTGTTTATAAACACATAAGTATTGTAAAAAAAAATATATATAAAAGATTTATTTCTTAGTATTTCAAAAATAAAAATTTATATTTCATAGGATGTTCTTTTAAAAGTTTAATCTTGCGCTTTGTAGTCTTATCTATTTTTGAAAACAACGTTTAAGTTTTAAGATAATTTTAATTCTGTTATGCAATATTATCATTTCTAAAGGCCATATATATCATCGTAGTCAAAAAGTTTAACATTATCAAGTATTTATTTGAAAAAAAAAACTGACGATATAAATGTCTTTTACATACTTCTGCTTGATATTTCCACAGATTTGTCCTATAATTTAAATTATTATTAAAATTTATGAGATTTCAAATGACCTTTTGCTGTAGTTGACCTTCTTAAAAAGATGGTATGACATTTTTCTCCAAAATGACTATTATTTGGCGCCAATCATATCAACTGACTATTTATCTTAATTTTTTTTTTGAAGCAAGTTTATTAATTTATTACATTTTAATTTCTTATTAAATTTAACATTTTGTTAAAACAAAAACTTTGTATTGAGAGACTTGGAAAGATTTATTGTTTTTTTTTTAAGATAGTACATTTAAATGTATTCCCTTTTAGCTGATAAATTTTAACAAGATATACGTTGTTTTTTTCAATTTTAAGGTCATTGTATTGTAAGAAATAGTGAACATTTGTTAATGATAATAATTCAATTAAAATTATACAATTTTAACAATGTTCAAAATTAAGCGGAAAGAATATAAAAAACAAAAGATTTTTTTTCTCATGAACACATGGAGAATTTAAATGATACGGAAGACGCATGTGACAATCTAAGACTCAATATCTAAAAGAGGAATAAATAACGAAAATGTCATTACTGAACTTATAGCCTGTAAATTCCTTTAAATGGACAATGTTTTGTTAAAAGAACGCTTATGTCAGGAACAAGTTTTTTTATATATGTTTGTTCATGAGCCATTGTCGAAATAATAGAAAGGATTGCAAGATTAAGGTGCTTTCAGACAACATACATTTTACATATTGCATGTCAAATTTTTCACTGCAATATTAATACATATCATGGCGTTGCATTGAAACATTGCTTATGTGGATACATTTAAAAAAATATTATATTCAATTAGAGCATGCCCTATTTTGATCCGAATTAAACATTTGACATCAACTGTCAACTGCTTGGCAACAGTATTTTTAAGTTTTACTTTTTGATTAATAAAAAAAAAATTGCTTTTATTTAATACTTTAAAAAAGATTAAGTTCTCTAAATCTATTTCACACTCCTTATTTTAACAAATATTTTTTTTACAAAAATTGCACACAAAACCAATTATCAGTTATTGTAAACAAAAGGATGGCCGACTTCCTAAACACAAGTTGCAATTCATAATTTAAAAAAATGCGTATGCAATGCTAAACTTGGCTTAAGTGCAACCTTGCGTTGCAGAGATTTTTTTTTGCATTTTATCGGCATTTAGGAACGCTCATGGATCCACTTTTTGTCTCTGCAATATAAAGTGTTTAATTATTTAAATTATTAGTCTGTGATTCAAATAAACTCTATCAATTATAAATAATTTATTAAAAATAAACAAAGAAAATACTAACTCAGCCATTGCAGCTCAACTGTTTGCATACAAAATAAAAATGATGCGCGATTTTGACAGCTGATACTTAGTAAAATGAGTTGCCAAATGATTAGGAACATTGGACATTGTTAGAAAGTTTACATATGCGTTTACGAAGTGTATGCATTGTAAATATGCATTGCAACTTGCGTTTCGGAAGTCGGCCGATGTTATGTCAGACGTAATTACAGATGTATGTACGTGTGAAAATAAAAGTTATAAACCATCTGTTAAATATTGATTTTGACAGACATATTACATATGTATGGATCACAAAAGTGACAAGTCATATGTAAAATACATCCCGTCTGAATTCAGCTTTAGCGCGTTCAACCTCTAAACATGTTATGTTATTTACACTAGTCTACAGAAAAAAAAACACACGTTTCTTAATCACTAAATTTTACATCCTTAATTGTTGTTATCATTTAGATAGTTTATGTATACAAGAATATTTACCTCTTAATTGTTTATCGGTGATATAATACATCGATGCCTTACTTCCTCAACCTCGTAACTTAAAAAATACGGTTTTGACTTTTTCATATCAAACGATAGTTTTATGCTTCAACTAAAAAGATTAGCATATTATTACTACTAATATACATAAATACAATCAATTCCATAAAAATTGCATTTAAACTTTTAACCAAACACCGAAGTACAAAAAGATGAACCGTTTTTTTTTCTCTCCTGAAAAATTTTATTTTTTAAGATACGAGGTTAAGGAATAACTTTGAATAAAATTTTCATGAGTTATTTAAAATAAAAATTTCTTAAATTTATTCTTAGAATTTCTATTAATGATATTAGCATCTAAGGTTTGTCCTTTTGATTAAAAATGCATTCCAGTAGGCTGGTGTTATAAAACTCATTGTCCATAGTATTTTATAATCAAAAGATTAATTTTTTTGTAATGACTATAAAGAGAGTATTTGGAAATTTTAAGCTCTCTGCAGCGTTAACAAACTAAACATCTGCCTACGTATTTACACTTGCTAAGTTAAACTTAGTCAGGAACTCAAACTTTATGACCATGCACTGCAAAATAAGTTCGAAAAAATTCAAAAACAATAAACTTTTTATTTGCTGTAAATATGTGAATTAGAGCCAGTGTTACCACTTCTTGGTAATCGAAAAAAGATTAATTTTATTCAAAAAGGTTAAAAAAAGGCTACAACAATATTTAGATGATATTTTATTAAAATTTTTTATTTAAAACCACGTATAGATTTTTACATAGACTCAGAAAATTGTGAATGCAAGTTAAAGTAAACCGATAATTTATTATTATTATTATGGATAACTTCCATTTAATACTGACTTTAGGTCAAATTTAGAATGGCCAGTTAATTTTAAATAATATTTAGCCAAATCTTAAAATGCGGTTGTGCAGGGAAGCAGTTATCCAGCAAACAAGAAGACAAGAATTTGAAATATGATAATTAATGTTATTTCCTGTGGTAATATTTAAAGCTGAGGTAATTTTAAGATAATTTGGTTCAATGCAGTTTAAATGAGGGACAATCAATAACATTTTTGCAGACTTCTCTCACATGATCCATTAGAGAAATTGAACTTTGTACTGCTAAAAACATACACAATAATAACTACTGTTGCTGAGTTTTTATATTAATCAGCTGTTTTTTTTTGTTTTTGGTTGAGCGTTCAATATACAGCATTTGTCATTTATTTTGTAGAATGCCTTTCTAGATTTTGCACTCGCTTATTATTTATTCAAATTTTTAATTAGTAGTCCACTTTTTTCGAAATTTTTGTGGATAGTTTTTTTATTTCCTTTTGCAACTTTTGTTGCTCACGACTTCTATTAAATGTCACTTTATTACCAAAATCCAGTAAATCCAAATAATAAATACGGCTATTACTTAAGCACGTACCAGAATCATACATTACCCGTCAACTTTTTTGGAACTTTTCTAAATGTAAAATAACACTGTTGCTAGATTTTTACCATACATATTTACGAGCAACTTAATTAAAATATTTTTAAGCAGAAATTTTAAAATGTCTATAAAAACGCAAAAAATAACTAAATTATTTTTTTTTCGGCTAAACCAGATTGAGAAAGGCTAAGTTTAGACTGAAAAAGAGCTAAATTGGCAACTTTGATTGGAGAAAAAATATAGAGCGAAGCCAATTTTAAAAAGGAAATTGTTTGGCCTAACGCAGGAGCTACTTTTTTAAATTTTTCCCTATATATCGAGAAAATCAATGTTTTTTTTTCCATTTACCTTAAGTATACTGTTCTTGCCTTTATTTACTAGATTTCAGTTCCTACCTCCCTGATTAACCACTCTCATGTCTCTTACAATATTTTGCCTTCTTTGTTGACGAATGTAGGAGTCATTTTAATTTTTTTTCTTTAGGACAATAGCTTTTAGATTAAAGCATTAGACTTTTCGAGGAATTAAAAGTCCATTAATCAAACTTCATGATCCTACTGTAAACACCGAAAAAAGAACAAAGAAAAATTAAAAAAGTCGACCCACCCTGATCTAATATACCCAAATCCAGAACATTTGTTTCTAAAACATGTTGCCGTAAACATGTTGCTAAGAAGATAAAGATCACAAAATGCAACTAAATATAATTTTACATATCATAGAATACTCGAGGCTTATGCCATATTATGATATTTATATATAATATTTATATGCACATGAGCAAATATTTTTAATTTTTATTAAAACTGATTTGCATGCGAACGAATCATTGGGCACTACGTCAAATATTTAATAAGACACCCAGCACCAGCAGAATTAAAGCATCATCATTTACGCTCATTGAATATTATCTATAAATTGTATTTGTTTTATGTATGTATTTCTACAAGAACTTTTCATTTGAACTTTTGCACATTATCGCAAACAAACAAAAAAAAAACATTAAAAGAGGAAGAAAACATAAAACGAAACGACTTTGGCGCCAAATGCAACATTTGCAATGAAAAATTCGTGCTGATTTATTTATACTGATTAAAGTGAAGTATAAACGAAGAGTACTGTGGCAGACCCCACTAGCACTGCTTAGAATACAACGATGAGTTGAAAGAGAAAAATAGGCTGCAGCAAAATCTAATTAAAATTTTACCACAAATAATGTTCAAATGCTCATCTTACTATCCTCTTAACAAGTAGCGCGGCAAATACTATTTTCATTTAAAAGAAAAAAAATTATGTATAAAAAACAATGTGGCATTAAAGTATATATACACAGACGCTAATATTGATAAGAATTAAGTTAAAATGAACATTTGCACGATTTTTTTGGTTCTCATCAGATTTTTTTTTATTATTTTTCATTGTTATGTTTTTCTGCTATTTTATTTATATTGTTGCAAGAGGGAGTTTCACAGAAAATACAAATTTAATTTCTTACCCTCGAAGAATAGAAATGGTACATTTTCATCGACAGTTTTGGCACAAATACATGTTTTACCCAAAAACAGATATTTTTCTACTTGACTTCGCAAACATATTTCATATCAGCAAAATCCTTTAAATGTTGCACTGCAAAACGTCTTACCCGTGGTATATACCCTTCAGACAAAAGTTTGTCATTCCGTTTCTAATTTCTACTGTATTCACTTGCGCCCCATAAAGTGTGTATGTTCTGAATCCTTATAAATTTTGAAGTCGACTTAGCAATATTCATCTGTCTGTCCGTCCGTGTGAGCGTTAAATTCAACTTTTAGAAGCATCTTTAGGTACCACGGACGCCAATATACTATTCGTTTATCATAAATACTCTCGGAAATTTTATTTTCGAAAACCAGCAATTTTTACATAAATATAGCTGCTGAAATATTAACAAAAAAAAAACAGATATGCCTCTAGTTTTTTTTTTGCAACAACAAAATTCTTTTAAAAAAACCATAGCAAAAGCGGGCGGTTTTGTTTGTGTAATGTTATTGTAATTTATATATTTTTGTATACTTAATAATGTGTACATATGTTTGTAATGCAAAGGTTTTCATTTATTAAAGGCTATAATACACGGCATGTTTTTTACATCTGACTTGACAAATTCCACACTGATAAATAGGAACATGTTGTATATAACCTTTTAACATTACTTCTGTTAAAAACATGTGTTGAGTCATCTGCTGCTGTAAAGCAGTCAGCGACGGTAACCTGTAAAAGAACAATTTTGACAGACATGTAGATTTACTTATGTCTAACAAATTTTAAAGACAGATGTAAAAACCATGCTGTGTATTATAGCCTTAAGTAAGTCTATATCTGTTTCACCAACAACTTGATTACAGTTGCGTATCTACATTTTTGTGAAGGGTATTTTGAGATTCGACACAACTAAATATAGCGATCTTCCTTGCTGTTTTTGTATTTAAAACTCTAGTACATCAATCTAATTTTAAAAACTCAAAACTAAATCACAACATAGCGGAAGCACTTCGAGATTAAATAATTTATAATAAACTTTTTTATTTTCCCGCTATCAACTCTTTTGCTTGTATGTGAGAGAAACTTCATGAACAAACTACCCTTAATTATGTATTTTCTTACTCCCAGTATTTTATCCGGATTCTGCAGGCTGATCAAATACTAAGTTATTTGAAAACTATTCAATACATTAAACATTATTTTTACAATAAGGCATATGGTGTATTTTAAAATATCTATTATAGTTTTGGTATTGTAGATCACTAACATTAACTTCTGAGTGTATAGCTGCACAGCCAGTAGTGGTAAACTTTAAACAATTTCTGGAAAATTTTATATATCTTGCTTTTAAATTTTTTGTTGTCTTCTACAATATAAAAAAAAATAATAAAAAGAAAACGGAATAGAATAGAAAATAAACCTGACAACAGCGATAACAACTAGATAATATAGAGCTGAAAATAAATTGCGCTTGCGTAAATTCCCAAGACATTTAAGAGAGCAGCAGATGTTGCAACATTGGAGGATTAAATATAAGACAAATACCCAACAGATATTGATAGATGAATGGTTAGATAGATAGACGTCCATCAACATTCTAGTTGTACATAACTAAAAACCATACAACAACAATAAAAAAAGGGATTTTTTTTTTAACAAAAAAATAAGAAAATGAAACACTTGTTAACTTTATTGTATTTTGCAGTCTTACAATATTCTTGGGAGTTTGCTTGAAAGAAAAAAACGCAAAATAACGAATAAAAACAAAAGTTTTTTCAGACTATGAGGAAAAAGCAACAACAACAACAAAGAATCATAGTAGCAACAACCCTACAATAACACATTAACGAATTACTCATAAATATACTGAGACCGAGTAGCAGTGTATACATAGTACATAGTGTACGGACATAGTAAATAAATTGATGTAGACCATGTATATTATGAAAGTTATAGTTAGGCAACTAACCAGTTGCTGGAGTTTTTATTTTTCAGAAGAAATTGAAAATAAAACTAAGAGTTTTCTGCAGCAAGAACAACTTTTAGCGGCATCCAACAAGAAACATACATGCATACATACATACATATGCCACCAATAGAATTATAAAATGTCTCAGGCTTAAGTCTTAGAAAATAATATTGTGATTATTGCTATTTGAGTTGCATAACTGACCACTGCCGCTGACACTACACAAATCTACACAATTCTCACTAAGTATTTTAATTTTTTTATTCCTTTCCAGTATAAATATTTTCGTTGCAGTTGTTGCTTTTTATTGTTATTGTTAGTTTTTTTTTTGTATTTTTTATTACTTTTTCCACAAGCAGCTAATATTTTAACAGCAGTTAGGAATTAAAATCTATAAAAACAACATTGAAAAGAAACTTAAACCGCGACACAAGATGGCTGGGAAGCACATTGTCAAGACGTTCAATGTGTGCTCAGCGTGTTGGACCTGGTGGTGGTCGTCAATTTAAGTTTTTACACATTAATCGCCCACTTATAAAAATTGTTGTGTGAATTTCTGTTTTACTTCTAATGATTTTTTTAAGAAAATAGTGTTGCACAATTAGAGATTACTTGAGTACCGAAGACCCAAAGATTATTTATGTATGTTGCATGTATAACCATGCATGTTTATAATTAAAATCAATAAAAATCAGGAGTTTACTGGTCATTGGGAAAAAGTTTTTCTATTATTTAATTTATGCTCCTTGAGTTTAAAAATCTTTTATGAATGGAAAAGTTATTAAAATTTGTCACACAATTTGTTAAAGATTTTTTAAAAATTAATAAAGCGTCTTGAAACCTAAGGAAGTTTAAGAAAGAAATAGAAAGGCTTTTTTAATATTTTCTTTTCAATTCCTATAAAGCAGAAAATAATACACAAAAACTATCATTTGCTTCATTAACGTGGATTGATTAAATGCCAAAAAAGCAATAGTAGTTTTAGAACAATAATAATAATTAACTAGTCAAAAATTACTTTTCATTTATTTTTCAGATTTATTCATATAATATTTACTTGAACAAAAAGGGAAATCCCCTAAATACAAATTTAACTAACACACTTAAATGGAGGGACCACGTTTACACCATTAACTTAAAGCGGTGTTTAAATAACACCACAAATCATCTAATCTGATTAAGAGGTTTTTTTAATAATACCAGAAGTCATCTGATCTGTCAAAAAATTAAGTCAGATAAGCAAAATCCTATAGTTTAAACCGATTCAAAATGATACAAACCTAAAATCTAATTGCCACCTTTGATAGTCCGATTAGTTTTTCATTTTATGCAATTTTTGTTTGGATGAACAATTGTAAAAACAACTGTTTTCATCTGATTGAATTTGAGTTGAATCCGATAATGTAAACTTAAAATGATTTTAAAATGTTTTTTGACGAGCGTACAATTTCAAGGAGTTTATTTGTTGATTTCTCAAATGTAAAATCCGATTACAAATCCTCTGATCCAAACACTGCTTAAGTGATAGCAATGACAAAACAAATTAAAAATAATTGAAATTGTGGTCTTGGTTTGTGTCATTATCTGCCAGTAACAATTTTTTTAGCACAGTTTAATATGAAATTAGGGTTCTTTACTTTGCGAAAAGTTTTGTTGTGTTTTGTTATGTTTGACAAAGAATTAGACTGCCACAGAAAATGTATTTTTTGTATTTTGAAGCTCATTTGGTATGCCTGTGTGGAGGAGATAAAACTGATGTAGATTAAGAGACACGCAGGCATAGCTGGAATGAGGCGAAACAGCTATTTCCGGTAGCTTTCTACGGGCCAGAATTAACAGTTGCATTTTAAGGTGGGATACTACGGCGAAAGGTCTTTTGGGCAACCACACGTACATCTACTGTCTCAAATGGCTCAACAAGCTGATGTTTAAAAATGTACCTGGAGAGTAATGGGACAGTAGTATGTGAATTTCCAGTATTTGCTGGCAACAGACAGGATAAAGATTGTAGACTATCGAAATTTGAAATTGCTAAAGTCGAGAGCAAGCGCTTGCTTGTAACCTTAAAATAGAGAACTAAGGTAGAAAAATGTTTACTTTGCTAACCCACCATGCAATGTTATGAAATAAACTAGAATTTATAAAAATTCTATTTTGATTTATAAAAATTGTAAATTAAATTAATATGCATACGAGTATGTATGTAACTTTGTAGAAAGTAAACAAATGTATAGAACGAAAAAGAAGATGTTTTGATTTTGAATAAAAAACCGATTAAAACTTCTTATTATTGAGACTCTTAATTATAAACTGCCGTACACAAAAAAAAAACTCTAAAGTTTCTATTACAAGTTTCCATAAAATATCAGTTTAATAAACTCTCTATAAGCCATGTATTCATAACAAAAAGTCTATTAAACCCTTGCCCAGCATAATTTGCAAAAAAAAAAAATCATTTTACTATTAAACCCTAGACGTAGTTTTCAAAACGACGAACACTGTATTTAAATAAATTTAAGCTTTTTGCTTACCTTTCATATTACCATAGACGTTAGCTTAATATAGCTTGTGTAGTAAGATTTATCTTTAAAAGAATGAATAGTTTTCGGTAAAACAATTTCTAGATTGTGTCTAACCATGGCCTACTACAACAATATTAAATGATCAAATATTATTTGATGCTTATTTTAAAAAAAAACTTATTTTTTAAGAACAAAAAAATCAGAAATTTTAAAGAAAAAGTAAAGCATAACAAAACTTCATAATAAAAATAATAATAAAAAATCCGTAAGCGGTATTCTAATAATTTACACAAGTCAGAAAAAAAAGCTTGAGTCAAAAAATAACAAAAAGTAAAATCCGTAATGCCTAAATACACAAATGCAACAAATACTTACAACCTGTTGCATGAACCAAACAAACACTTTTTTTAATAAAAAGAGAAAAAACGAATAAAAACTACACTAACAAAACAGCACAACAATAACAACAAAAATTAAATGATAAAAAACAACTTTTCTGGAAAGAAAATAGAAAACAGGTGAAACTAAATAAATATTGTTTGCTTCCTGCCAACTAATAATCGCATTTCCTCGTACTGCGTTTGTGGCAGTCTGTCAAATAAAATAAAAATAATTGTAAAAAAAAATGCTAAAACTAACCATCAACTTACGTATGAACTGAATAAGAGGCTTATGGCGAAAAAGTAAATTAAAAGAAAAAAATATTTAATATCGTTAGTTACGAAAGTTTATTTAACAAATGTTATTACGATGAGAATATTTTTAAGAAGATTCTATTTTACACTGGCCCTACAGAATTTGTTTAACATTAATCGGATATTTTATATATTTTCGCACTGCAAATTTTTGTTGACCCAAACGTTATAATAAATTTTCTATAAAATTTCTAGTAAAGAAAAATTCATTGACAACTCTTAAAAATAAAAGAATGTTGTATATGAAAAATTAATCGGACCAGACTAAATTTTTAGGCAATAAATGGTAGAAATTTAAAGAATAGTTAATACCTCTATAATGCATTATGATAATTGTAAGAAGAAAACTAACAAAAGAATTAGTTTTAAGGCGTACTTTACTTTAATAATTAGAAAGTTGTTTCAAAGCATGTAGGATTTTTTGTGGATTTGCTACTGCTGCTGGTTTTCTGTTTAATGAAAATATTTTTTTATTGTTACCAATTTCTTATGCGATAAATATATTCTTTAAAAAAAAAAACTGAAAATGCAAGTGTAAACTCAAACCAAAATACGACAACGCTAATTCGGCTGTGTCAAGCATCAGTATACCCTTCACAAAATATGCAACTATAAGCATAAACATATGAATTGTTTGTCAAACTGGATTTACACTTGCTTACTTAACAAATGAAAAACTATACAATTCATACATCCGTACATATGAATTATCATAATAAATTTAACAACTAAAAAAAAGCCAACAAATTTTTTCCAGATACACGCATAAGTACAATACATACATTCGTATTCATAAAACAACATACAACAACAACCCACAAATTTTTAACAATCATGTAACACCTCTTTCTTTTGTTTTTTTAATAAAATTATGTTGTTGCATTCTCAATTAAACACATAGGCATAGGCGTTTTTTAGCTCACATCTTAGACGCTAATGTGTCGAAATCGCTCGTTTTTAATACCAAAATTGTGGAAAGCATTTCCGATAAATTAATATAACATATGAGTCCGTGGTATATATAGGTGTTGCAAAAAGTTGATTTCAACGCTTGCACGGACGGACAGATGTATAAAGCTAAACCGAATTCTCTATTTATATGGGTTCAGAATTTGTATAATTTATGGGGTCGCAGAAGAATAATGTAGATATCAAGATTAATTAAATGTTACTAATTTCTATTTTCAATGTTGTGATAATAATGAAAGCAAGATACGGAAAGCATTCATTTGTCGTTATCGTTCCAATATTGTAACGACAATGTAAATTTGGTTAAAAAAAATTATAAACTAGTTGCTGTATTGATGTTGGCATACCTCTATTAACGTCAGGGCAGCGTTGTGCTGAATGCCCTTTTCTGCCTAGGTAAATGTGATAAGAAATGTATTCTAAAATACTGTTAAACTTACACATATGTAAGGGGGCTATAAAGTAGGCGTACCAATTTAATTTCTATTAATCAATATATAATATAATATAATTCTTTAATCTTTTATAATCTTTGTCCATTTGAAAATTATATGAATTTAAAATAAAGTGTTATCAAGGAGGTGGACGGTAAATGGTTGGTCGATAAATGGGCGCGTCATCTTAATTTTCTAGAATTACGATTATATTGAATAAAAACCCATATTTACGAAATTCCATCGATGTAAATGTTTTTCTATTGTTTTTAAATTTTAAACAGACCTTCTTTTGGTCTACACACTGTGCAGCCTAAATACAGACTTTTGTAACTTTTTCGAGAAATATATGTTTTTTGCCAAATAAAATTGATCATTCTACATTTCCGAAAAAAATAATATTTCTTTTTCAATATCTACTCTTGACCGATTAAGCCCAAACATTTCTGATGTAATATTTTGGAAAAAAATTCATGCCCGTAGCATTTCTTTTTTTAAGCTATATTGTCCTTTCAACGGACAAAAAAGTAACAATTAAAAAAAGTAAAGTGTACATATTGCCACACTTATTTATAAATAGTCAGCGGTTCAGAAAAAAAATTTTCATGCCAAATTGATATAAAGTTTTTCACCACTTTAAAACTAATATGTAAATATGAGCTTAAATATAAACTTTAAAGCACTTAATAATCTAAAATAAAATAAAAACAAAAGAAATCTTCATTTTCTTAAACTTGGCAGCCACCTGTAAGTGTAAAATTAAAAAAAAAAACAGGGGAAACCTATTACAATTGATGGAAAATAATTGTTTTTTTCACTGAAATGAAGTAAGAATATTTTGAAACACAACTTTATGCAACCAACCGTCAAAGTGTTGATGAACGTGTTTATTTTACATTAAATTTGTTTAATCTCAAAAACGTAAAAGGTACAACATGAGGGCTTATTCTTACCTAGGGTGATCGATTATTTGACTTTTTTACGAAACCGTTTTTCAAATAGTTTGAAATTTAGAAATTAAAAAAAACCGGTTGCTATTTTGAAAATTGAGAAAAAACCGGTTAACCGGTTCTAATATATAAAATATAATATTTAAAGAAAAAATTAAAAAAAAGATAATAATAAAAATTATATCTAAATATGAAATTTTTACAGTTTATATACGTTTGACTGTACAATTACGCAATAACTGACATGAATGCAGTTGACCCATTTGGTTTCAATTAGTTGAATTTAAGGACAAAAGGTTCTCTTTACAAGTAAAATAAATAAATACAATAAATTAATACGTATATAAATAATACTTTTTATAAGGCTGTTAAAAATTTTTTTATGTCCTTCTGTACATTTTTTGAATGTTAAATAGATCTTTTAAACTAATATGCACTAACGTATTTTGTTTGAAATGATTTCTGTAATTTGAAACACATTTTAAAGGCTAGGGAGAAAATCCTTATAATTTCATTTTAAAAATTCTTTCTTGTACCCCTGACAGACATACAAATATAGGCATAAACTAGTTTGCTCAATTGTTAAATTGAAATTTAGGTTGACAGACACTCAATAAAATTAGGTTCTGGGTGGAGAGATTATTGGTTTTTCTTTATTGTAACTACACTTTTTACCTTAAAGAGCTCGATCAGCTAAGTTTATACTTATTATATTTAACTTTTAACGTTAGGTTTATATCATACAAAAAAAATAAAAAATATTTAAGCTCAATTATTTTTCTTATTTTACATTTGTTTTTTAAACAACAAATAAATTTCTTACAATAATATGGAAGAATATTTATTTTCTGATTTTTTGAAACTTTTCGCGTACTAAATACACTATGGTACGATTGGCTACAAAGATATATGAAAATAAACTTAAAAAAATAAAAAACCGGCTTTTTCGGATAAAAAAACCGGTGTATTCGATATTCGAAAAATCAACTTTTAGAAAAAAACCGCCAGCTGAAAGAGGAAAAAACCGGGTTTTCCACCGGTTGTAAAACCGAGTCGATCACCCTATTCTCACCCCAGCATATGTTTGTGTGTATATGCATACATATATACGTAATAAAGGGAAACAAATGTTAATGAGTATGTGTGAAAAAAATCGTTAATTTATTGACCGCTGCATGTGGAACCTGCCATATAACCGGAAGTTTTAAAAACTAAGACTGCATAAAGGTCTGTGTTAGTTAGGCCAAGAATTAATATGTCCAGTAAAACTGTTGAACACTGCATACATATTCCGTCAGTCATTTATTCACTTATTCATTTATTAACATTTCTTTTTATGGTTGGGTTAATTCTTACTATTATTTTTATTTATTTATTTTTTTTTTTTGTATGTGAGTGCATACAAAATAGTTCATCATTATTGAAAGCGAACACAATTTACACTGCTATGATGTACACCAAAAAAAAATTTCCATTTCCCACTGTTTTGTTTTCCACTATTCTATATGGTGCTTAAAAATGTCAGTATGTTTGCATATTTAATGTTGGTTTCCCACCACACATTACTCTAACAGCCAGTCATTTATTCATTCATTAACATTCAGTTAGGCTGTCAGTTGCCTACTCACACTAAGTACTACTATGAATTCGAGCGATGGTTTTTTTTTTTTGTTATTCTGTCAAATGATTTTCTAATGATTTTCTGTGATTTAATTTAATTTTTGTAGAGTTTAAGTTTTATTTGATGTTCATAGATTGTTTTCATGTTCTTGCAGACGCATGAACGGAGAGAGTCATTATATATGGTATTTTTTTAAGAGTTGGAGAAATTCAATAGTTGTTTTAATTATTACGCTTGAGAACAGTTTTTATAAAAATAATTTTATTCCAATATTTTGCTATTACATTGGGAAGCTGCTTCAGGGAAAGTATAAACAATTAACAATATGAAAATTATTTATAAACAAATTTTTCATTTGTTTTTTTTTAATTTAAAACTAATTTCTGCCGACTGTGCTTTATGTATGCCATCGTAGTGGCCTAAGTATTCACCACTTTTTGAAGCATATCTGGTCTTGTTTTGTCAATAGTTGGTCGAATGTTGGCTTCTTAATAATTGATCGTTGCTGGTTTATTAGCATTAAGGCATTCTAGTATACATACAGATATATTAAACAAAGAATTAATACAATGAAACAACTTTTGATTAAATGTTTTCCGTCAAGGCGATTTGGTATATCAGCGTTGGAAAAGTTGTTATCATCTGTTAAAATTAAATGAATTTAATTGTGAAAGCTATGACAAAGGGTGTAAAAACAAAAAATACGAATAAATTAAGTACATTTGTTATCAAAAAAATGCACTACAATACCGTAACGTAAATCTGAGTTTTCATCTCTACATAAATTAAAAAATGTATTCGCCTTAACAAACTTTGCCATTACGATTCCCAATCAGCTGTTCCCACGGGAATACCTACATGAATATGCCTTGATCAGCATAGACCAGAGATTTGTCGTCAAAAGGTGTCATATCACACGAGCGAGGTGGACAATTTACAGATCCATTTCAAGTGATGAAGTCAAGCGCTGTTGCCCAATCTTATTGGAATAATTTCTCCACATCATTTAAAACAATGCTAGAAGTAAAAAAAAATAATGAATTTTTTGCGTTTGCCATTTACGGTAATGTTGGCACCGACAAGTGGGCCGATTATGCCTTCATCATGTAAACCGCACCAAACAGTGATATTGTCGGGATGTAATAGAGTCACATAAGAAATGTGCTCTATCAAGAATTCTACGAGTTTACATACCGATTGAGCCATGAGCCTTATCGCTGAATTTTGAAAATAAATTTTAAATGATTTATATATAAACGCTGTTTTGGTCTTTGTGTTTGACAAATTATACCTTAAAAAAGTCAAACACACATTATAACTATGAAAGCTAGTTGTACAGGTATCCGAATCCAAAGTTCTACACATTCAAAAACACACCCCTTAGAAGACTTACGTTCATACGTGTCGTGTTTTTAGATATATTCACTTCTACTGACGTTTTACAAAATGATGTTACCTTATTGCAACAGTTCGTTGCATGTTTAATTAATTCTTAATTGCATTTAAGTCAAAAATCCCTCCTTTATTCTGACACATTTCCGTTAACAGACTAAAGTAATAATCATATACTCGGAACAAAATATTAGGCAATAAAATCTAAGAAATTTAGTTCACAGCTAACACTTACAAGTTTAAGATTTTCTTTTACATACGTGCGTATATACAACTGTTAGCTCAGTGTACTTGTAGTATTGCATATTTAGAATTCCATGTAGAAATTCTTGTAATTTTAATGTCTTGTAAGCAATTATCAAACAAAAATATTTGTTTGAAGAATTCTACCCATCAGTTAGATAACGATAAGAATAGATGATTATTTTACATCTTTGGTTTTAATTATTTTATTTTTGTCGATTAGTATTCATCGGAATGTTGATCAGTATTGATATTTTGTTTTGCGTGTCATTGTAGCATTTTGTTATTTTATCTTTATACAAATAAAAAAAGACAATTTTAAAAATTACCTTAAGTCTGAATAAAATTTAAACATTAATGTAAAAAAAAAGTTTGAAAATAGACATTAAGTTACATAATATCTCGGCAAAAAAGCTCTTCCGGAGTGTTCCTTTTATCATAAACAAGTAATAACGCTATATTCGGCCAAGCAAATCTAATAATACCCTTCACCATTATGTAGGTATAGTGGCCATTTCGTAGCTTTGCTTAGATTTATGTATGTTATATGTCATTTTGCTTAATTATTTCCGATGTCATGTTTGATTTTGAATTTTTGCGCAGTTAACTGTAATCTAGTAGTCAAGCCATTTCATTTGAAACCCTTATTGATGTGATAAGCAAAAATATTATTCGTCATTTTGTTTAGGACGCCATGTTTTAACTTTTTCATATTTAAATGTATTCTACTGGTCAAGCCCTTTTATTTTATAATCATATCGTCGAGGTTAAGGGGGGAAGGAAAACCGTAATAACTTTTTTTACCCATATATCCTATTTTACTGGCCAAGTCCTTTCGTTTGATACTAATATTGAGGGTGTTGAAGTGGAAAAATTTTAATAACTTGATTTAACCCAAATATAAATCAATTGTACACCGTTTTGTAGCGGCGACCAACTTTGATTTAAAATTTTTGTTAATGTTCTATATTTAGTTATTCAGGCCCTTTTTTCATACCCCTCTTTTTCTCTCTCCTTGTGCAGAAGCTTAAGAAATTCGATTTTCTTTTGTAAATTTTAGGAAAAACACCGAAGCATTTGTATTTTTGTGCTAATCGCCGGTGTTCTGTATTCCGAGTGAAATAAAATCACTCGGAATGCAGAACACAGGCGAATATCTCAGTTAGTTTTTAATCGATTTGCCTGTTTTTCTCTGCAGAATTCTCCGTGACTATATCTGTATTTTGATTTCCTTAGTATGTCTAAAAATTCATTACGAGCTTAAAAACCTTTATAATTAAAATAAAATATAAGTTTTAAAATTATTTTTGCATTAGCTTTGTCGGTTTGTAACCGATTTATCAAAAAAAAATTAAGAATATCCCTAAAAGTGTATCGTATTTATGTAGCAAATGTCTATATAAATTAATATAGGGCTGAAAACATTATTTTTAAAAATATGGGAAAATTGGAGGCATTCGTATTTATAAACTCAGATCTCAGATAATTACGGCGCGATCGTGCTAGATTTCATTAGCGAAAATTGATTTCAACCAACACTCGGACAATCGGACATAATTTAATCGTCTCCCCTGGTCATTAGCTTTCCGAAAATATATACTTTAAAAATGAATATTGCAGAAATTACAAACAGAATGACAAAGCTAAATATAACCTTGGCACCACAGATGAAGGGTATAAAAA
Source organism: Phyto melanocephala (assembly GCA_941918925.1). NCBI lineage: Eukaryota > Metazoa > Arthropoda > Insecta > Diptera > Rhinophoridae > Phyto > Phyto melanocephala. The sequence goes on from OW799234.1 coordinate 110,006,426, forward strand.
GGGAAAAGGCAGCTTTTTGGGAAAACAGATTTTTTTCTTGCTTTAAACCATATATTAAAGAAATTTTATATGTTGAATTCTAGTCCGATTTTGTTAATTTTTTTAAAATGTTTTTTATAACACAACTTAGGTTTTTTGCAAAAAGTAAAAATTACCAAGGCCACATTTTTTAATTTATCAAAAACCTGAGAACGATTAGACATATTTGTCAATTTTTTTTTATTTACCTATAAAGCTCAATAATGTTTCCTTTTCTGTTCTAAAAATTTTAAGTAGATGTGGCACCCACATCCCATATAAAACCAAAAGTCTTTAAAGTTCGTGTCGCGTATTATAATAACAACACGCATAGTTGAGCTTAAAATAAGCTTAAAGGAACAATATAAAGAAAACAGATTTTAAAAGATATCTAGAAAACTACTACTAAACTTTTAGTGTTTTATTTATTTGATTTATCTTATTACAAGCAAAAATCGATATGATCAGATCAGGAGACATGGTGACACAAAGCCAACAATTATATTTATGGCAATTATTGCATACCTAACAAATCTCAAAATCTACCTCCTAAAATACAAAAAATTTGTTCTTTTAGTTCTTAATATTTAAAACTTTGGAAATATTTTACAAAAATATACCGCAATGATAAAAAGTTTATTTTAAGTTAAAAACTTTATTTTACTTTAAAAAAAATTTTTAAACTAAACTCTTTAAAATAGAGTTCCTACACTGTACAAAGATTATTTTTGTTTTAATTTATGACATTAACATATCACACATTTTTTAATCAAATGTCATGACTTTAGCTATCACTTCCGAATACCCAGATGAATGGGATAAGAAACGCAAATACATAAATAACAGAAAAAAAAATTCACATGACATTTACTGGCTGCTTTATTTTTACCATAAAAATAATAAAAATACTAAATAATCTTCACTCAAATTGTTGAATTTTTTTTTTTTTAACTGTCAATTACATTAAAATCTCTTCTCACAGGCGAACATTAAATTAACTATGGAAAAATGTGATTTTTATTAAAAAATTTAATATTTAATGCTCAAAACGCAAACAGTTATTTAATGCCAATTGAGGGAAAACATATGAAGATGTGAAAATATAAAATTCCCCCATGATCATCATTATCAGCAGCACCATAATGTCAATAATCACAGTGAAAAATAAATAAATTTTTGAAAAAAAAAACACATTTGTACAAACAATAATCGAGTTTAAATGTGTTAAAGCAATAAACAATCAAATATAATGTTTGTGCTTCTTCTTCTTTTCGCTGTCGTATTTAAATTCACTTGTAGGCCGCAAAAATAAATAAATAAATAATAAGCGATGTACATAATATTTACTTTTCATGTTAAATAAAACAGGAAATGCGGAAATATATATGCATGCATGTATGTATGTTTGTCAGTCTGTATTATGTTACAATAATTTAACATAATTATGTTATATGTATGTATGTCAGAGTTTACACAAAGTCAAACATGCATGTGATTGTTATTCCACTTATGCGAATATCTATAGTGCATGATTGTATTGTATTGTTTTATTCCAGTTGTTGTTGTTTTTTTTTTGTTTGTTTATAAAATGCCGGCATCATCAGTTTTATAATAGATTAAATGAAGATGACTTTTCTAAATAGTAAATGATTTCAACAACAAAAACGAACAAACACAAAATTTATAACTTTATCAGGTCAAAGCAGTGACTAAAATTTTTTTAATAAAATGTATTAATAACATTTGTAAATGTTACTGTTACTTCAATAATATTAACTTTTACAAAAAATTGAAATTTCTGATTTTATAAATAAATAAAGAGAACTGAATAAAATATAAAATTTAATTTAAAATTTACAATTTATTGAAAAATTAAAAAAAAATAGTTTTTTAGATATACATACATACATATGTAGGTATATGTATATAAACAAGCACTCTACTCGGCTGTGCAGAATTTTTAATACCCACCACCAACGTTTTTGTACTTTTATAGCAACAAATTTTTTATTTTGTTATTAACAGTAATCGCTATGGAATAATATCTTTATACTTAAATATGTATCACTTTGTTTGTGTAACTTCGATATGCTAGTAAAATGTTTTCGTAAATTTAGTATTTCTATAAAAGTGGGTGTTAAAGTATGCGTGTCAATAAAGTTTCTGCTAATAAATAAAACGCAGATATTTCAATATAGTCCCTTATCCTTCTAAAATCTTTATTCATAGAGAAACTACATGAATTTGATATAAAGAGTTAAATGGGAGGTGGGCGTAAAAGTAGGCGTATCAACTTAATTTTTCGTTAATGCAAGTCTTTTCATCAAATAGCCATTTTTGCAAAACTTCAGAATCATACATCTAATTTTGTCAGTTTTATTACGGTTTTAATTTATAATACACCGAAAAAGACACTGTGCGGTATAAATTTTCGTACATTTTGATCTAGAACTCCATTCCTAGAGCATAGATTTGAGAAATTTTTAGGAAAATATACTTTTTTTACTTTAAATTTGCCTTAAAAAATCAACATTTGCCACCAATGACTTAACATTGTTAGCGTTTATCACGATGAATTATGATGGCGTTCGCCACCGGAACAATCTGCATCAACACATACTACTTTTTTAATTTTTTTGTTTTGCGCATATGTTAGTATCAACTTAAATCGCTTATATCTCCTAAAATGCTAAATAAATTTAGGGATTTTAAGATTGAGCGGAAAAAATTGCTTTTAAATGGTTTTTGTTTTGATTAAACTGTGTAATAAAAAATCGATTTGAATAATAATATGAAATATGATGTATGAAACCCTGCTGTGGCCAAAAGACATATAAAGGCTATAATTAACGGCATGTTTTTTACATCTGCCTTGACAAATTCCACACTGATAAATACGAACATGTCGTGTGTTACCTTTAAAACATTACTTCTGTAAAAAACATGTGTTGATAAATCTGGCAAATTTTCAATTAGAGCGCGCTCTATTTTATTCTATCAAAACATCTAACATCAGCTGTTGGCAGAAATCTCTGCTGCTGCAAATCAGTCAGCGACGATTGCCTGTAAAAGTAGATTTTGTCAGACATGTAGATTAACATATGTCTCACAAATTTTAAAGTCATATGTAAAAAACATGCCGTGTATTACAGCCTTAACTAATGTATTTACATAAATGTATTTAAACAAATGTATGTAAAAAAAAAAATATAATCAGCTCGTACCAAAGTCGAATCAAAAATAGGTCATGAATATTCATAAACAGGTTTTAAATGAATTGTTCATAAAATTATTAAGTATTTTGTAATATACCTGTATATAAAATGGAAACATCGTCAATTAATTCGACAAACAATTCCAAAAATGAGCCACTCTTATTATAAATTACATTTTATACCCTTCACAGGAGAGTGTAAAGGGGAATATATATTTTTCATTCCATTTGTAACTTCTACAATTTTTATTTGCTATCATATAAATTATACATACATACATATGTATATTCTGAGTCCTTGGCGATAGAGGAATTAATTTAGGTAAGTCCATTTGTCCGTGTATGTTGAAGTTTTTAAGCCTAAACTTAACTTAAAACTTTTTTAATGAGACATGATTTCAAGATCTTTGCTATCGATAATCAGTTATTTGGGCACATTACGAGCTTAGACAAGAATGAAGAATACGATTGTTTTTACCCAAACAAAATCAGATTTTTCTGCTAATATGTAACTTCTTAAAACGTTTGTTATGTAAATATAAAATATGTATGTGCTTTTGGCAACGATTACATAAGCATGTCCGATGACTGTGGAAAAAAACCTTTAACCAAAAGTTCAGATTATCAATCAAATTTTCGTCACATTTGAACCATATAATTAGCAGTTATGGTCTTGGGTCTTGATTGTTAACTGTTATAAGTAAAAAAAATTGTTATATACATACATTACTGAGATATTATAATTTCTACACTATCCATTCGCAACCCAATAAAGTATATATGTTCTGAATCCTTATAGATAAAGAAGTCGATTTAGGTAAAATTACAACAAAATCCAGCGGTCGCTAATACATACCTATGCATGTATATCTGATGATACAAACTGTGTAAAGGGTATATAAGATTTGGCACAGCTGAATAAACCGCTTCCACATGTTAAAAAATCAATTGATTATGATTGAAATATATAACTGTATTATTCTTGAAAAATACAAAAAAAAATAAATCTTCGTTTAAAATTTAAAAAAAAAAATTTGTTTTCTAGGCAAATATACTAAAGTGAAAACAATAATCTGCTGACGATTATGTCCATCAAATGTTTATATCTTTTTTTTTCAAATCTTCTAGTTTATTTTTTAATACAAAAAGTTGTGTAGTTTACACTCTATTTCCCATAATTCTTTTAATATCATTAATAGGGTGACGTGTCCCGATTTTCTTATGGCTTATTTATTTAAACGATAGAATTTACCCGTTTTTCAAGATTTTTTATCACATATGGAATTTAGCTATAAATAAACAATGTCAAACGAATTAACAAATTTTCATATGTAAATCATATATAAATATATTGTTTCATGTTAAAATTGTCATAATTTATGACTATGAAAATGTTTAAAAATTAAAAGTCATTAGTTAAAGTCAAAAATATTTGAAGAAAATTCTTTACATTTGCTGTTTCATCTTTCCTCCAATCTGAATACTCCTGCTAGTTACAGCAATTTAAAACAACAACAACAAAATATGTAGTTTATCGAATAACATTCAGTAATTTGTACTTCTTAAAGAGTGTATTCTCTATTTGAAAATTAAATAATATTGACATGATCAATTACAGTTTATTTATTTGATAAAATAAATTAAAAATCGAGCACAAAGAAGCAGATAAAAGTAGGCATTTCCAAGATCTTGATTTGGTAAAAATAATTATAATTTTTACGCATTTTTTTAATATTTTGTTTTTAATTTTAAAATAAAATCTTAACACAAAGTTAGATAAATTTAATTTTTTTGGTTTAGTAATAAACATATTAAAACTTTAATTATATTTTATACAACATGTTTAGTGGAGTATTTTTTTCTTTACGTCTCTAAGTAAAACTTTGCTCTTGTTTCTTTCAATATAAATAATATTTTTTATAAATTTCTGTAAATATGCATATGAATTTTAAAATGTATTATTATGCCCCACTTCATGCCAAACAAGTAACCACCAAGAACAATAGAATAGAAAATGGAATGAGTTTTAAATAAAAATAAACAAAAAAACATCACTTCTATGTGGGTGACCCCTAAAACGTAAATTAGATTTAATATATATTTTTTCTTGTTGCTGCTGTGTTTCTGTATAATTTTTCTTTTTCTTTTTGTAAATTAATGCCTATATGTATGTAAATATATATGTACATATGTACATATTAATGAGTATATAGGGTGTCCGAAAAATGTGTTTAACAACTAAGTTGGGAATTAAGAAAAAAAATTAACTAAAATTATAAATTAATATTTATTTAAACTTAACAAGCTGTGAATATAATTAAGTTCAGTAATGCAAATTAAAGAAGATATTTCAGAAAGTTGTTATGCTTCCAGATGTTATGGCGTATAGAATTGCAAGTAGGGATGGGCAAATTGGAAAAATCTATCGATATTTATTATATCGATATTTTATTTTACCATCGATATTTATTAATTTAAAATATCGATATTTCGATATATCGACTGAAACATATTTACCTAGTTATTGCTGAAATGATTTACATTTGAAAATTAAATATTAATAGTATAAATGCTTGCTCTTATGCGTGAGCTTATAAAAACGAAAATTAGAAAAAACATTTACGATTAAGGATAAAATCAGTTATATGACTAGATCAAACATAAAAACAAAAAATAAACCAAAAATTCATTCGATAATCTTAAGTTAAGTCAACAATTGATGTATTGTTTACACTAAATCTATAAAATAAATTCTGAAAACTTTTGAAAATATCGGCTCCGATATTAGTAAACAAATATCGATGTATCGATATTGAGGTGTTTAAAATATCGGCGATTAATATCGAAATTTTTTAAACTAAATATCGATATTTTGCTATATCGATATATTTTGCCTAACCCTAACTGCAAGCATGGCGGTCAATTCAAATTTGATCTAATTTATCATTTCGAAGTATAAGTCACTCTCGAACAAAATAAGAAAGTAGCAATGGTATTATTCCATCTTCCATTTACCTACTGTAAATACCGAAGATAAAGCGAAAAATATATTTTGGCAAAAAAAGAAAAAAAAATTTTTTTCGAAACTGTCATGAAACAATACTTTATATTCGGTGGTTTACCAAAAAATGGTGGGGGTATATTCATTTGTTTTGCAATATGTACACCCTAATGTACATACAATGTATATTTGTATTATATTTTTAGTTGCTGTTATGTTTTGACAAAAGAAGAAATTAAACAAAAAAAATTTATTTGAATTGGCTTCAATAATATTTTTAAAGCAACAAATGGAATCACACAAAAAAGCAGCTTGATATAAATTATTTAATTCCTAAATAAATTAGTTAGGTCGACTTTAGAAATAAGCCTTTAAGATTCAACTTATACATAAATGTTAACTTTTGACATAACAACTTATGTCGAGATAAGAAAATTTACAGTTTTCTTAAGACCTTCAAGACGCTCTATTTGCATTAATCGGCGTCTTTTTTTTTTAGAAATTTGTTAAAGGATATCTCGTGTTACAAAGAGTTAACTATATTGGATTTTTTAACTCGTGGTTGCTTTTGAGCTTTCCTGTAAATTTTGTAACTTTCGAAAATTTGTCTTGTATGAAAAATCGACAGTACACAAAATTCTTATTAGTTTTCATTAAACCGAACTATAAAAAAAATATTTTTTAATTGTTGATGTTTTTCTGATATAATTGAAAATACGAAATAAGTTCTTTTGTCAAACGACCACAGATATTAACAAAATTGCTGTCGCTTAACTATTGCTTAAAAAAAATCAATTTGAATTTTTACAAATGTCCAGAAATGGTAGCAAGCGTGTCTTTTAATTGTCCAAGGACTGAAAAATTTTGATCTTTATGATAAAAATATGGAAGGCAGTCGTGTTTATATGCTAATATCTGAGAAAGTTATTGGGCGATCGCGCTGAATTTTTGTGATATTTCCAAAAAGTTAATAACACATACAGGTTTGAATTACATATGGGGGCTACTCAAAGTTGATTTCAACTAAAACACGGACAGACGGATATTGCTTTATCGATGTATCTGATCATAAGCTTTCAGAAGATAAAAATATACTTTATGGGGTCGAAAATTAATATTGAAAAAATTGTAAATGCCATAACAAACCTATATATAACCTTGGCGCCAATGGTGAAGTGTGTAAAATTTGTTTAACTCTTTTGAATACATTTGCATCATCATCATACATCATTGAAGGGTCACTATACTTATGAAAGTTGAAACAACACATTGAGTGCGAAATGAATCATGACGAAATGGTGTGCTAGGACTCACTATTACGCGGAGGCCTACGCGACAAAATCAGCTTTGATCGTTTTTGACTGCTTGGACATTTACTTTTCATATTCATATATGACGCAAAAAAAAAATCAGCATCTGTCATCGATGGCTTAACATTTTAAGCGTTCGTGCAGATGAATCATGATAACTTTCGACACAGGGAGTTTTTAAATTGAGTGTTTGTATTTTCTTCTTTTGCTCTTTTATGTTAATGTTCGAATGCTCAAAATTCTCGTAATTTTAAACTGATTGATTGCATTATTCAAACGGAATTATTTTAAAAATTATTTTATGGTTTTGATAAAATTAATCCATAGTTAAGCAAATATTTAAGCCATTATTCGTGTTGAATTAAAATACATGATATAAGGATTATTGTAGAATCATCTGCTTTAAAACCTTAAATATAGCCATATATATACAGAAATAATCTTTAATTTAAATTTTTATTTAAAATTTGTCGAATTTTTTAAAACTTTAAAAATAATTTCACACGAAATAGGTCACGTTTCACGTAATGACTCTGCTGAGGTAAAGTGGCGATATATTTTTAAAAATGTGAAAAGCGTTAATGATTAATTAATAGTGCTGGAATATCTTCTACCAACGCCTTACGTAGGCCGGTGCAATTACATATGTCTCTCACTTATAATTTTTTCAAAAATAATTCTGTTTCTTTATATTAAATACTAGCCAAACCCGGCGCGCGTTGCTACGCCCCTTAATGAATCGAAATGCATTCTGAATTTTAATTAAATATCAAGTGCAAAAACCTAAAAATTATAATTTTTTTGTGGGCGTGGCATTGCCCACTTTTCTAGTCACGAAATTGTAAAATCATAACAGCTCAATATGTGTGCAAAGTTTCAGAAGAATCGGACCAGTGCAAGTACCTCAAAATTAAAATTTTTTTTATGGGTGTGGCCCTGCCCACTTTTCTAATCACAAAATTGTAGAGTCATAACAGCTCAATATGTGTGCAAAGTTTCAGAATAATCGGTCAAGTGCAAGTACCTCAAAATGATACCTTTTTTTATAGGCGTGGCACTGCCCACTTTTCTAATCACGAAATAATTTAGTCATGACAGCTCAATATGTGTGCAAAGTTTCAGAAAAATCGGTCTGGTGTAAGTACCTCAAAATTGTAGCCTTTTTTTATGGGCGTGGACCCGCCCACTTTTTTAATCACAAAATTATAAAGTCACGACAGCTTAATATGTGTGCAAAGTTTCAGAAAAATCGGTCCAGTGCAAGTATCTCAAAATTAAAACTTTTTTAGGGGCGTGGCCCCGCCCACTTTTCTTATCACGAAATTATTTGGTCATGACAGCTCGATATGTGTGCAAAGTTTCAGAAAAATCGGTCAAGTGCAAGTAGCTAAAACTGATAACTAATTTTTTATGGGCGTGGCCCCGCCCACTTTTTTCATCCATAAACACTCCCCGGTATGTGTACAACAACTTACCAAAGTTTGAGTCCGATCGGTTTTGCAGTTTCAGAGTCTATAGCTAACACACACACACACACACACAGAGTTTCACTTTTATATATATAGATTTGATATTTTAATTTAAGAAAAAAAAACATTAACAAGGTCGTTTCATTTAATGTTTTTAATTCTTAATCAAGTTAATACAAAATACCATAAAGAGTTAAATAAAAATAAATATTTTTTTTAATAAATAGTCAGAGAACTTTTGTTTTCTGGCAGAACTGGTCAACTACACAAACAATTTTTGTTTGTTTGTTTGTTTGTTTTTGTTTGTAAAACTTGTTGTAGTTTATGAAACTGTTGCAAACAACCAGAAAAGTTAAGACTAAGGGTCAGCTTTTATAAGGTTTTGCATTGTTTTATGGTTTTGTTTTCTATTTTATTAGTACTTTTTGCTTAAATGTATTAAAAAGCGAATGTAAGTATATATTTATGCTTAAAAAAAAGGTTCTTAAAAGAAGCAAATCCAAAGTGAACTTTACAAGTTGGTAGTAAAATCATATGGCAAAAGGTTTAAATATTTCACCGGGCTATCCAAGGAGAAATAATAACCCTTTTAATTTTCTTTTATATATAAAAAAATATATATACGTAAATCTTTACTGTCTTATTCATAAAAATGATCAAAGGTTTATTAGTGTTTATAAAATTGATTTTTCGTTTTAGTTTTTGTATGTTTTTCCCAAATTTAGTAACAAATTTAGTCTATATTAGGTTTGTTCGACGTACGTTATCGCGGGAACCCGCGGGCTCCCAATTTTACCGAAAAGCGTTTCTTGTGTTGAAAATTAGGTAAATGAGAACGTTCATGAGAGAGTAATTTGTGTTTCTTTTTTTAACAGACTTTACCCGTACTTTTTTTGCGTGTAAAATGGAAAACTGTCAGATCACTAAATCAGCTGTTTTCAAATTGTAAAAATATAAAAGGTTGAAAAGATTTTTTATTTTTGTAAACAATGGAATATACTTTGTCTGAGAATATAAATAGAGTTTTTGTAATTTGAATAATTTTAATAACTAATAAAACATATGCATTTCACTCTAGTGTTTGTTTGGACATACTTTAACAAACATTAAACTTAAAAACTAAAAATTTGTTGAACAATTTTTTTTAGCAATAGCAGAGGTCCAAGCTGTTGGTAGAAAAACGGCGTGGTGGCGGCTAGGTGCAAAAATTACCGGCGGTAGATTGGAGCTGGTTTAAGAAATTATTAAAATAAAAAAAACCGAAAATAAGTGTTTTAACGAAATAAGTAGGTTTTGCGTTAGTCATATTGTGCAGTCATATCTTTACGATTACAAAAACTTAGCATTCCACTATTTTTTTTAACAAGAGTATTGATCCATCATTTTAGTAAAACTCAATATATTAAATTTTAATGTGAATGATTTTTATTTTGGCTTAAGTATATTTATTCTTTTATTTAATTTTATAATTCAAATTAAATTAAATTGTAACCATTTCTGTTATAATAGAAAATTAAATTGATTTCGTATTACCATATATGCACGAATGAAAGCGAGTTGAAAAAACAACGATATATGTTAATATGTTATTCTTGCAATTTTTAGTGCAGCCGTAATATATATACATATACTCTACTGTTTGATTGCGGACATAACAGTTATTTTAAATCTTTTTCATTTCATTTTTCATTTTCCGTGTAATGGATGCGATCAACTTTTAGAAGCCCCTAACCTCTTGGAAATATCTGGGTATGAATTTTAATACTCAGCACAATCTTCTTTAACCTTTTGCAATGTGAGCAATGTGAGGTGATTTTTGTTAAATTTATCAGTGGAAATCTATTTGTTCAGCTTTCAAACAACTACACACCCAGGGAAAACAGAATCGGTTGTGAGTAACGCAATTGTTGTGATTGCAGAAATTTACATTTACATACATTACATCGACAGAACTTCATTTCAGAATATAAATGTGTAGTCAGTACTAATAAATGTTGATTCTTGCAATAGAAATTGTATAACTAAAAAAAATTCGTTTTCAATAACTGAAACATAGGTTCAAATGAAAGCGTTTGTCTAGCAGAATATAATATATTCTAAAAATTTTAAATTTCATATAGCCGCCACTACAAAATTGCTCAAATTAAACATATATATGAGTCAAATTTAGTATTTATGAATGTACCACCTTAGTCCCCTCAATATTGGTGATATATAGTAATTACGAATTTTTCCCCTTTAACACCTACAATATGGTAGTAGAAGATACCATATAAAACCAGTGATGGTGCTGAAAATAAAGCATAATAATGTATAACGTTAAATACGAATTCTAAGCTTCGCTACGGGGTGGTCAGATTACCTGTGTAATCTTCAATTTCGTCACGTTCTAGAGTAGCACGATTAATTTAATTTGGATATTTTAAGGTGAACGTTTTCTATATAATTTCAGTGAAAGTTATTTCATTTAAATCAAAAAAAAAATCCTATAATAAGCCAAGAAAAGTATTTATGATTGTTAATTTATATTTAATTATTATTTTTGTCACTCTTAAAATTTGATCTGCCAAATAACACCTTTTGCAATCCGAAAATTCCCAGTCATTATTCTTTTCATTTAATTATACCTGCATTACGCTTTAACCTTAACTATTTCTTAATGGATATTGTTTCATTTGACATGTGTTTATTAAAAATTGTGTTTATGTTCTCAGTACAAGTTTGCAATTATTATTAAATAGATGTGTATAAACTACCTGCAAATATTTTCGAAAGAATTCTTTGTATTTAGTACATTGAAGCCATAAATTGCTTGTCCATTGAAAAAGTGCAAGAGTTTTAAAATACGTGATTTTTAATAACAATTCCATTCTGAGAATTAAGTCACACTCACTCTTATACAATTACTCATGAACATTTGTTACTATTCAAGCTCATTCAAGTAAGGGAATTCAGTTTTCACTTGCATTTAGGCGAAATCACTTATTCATTACATGAAATCTACTTTAAAATATGTGCTTACAGGACCCTGCCAAACTTTTCATACAAATTTTTTTTATCTTTAAGGAGAAAACTGGTTAAGTCAAGTGCCTAAATCAAAATGCCTAGTAAAAAGTTATAGGCAAGGTGAAAACCGAGATTAAAAATATTGTTGGTATATTAATTTCTAATATGTTAAAGTGCTCTTTGTTGTTATGCTTCAAAAGATGAGGCCTATTTGAAATATTGTAATCTTTTTTTTTAATTTTATTATTCTAATGGGTAGAAATATGTATGCATATAAAAATTAAGGTTTAATTGCGTACATAGAAATTTAAAAATTTATAAAAAACATTTATGTATTTTTATTTAAAAAAAATTGCATTTTAAATATGTAACTCTGTCGCAGTAAATTTGAGATATGAATTATTGATTTCTTAGGTTCTTAAGTATGCACTTTCATATGAGATACATAGTTGCTTAATCTAATTTAAAACAAGTAAGAGTCCTATATTCGGCCGTGCCGAATCTTATATACCCTTCACAACGTGTAGTCATGTATATACATATATAAAAACATCTCATTGTAAAATTATAAAAAATATTTAAAAAAAAAAATATAAAAAAATAGGTAGTCGTGGTTTTTTGCTCATATCTCAGTTGTTTATGCACCAATGTTTCTGATTTTCAATACTGATCTACTCCCGAATATTTCTAATGTTTTAATACCTTACCCGGGTCCAGGCGATGTCGGAGGGCTTCAGAAAGATGATTTCAACATACACACGGACAGACTGATAGAGCTTATACTTTATGGGATCGAAATTAAAGTTGTAGAAATTTCACACGGAATGACAAACCTATATACATATACCCTTTTTCACTGAGTGAAGTGTATAAAAAAAATTTAATTTTCTTCACCTTATCTAAATATTCATGTATAACTGAACTTTTCGAAATAATAACAACTGTGACCACTACAAAATCATATAATATCGTTTTTATATATTTGAGAACAAAACTCATTTTAATTTGTTGCTTATTCAGGGTTTAATTTTTTCCTCCAATGTGAACAAACAAATAGGTATAATGTTGCGAAAACCGCAAAAATTAACATAACATGTTTTTTTTTTATTAGTGTTAAAGGTGGTTTTGTTCGGAATATTTTAAAATGTCTAATAAAAAAGAATTATTTATTTATTTCTTAACGATTTTAAGTTGACGTCTTTGAGGGAGAAAACATATATTTATTTGGTGTATTCACAAGAAGTCCTAAATTTCAAACTGTCATAATTTTTAAACCTTTTTAAAAATTAAAAAAAAAAATTATGATATGACAATACGACACTTAAGACACCTTGAGAATTCGGCAATTGTAAATTAAACTATGGACATGAACAAAAACATACTTGTAAAAAAAAACTTACCTTTTGTTGTTATTAATCCACATTTAAATATACTTGTTGTACCTATGTAGGTATTTAGTAACAAAATAGGGCTTTTATGTATTAACACTGATTCCCGGAATTTCAAAATAACAGAAATCGCACTAATTTCGCACTTTTATTTAAAAAAAAAAGACTCACAAAAAAACCATTCAAAATATATCTTGTATACAAAAAGGCGGTTTTTGAATTAAGCGGCAATAAATTTTGGTTTTTAAGACTTCTTCAAAAAATTTTGTTAATTTTTATTTTCACAAAAAAATTTTTTTTTTGTTTTTTTTTTTTTTGTTTGTTTTTATGAGGTATTAAATTTTTGTATTAACATTAAATATGTGTGTAATGACTTAAAGAGGGTGTGTGACTCTTATTTGCTTTTTTGGGTATTTTATGCACACTCTTTTTTAAAAAGTGAATATTAATGTATTAATGCAAAAACTAAAACACTAATAAAAAAAATCACCATCGATTTTATACAATAATATAGTAGATAATGAAGAAGCACAAAAATACACTCACATTTAAGACGCTGAGGAATATTAAGTAGGCTTATTTATTACTAAAAAGAAAACCAATATGTAGTAGGTACCTATAAAAATTGCTATAAAATTTTCTTTTAATAGGTATTTAAAATAAAGATTTCTCGTTGGGTTTACTTGTTTCCACTTAAACGCGCATGTAATTTTTTTTATAAAACTTTTGACATTTAACACTGTTATATTTTATTCCGTTTTGATTTTTAATACAGTCATTTTATTATTATTTTTTTTAAACAACAACAAATTTACAAAATTAAATAATACACTGATAAGAGATTTAAAAAACTTTTTTTATTGTAATTTTTTTTAATAATTTCTTTAAGTTTTTCTTTATTATTTGTACTACTTATGTAGGTACAAGAAAAAGTTCTCTTTTTATCTCAATTGTATAATTTATTTGACATTTACAAAATAAAAATCACGTCTGTTTTTTTTTAGTTTTCGTTTGTTTGTATGTTATTTTCGATCTTTATTTTAAATTACATATTTTTTTACAATAATTAAAAATCTTTTCGTTTTCTCGCTTTTTTTCTTTCTTTCTTTTCAATTCTTTCTTTGTTTTGAAGTCCGTTCAAAACGGTATCTCGCTATTGACTAAAATACGACAAAACAAATGAAACACATTTTTCCCATATGTTTGACTGGCTTCAAGTCTCTTTTGCCATTTGTTTTTTTTTTCTTCTGTGTATTACTGTATTGTTGTTGGTTTATTAATGTTGTTTTTATTGTTGCTACTGCTGCTGCCGCTGTCACTGTCGGCTTTAGTATCGTGTGAACAATGACGTTGACTTTGATCATTATGATCATAATGATCTTTGTGAAAGAGCCAGCCAAAAAGTCACAACAAAACTGAGTTTATAGTTAAGACAACACAAAAACAAGCTAAAAACAAAATGCAACATCACATTATGATATTGAAACAACAATGGGATGATGTTATCTTTTCGATCAGTTTTAAATCAAAATTCGTTGGCGTTATACATGAACTGCTTTTCCACTTCCACAAATTAATTTATGTGGAAGCAAAAACCATTATGCTCATTTTCTACCGGTCAAAGTACATTTGTGTTTGGAAAAATTTTGAATTAATATAAGACTTCTAAAAGCATATTCACATTAGGCAAATATTTGACGAAATACACGTAACCATAAGAATTAATTGATTCCTTCCTTAATGAAAAAATTTAAAATTAAAATGTTTATTGATTTAATCAAGTTTTTATGTTTTGACGCTTATTGGTCACATTAAATAAATATTTACCAAAAATAGTGATAACGCTAATTTGAGCCAATATATTCCAAATGTAAACGTAGCTTAACTCATATTTTTTTTACTTTCATTTTCAAAATTTGGGCATTATTACAAACGAGACTAATTTTCCTTTTTTGGTGGAGGTATATAATTCATTATTACTTTGGATATTGAGTTCATAAAAGATCTTGATTATATCTTCATACATGAGCGATAATAGTTGTGACAAAATACTATTTGAAAAAACAGACTTATATAATAAATTTTTCGACTCTTAATCTAATTCCATTTATATTGAATGACCGCAAAATAACCACTAAATACATGTATTTTTTCAATTTAGCTAAGACACTATGTGCATAATGTTATATCACTAAGCTGTAGACAATATCTTTCGGCAATATGTCAAACATAAAGTTGCGATATATGTTCGACAAAATATTGTATGTTTGATATATGTGACTGATTTTGACAGCTGAGCCGTAACAGCACTCCTGTCACCATTAACAGTTTGGCATTACATTCCTGCTTGTCCATTATATTCGTTATTCAATATTTCTTTTGTAGTCTGATAGATTTTCGAATTATGTGTATATACATATATTTGCACAGCACATAGTTAAATTTGATTTTACTTTAACATAAAACTCCTTTCCTATACTGTGTCTAAACTGTGAGCAAAAGGATACTGATGATCCCAAGTAGAAAGGCCTTAACTCGTATATTTTATGAAATTAGTTTTTTTCGTTGATTCCAATAAATTTCACACAGAAACACCTCGATAAAAAAAATAATATAATAGTTTCAAAAATTACATTATGATAAAACAATTACTATCACGCTTATACCTTCCCCTGTATAGATAAAATTATTTGAGTTAGGACATTTTTACATGTGACCAACGATATGTAGATAATATCATTATCATGATTACTTTTATTGCTATACCTTAAACAAATGTCTTCTTCACGTTGCATTTGAATACAAAATGCAACAGTTTGTTGTTTGTATTAAATAATGAAAATTGTTTTTTTTTCTCATCTATCATTTGTTCTCTTGTTTAAAAAAAACCCTTATTTTACAGGCATAGTAACAATTAAAATATTGCTGTTGTTTATTCCATGTATGTCTCTTTATTTTGTGCACTTTATTTTATTGTATTTTTTTATTTATTTAACATCAGGTTTATACAAGTTTTTCTACTTTTTACTTTCCCAGCAAAACAAAATAGCCTGAGATTAATAGTTTACTACAAAGCTAAATAAGGCGTTTATAAAATAAATTTTCTATCAACATTTTATGAATTAATGCGTAGTTAAAAAGTAAAAAGTATCAGCCTGCCTAGTGGTTTTAGGATTCAATTCAACCCGAAACGATCTATTATAATTAACATTAATTATTTAATCAATAAATATAGTTTAAATATAACATTATATTGTAGCTGCCGTATTCATAAAAAATATCTTGCGTTATTGAAGGCTTATTTGACAAGTTTCTTAAAATACGGTACATTTTAAGATTAGTTATTAAAAAACTATCCTGCGTGACTTTGTAAATTCAAATTAATGAATGGATTAATTAAAATTATGTTTAGTTCATTTTTATGCTTTCATCAAATTTGATGTTTTTTGAAAGAACTTAATATAAAAATATTTGTTTAAGCCTAATATTTTTTTAAATAAATGTTTTTTATGTAGGTACCTTCTACATAATTAAACATAGTTTTTTTTGCTGGGTTATTTAATAGATTGAAGTAGCGTTTTGACCATATGATCACTGTCTTGTTTTTATTGTTGCTTCATTTGAGGTTGTTATTATTGTTAAACGAAAGCCACGATCAAAACAGAAAAGAAAATACAAATATTTTGGTTTAAAAGTGACTAATGTCATATCAACATGTTGCTAAAAGTTAAAATGTTAAGAAAGATATAACGTAAAATGTTGACAAAGCATGTTTCGATTGCTTTTAAATTGTGTTAAAGAGCGAAAAATAAGTGGTTGCTTGAATTATAAGAGTGAATTATTAAACAAAATTATTGTTTTTTTAACATTAAAGGGAGTGAATTTAACAATTGTTTTTAAAATTAGTTTATAAGGGATAGTTATTGTGTTTAGCATGTGGAACATTTAATTTGTTTCTGATAGTTTAAACAACAATTAGGTATTCTCTTATCAGTTATAATTCTAGTAAATGTAAAAATGTAATTTTTTGTTATAATTCTTTTGAACTTTTTACTTTTCGTATTTAAGGATCAGTAAGATCTTTATTATATAGGAAGGTAGGTACTTGTACATACTTACAAGTAAACCGTTCTTACAATTGAATGTATTTAAAGTGCATAAATATTTTTCCCATCACACATGACTAAGCCATCAAACTGACCAAAACAAATGTTATTGTTTGTGCTTTTCAAAACTTAAATATTCTTTTTGCGGAAGTTTATTCTTTTATGATATTAAGAATTATTTACACTAAGAATGCATTTGCCGTAAATTAAAGGTAAATAAAAGCTAACAAATATATGGAAAAAAATATGGAAAGTATAAAAAAGGTATAAAAAGAGATTAATAAAGCAGAGAATCCCAACAATTTAAGCAGCACCTAGTAAAATTTTTAAGTTTTTCAGGGAACATGTTCAAAAGGAAAATATTTTAAAAGTTATTTATTTTTATAAAGCATTTTTTCTACAGACAATTGTAAAAAAAAACTCTTGATGAATATTCTGTTTATCTCTACAAGGTTTATGAAATTTTATTACTAAACTTAGGTACTATGAGATATTTTCTAAAATAATTTTGTATTTTTATTAAATATTTATGTTTCTATATTTATTTTAATAAGAGAATTCAAAATAGCACGTTCGTTATCAAAGTCGGAATTTTTAAGTTAAGCTTGAGAAATAATTTTTAGAAATAACTTAAAAGTTTGGATTTAAGTTTAATATTTTTTTTGTATATACATATAATAATATTCGAAAAATTTTAAAAAAATAATTTTTGAAATTATAAATGTGACTGTATTAAAATTGCGTTTAAATTTATGTACTAAATTTTATATGAATAACCAACAAGTAGATATTTTATAATACATGTTCTAACATACATAAACAAAAGGCAAGTTGTATTTCTGAAATACGAATGTGTCTGCAAAAGCCAGCCAAAAAAACGCCTCATAACTTAATCAACTCCAGTAACATTAAATATTATTTTTTTAATTGTATATTTTTCTTATTTTAATATTGTTAAGAGAGATAATGTCTTAATATAAGAGTATCGATACTTAAGAAAAAACAAACATAGTACTCTAAATAACAAGTGGACCCACAAAGATTACCTTTTAAGCGCTTAAATCCGTTTGTGGGTGTTATTGTAACAAAGTTTCAGTACTTAATTTTGTGTAAAAACTTAAATTTTTCTGACTGAAATGTAAATAACGTCAGTACGTATATACAACTTTAAATATTACTAAATTGCTTCCTAAAACACTTCCACTTCGGTCACAATTCTGGAAAATTTTTGAAAAAATATAATAGAAAATTTATAATAGGTTAAACGAACAAGCAAGCTCAAGGTCCTGACAACTAATAAAGAATTTATTCTTTTTTAAATTTTAGAATAATTCGAAACTTCTAGAAACAATGTAGAAAACAATTAATAAATATTTTTTTCAACAAATAACTTTCTTGTTAATACATAGAACAACAACAATAAAATACATATATAATTAAGAAAATTTAATATATATGTATCACATACATACATAGACGTAAACACATTTAATTTTGAATGAGTGAAACCCCTAATAAGTTCATAAAACATATGTTTTATTTAACAAAAGTCCATTAAAGGCTCAAAAAAGAAACACAGCATTTTAAACAAAAATATTATTTACAACATACTTGCGTTGCACAGATGAGTATTAGGCCTGAAAAGCTTGGCAAAATTATTAAACGCGTTTTTTTAATTAAAAGTTCTAGTTTTTTTAATGGTTTTAGGTGTAGTATGATATAAGAAATCTAGTGGCAGATTTAAAAAAAAAATACACTGCGCAACAAAAGTACACTGCGCAAAAAAAATTTTTTTGTCTCTGCTAGAAATAAAAGTATGTGGACTATATTGATTTTGATGCCCTTAATTCAAATCTGTTTTCCGTTTTTCTCTAGTACGTAAGGATTTTCTGTTAAAGGCGTGGCATATTTCACTCTCTAAATCGTTGGATTGCCAAATATATTTTGTCATAACTTGAAAACAGGTTCTCCGATTTTAATAGCAGGAGGATCAGAAGATGCACCGGAAAAACTTAACTAACTAAACACATTTCTTTTCTATTTATTACTATTTCGGAGTTATTAAAAATGTAATGGCGAAAAAAACATTTTTTCCTGCAAAATTCGTCAAATTTTTTGTTTCCAAAATGACATAAAAAAATTTAAGAACCAAAAATTTAAATTTTTAAGATTTTTCCAAAAGCCACATTCCTTAGGAATAAAAGTCGGTATAAATAGTAAAACTCAATTAACAAATGTTGATTTTAAAGGTTTGAGCTCATTCTTGACAGACTGTATGTACATGCATACATATTATGATTTAAGGTCTAATTCAAACAAATTTTTGAAAATTGTAAGGCTCTTATGAAACAGTATTTTTTTATGAAAAAAGGCTTTATTATATTTATTTTATATTATTTAGTACTTAATATACGGAAAAGTTAAACTAATAAAAATTCCTTAATAATTATTAAGTCTTTATTAGCTGCATCATCGGTGTCAGGAAGAAGAATTGTGATGGTTTCTGATGAAAAAGATTTTTTTAATTACCCGTCCTCTTTGCGTACTGCTGCTTTTAAAAGGGTCACTGATCAGAAATAACCTATTCAAGACATCTCGATTTGTAACGCTTCTGCTGAATTTCCTCGAATAATTCATAAAATATAATCGTAAGGGCTTATTTCTGGCCTCGTTAGCTTCTTCTGACAATTGAATGGTAGCCTGATACCTGGGTGCCCATGTATTTGTTATGTACCTGTATTTATTTTTTGAAAACTTATTTTTGTGATTAATGCTTTTAATAATTATTCTTATTAGGTACGTATATTTATTTCTTTAACATAAAATGTTTTGTAGAGCAGGTATATAAAAATATCTTTTATGGGGATGTGTGGGACATTCCCTTATAACTATTATCGATAATAAAGAATTTTTCAAATTTATAATTATAGGCAGGTATTAACATTGTAAAGTATTTAAAGTGATGTGAATAACAGTTAAAATCAATAATTAAAAAAATATCATAAAAACATCCAGAAACCGAAAAAAAAACATTTAAATCTCATATAATTTTCTTCACATTCCTGACTTTAGCAGGGTCTCAGAGCTACAAATCGCAACTAAAAGCCTTCAAAATTTACAATATAATGTAAAATATTGTTGTCTGTCGAGCTGCGCACTTAGTTCTTAAGATTTCCTAAAATGCAGTTTTGCCTTTTTGGCCAGCTTTTCAGGTCAAATACTCCTCTGTGCGTTGGTTGTTATTGTTTTTTATTTAGAATTCCATTTAAAAGAAACATATGTACGTATGTATGCATGTATTCATTCATTAATTAAAACAATAAAAATCAGAAGAATAAAAACACTTAAAATATATTTGATGGCAATAAATGAAAGTGAGTGAAGTGATGGTTTTGTTGTGCTGTTAAAAGTTTAAAATGTCAGTTGTAAGGAATTTCTGGGACATTGTAATAACAACATCAACATCATCTGCAGCACAAGCTGCGCTGTTAGCATCATTATTATTATTGTCATGATCGCTTAATATTTATTAATTTTTTTTCTTGAACTTTTTTCTGTATTATGTCGTCTTTGTGGGGTCTTCATAACGTTTTGTTTGTAAAATATATATACTAATGTTTTCAGTTCATGTATTAATTTGTTGTGGCTGTAATCTGTCACTATTTCTTTGTTTTAAATATCTTTGAAGAGGCAAGCAGACAGACAAACATATGTAGATACTTTCATGTTAACATTAATATTCTAAATACATACCACTTTCTTGCTTACTACCCAATAGATAAATCTAATGATATTATATTTTGGTAAATATGTACATATAAAACTGATTACTTATATAAGTATATGCAGCATAGTTTTTCCATAGAGAGCACAGTGGTAACAAAAAAAAAAAAAAAAATAGTATCTAAAAAATCGCAGCTTAGGGTATCCAAAAATTTTAAGCTCTTTATTTATAAAAAATAATTCTATCAATAGAGTATCAAATAAAGGATGCCGGGAAAATTATTGCTTTTTTTTTAAACTACTTATATCATTTTGAATAATTATTCGGCTAGATGTCATTTTTTATTACAGAAAATTTCAAAAATTAGTATAATTGTATTTTTTTTAATTCCCTGAAGATGATCGAAATATTACACCCAATTTACATGATGAATTTTTTGACGTCCAATTTTGGACGTGATTTTTTTTTTTGGAAGCAAGCGGTGTAGAGAAGAAAGAGGGGTAGAAAAATAGACATGGTTTCTGTTTTCATGGTTTTTTTTTGACACTTCTCTTTACACTTTTTTCTGTTCTTTTTGTTATTATATATTCTCATCAACTGGGTTGTGAAAATTAAAAAAAATTAGACGTCCAAAAAAACCATCGTATGAATTTAAGTAGTTTTTGGTAGTAACATCAAACGGGAATTAAGAAAATGGATGGAAAACAACAGTCTTTATATTATTGGAAATCAATTTCTTAAAGACAACTTAAATATTTAAAAATGATTTCTTGAAAAAGTAGTTTTCTCTTATTGCCAGAGATATTAATGAAAATAAATACAA
This sequence comes from Phyto melanocephala, assembly GCA_941918925.1. NCBI lineage: Eukaryota > Metazoa > Arthropoda > Insecta > Diptera > Rhinophoridae > Phyto > Phyto melanocephala. The sequence goes on from OW799234.1 coordinate 110,028,485, forward strand.
AAAACAAATTGCAACATCTTTTGGTTGGTGGAAGTATATATCAAATATAAATCTCTTATTTTTAGAATCTTTTTTTTTAAAGTGTTTGAATTTAATATTTTTCTTTTTTTTCTTTTGTAAATTAAAAAAAAAATTATTAATATACATATATAAAATATTATAAAAGAATTGCTTATCAAATCAAAATTTGTTAACGTTGATTTTTGTCCACTACTTATGTGATTCATAAAATAATGCATTCATTTTTTAAATAATATTTATAATAAATTATTTTTATTCTTACACCAATACTGACAGAATTGGTAGGGTAGTTGATTGAGAAACAATTGCTATTGTTTTGTTTGAAAATAATGCAAATTAAGATATTTTTGGGTTATTAGTTTACATCACTGCTCACGGGTAGGCTCCATTTTGATGCTAAATGTCTATCTCTATTGACAAACTTATTGATAAAAATTCCTTTGATGCGACATGTTAGGATAAATAACACCGAAAGTACTTTCGAAACCATATTTAATATATAGACCAACTATTTCTGATAACTCAACTAACGATTGGATCTTTTATAATCAGATATAAAAGATTTTATTGCGTGGTTATCTGCTTCTCTTATTTGTTGTTGCTAATTCATATTCCAAATCATGAATATAAGCATCTAATAAATTGCATTTCCAGGTCCGAAATAATTATGACCGGGAGAAGTATATCCTACGCTTTATGTACTAATTTTAGTTTGAGTGATTGATTTATGAATTTAACTAAGTAGATATGTGACAAAGAACAGTATATTCTTAGATATGCTAAATAGTTCATTTTAAGCATTCCTGAACAATGTTCTCTTTTCCGTTTCTTTTCAACTAAATAAGTGAAGTTTCAACACATTTATTTTGTTCCGAACAAATTATCAATTTTTGTAAGAAACTGAAATAAAAATTATTGTATTTTTGTTTGCCGTGTCTGTTTTGTGTTTTAGTGGAATAAAATTTTTCGGAAATGTCGTTGCAGTGTTCATGTTTATAAAGTCAGTTCTATGAAGATATCAAAAAATTTAATTCTATTCGAAATTAATTTCCACAATCTCTTCTTCACTCGAATTACACAGTGATACCTGCAAGTGTTCACTATCTCCTTACACTCTAAGGTAAAATAACAAACAGGATAACGGTTATATATAAATATTTACAATTCTCCGATAATTATATATAAAATAATATTTCTTTTTACAATTTCTTTACCTTCATTAGGGCCAACAAGGTAATAATAGTTATTAACGTTTTCCCATAAGCGACAAAGAGGATCATTATTACCATAGTTGGATCTACAGTATTTTAAGTTAAGTTTTCGAGATGGTCTGGTAGGAACACTTAAAGTTATTTTACTTGGCAGGAAATCATAATCAATAGCGCCTTGAATTAGACTTATCATAAATAGAAAACTCAGCATTTAGCGACGACTTTTTAAAGAAGGCAGATTGCTTTGAATTTTTTATATGAAAAACCTAAGCAAGCGACTGAACGGAAAAGAGTAGACCAAAAACATGACTGAATTAAATTAAATATATAATACCTGTACATATACAGGTATTATTTGAAAAAAATTATTATTGTATAAATTTTTGATCACTTGAAAAATTGCATATATATCTACTACTACTAGCCAAGCCCGGCGCGAGTTGCTACGCCCATAATAAATAAAAATGCATTCTGAATTTTAATTAAATATCAAAAATCATAACTTTTTTTTATGGGCGTGAATAGTCATGACAGCTTAATATGTGTGCAAAGTTTCAGAAAAATCGGTCCAGTGCAAGTACCTTAAAATTATAACTTTTTGTTGTGCCCACTTTTCTAATCTCTAAATTGCACAGTTATGACAGCTCAATATGTGTGCAAAGTTTCTGAAAAATCTATCCAGTGCAAGTAGCTAAATATGATAACTTATTTTTTTTAATGGGTGCGGCACTGCCCACTTTTTCTAATCACGAAATTGTTTAATCATAATGCTAATACATCACTGTACACCTCAATCAGAAAATAAAGTAAGAAAAATAAATAAAGTAAGAATACTCATCACACTGTTAAATAAAAACAATATAAAGAAACAGACTGTCGCGTTGGATTTAGTATAGTCGGCGGTTACTTTATATAACAAACATTTCACATCACTTCTTTGTATCTTTGCTCAAGAAAACAATTCAACATTAATGCAACTATGTATCCAAAAGAAACACTTTTAATTTTAGTAAATGTATTTTATGGACTTATTTATATACACACATAACATGTACATAAGAATGTGTATTAAAATTACAAATGAAAAGAAATGAAGAAAAAACACATACTTAGTAGAGAAAACCACATTGTGTAACATACTTTGCATGATTGATGACAAATTGCGTTCAATGTGGTATTGAATACATCATGCACTCACACTATTCACACAAAATAATAAAGATACAAACTTGTAAATGTTTCTAGTTTCTAATATCGTTTATATAGTAGATACATATTAATGCGGCAATTTCCAAAGACACAAACATGCAACTTCTTTTATATCAGACTCTCCCTCCTTACAGAATTTCGTTGAAAAACTTACAAGATGTTTTTATTTATTTAGTTTTTAAGTATGAGAAAACAATTAATTAAAATGCCTTTATTCAACACAAATAAATATTAATTTTTTTTTTTTAATATTTATTATTGTTGTTGTTGTTGTTGTTTCGTTATCTGTAAAATATATAATTTTAACACTCCTCCAAGTGTTAAGTGGCTCTTAAGAAATGTATAAACAAATTGTATTCGACAACAATCAACAAACAACAATGACATATCATCATTAAAACGACATTTTTTTATACATATATTTTGTTCTTTGCTATGACTCTCTCAACATGAATAGAGTTCGGTCAGGACGTGGGGTATTCTTGTTAGATTTTTATTTTAAATAAACAACACATACACATTTATTCGCTATTATATCTTTGTTTGGTTGTTTAAAAGAATTAATGATTTTTATGAGTCATTTTTGTATGGGTTTTCTTAAGATATTAATAATATTTTTGCTTGTATTTAAAATTTAATATTTTTTACTAAAATTTTTTTAAATAAAAAGTTTTTAAAAATACTTTGCTCAGGTTAATTTATATTTAATATGCTATAATTTCAATGTGATAATTGGGGCAAATGCATATTTGCAGCCAGAAATTTAAAATTGCCTTTGACCAACTAATTGGTTTCTACATTTTTATACCCTTCACCTGTGGTGCACAAGGGTATATATAGCTTTGTCATTCCGTTTGTAATTTCTACAATTTTCATTTCCGACCCCATAAAGTATATATTTTCTGAAAGCTTATGAATAGAGGAGTCGATTAAGCCCTGACTGTCTGTCCGTCTGCCCGTCTGTCCTTGTGTTGGTTGAAATCAACTTTTAGAAGCAACTATATATTCCTCAGATCTGTATATGGTATTAATCTCTTGGAAATATCCAGGAATGAATCGCTATTGAAATTCAGCACAATCGTCCAATAACTTTCTGAGATATGAGCAAAAAACCACGACCACCTCGTTTTTTTTCACAATTACAACAACAACATACATACATACATACATACATACATGTAAAAAACATACCAAACAAAAAAAATTACAAAAGAAAATATTAAAAATAAGAAAAAATTATTAAAAAGAACTACAAAAAAAAATTTAAAAAAAATTTAAAAAATTTTTTAAAAGTTTTTCTAAAAAAATTTTTTAAAAAAATTTTAAAAAATATAAAAAAAAATAATAAAATATAAATAATATTATATTAAATAAAATAAAATAAATTTTTTTTGGCTCAGCTGGGATTCGATGCCACATTTATTCTAACGTGTACGTATGCACGTATTTTATATGGGATAAATGGTGATACAAACAATTGTTATTGCATGACTACACGTTGTGAAGGGTATATAAGATTCGGCACGGCCGAATATAGCACTGTTACTTGTTTTTTCATATATTAATGCATAATCTTGAATATTTGGCTTTTGCTTTCATATTTTTTGATTTTTCTTCTTTTGTTTATACCCTACATTTGTGGTGCCAAGGGTATATATAGCCAAGGTTATATGTATAGCTTTGTCATTCTGTTTGTAATTTCTATAGTATCGATTTCCGATCTCATAAAGTTGATATTTTCTAAAAGCTTATGCCAAGGGAAGCAATGTCCGTCGGTTCGGATGTAAGTCGATATAAACTATTAAAAGCCCCCTTATATAAATCTCTATGTAATATTTGTTTTTTTTTTTGGAAATATCCAAGAATGAATTAACATTAAAATTCAGCAGAGTTACAATTACAATTCAGCACAATTATAACTTTCTGAGATATATGCAAAAAAACACGACCGCCTCTGTTTTTGCTTCTATTTGTAGCAACTATTTGCCTCTTGGAATATTGGCAAAAATTTTGGATAGTTCGGTTACTGTTGGTTGGTTGGTTATCGTGGTAGTTCGCTGCACGACAACAGTCAAGTAGAGTCTATATGACTCAGTTTTGACAGGACCACATCACTCGTCAGCTCTTAATGTATCTTAGAATAAATCCAAGAGTAAGGGTATTAGATCCACCCCGTGGCCGTGAGGTATATCAGTAGATAATTCAGTTCAACTTCAGATATCGCAGAGAGGCCATCCAGTATATGTTCGCCCAGAAATCTGTGTCTTTTAGCTGCCAGTGCAGGTTATTCGATGAGAAGGGAGAAAACCGATTCCTCCTTCTCTCTATCCAGACAGCTGCGACAATGGTCGTTCGACGGAAGTCCGAGTCGACTTGCAGTGACCCGTCAATACCGCCAGCAACCTGTTACTGTAGGGCAAAGTTATATACAAAAATAATTAAAACAAAAATATTTAGATATATCAAGTTACTAAAGCTGCTTATTAATTTTTGGACAACATAAGCACACCATGGTACAAATAATGCTCTCGAAAATTATTGACGATAAAAACTGGAAGATCGGTTCGAAAGTAACTGAGATATAGACACAAAAATACGAATGCTTTGGTGTTTTTTCTAAAATTTACAAATGAATAAAAATTTTTTTCAGATGCTAAACAACAAAGAGGATTGGTATGGATAATAGAAGAAAGAGCTTGACTAGCAAAATATAGTGCACTATAAAAACATTGTAAATCCTTGATAGCTGTCACTTCAAAATGGCGTACAATAAATTTATATATGGGTGATATCTAGTACTTAAAAATGTACACTCTTCAACCCCCTTAGTAATGGTATCAAATGAAAATGATTCACCATGAAGATATTATAATCCAAAATAGCCTCCGAAATAAAATGGCGGCTATAAAGTTTAAATGCACTAACTAAGGCTTTGTATTATAAACATCAACTTATTAGTAAATAATGAAAGGTCTTGATCAGTAGAATACACTAAATTATGAAAAGGTTTTATATACATACATATGTATGTATGTAGGGAGAGTAATGAAGCAGACTTCTACAATCTCGGGTCTCTTTCGACCTGTTAAAAGGTTGAAATCCTAAATAAAATGGCAAATAATTCGTTTTTTCTTAACCTATAAATATGGGTGCAACATCAAAGGGCTTTACTAGTAGAATACAGCTAACGATTTAAAAATTAAAATTAAAAAATGGCGCATAAATATAAATCTCAAATCTAGGCATAAAAATAACGAATATATCACCATCAATTTGGCAACTCTATTTGTTGGCATACTTAAATAATTTCAACTTAAATCATAACTTAAATAATTTCAACTTTACAGGAAAAGACAAGAACGTAATAGAAACTGTATTATCATAATGCAATTTATTTTATTAAATTATTTGTAAAACTATTATTTTTGATATTATTGAATTTAATTTTTATTCGTGTGAAATGCATTAGAATCACTGAAAAACTAAATTTTTTAAAAAATTCGAGTTACGGCCTTTTTACCTGTGACCATACATGTACTATATTCTTTTTTTATTTTCGCAAGAGAAAATAATTGTAGATTTTTGACAGAACAACTTATTTTAAATTTTGAAATGTTTCATGAACACAGAAACAAAAATTTTAGTTTATTTTTGGATGCGAGCAAATAAAACATAAGAATAAAATTTATTTACTTTTTTACTCAAACTTAGACAGTGAAGAGGCGTTAATTAGTCCAAATGCTAACAGATAACCTCAAATGATCAGCTGATCAGTTTTCTGTAGTTTTAAGGTCAAACTTCATATAAAAACATGTTTACAGAGTTTGTCTATAAAAGTGCTGCTGAATAAAGCTTTGCCTTTATCTACTGAAAAATTGCCTTAATAATGTTTTTAAATTTAACCAAAACATAAGTACACATACATACATACTTAAATATATATATCTATGTATGTACAACAAAATATTTATATATTTTCTGTTATTAGTGCATATTCGCCTGTGTTTTGCCTTTCGAGTGAAATTAAATCACTCGGAATTGCCATTGTATTGTTATTGTTTATTACATGGCAAATCCGAGAGATTTAATTTCACTCGGAATAAAGAATACAAGCGATTGATTTTTTTGTAGAGCATAAAAATCGCAGTCTTAGTAATATTAAAAGCATGCTATAAACAATTAGTTTCCTGAATTCATTTTTAAAACCTTTAATCGGAACTAGAAGAGTTGTATGGGAATATCATCTATTTATCTCACTATTTTGATAAAACTTCACATATACAACATTCATGCTTTAAACACATAGACGACAGCAGGCAGTAAGCAGCAGTATGTCAAAAATAAAATCCATGTGTTTAAATGAAAACAATTATTTTGACGGCAGCACGATTGCACAACAGTATTTGCTGCTGCTGGCAACTTAGGCTATTTTCTATTTTGACGGGCAGCAATGAACAAATATAGTGTTGCCATTATATATATTAAATTGGAAAAAAAAAACAAAAACTTATTTTTAATATTAAACATAAAAAACATTACAAAAATACAACAAAGAAATAAATTCATGTGTTTTTATAGTTTTCCGTGATATTATTGCATTTTTTTTATCAATAACTTTAATTTTATTCATTACTAGCCAAACCCGGCGCACGTTGCTACGCCCCTTAATGAATCGAAATGCATTCTGAATTTTGATTGAATATCAAGTGCAAAAACCTGAAAATTATAATTTTTTTATGGGTGTGGCATTGCCCACTTTTCTAATCACGAAATTGTAAAGTCATAACAGCTCAATATGTGTGCAAAGTTTCAGAAGAATCGGACCAGTGCAAGTACCTAAAAATTATAATTGTTTTAATAGGCGTGGCCCTGCCCACTTTCCTAATCATGAAATTGTAAAGTCGTAACAGTCCAATACGTGTGCAAAGTTTCAGAATAATCGGTCCAGTGCAAGTACCTCAAAATGTTACCTTTTTTTATGGGCGTGGCACTGCCCACTTTTCTAATCACGAAATTATTTAGTCATGACAGCTCGACACGTATGCAAAGTTTCAGAAAAATTGGTCGGGTGGAAGTACCTCAAAATTATAACCTTTTTTTATGGGCGTGGCCCCGCCCACTTTTTTAATCACGAAATTATAAGGTCATGACAGCTCAATATATGTGCAAAGTTTCAGAAAAATCGGTCCAGTGCAAGTACCTCAAAATTAAAACTTTTTTAGGGGCGTGGCCCCGCCCACTTTTCTTATCACGAAGTTATTTAGTCATGACAGCTCGATATGTGTGCAAAGTTTCAGAAAAATCGGTCAAATGCAAGTAGCTTAAAATGATAACTAATTTTTTATGGGCCCCGCCCACTTTTTTTCACCCATAAACACTCCCTGGTATGTGTACAACAACTTACCAAAGTTTCAGCCCAATCGGTTTTACAGTTTCGGAGTCTATAGCTAACACACACACACACACACACACACACACACACAGAGTTTCACTTTTATATATATAGATAAAAAATATATATGCGGCATCACTAAAATTTGTATGGCTAAAATACACATCAGCTGATTATTATGTTGTTGCTTTCTTCAAAATAATTATGAAGCTGACTTCAGAGCAGCATTTGAAGTTGGCAGCATTTGAAGCCGTGAAGTTGTGAAGTCTGCTGTCGTCTATGTGTTTAGAGCTTCATGATCTTATTGTTTTCATGCCTTTCTTATTATGTATTTATAGTTTAAACAAAATGCATCAACCTTGTTATTCTTGTATTCTTTTGAATATTATTGTCGCAAGCTAAATTTTGCCTCTTTGCTTAAAATGACGCTGTAAGCATTTTTGCAAGTCAAGTTGATTAAGATATTAGTTGTTGAACTATGTTTTTTTAATTTTTACATCAAGTCATGTAATGTTTGTTTGTTTGGGGTTTTTATTATTTTTTTTTTTTTATTTAAATACATTGTGATATTTATTTTGTCTCTAGAAAGATATGTTATTTAAGAGGTGAAACAATAAAGGAATTATTAAAAATTCAAATTATAATAAAATAAGGAACTTAAACAGTATGTAAACAGTAAAATAAATTTTTAAATTTAAATAAGATTTTTAAAAATTAAATTTAAAAAAAATCGTTTTAAATTTTAAAATTAATTATGAGATTTAGTTGCTGACACTTGTCAAACTTTTTTTTTAAATTTATTAAATATACTTATCTGTGTCATTTTGAAGTTATTTCAATAGAGAATAACTTTTTGTAGAGAATTATAATTTGTTTAAAATCAATTCATCCATTTGTTTAGAAAACAGTTTTTTCCGAAAAATTATTTTAATATTGAGAGTTTTCTGCAGCTCAAATAATTAGTTTTCATAATTTTTACGGAAAATCAATTCTGGCATTTAAAATTCATGTGGAAATAAAGCTACATTGACATTTGGCAAACTTTAGCATATCTTTCTAGGGTATCCACTTACTAATTATATAGTGTAATATAATATTTCTAACACAATCATAACTAATAACATTAGATTGATATTGCAATAAATTTAATGTAGCAACAAAATTAAATTCTATTTCGTTACATATTTGCCTAATGTGAACATACCTTTGTTTGGACTAAAATTAAATCGATTTCAAGTTTTCCGATTAAACTCAAAAAGAAAGCCGTGAAACTATATTCGTATAATTACTTATAAACACATAAGTGAAATCAGTTTTTTTTATGCGCAACATAAATGGTCTTTAGCACAAAAAAGATATTTGAAAACTTTGTTGAGTCAATGTAAGTAGGAATTTTAATTTAAGTATTTTGAATATTAACAAGTAAGAGCGCTATATTCGGCCGTGCCGAATCTTATATACCCTTCACAACGTGTAGTCATTCAATAACAGTGGTTTGTGTCACCATTCATCCCATATGAAATACGTACATACATATAAAAACATACATATATAAAAACGTCCCATTGTAAAATTAAAAATTCACGTATGTATGTTAAAAAAACAAAAAAAAAATGTGTAAAAAAATTTAAAAAAAAATTAAAAAAAAAATTAAAAAAAAAATTTAAAAAAAAATTATTATGTATATAATATATATAAAACAAAAAAAAATTAAAAAATAATAATAAAAATATAAATAATATATTAAATAAAAAATAAATAAAAAAAAAAATTTTAAAAAAAATTTAAAAAAAATATAAAAAAAATTTTTTTGGCTCAGCTGGGATTCGATGCCACGTTTTCTCTAACCAGTATACACGTTTGTATGTATGTATGTTGTTGTTGTAATGTTGTTTTTGTGAAAAAAAAATCGAGGTGGTCGTGGGTTTTTGCTCATATCTCAGTTGGTTATGTACTGATGTTTCTGATTTTCAATACCGATCCACTCCCGAATATTTCTGATATTTTAATACCTTACCCCTGTCCAACCTATGTCGGGGGGCTTCAAAAAGTTGATTTCAACATACGCACGGACAGACGGTCAGACGGACAGACTGACAGACATTAATCGACTCCCCTATTCATAAGCTTTCAGAAAATATATACTTTATGGGGTCGGAAATGAAAATTGTAGAAATTTCACACGGAATGACAAACCTATATATACCCTTTTTCACTGTGTGAAGGGTATAAAAATAGAGACATTTATTAAAAAAAATAATGACGTCATTGGTAACTGTGTTGTTCATTAAGCTTTCTTATCCTAACCTTTTGTACATTAATAACAAGAAGTTTATACTAGTTAGTCTAATAGAATTTTTTTTTTATACCCTTCACACAGTGAAAAAGGGTATATATAGGTTTGTCATTCCGTGTGAAATTTCTACAATTTTCATTTCCGACCCCATAAAGTATATATTTTCTGAAAGCTTATGAATAGAGGAGTCGATTAAGCCCTGACCGTCTGTCCGTCTGACCGTCTGTCCGTGTGTATGTTGAAATCAACTTTTTGAAGCCCCCCGACATAGGTTGGACCCGGGTAAGGTATTAAAATATCAGAAATATTCGGGAGTAGATCGGTATTGAAAATCAGAAACATCGGTACATAAACAACTGAGATATGAGCAAAAACCCACGACCACCTCGATTTTCTTTTCATAAAAACAACATTACAACAACAACATACATACATACAAACGTGTATACTGGTTAGAGAAAACGTGGCATCAAATCCCAGCTGAGGTAAAAAAATTTTTTTTTAAATTTTTTTAAAATTTTTTTTTTTAATTTTTTTTTTATTTTTTATTTAATATATTATATATATTTTTATTATTATTTTTTTTATTTTTTTTTTTTTAATTTTTTTTTTATTTTTTTTTTGTTTTATATATATTATATATGTATATAATAATTTTTTTTTTTTTAATTTTTTTAAAAATTTTTTTTTTTAAATTTTTTTTTTATTTTTTATTTTTTTTTTGTTTTTTTTAACATACATACGTGAATTTACTGTTATTGCATGACTACACGTTGTGAAGGGTATATAAGATTCGGCACGGCCGAATATAGCGCTTTTACTTGTTTTTAATTTAACTGATGTCAGTGAGGTCTTTGTCACAAAGACTATAAAAGATTTTCAAAATTTAGGAATTGTTACTATGGATGGCTTTTGGTATAAAATTTTCAAAATTACTAGAGCAGATAGTGGCTAGCTTTTCCAACTTTAACGTAATTTGCTTTTTATTTAATATGTTTTCTAAATTAGAATGCAAACTAAGTTTAAACTAGAACTAAAAATGGATGAATTTCTGTCATTAAATTATTGAATTTTGACTACTTAATATAAATAGCCTTTAGAATTTATTCCGGTTATTTTTGTATTACACATAGTACAAATAAGAGAATAAGATTTTTTTTTCTAAAATTAAGGTTTTTATTTCGACAAATGAAGGTTTTTCTACGAACATTTCTGGCAGCACAGAATAACACGTACCATGTTCTCTCTTCAAAGAAGAATATTTTCTATGAATTCTGTACTAATTTCAAATATATTCGAATTCTGAATAATTAACATGTTTTTAAATTTTTAAAACAAAATACTTTAAAAAATTTTCTTTAATTTAATTTAATTTTGTTTTTGTTTGTTTTTTTTTTCGTGTACATGCGTTTTAAATAAACAAACGAATATTTACACATTTTAAATGAAAATATTGATGATATTCAATATTTACATTCAAAAAATAATCTCATTTTCTTTTTCAAGGTAATATATCGATAGGAAAACGAGAAAAATTAATAATTTTAAAATGATCTTGCCTGAGTTACTTACCCCTGTCATCCCCCTCCACAATTGTTTACGAGAAGGCATGTAGCATTGTTAAGTGATGAAAAGTATGATGTTTTTAAATTATACTTTTACTTTTTGTATATAAATTTATTTTTTTCAACGGTTTGTTGGTTATTATTTGCTATTTGTTATTTATTTTTTGCTATATTGAATTTTGCTTAATACAAATGAAAATAATTAAATATTTCAATTAACTGATAGGTACACAAGTTTTCTTTTTCGGCAACTTTTTATTATCTTTATTGTTCAAGAAACATACTTTAGATTTAAGTGGAATTGCGTATTGATAGTGCTTGTACTTATAAATATTTGCATACAGCTAAATAATCAAACAGTTTGTAAGAAAAGTAAACCGTAAAAATATATAAAATGTAGCATTTCTCTTTAGTTTAAATAATTTTTGTGCATATGGTTTTTATAGAAGCTACTTTCAATTTTGAGCAAGTCAGTTTGAAGTTTTATTAATTTAAATTGCTGAGATCATGCAATTTTTAACATATGAAACAGCTGTACAAATCGTAAAGTAGTTTTTGCCCTAATTCCCTGGTTTCAATGAATAGACAACAAATGCTGTACAACTTGCTTGAATCGAATCTAGCGAAAATAGCGTCATGTTTTATTTACGTTATTGGTCAAAATCATAAGTGATACTTATTACAAATAAAAAAAAAAATCAGTATGGATTTAAATTATTTAATAAATATTACTAAATTTAATTTTATTTTATTTAAATAATAACTTACGTTTTTGTGTGTAGCCAGCGTACTAGAAACCACTAAATGATTTTAAAGAAAAACATTTCAATATAGCAAAAAGTGGGCGTGACAAATTTGTAAAATTAAATATTTAGGAACATTGACAATCCCACAAAAAGTAGACGTGGCAACCTGATCCCCTACAAAAGATACCTCTAACTCGAAAAATACCCAAACTATAGTAATGAAATTTGATATAATTGTACAGAGTACTATAAGGAACATTACAACATTTAAGAAATTGGGGTTCTACTCCCATTTATAGGAAGTTGGACAGTAGAAAATCTCTTGCTTATTCACGCCGGTGGAGAATAATAAGTATATGTCAATAGAATGGTTTATAGCTAAACATCTATAACTATGTCTATCTATATAAAAGTGAAACTCTGTCTGTGTGTGTGTTAGCGATAGACTCCGAAACTGTAAAACCGATTGGGATCAAACTTTGGTAAGTTGTTGTACACATACCAGGGAGTGGTAATGGGTGGAAAAAAGTGGGCGGGGTCACGCCCATAAAAAATTAGTTATTATTTTTAGCTACTTGCACATGACCGATTTTTATGAAACTTTGCACACATATTGAGCTGTCATGACTATATAATTTCGTGATTAGAAAACTTGGCGGGGCCACGCCCATAAAAAAGTTTTAATTTTGAAGTACTTGCACTGGACTGAGCTATCATGACTATATAATTTTGTGATTAGAAAGGTGGACAGGGCCACCCCCATAAACAAAATTATAATTTTGAGGTACTTGAACTTCACCGATTTTCCTGAAACTTTGCACACACATATTGAGATCTCATGATTATACAATTTCGTGATTAGAAAAGTGGACAGTGCCATGCCCATAAGAAATAAGTTATCATTTTTATCTACTTGCACTAGATAGATTTTTCTGAAACTTTGCACACAAATTTTGAGCTGTCATGACTATATAATTTCGTGATTAAAAAAGTGGTCAGTGCCACGCCCATTAAAAAAAATCATAACTTTTAGCTTTCTGCACTTGATATTCAATTAAAATTCAGAATGCATTTTTATTCATTAAGGGGCGTAGCAACGCGCGCCGGGCTTTTCTAGTATATATATAAAAGTGAACCTCTGTCTGTCTGTGTGTGTGTTAGCTATAGACTACGAAACCGTAAAGCCGATCGCACTCAAACTTTGGCAGGTTGTTGTACACATTCCAGGGAGTGTTTATGGGTGGTTAAAAGTGGGCGGGGCTACACCAACTTGACCGATTTTTCTGAAACATTGCACATATTGAGCTGTCATGACTATATAATTTTGTGATTAGAAAAGTGGGAAGGGCCACGCCCATAAAAAAAGTTATAATTTTAAGGTACTTGCTCTGGACCGATTATTCTGAAACAAATAAGATAAAAATGTACTAATATTCAATATATTTTCCCATAAATTTTTCAATAACTCAAGGTATTGGTTTTTGAGCTTATGCTTAAACATACAAATCTTTGCAAAAGTTAATTACCAAAATATATATGTATATCTAAATGTTATTGTTTTGGTAAAATAATTTCCCAAAAATTTCGCGCTCTATTCGACTATTTTACAGAGCACTTCGTGAAGTTGACGGTATGCATATTCGTTCATCTGAGTAGGTTATATAATGTATTGATTCATGCCATATTTATACTTTTGTAGAAAATTCATACAAATCCTACGTAAAGAAGAAATCATCGCCCCTGTAAACGCGACTGTGACACAGAGTTAGAATTTATCAATATGAGGCCGTTGGTAAAAACTCAGTCACCTATCTAATATTTGAAAAATTTTTAGAAAAGGTCTTGTCCTATAAGATCCAACTGGTGCAGCTATTAAAGCCATTTTACCATAAATTTTGTCCTGTGTTCTGTGAATGATTCAACTTGAAGTTGAATCATGTTTTTCCAGTAATTCTTGTAGACACCACAATCCTGATGATATTCTTAAAACTAATTTGTTATTGTTATTAATGAACTTTTATATACAAACTGTTTTTGTAATGTTTCTGGTGCAGATTCATCAAAAATACAATGTTGAGTTTTAGGTTCTTAATTTACCGCAACAGGACTTATTAAAATAATAATTTTTGTTATTTAAATAATAAGCTAAATACCATATGACTTCTTAATAATGCTAAGTAGAAATTTAGTGCTGAGACTTTTATAACGAAATATTGTAAACATAATTTTTGCACATACTGTTATACATACACTTTGTAAATGAAAATATTTTCGCTACTTTTTTTTTTTTGGTTTTTTCTGGAAAAGCTTTAATGGTGTTTATTTTTTCTTATTCGCTTTCAAATACGAATTGCGTTCTATTTCCACGTTGCTTGGCGTTTTTTTTTTTGGCTCGCCATTAAAATATCTGATTTTATTGAAATTGTAAAACCAAGTATTTAATATTCCACTTATAGCAACAAATAAATAAAGCACCATCATTGGGAGATTGTTTATACATAAATAAATTTAAAAAAGTGCGCAAAATTTTCCAATAACCAAAAAAGAGCAAATATCTATTAAATCATATTGAATTTTTTTTTAACAAGTACATACATATATACATTGTACATATATTGGTTGTGGTTATGAAAAATTAAGAAAACAAAAATTATCGAATATTATTATTGTCGTTAAAATATCATCACCATCATTTATAATGGGCGCACTCATTCTTTGATATAATAACAATTAAATAAACTTTGGCAGTAAATTTGTTTATTTTTCTATTTTAATTTATTATTTGAGAGAAAAGTATCATGGGTGTCTTTTGTTTGTAATTGTAGATAAATTTATTTTCATGCCCTTCATTTTTATTTGTTATTAGTATTCCTTTTTGTGTTTTTTTTCTTTTTTTTTTGACAAATATTTAATATTTAAAATTGAGTTCTACATACTACATATATTGAAAATTTCTTAATATTAAAAAACACATTATTAAATTCCACATTCTATTTTATTGCTTGAAATGTTATTGGATTTTAAATAATTTTTTGCTTTCACTTATCTGACTTAAACATCGAATATAATCTTTTTAAATCTACTTTTTATGTTTTTTTTTCAATCTCATTTTGGCTTATGAAAAGTCAAAGATAATCATACGTTTACCTGTTTTTCTTCAATATTTATTTTTTTTTTTTTTTCATTCTGTAACGTTGAGTAGGCCATACGGCTTCAATAACTGGCGTTAGATATTTTAACAAGATTTATTTTTTTTATATAAAAAAAATGGAATTTTTTCTTAACTTTTATACATTTTTTTTTAATAATTTGCCCTTTTCAACTTTCTAAAGGCTTTAATACATGATTTAGGATTTTAAATGTCAGGAGTAAAAAAGGCGGGAATTTTAGACGAGACATGTAAAAAATAAAAAAGAATAAAATTTAAAGAAGAATGACAAGAATGAATTTTGTATGGTCAATTTTATGTTATGTTATCGTGCTTTAACCACTAACTTCATAAAAACCCCAAAAATAAACCCCACAAAATGTGAAAAATATGAAATAAAAAATCATCGTTTACTTGATATATTGACATCATATTGCTTTGGATATTAACATGTCAATTATGGTTGTTGAAGGGAAGTCAAGTCGGCAACTGAGTAGGGAGCTTGTGTATACAACTAATTTTAGCTAAAAACATATGTGCTACATAGTATACGATTTTTAATAAGTTAAAAGAGATATGGTTGAAAGTTTGGCTTAAGCAAAATTTTAAAACCCGTTCGTATTAAAGAGTATTAAGTTTAAAAAAAAATCAAAATAAAATTCTTATATACAATCCAATTACATGTCAGTTAACAGAAGGAAATAAAAGGTTAAAATATTATCATTGGCTTAGCTACAAATTTTTTCGGGGGTGGCAAAAGGTTAAACATCTTTTTTCGTTGGTAGGTAGTTCCTGTGAAATTTTAGCCCAGTCTTTAGATGCCAAATTACACTTTGTTTTTCAAAGTAGGATCAGACAAATCATGATATAAAGAAATATACATAAACTTCAAATTTTATTTGCATAAATCACAAGTTATAAATTATATTTTGGGATAAAATCAATAATATGGTTAAAAATGTATATTGTAAATCATTTATTCTGACCTTATTTTCATAAATAATTAAGCTTGTAAAATGATTTTTAATACAATTGTAAACATTTAAAAATATTGAAAACCTAATCCGGTATTAAACAAAACCAGGGGGCTAATTCTCGCATTCGTGATCGAAATACAACTCGTATCGAAATTAATTTCGATAGCGTAAAATTTTCTAATGATGTTACTCGATACGAAACGAATCAAGTTTTTAGTTCAGTGTTGTAAAGAACTTATTTTTTTTCATGTTTTTTAAAACTAAAACAAAATTAAAGCCTATAAAAATTTTATAGGGATTTATTGCTATTTTTATTGCATTTCGATACGTATATTAAATCCTTCTAACTTCTTTCTTCGTATTTGCAACTCTATTTCTTTAATTTGTTTGTCTAAGTATTGCTCCTTTTCCTTAATTTGTAGGCTTTTCTTTTTCATTTCAATTAACTGAATATTCAGTTCGACATTTCTTTATTTTAATTCGAGGTCTTGAAATAAAAATATTTCTATAAGGCAATTAAATCTTTTTAGCATCTCCTTCTGGTAGTTCTCTGTAGTTATTATATTCTTTTTTTAGCAAAGTAGTTCTTGTTTCCCTTTTCTTTACGCTATTTTTTTATGTCTCCGTATATTATTCTTTTTTCTGGCACTGATTCTACTAAATCATCATCTTCTATACATGAGGAGTGGTTACTGTCCGAGACAAAAGACGAAGAAGTGCATGGCAAGTCATTATTGTGATCTTCAGGTGCTATTACACTTAATTAATCATCCAAATGTTTTAGGTTTGACTATGGCTCTGTTTGTGTTTTTAAAACTGATCCAAAGCTTTGAACAGTCTTCAGACCCTAAACAGCGACTTCTATGCCAACAGCAGCCAAGATTTGTTCCTCTACTTGAGTGAAGATTTATTAAAAGAAAACTTCTTTTTTACATGTTGTTTTTGATCAGCGTATAAATAAACAAAAAAATCATTACTAAAAGTAAAACAATTTTTTCCGCCACATTTTCACATCTTTTATTGGTGGACGAGAAGCATTAAGTTTCGCGGCTAGTTGCTCCAAAAGTTGGTTAGCCCTCGCTTTCCCTTGTGAACTGTTCGCAGAAAGGCTTTTTGCCAAATCTGTGTGCTTTGCCAAAAAATCCTCAAAGATTTCTTTTTGAGAATAATTTATTTTTGTTAACTTTGACTAGAAATATAACAATTGACCTAAAAAAAAATTCATAAATTTTTAACTTACGTTTTCTTTTCTGTTCAATTTTATACTTTAAAACGTAAACTCGAATGCTTTTTTGCTAACGACTTTATGCTCGCAAGGTTGCATACGAAATGTAGCTCGTTATCGAATGCCATCATTAGAAATTTCGATAGTCGATACTCGATATCGAATGAGAGAATCCCAAAAGTAACAAAAATCGCACGTTCGAATATAATTTCGCTCGTATACGAATGCGAGAATCAGCCCCCAGGTATACAGCGAAAACAATATCGGTAATGAGTACCGCAATTGTTGCCAATCGCATAGTTTAGTTGTGATAGTAGTATTTTACGGTTATGTCTACAGAATTTCGTTTCGGAATATAAATATGTAGTCAGAACTAATAAATTATGATTTTTGCAATAGAAACACAATCACAAATGATGAGTTCGATTGCAGGAACTGAACCATTCCATTGGCAATGAACGTGATTTTCTGTTTTCTGTGTGTACGATCATCAGATACAATTCATAATATTTATTACTCATATGTAATTTGAAACTACTATTTATATAACAATTTAATTAAATTAGAAAATGAGAAACGTTTATTTTGTTTTTAATTTTTAAATGACATTTGTTCATATTTTCTCATAATTTTAATGCACTTTTGTTATGCTTTCGATATGCATCCCTCGGCTGCCAGCCCGCTAAATAAATATTAAATTATAATTTATTTAAAAAAAAATGTTTTAAATATAAAAGATCTAAAATAAGAAAACAAGAAATTAAAGAAACAATTAATATCAATAAATGTTTTCTTTATTAAGCTTGAGATCAGTTTTTAAAACAAATAATTTTATTTTATTTTAACATTTCGCTACCACACTGGGTAGCTTCTTCAGGGAAAGTATAAACTTCATTGTTAAATGAATAAAACAAATATTGAATTACCTATTGAATTAAATAAACAAAAAAGTAAAAGCGCTATATTCTGACATTAAGGGTTAAAAATTTGGTATCTTAAACGTATTCAAAAATGATTTAGGAGTTTAAAAATTTTTAATGTGTTTAAAGAAAATATTTCTTCATATAATTTTTGCCTATAACTTTGCCAATTTATTTAAAATTGTTCACAAATTTCTCCAGAAGTAGTAGTTACAACCATGTCTTCTAGGACTGGAACATTTTAATTTTTGTGGTAAAAATAAGCGAAAAAAAACGTAGGCAGTCGTGTTTATTTGCTCATATCTCAGAAAGTTATAAGATAATTATGCTTATTTCCAACACCAATCTGACTCCAAATATATCTGATAATTTGGAATGACATACCTTTATATACCATTTTCACTGTCGTGTGAAAGATATAAAAATATCGAAGACATTTACTAAATATTGAAACAATAAATACTTGTAAGTTGGTTAAAGGCCAACCCCTGTATTTGTATAAGTTGGGGAAAAATCGAAGCTGACCACTACTATTTACAGTCTACTTTGGACTCCCTTCACTGTACAGTAATTTTAAGGCTGCCAATCTGTATGTCTTTCTGCACTAAGTCCCGCGCAACAAGCGGGGTTCGCTCTAGACCAGAAAAGTATTTCACACTGCCGACAATCCTTATCACACACAGTCCTTCTTAATCGCCTACATCCCCGTTATGCTGAGGTCCCCCATAGCATTCATACCTAAAGTATGCTTAACAGTGATTCCAGAAGGTCCAGAATTCTTCCTTGCCTCATCAGTAAGAATACTGATGCCATTATCCACGCCCTCTTTGCACATGAATTTTCCCGCTATGAGCAAGCTATTTAGCTCAGTCAGTGATGTGAATATCAATGACCTCATTGTGTATGGATTTATCCTTTTTGAGCATGCGATATAATCAATCGACCACCTTCTCTCGACTTATGCGCTTCATCGGCACCTGAGTCTTTCTAATCTCTTTATGTTTGAAGTCCAGAATTTTTCTTCTACGGCAATCTGTGTCTCTCTCTTAGCTCTTAAAGAACGAGGGTCAGAATTTTTTTAATTACTCATCAGTAAAGAGATCCGGGGTCATCCTAGGACTCGGCAATATCTATATACCCTGTATTAGCAATAAAAAAAATTCTTGTTCAGACAACGTAAAAGAATTCAACTAACTTACCAATTAAAATGAGAATATAACGAAATACTGGAAATATTGCCTCTGGACACATTTACAATGAAATTGAATCTCTTTATTATAAAAACAAACAAAACATATTTTTATATGTATGCAGTTACTAGAACTTTCTCTCTTAGATTTTTTAAGTAACAATTTTAAATTGATTTAATTTTTGTTTTTTATTTATTTATTTATTTTTAACTGACAGAAATTTCGAAAACAATATCATAGAATTTAAAAATAGATCAAAAAGTCAGTTAATGAAAAACATTTAAGAAATATTTTTCTCTGAGTATAATAAATATAATAAGCGTTAATATTTTGATGCTAAGCGGACTTACATAAATGCAATTTAGCATACTGATAGAAAACAAGCTAGATTAACACATAGGCTAAACTTCATTACGATAACTACGTGGATGAAGTCGCAAGTTAGTACTAGTGCTGTATAAGCCCACAAAAAAGTTTTACATATACATACATACCTCTATTATCCGGAGAGATTTTGTTGACTAAAATTTTTCTGCAGCAAGATTTGCTTATTCTGAAAAAGATTATTCAATTTATTTTACAAATTTATGATTTTTACAAATTTTTATACCCTTCACCTGTGGTGCACAAGGGTATATATAGCTTTGTCATTCCGTTTGTAATTTCTACAATTTTCATTTCCGACCCCATAAAGTATATATTTTCTGAAAGCTTATGAATAGTGGAGTCGATTAAGCCCTGACCGTCTGTCTCTCTGTCCGTCTGTTCGTGTGTTGGTTGAAATCAACTTTTAGAAGCAACTATATGTTCCTCAGATCTGTGACCGTCTGTCCCTTTGCCCGTCTGTTCCTGTGTTGGTTGAAATCAACTTTTAGAAGCAACTATATGTTCCTCAGATCTGTGTATGGTATCAATCCCTTGGAAATATCCAGGAATGAATCGCTATTGAAATTCAGCACAATCGCCCCATAACTTTCTGAGATATGAGCAAAAAACCACGACCACCTCGTTTTTTTTAACAATTACAACAACAACCTACATACATACTGGTTAAAGTAAACGTGGCATCGAATTCCAGCTGAGCCAAAAAAATTTATTTATACTTTATTATATTTTTATATTTATTTTTAAGTTTCTAAAAAAATTTTTTTTCTTAATTTTTTTTTAAATTTTTTTTGTAATTTTTGTTATTATTTTTTTTTATTTTTAATATATTTTTTTTTGTAATTTTTTTTTATGTTTTTTACATGTACGTCCGTATTTTATATGAGATGAATGGTGATACCAACAATTGTTATTGCATGACTACACGTTGTGAAGGGTATATAAGATTCGGCACGGCCGAATATAGCACTGTTACTTGTTCATGCTAATATTGTATGATATGGCATCTCAGTACAACTTTTTCTGCACAAAAAAATGAAAAAAATTCAAGCTGAGATTTTTCCCGACAAAGTTTTTGTTGTCTGTCATATATTTTTGTCTACATATAAAAAATCATTTCTAGGCAAAAAATATTGCTTTGAACACATGGGTTAATTGTTCATTAGTGTTAATGGTTTAAGTATACGGTTTCAATAAAAGTATTTAAAAAAAATTCTATTCAATAATAAATAATTTTTAACCTTGTGATAAGTAGATGATAGCAACAATTCTAACAACTGTTTTTTAACTATTAAATAAAAATTTAAATCTGGTTAACGGTTTTCTTTTTTCCCAGAAAATTTATTTAGGTCAAGGTTTTTTTTTTCCGTAATTTCTTGTTAAAACTTTTTTCTTCTAAAAGTCATACTTTGTTTTATAACTCAAGTAAAATTAAATAAAATTTTATTACAATATTCTTCTTTTATTTTGTCTTTTCCTAATAAAATAACATAAACCTTTGAGTAATAAAAGTTTCTGAACTTTTTTTTTTTATTATTTCATTTTTCTTATAGGAAATAATGATATTATTATGTTATTTTCGTTTTATGATTGTTAATGTCTTTTATTATCGTGTCTTTGTTTTTGTTTTTGTTTTTTTTTGTTTTTGTTTTGCTTAATGCAAAATGGTTTAAGAACAAAGACAAAATTGTGCTAATAAACACTTTTGTTTTGTTTTATTGTAAATTTCTTTTGTTTTATCTTATTTTCACTTAATTATTACAGGTCTTAAAGATATTGTGGTTTCTTTTCAACAAACTTGAAATAAGGAATTATTGTCATTAAACCTTGTGATATACTTTAATATTATTGTTCTACATTTATGTTCTGAAAAACATGACACTCATACACATGGTGAGGAAATATTAGGGCGGTACAGATAACAGTTGTAAAAATATTTGAAAGTTATTTATTTTTTTTTGGTACAAACCTTGCCGCTTTTTAAATTTATATGCAGGGATAAATATGATAATATAAGATAGTTTTTTTTTATACTGAGCCACATTGTAAAATTTAAAAATAAATTCGTAAACTGCTAAATATGTACATATAGCGTAGTTGATATTGAAAAATTCAACTCATGCTGATGATTTTTTTTATTTTTGTTTCATCTATACGCAAAGAAGAAACATGGTTGAGGTGATCTCAATCTAAGTGTATCAACATTATGTTTGAATTGTACAATTGTAGCTAAAAACAAATCATGAACAAGTCATTGAAAGGGGTATAAAAGAAACTAATATAAAAGATTTTAGTGAATTGAAATTAACATTAACTTTTCATTGTATGAAAATAAAATCGTGATTGTGAGTGAGTTCGATTAGTATGAATGTTTTCTTATTTGAATAATGTCACTTTCTGATGCAGACCATTAAAAACTTATGCTCCTCTTCAAAAATAAATTTCGTATAATATCGCGATTTTTGCATTAAAATATTTAGTATTTATCTGTAGTTACTGTTTTTAAGAAAAGTTTAAAAATTAGAGACCACACTAATACTCATGCATATGAGTCAAATATACGTGTTAAAGGGGGGCTTAGTTACATAAAATAAAAATATCTGACACATTCAAATATTAATGACCGTGATGGCGACTTCCTTGAAGTTCAGGTTGATGGATCTGTTTTTTTTATTTAAAAGAACTTATATATATATACATTTGTAATTTAAGCTGAAGGCCTATGTTGCTATTGCTGGTATTATTAAATTAGCTTATATATTTTAATTGTAAGTTAATTGTTAATAAATAAATAAATAAAATATTTAAAAGAACTAAAGAACTGTGTCAAATAAATTTTATGAATGTCAGTTGTCTTCAATTTAGTCGAAGGTTACAAATTAAATATCGTAGTTTTAAAGTGAACATTAAATAAAACTTTGATTCTCAGTTCAAGGGCTGGTTCAATCAGCTTTAAACAGCTTTTTTCCTCGGTATTACTTGTTTATTGTCAATCATATGATTCATAAGGAACGTATTGTGCACAAAGAAATTTTGTGAAATAATGTTATTTTTAATGCGCGTATGCAACTAGTGTAAAACTTAATATTTCCCATTATATTTTATAAAAAAATCGTGTGGAGCAGATAATGCATTAGTTTGTCATTTAAGGCATAAAAATTTAAATATTTCTTGAAAAAATTAAGATTTGTTTTAAATGTTGTATTAGTTAGCAGCTTAGAAATGTCATGTCTTTTATATAAATACATAAGTATTTAAATTTATTTGAATTGCATTAATTGAAATAAGTGCAGTCAGTGCATATCTATTTATGTATGTTTGTATGCATGTATGTATGTAGGTATGTTAAAAAAAAAATAATAAAAAAAAAATTTTAAAAATAATTAAAATATAATTAATAAATATAACAAAAAAAAAAAAATAAAAAAAAAATTAAAAAAGAAAATTAAATTTTTTTTTTGGCTCAGCTGGGAATCGATGCCACGTTTACTCTAACCATTATACACGTTAGTGTGTATGTATGTTGTTTTTGTGAAAAAAAAAATCGAGGTGGTCGTGGGTTTTTGCTCATGTTTCCGTTGTTTATGTACCGATGTTTCTGATTTTCAATACCGATCTTCTCCCGATAATTTCTGATATTTTAATACCTCAGCCGGGTCCAAGCGATGTCGGGGGGGCTTCAAAAAGTTGATTTCAACATACACACGGACAGACTGACAGACTGACAAATCTTAGTCGACTCCCCTATTCATAAGCTTTCAGAAAATATATACTTTATGGGGTCGGTAATGAAAATTGTAGAAATTTCACACCGAATGATAAACCTATATATACCCTTTTTCATTGTGTGAAGGGTATAACAAGTAAGATCTGATTGTGCCACCATAATGCGTCGCTTAAATTTCAGATTTATTGTGAAATGCCATTTTGCCTATTATTCTATTATTGACTTAAATTTTTTATGTAGTCAACTGTTGGCAAGCCCTTTTATTTGATAACCTATAACGCTCTCTCTGATAGAATGTGTGAATCACTGCCACAAGTACGTGTATGGTTAAAATTTCGAAGTTAGAGCCGATCATTATGCGTTCAGGTGGTTGTTGCAATTTAAAACAAGTAAGAGCACTATATTCGGCTGTGCCGAATCTTTTATACCCACCACCAATTTTGTGTACATTTAAAGCACAATATTTATTATTTTGTTAATCGCTATGGAATATTTATAATGAAATATGTATTACTTTCTTTGTAGAGGGTGGTTAAATTTTAAGGGCCCATGTTGAAGGTGAACTGCACCTAGTCTTTAAGTTTGTTTTCTGCATTTCACTTGACATTTCTCAATCTCAAACTTACTCATTTTGATCCGTGGAAAGATACGCAAATGAGCAACGCTTTAAAGTTATTCAGGTTTTTTATAAAAATGGGCGTTCAAATCAAAATGCATTTTGTGCACTTCGTAATTCTTTTGATCAACATAATCGTTCAAATTCGTCCACAATCGGGAGAATTGTAAAAAATATTTAAATTTCTGCAAAACAGGTCTGTATAAAATGTTAGAAAATCTGTGAATGCCTTCTTAGTTCGTTGAATGGGAACTATTGCTGTTTTTTGCGATAGTGTGGCAAAAGAGCAGTCACCTCGACTCATCATCATGCCCAATAATTGAGCATCAACATTGTCATTGAAAATTTGGACCATCAGATAGAGGAGTGGCGCCAAGGATGGGGGGGGGGGGGGGGCAGTTGGCCGATATTTTGTTAAATACATAATTGAACCATACAAATATTATCATTATAAAAAGAAATAATAATATCCTAAATAATTTGTGTTTTATTTAAATACAACATCGGTCCTTAAAGGAAATGAAATTCAATGAAAGTGTGTTAAAGTAGCTGTGTCAATAAAGTTTCTACTAATAAATACAACTTAAATATTTCAATATAGCCCTTTATTTTCCCAAAAACTTTGTTAATAGAGAAATTACATGAATTTAAGGTAAGCCGTTGTATGGGAGGTAGGCGTTAAAGTGGCCGTGTCACCTAAACTTTTTGGCACAACAATAACATTGATTAGAAGGATATACACAGCAAATTTGATCATCATACCTCTAATTTTGGCGGTTTTATGAGCATTTAAATTTCATTAACGGTAGATTACGTGAAAAGTGGGCGTTATAGTAGGCGTGTCAAAGTTGTTTTGGCGAATGAGTACAACTTAGGTGTTTCAATATAGCCCTTTATTAATCCAAAATCATTATTAATAGAGAAATTAGAGGAATTTTGAGTAAAACGTTATATGGGAGGTGGGCGTAAAAGTGGGCGTGGCAACTCAATTTTATAGCACAGTAATGACATTGCCTAGGGGGATATACGTAGCAAATTTTATCATCATACCTCTTATTTTGGCGGTTTTATGAGCTTTTAAATTTCATTAACGGTATATAACGTGAAAAGTGGGCGTTATAGTAGGCGTGTCAAAGTTATTTTTGCGAATGAGTACAACTTAGGTGTTTCAATATAGTCCTTTATTATTCCAAAATCTTTATTAATAGAGGAATTATATGAATTTTAAGTAAAACGTTATATGGGAGGTGGGCGTAAAAGTGGGCGTGGCGCCTTAATTTTCTGGCGCAGTAATGACATTGCCTAAAAGGATATACGTAGCGAATTTGATCATCATACCTCTAATTTTGGCGGTTTTATGAGCTTTTAAATTTCATTAACGGTATATAACGTGAAAAGTGGGCGTTATAGTGGGCGTGTCAAAGTTGTATTTTCGAATGAGTACAACAGAGATGTTTCAATATAGCCCTTTATTATTCCAAAATCTACATAAATTGAGAAATTATATGAATTTTGGGTAAAACGTTATATGGGAGGTGGGCGTAAAAGTGGGCGTGGCACATTGATTTTCAGTTACAAAAAAGCGTCTCACCAATAAGCAAAGTGTGCAAAATTTCAGAGTCGTACATCCAATTTTGTTGCTTTTATGACGTTTTTGTTTTTAAATATACCGAAAAATACACTGTGCGGTATAAATTTTCGTACATTTTGATCGATAACTCCTCTCCTAATGCATAGATTTAGATAATTTTCGGGGAAAAATATTGTTTTTACTCAGGAAATATATATTCGAAGTTTCATGAGTCTACGTTAATGCGTTTGGACACAATTCCATTTTATTCGATGTTTGAAGGACACGGTTTTTTCGACCTACTCTTGCTTTTCGAGCTATAACTCTCTTCCTAATATTCCGATTTAGCCCATTTTCAATACCAAACAAACCTTGTCTATAAGAAAGATTCTGGCAAAATTTGAGCCCCCTAGCTTTTTCGGTGCGACCTCTATCGTGCTTTCAACAGACGGACAGACGGACAGACGGACGGACATAGCTAGATCGTCATAAAATCAAACCCTGATTCAGAATATATATACTTTATGGGGTCTAAAATGGATATTTCGATGTGTTACAAACGGAATGACAAAATGAATATACCCCCACCATTTTTTTGGTGGCGGGTATAAAAACTGGAAGGGCAACTAGCGACAGAAAAGGAGATTCTGTTACACAACAATACGCCAATCAGAACAAGAGCCTTCATCATGTCAAAGATTTGTATGAGGACAACATTAAATTGCATTTTTTATATGCACTGTAATCAAAAGAATTAGTTGTTTTATAAAAGTTAAAAACATTTACATTAATTAACGAATGATTTAATTTTAGGGGATATAAAAACACATTGAATAACAAAAAAAAAAATTTAATATTTTAAATAGGAGATCAGTAATGGCTAAGTTTGAATTTTCATACAAAGAAATTTACTGTTACTTGTTTTGAGGAATATTAAAGCATTTTTTCGTATATTAAATAAAAAAAGAAAATTATTTAAATAATAATTCAATTGAAATCCCATACTGAGCATTTAACTAATACACGATTTTCATATCTTGCTGTTTAAATTTTAAATTTATTTCAACTAGTTCTTCATATGTTGTAATGTTATAAATTAAATTTGAATTTCATATTAAAAAAACTTATAGCTTATATGAATCACTATTGATCAAACCATTCAAATGCAGATTTTGAAATAATTCAATCAATTATATATATTTTATCACTTATATCACTTTAAAAGTGAACGCTATATAATTGTTATTAGTATGTAAACAAATAGCTAAATTTTTTTTAAAAATATTAAATCGATTTTCAGTACAGATCTAATATATTCAAATACACATGGATAAAAATATTTAATTAATTTCTTTTTAATTACCATAAAATAAGTTTGTTAGAAGAAAATAGAAAATAATACATCTTAAACACTTGAAATAATTTGAAAAAAATTGTTTACTTTTTACTAAATAAACATAATAAACTTTTTAATAAATAATGATAGAAAAATGATAGGAAAAAAAAAATTATTCTAACCTTAATAATAATCAAATTTCAAAAGAATAATCCAGAGATTGCAAGGTAGAATACATGCATTTTAACATTTTTAACTTCACTTGAAAGCCAAAAGAATTTCTCAAGTAGATATGAGATTTTATTTCCCAAATTACGGACACTGATTGGACAGCTTATTTACATAACAAATTTTTATTGTTTGCTTTTTTAAGCTCTTGCCTTTTTGTAAGATAAATAATTTATAGATTTTAAATAAGGTATGCATGTATCTGCTTCCTCATTGTGTATCTCTTTGTTTATTGGAAAGCAATTTATATTTTATAATTGATTCTTTTTGGTTAATGAAAACAAAAAAAAAAAAAAAATCAAAATAAATTGAAAATGGAAAACACTTGACCACACTCCACAGCAGCAATAAGATACATATAGCTGTATACAATTATTATTTAATATACATACACATACATACTTATATATTTTTCACTTTTTGTGTTGTAAAAGAAGGCCAACAAAAACTGTCTTAATTTTGTAATGCGGCAGCATACAACAACCTTAAGCCACCTACCTCCCTTGTGTGTGTGTATTATTTTTGAATTGTGGTATATATGTATCTCTCTCCGGCAGTGTGCTGGCATGTGGCACTGACCATCAATGGACGTTCCAAGTGCGCCTAGAAGTCGAGCGAACCATTCAGCCAAACAGAAACAAAAATTAAAATAAATATAAAATGCGTATTAAGACGCATTATGTGGGATCGTAAAGTGGTTGAAATAATTCCCAACCATATACGCCAGCCGTAATAACAACAATGAACATAAAATGAGTCTCCAATGAAAATCACAAAGAAAAAAAAAACAAATTAATATACACAGTGGCAAAGTGCTTCTACAGGATTTTGTTGTCTTTTTTTTTTTTTTAATAATAATCGCGTTGTTCTTAAGAGCTTAATTTTTTTATAATTTTTCTACATTTATAGCTAAAAACACCACATCATTTAATTGAAGAAACATAATGTATAAAAACACATAATTGTGTTTTTATACCCTTCACAGTAAGTATGCGGTTTAAATTATTTATTTATTATTAATTTGCATTTCATACTTATAACTAAATTATTAGTGTAATGAAAAGTTTAAGCTCGAGGATGTGTAAAGTTTAAGTATATTATTAGAGGTTACGCAATTTTAAAAAATCCACTAGTAGTTTAACATCATTATTGGACATATTAGTTTTAAGTCTTTATTCGCAAGAATGGTGTTTTTAAATTTATTTATATGCATACAGTTTGAAAATACATCGAACACATCGGTGTTAATTGGGTTGTGTCTACAGAATGTGCATTGTTTAATGAGGTTCTTATCCATTATGTGTGTGTGGTGTGAGTGTCTAAATCGTGTGTGTCCGAGTCTTAGACGTATTATTTTTATTTGATTTTTCCTAGCGAAGCCATTTATAGTCCTTAATAGCTGTGATGCAATCAGTTTTGTTGGGTTGCTCTTTATGTACCAGGGTGTTGCAAGCTTTCAATTGCTTATGAGCGAGCTAGCGAATTCTTGTTTAAGGCGATTTTTTATATCAACTTTTGAGTAGACACCCAATGTCATGATTAGTGGTTTGGATAAAGCATTCTTAGCAATCTTATCAGCAAGTTCGTTGCCCTTTCTGCCCGAATAACCTGGGATCTATATTAGTTTAATGTCAGGTTGTTTCACAATAATAATTTGTCGTATGTGGTTTGGATAGTAACAGTTATTGTTAATCTTTTTTATAAGGTCAATAGCTGTTAGTGAGTCGGTACAAATTGCAAATTTCCCAGAGAGTGTCTAATTGTTTTGATGGCCTCATAGATCGCTATTAGCTCTGCTGAAAAATTAGTATTGTACGCTGGTAATAAGTCTTAAGGGTTCTGTTCAACTTTACAACACTGTAGCTGGCTTCCTCGATTGTCCTTGAGTCGTCTGTATAGCTAAATAGTTTAAAAAACTTTTGTTGGTAGATCTGGAGGGTGGTCGAGGAGTTTTTCAATGTATTCATGGACTTATCAATAGTACTTATATGTCTCTTGAACCCATTTCAGAAAGTTTGTTAGAGATTTTCGACCATTATTATAGATATATCGAAAGCTTTACAAAATTTTATAATGCGTGACAGTACTGAGGTAGTTTCCATCAAATATTTTCTGTAAACTACTTTAGATAGAATTTTTAAAAACGGAAAATGGTCCTTAATAACTATTGACTTAAAAATTTAAGCTGTGATAAAGTCTCAAGATTGTTTAATCGTCTTAAAGTCTGTTTCGAAAAAAAAGGTTTTTATGGGGGTTGTTCATTTAAACTACTTATTATTATAGTGTTTTAAATTTTAGTTATTATAAATAAAAAAAAATAAAATAAATATATTTTTGTGTAGATTAATGCGACAAAATATGGAGTGTTAGTTATGCTTCAGCGCAGTTTTATTTAAATTAAATTTAATAAAATTTATTAACATACTAGCTAATACCCGGTGTGCTTCGCCACGCCATCGTAATGAAATAAAAACTTTATAGTTCAAAATATATTTATTTTGTAAGTGCCACGCCTACTATTACTAAATCAACCATTTCTTATTCAAATAATCATATAGACGTCAAAGTGTCTCTTGCAAAATTTGGGTACTCTAACTATTATCGCTTCCCAGATATACGAATTTTTGTATTTAATTCATATGACAGGTGCCACGCCCACTATTACTAAAGCATCCATTTCTTATCGAAATAGTCATATAGATGTCAAAGCTTTTCGTGCAAAACTTGGGTACTTTAACTATTATCGCTTCCGAGATATACGAATTTTTGTATTTAATTCGTATGACAGGTGCCACGCCCACTATTACTAAAGCATCTATTTCTTATCAAAATTGTCATATAGATGTCAAAGCTTCTCGTGCAAAATTTGGGTACTCTAACTGTTATCGCTTCCCGAATATACGAATTTTAGTATTTAATTGCTATGAGAGCTGCCACGCCCACTATTTCTAATGTACCCATTTTTTCCAGAAATGTTTATTTGGGTGTCAAAGTTGCTCTTGCAAAATTTTAGTACTCTAATCGATATCGTTTTCCAAATATACGAAATTTAGTATTTAATTCATGTGGGCACGCCTACTATTGAAAGTACGCCCATTTTATACAAAAATGTTTGTGTGGATGTCAAAGTTTACCGTACTTAATTTGAAGACTCTAGCTGCATTAACTTTCGTGATATATAATATTTAATACTTATTATTTAAAAGGGCGTGGCACCCACCCAATTACAATTTCAAACCAAAGTATAGCCTATAGTTCCTTTCAGACATACAGAAAGATTCTGTGAAAATTTCAAGGAAATCGGTCAAGCCGTTTAACCGTCTATAAAGCACAAACAAACAAACATACAAAAACACATTGATTTTTTTATACCCGCCACCAAAAAAATGGTGGGGGTATATTCATTTTGTCATTCCGTTTGTAACACATCGAAATATCCATTTTAGACCCCATAAAGTATATATATTCTGAATCAGGGTTTGATTTGATGACGATCTAGCTATGTCCGTCCGTCTGTCCGTCTGTCCGTCTGTTGAAAGCACGATAGAGGTCGCACCGAAAAAGCTAGGGGGCTCAAATTTTGCCAGAATCTTTCTTATAGACAAGGTTTGTTTGGTATTGAAAATGGGCTATATCGGAATATTAGGAAGAGAGTTATAGCTCGGAAAGCAAGAGTAGGTCGAAAAAACGGTGTCCTCCGCACATCGAAGAAAATGGAATTGTATCCAGACGCATAAACGTAGAGTCATGAAACTTCGAATATATATTTATCGAGTCAAAAGAATATTTTTCCCTGAAAAACGCTTAAATCTATGAATTAGGAAAAGAGTTATCGATTAAAATGTACGAAAATTTATACCGCACAGTGTATTTTTCGGTATATTTAAAAACAAAAACGTCATAAAAGCAACAAAATTGAATGTACGACTCTGAAATTTTGCACACTTTGCTTTTTGGTGAGACGCTTTTTTGTGACGGAAAATCAATGTGCCACGCCCACTTTTACGCCCACCTCCCATATAACGTTTTACCTAAAATTCATATAATTTCTCTATAAATAAAGATTTTAGAATAATAAAGGGCTATATTGAAACACCTAAGTTGTACTCATTCGCAAAAACAACTTCGACACGCCTACTATAACGCCCCACTTTTCACGTTATCTACCGTTAATGAAATTTAAAAGCTCATAAAACCGACAAAATTAGAGGTATGATAATAAAAATTGCTACGTATATCCCCCTACGCAATGTTATTACTGTGCCAGAATATTAAGGTGCCACGCCCACTTTTACGCCCACCTCCCATATAACGTTTTACCTAAAATTCATATTATTTCTCTATTAATAAAGATTTTGGAATAATAAAAAGCTATATTGAAACACTTAAGCTGTACTCATTCGCAAAAATAGCTTTGACACGCCTACTATAATGCCCACTTTTCACGTTATCTACCGTTAATAAAATTTAAAAGCTCATAAAACCGCCAAAATTAGAGGTATGATGATAAAATTTGCTACGTATATCCCCTTAGGCAATATCATTACTGTGCCAGAAAATTAATGTGCCACGCCCACTTTTACGCCCACCTCCCATATAACGTTTTACCTACAATTCATATAATTTCTCTATTAATAAAGATTTTGGAATAATAAAGGGCTATATTGAAACACCTAAGTTGTACTCATTCGCATAAACAACTTTGACACGCCTACTATATCGCCCACTTTTCACGTTATCCACCGTTAATGAAATTTTAAAGCTCATAAAACCGCCAAAATTAGAGGTATGATGTAATTGTTGTGCCAAAAAGTTTAGGTGACACGCCCACTTTAACGCCTACCTCCTATATAACTGTTTATCTTAAATTCATGTAATTTCTCTATTGACAAAGTTTTTGGGAAAATAAAGGACTATATTGAAATATCTAAGTTGTATTTACTAGCAGAAACTTTATTGACATGCCTACTTTAACGCCCACTTTCACTAAAAGACTACTTTTACAAAAGCATTTTAGTAGCATATCGAAGTTATTAAGGGTGGTTAAATTTTAAGTGCCGATGTTGATTTTAAATAAAACACAAATTATTTAAGAAATAATTATAATTTTTTTTTTATAATGATAATATTTGTACGGTTCAATTATGTATTTAACAAAATATCGGCCAAATGACCCCCTCCCCCCATCCTTGGCGCCACTCATCTATCTGATGGTCCAAATTTATAATGACAATGTTGATGCTCAATTGTTGGGCATGATGATGAGTCGAGGTTGACTGCTCTTTTGCCACACTATCGCAAAAACCAGCAGTGGTTCCCATTCAACGCACTAAGAAGGCATTCACAGATTTTCTAACATTTTATACAGACCTGATTTGCAGAAATTTTAATATTTTTTACAATTCTCCCAATTGTAGACGAATTTGCACGATTATGTTGATCAAAAGAAGTATGAACTGCACAAAATGCATTTTGATTTAAACGCCCATTTTTATAAAAAACCTGAATAACTTTAAAGCGTTGCTCATTTGCGTATCTTTCTACGGATCAAATTAAGTAAGTTTGAGATTGAGAAATGTCAAGTGAAATGCAGAAAATAAATTTAAAGACTAGGTGTAGTTCACCTTCAACATGGGCCCTTAAAATTTAACCACCCTCTACAAAGTAAGTGATACATATTTTATTACAAAGAGATTATTCCATAGCGATTAACAAAATAATAAATATTGTGCTTTAAATGTACACAAAATTGGTGGTGGGTATAAAAGATTCGGCACAGCCGAATATAGTGCTCTTACTTGTTTTATATAAATATATAGATAAGTACTTGTCACAAAACGTTAAATTTAATATTATTTTTCTTTCTATCTTTGCAGAAATACAACATTATTGGTAAGAATTTAAAGCAATTATGAACTTTGTAGATGTATTATAAATAAATTAACACTTTCTTCTGACTTAAGATAATAGTCAAAAATAACAAAAATTTATTAATACACATTTTCAGTATATAAAATTGAGATTACTTAACATATTAGATAATTTTATGTCAGTAATTTTGAGTTTCTCAATTAATTTTCAAGTGCGAATCATGTTTTTGTTAATATTTATTTTTCTTTTTTGGTAAAATTTACATTTATTACAATATTTAAATTTTTGCACCTGTAAAATTTATGAAATTGGACTTTGTCCTTCTTTCAATGCTTATATAATACTGAATACAAATTTGCAATATATTTTTTTAATAATTAAAGGATCGGAATGGTAATTTGGAAGACTACAGTCTTATAAAATTTATTCTCCATTTATTCTCTATATAGAAAATTTTCTATTAAAATTTAGTATATTTACAAGTTTTAAAAGAGTAACCTTTTAAATTTTATTTTTTTTAACATTTTCCCTTTATAAAAACTTTGATTTTATTCAAAAAATGACAACAGCCTTTCGAATATAATATATGCAAAACATAACAAATTTAATGGGTTAGTTAACATGTTACACATGTCAATTTGACAGTTAAGCTGTTGTTTTTCTTTTAACATAGTTACAAATATAAGAGAAAAAAGATGTAAGGAATATGAATTGAAAATATATAGATATTGGGTTGTGCTAGTAAAAATGTTTTCAAGATACTCACACAAAGACTCAACTATCACGCACATCCATAATGTATAAATATATGTGGCGTATGTAAGGTTTTGTGTGTCCTTTTTAGTGTCAATTTTCATTTGACATGTCCTTTGTTAATGTAAAGAGGATTATGATTTTTTTTTTTCGTAACAAAAGTTCACTCGTTTTTAACATGCCTCATTTTTTTTTTTTTGGTTTTTGTATTTGTGAATGTGCACAATATTTTGTGTTTTTTTTGTTTATTTAAATATTAAAAAATCACACTCTAAATTCCTAGAAGTTCAGTTTTGTTTTCCTCCTTCTAAGCTTCAAGTATTAGTATGTCATTTATCAAATTATGTTGATAAGGCTTATAATGATGATTCATTATTTATTCATTTATACAAAAGAAACATGTATTTGATACCCTACATAATCATAGAGGGAAAGGCATTACGCATTTCTTCTGAAGTTGGAAGGCACAAAAAATAATTGGCGAACCTAGATTATCTTTATGCCTGACTTGTGATGAGAGGAGCAAGAAACTTTATGATTAAGTTATCATCATTATGTTATGTGAAAACAAATACAGTTACGGAGTTGCAGCTATATTAGAGATTATTTTTATTAAAAGCATTTTATACTTTTATCTTGAGAGAAATTAACGTGTTAGATTTTTTTAATTTTATTACATGTGAAATAACGTCAAATCAAAGACTATAGACTATAGTCTTTGGTCAAATGAACTATGAGGTCAACTATAGGACAACACTCTCCTTAGAGAGAATATAATGTAGATTGTAACTATTTCTGCAGTTCCTTGTCCTAACACCAGTAAATGTTGAAAAGTAAGCGTCCTAAAATCATTAGGGTCTTGTAACTTTAAAATCTACAAACTTCTATAACGGTATTTTTATTAGTCTCAAATAAAACAATATTATATATATTGATCGTGATTAATAAATTTGTCCTCCCAAAATGTTCGAATAGTTTTCCGAATTAAGAATAAGGGTCTGAATTATCGATAACTGTTACCATTTCTATTGTATACTGCACACTGTTATGTATACTTATTGACTTAAACAACCAAAGATATCCTGAAAACATTTAAGCATGCATATTTCATGAAAAATCTATTGTGTTCATTTTGGTCATCATTTCATAAAAAGGAACAACAACACTACCATAGAGCTATGATGCTTTTATCATACACCAAACAGTAGCAACAAAAAATAGGAAAAATTTAACGAAGGCCGATGAAAAATTAATTCATATTCAACATGTAATTAAATATACCCTTCAACTGTTGAGCCAAGGGTATATAAAGGGTGGTTAAATTTAACGGTCCGATGTTGATTTTGAATAAAACACAAATTATTTAGGAAATTATTGTCATTTCTTTTTTATACCCTTCACACAGTGAAAAAGGGTATATATAGGTTTGTCATTCCGTGTGAAATTTCTACAATTTTCATTTCCGACCCCATAAAGTATATATTTTCTGAAAGCTTATGAATAGGGGAGTCGATTAAGCTCTGTCAGTCTGTCCGTCTGTCCGTCTGTCCGTGTGTATGTTGAAATCAACTTTTTGAAGCCCCCCGACATAGGTTGGACCCGGGTAAGGTACTAAAATATCAGAAATATTCGGGAGTAGATCGGTATTGAAAATCAGAAACATCGGTACATAAACAACTGAGATATGAGCAAAAACCCACGACCACCTCGATTTTTTTTTCACAAAAACAACATTACAACAACAACATACATACATACAAACGTGTATACTGGTTAGAGAAAACGTGGCATCGAATCCCAGCTGAGCCAAAAAAAATTTTTTTTTATATTTTTTTTTTAATTTTTTTTTATTTTTTTTATTTAATATATTATTTATATTTTTATTATTATTTTTTATTATTTTTTTTTTTAATTTTTTTTTATTTTTTTTTTGTTTTATATGTATTATATACATAATAATTTTTTTTAAATTTTTTTTTTAAATTTTTTTTAAATTTTTTTTTTTTAATTTTTAAAAAAAAATTTTTTTTTTTTTTTTTTGTTTTTTTAACATACATACGTGAATTTTTAATTTTACAATGGGACGTTTTTATATATGTATGTTTTTATATGTATGTATGTACGTATATCATATGGGGTGAATGGTGACACAAAACCACTGTTATTGCATGACTACACGTTGTGAAGGGTATATAAGATTCGGCACGGCCGAATATAGCGCTCTTACTTGTTTTATAATAATATTGGTATGGTTCAATTATGTATAGAACAAAGTGTCGGCCAAATGAAGGCACACCTCCATCCGATGGTCGAAATTTTCCATGACAGTGTTGATGTTCAATTGTTGGGCATAATAATGAGAGTCGAGGTTGACTGCTCTTTTGCCACACTATCGCGAAAAACAGCAATGTTTTACGTTTAACGAACTAAGAAGGCATTCACAGATGTTTTCATATTTCATACAGACCTGTTTTGCTGAAATTGAAATATTTTTCACAATTCTCCAGATTGAGGACGAATTTGAACAATTATGTTGACCAAAAGATTAACGAAGTGCACGAAATGCATTTTAATTTGAACGCCCATTTTCATAATAAGTTTAAATAACTTTAGGGCGTTGCTCGATTGTGTATCTTTCCAAGGTTCAAATTTAGTACACTTCTATGGTCAGATGTATTCTATGGTATAATTCAATAATTTCCAAACCAATATTGCCAATATCTCGTTCTGCACGTTATTGTTATCCACTATCTGTTAAAGTTTTGAGAACAAAATATGCCAACTCTGATCAGTTTTCACGAGTTTCTACTCTATTAATACATTGAATTTTCGTGCTATTGTAATACCTTCAACAGTTTTATTCTTGAAAAACTTTAATCTTGTCACATTAGCTAGAAACTTTGAAAGTCTTTAAGGATTTTAAAACCATTGACTTAAATAAATAAATTAAATTCATTAAAGAAAATATGTCTTCAAAATAAAACCTCCAAACCATTGAAAAAAAAACCGGACATCAATAAAATATTAACTCAATTATTTGTTAGAATATTTTGTGATTTGAAAAATACGTTTCAAAATAAGACTTAATTTTTTTGCAAATTTAATTTTAATTTATTAACTGCACATAGAAAAAACAGATTTTATTAATTTTATAATTAAGTTTGGCAAATGAATGATGAGCATTTTTGTTATATTTTTGTTTCAATTATGAATAATTTATCATACGAATGTATTTTCATAAAAATAAAAGCAATTTTATCTTTTAATCAGCTTAGATGCTATTAATGCCGATAATAATGAGATAATTGATGATATTTGCCAATCAATTATTGCAGGTCAGTTTAGTTTTACAAATACAAATACGAGATTCTTCGCTTTGACGAAAGATATAAAACATCATAAATTAAATCGAAAAGACCATTCAATTCGATTCACATACATACATTTTTATTAAAAACAAGGCCGTGCCGAATCTTATATACCCTTCACAACGTGTAGTCATGCAATAACAATTGTTTGTATAACCATTAATCTCATATAAAATACGTACATACACATACAAAACATCCCATTGCAGAATTATAATTTGAGTTTACGTATGTACGTTTCCAAAGAAAAAAAAATATAAAAAAAATGTATTAAAAATAAAAAAAAATAATAAAAAAATACAAAAAAAAATTAAAAAAAAAAATGTTTGAAAAAAATTAAAAAAAAAAAAAAAAAATGTTTGAAAAAAATTGTTTAAAAAAATTTTTTAAAAAAAATAATAGAAATACAAATAATATGTAAAATAAAAATTTTTTTTTTTTGGCTACGCTGGGTCGATGCCACGTTTACTCTAATCAGTATAAATGTATGTTGTTGTTGTAATTGTGAAAAAAACGAGGTGGTAGTGTTTTTTTGCTCATATCTCAGAAAGTTACAGGGAGATTGTGCTGAATTTCAATAGCGATTCATTCCTGGATATTTCCAAGAGATTGATACCATATAGAGATATAAAGTTGATTTCAACCAACACCCGGACAGACGGGCAGACTGACAGACGGACAGACGGTCAGGGCTTATTCGACTCCTCTATTCATAAGCTTTTAGAAAATATATACTTTATGGGGTCGGAAATTAAAATTGTAGAAATTACAAACGGAACGACAAAGCTATATATACCCTTGTGCACCACAGGTGAAGGGTATAAAAATATGCCAATATATTTTTCAATATTAAAGCAGCACTTTAGAATATACTCTAGATCCATAAATATAATTCCACCCTAAAACGGATCAAGAATTTAATTTATTACAAAAACAGAAGCACTTATTTAAATTTATTGTGTCTTTCTTTTCACAATGAAATTTTATTAGCATTAATATTAAAAGGTACTCAGTGGAAAAAGTAAATGCAAATGTATGTTTAATAGAAAATTCGTTAAAGCATTCGTTGAAAACAAACAGTGCTGTATGTATACACATGTGATACATTTAATAATGAACAATTTATTTTCGATAGACTGACAAACAATATGAAAATATTTATACATTTTACTAAATATAATTAATAATTAAATAAATCAAAATACAAAACACATAGAACCCTTAAGGCTTTTGAAATGTAAATACAATTAAAGTATATATAATTGAGCATAGACGTTATTTTAAATACACACAATCCATCAACGACCCAGTAAACGAAATAAATTTAAAAAAAAATCCATAAAGTTTAACTCAATTTATGTCTAAGTTTACTGATATATATTTAAAAAAAGTCCTTGAAGCAATATGAGATTTAAGGTGTAACTTTATTATGCATAAGCTGGCTTAACCTACTGTCAATGATTATCAAAAAGCTAAGTATTCTGTGTGCTTGTATCCACCAAGTTTGCCCCTAAATTCAAAGATTTAAAATATTTTTGACTTGGTTACTTTATTTATTTTTGCTACATATGTAAGACAGACAATTTACAAACAAATTTTTTTATTTATATAATATTAAGTAAAGACAGACGTTTAGTTAAAACATCGGAAGCTTATTATATATCAAAAGATTTATATAACATAGAGGGTGGCGCAAATGTTCACCATATACAGCTCATTCAATTCAAGAAAATCGTTTATTATGCCCCTGTAGAATTCGCCAGTAACAGTAACCGTATGACAAATTACGTTCTCAAAAAAAAAAAAAAAAAAACGCCGCCGCACCTAACAGTGGATGTGACGGCTTTTCGTGCATCATAAGCGGAACTTCACTGCCCCACAAACCAAGATTTTGTTAATTGACGTAACCGCTTGAATAAACATTACATTACTCCGTCCGCAGCAGTCCTGTTTACAAATTTCAAATTGGACTGACGTACAACGTGTTTACCTAAAAGCCTTTCATACAGCCATTATAAAGTTACAACAAAGAAATGGGGTAGTAAAGGGTGTCTCAGTAGGAATGAGCCTTTTCACTTTGAAATTATAGCACACACATCAAAGGCAATTTTGAAGTTTTTTTATTAGATCGTAAGGAAGACACGACGTTGGATTTTGGATTTTAGTCTACGAATTGTTTCTGGTTTACTTGCATAAATCTGAAATTTCATAATATCGTGAACAAATAAATCGCAAGGTGTTAATTTAATTTGGAAATCGTTGTTACAATCAAAACCATGTTGTCCAGTTGAAACCACAGCATTATCGTGTTCCTGTAATAAATGTTGTGAAAATCCTCTGCGTAGCGCATCGTGAAATTTGTTGTGCATACGGTTATATGTAAATTAGTTAAAGCAGGGGGTACATTTTTGGTTTGTGAAACAGTGAAGTCTTTATGTGTGATGTCATGTGTCACCATACCTTTAACTCTACAAAAACTTTTCATTTCACTGTTTCACAAAACTAAATTTGACAAACAATTATTGCAATGTAGTGTCCTTAACTTCTGAATGTTTTAAAAATATAAATGCGTTTTGTTTAAACTTGCCACTTACTTAGAGTGTTGTAAACTTGTAGCTTTTACGAGCTACTTAAATGAAAATTAAAATAAGCAAAATAAATAAAAATGCTTAAATTGTGTAACATCATATATTCAAACCGCACAATAAAGGGAAAATATAATATTACAAAGAATATTTCCAATTCGATTCATAGGAAGTTTTTGATACATTTTTATCCTACACAAATACATTTCAATATTCATTCTTATTTGGCAATTTTTGCAATCAACTTCCTTTGTATAGATTTTCTATTCATATTAGCTACTTAGGAAATTTTCTATTACAAATATTATTGCTGTATTCACAAGGTGTCCTCACATGTCATATTGTCATAATGTTCTAGGATTTCACAATATTTAAGAAAAATTGTTGTTGCTTTTCCAGTAAAAGCTATTCTAAAATAATACTACTGTGTATGGTATAATTATTGTGCTGTCATAACTATTCTAATACCTGCGGCGTTCGGCTAAACCGAACCGTCTGTAATATTTGTAAGCCGCCCATCTGATATCCGTTATTAAAAATTAAGTAACAGTTTTTAAATAAGATATAACACAGTTATGAATGGTCGTTCACAACAATCATATTTTTTGTATAATATTATTTTAGAAGATTTGAATTTAGGATATCTTGTGAATACAGTAACTATTATAAGACAAACTTTCGATACATGTTCTATAAACTTTAACTAAAATATAGTAAAATTAATCTATAATTTTTTTATTATTATTGTATGAGAAGGAAATATATTCATGTTTCGGAAGTCTTACGTATAACACTGTTTTTTTTTCTCTGGCTTAATGTTTAATGACTACAAATAAAGGGTGTCCCAGTTCAAAGTACTATTACATAATCGCTACAGGGAGATCATACGGAGCGTTTTTAGTGAGAGAAAATTTATAATTTTGGCGTAGAATATATGTGGATGGTGCCACTTGCTAACACTGTAAGTGTGAATAAGCAACATAGTAAAAAATATCTGCTTTTCATTTAAAAAAAATATATGTTATTTAAGCCTAATTCCTTTTCTACATACGTTTTAGAAACAATATATATCTTTAATAGAAAAATAAAAATTTTTTTTATTTCTGTTCTGAAATGCTCCTTTTTTTAAAACGATTAAAATTAAATTAAAAAACAACCCTCTTATCAAACAAACATCAAGAGATACATTGGATCTTTTGAAAGAACGCATTATTCCGCGTAGAGGACAAGTGAATTTCCCAACAAGATTCTGCGATATTATTACTTTAGACTAATTTTTGTCGGCTTTTTTTTAATTAAAAAAATAACTTATCGAGCAGATATCAAAAATTGTCAACAGGTAATTGAAGAACCCGATTGATAATTTTGGTAGAGGATTGGTAACTGCCGAGACAGTAGGGGTGGGTTTACTTAACCAACATAATTTTTATTTTTTTTAACCGGAATTCATTTGTAATAAACTGAAATAAAAATATTATTAATATCTCATAAGAACTTTTTTTATTATAATTCAAGTGATACCTAGTTTTTTGTATATCAATTAAGATGCCATATTTTGTTTCATGTAGCAGAAAAAATGGCAACTTTGAATTCATAATCCTAACGTTGAAAGTTAAAGGTAATTGAAGTATAAACTTAGCTTACCGGCTACTTTTAAGTAAGAAGTGAAGTTTAAATAAAGAAATATCAATTATCTGTTCTTTAGTATCCTAATTTTAATTAACAGCATGTTTAATAATGGCATTAAGTGTGCGTCAACTTAAAATGCATATAAACAATCAAACAAACCTGTCAGAGTTGAAGGAAGAAATTTTAAAATGTAATTGTATAAAAACTAAGAAGATTTTCTCCCTAGCCTTTAAATTTTATTTCAAATTAAAGAAACTCTTTTAAACAAAATATGTTATATAAATTTGAAAGACATATCCAACATTTTTAAAAATGTACTGGTGGAGATACAAAACTCTATAACAGCCTTATAAAAAGTCCTCTTAATTTATTTTGTTTATTTTAAGTACCTTTGTCCTTCAACTCCACTAATTAAAACCCAAATTTGTCAAGTGTTTTCATATCCGATATTGCGTTTCGAAATTGGGCGGCTTAACGTATATTAACTGTTAGAATTTCATATTTAGTTTTCGTTTTTATTATAGTTTTTTTAATGTTTTTAATTTTGTCATTAAGGAATTATGTTGTATGTATTCGAACCGGTTAACGGGTTTTTTTCAATTATCAAAAAAGCAACCGGTTTTTTCAAAATTTAAATTTTAAACTATTCTAAAAACTGAGTTTTGAAAAAAGAGGAATAATCAAGCACCGATTCATTTTATAGGAGTAAAAGCCAAAATCTTACTTAAAGTCTGCATTAAATAGGTTGATAGTCCATCACTTAGGCCCATACCTAAACAAGAGCGTTGAGCGTCAAGCGTTGCAATTTTGCATGTATTTTGTTATTTTAACAAAAACAAAACAATTGTTAAACTCCAACGCTTGACGCTCAACTCTCTTGTTTAGGTATGAGGGTTATCGTCTAAACCAGCCGTTATGTACACTCCTCTCTATCTTAATGACACTTCATATAATGTCTAATTTTAGTAATTTCCTTAAGAAAGTTAGTTTTTCATTATTTTCTATAAACAGCATCTTGTTGTTTTTTTTTCTTGTTGTACTTGTACTTCTTTTATTTTTACTGTTCTTACTTGTTACTGTTGTTTTTTCCATGTACTCATTGTGTATTTTTCTGTATTTGCCATAAAAGAAGATTAATATAAAAAATATATATAAAAATACATTTTCTCTAGAAAACCATAAAAGGGTCTTTTATAAACGCCATAAAATTAGTATGGTTATAGATAAGTGGAAAAACAACGACAGCATTAACATTGGCAATGATTAGAACAACTTTAGCCACATTATGCTCTTGGAGCACCGTTAAAGGAACAAGGAAGTACTAAACTTAAACTATAATAGTAAGTACCTGCTCTTTAAGCGCATACACAGGTGCACTTTAATGTGTACGTACATAATACATGAATAGAAGTACATAATCGAATGGAAACATAGAAACTATTATAGAAAATATAAGTTTCGCTTCAGTGGATTTAAAATTGTATGTGGATGAAATATATTTAATATTTTTTTTTTAAATTTTCCCTTTTTTGTTTTTTAATTCTTTTTAAAATTTTTTTAAAGAAAAATTTTGTTATTAAAATATATACATGTACATACATACATACTTGACAATTTTTTCTGTATAGAAAAATTATCGATACAATTTCGAAAGTTTTTTATATTAGATTTTAAAGATTTTTCATTTCTGTCATAAGTGATTTCCTTAAATTTTAGTGATTATCCTTAATAGATTATTTCTTATTTTAAATTCTTATTTGAGGCAAATAACTTTTTCTTCTCAATAATACCGGAGATATTTAAAATTGTTGCTACA
This sequence comes from Phyto melanocephala, assembly GCA_941918925.1. Classification (NCBI taxonomy): domain Eukaryota; kingdom Metazoa; phylum Arthropoda; class Insecta; order Diptera; family Rhinophoridae; genus Phyto; species Phyto melanocephala. The sequence continues at coordinate 110,072,268 of OW799234.1, forward strand.
GTCAATGATGATGGTAATTACTTGCTAATTTCGTTTTTATCGTATTGTTGTTCATGTTAAACATGTGATTTGGACACACGTAGCATTTTAATAGCGATTAGAATTGATTGTAATTAATGGTAAACATGCTAAAATAGCAACTAACAGCAGCCAAAGAAATATAGTCAACAACAACAGTAACAACGACACAACATCGCTGTCTCCAATGACACAATAGCTACAACAAAAACAGTTGTAATAACAAGAACTAAGTATTGTGGCACTTAGATACCATGCAATCATGAGAGAATATTGTTTTTATGATACTTTTGGGTACTTACGCGTAATATTTTCCAGTACCCATAACTATGAGTATAAAGTACTATTGAATTATTGCATAATCTTCCCACTATTCAAACGCATATTTACTTCTTCTGGCTTGGTGACCAGTTTTTACCAGGCAAAGCACAGACGAACATACAACCAAACCATTTTAACCAACCTCATGAGAACTTGTTAGAACTATACCAAGAATAGATGTGCAAATATTTATGCGTATGATTTCACAACTAATTCCCTTGAAGACCGTAATTATACCCTTCACAGTGAGTGTAAGGGTATATATAGGTTTGCCATTTCGTGTGACATTTCTACAATATTCATTTCCATCCCCATAAAGCATATATTTTCTCAAAGCTGCTAAATAGAGGAGTCGATTAAGCATTATCCGTTATCGGTCTGACTGCCTCTCCGTATGTATGTAGAAATCACTTTTTTTTAAACGCATAATAACGCCAAGATCCATGCAAAATATCAAAATATAAAAATATTTTGGAGCAGATAGTTGTTCGAAGTCAGCATAAATGCCCCATATCTTTCTTAGATATAAGCAAATTAACACGACTGCCTCTGTTTTTTTAGCTTATTTTTACAAAAAAATTAAATTTTTAGTCATATAATAATTTGTAAAATGGTTGTTACTACTTAAAAATTTGGTATGTCTTTGGAGATATTCATGAAAAGTTTTGGATAACCTGGTCACTAATCCGCAAAGTTATAGGCAAAAATTATTTGAAGAAATATATGTTTTTTCAAATTCCTAAATAATTTTTGAACACCAAATTATAAGCGGTAATTCTAGAAATTTTTGGCAAAAAACCAACAAATCGGTTTGTAACTAACTGAGATATAAGCATCATAGTAAAAAAGTTTCAGGGATTTTCCTAAAATTTACAAACGGAAATCGATATTTTTCAGTTTTGTACAACCTCTCGTTAAATATGAAGATTAAATGAAAGGGCTTTAGTATTAAAATGTAATTGGCTATGAAGAGAAAAATCCAAAATGGCGTCCTAGATTAAATGGCCAATATATGAGTCAAATATAGAAGTTAAGCCTTTAACCCCCACAATATTGGTATGAAATAAAAGAGCTTGAGAAGTACAATGATACTACATTTACTACTATTAAAAAAGAGTATAATCCAAGGTGGCGTCTGAAACAAAATGGCGGAACAAATTTTTTATACCCAACAATATGGGTATCAAATGAAAGGACATGACAAGTAGAATACAGTTGAATATATAAAAATTCAAAATCAAAGATGGCGTCGAAAATAGTAAAGAATATGTCGTTTTACATGAAATCTAATATCTATGCTTAGCTACGATGTGGTGTTTATATCTATGTGAAGGGTATTATCAGATTCTGCACGGCCAAATACAGCGCTCTTACTTGATTTTCCTTATACATATTTGTTTGACTATACATATGCAATATTCCAGTTGCCTTTCTTTTTATCTCTCTACTTATATAGATGTTATTTGCTGAGTTTGTTTATGATTATTAGTTATATATATATATAACTAATAATCTAAAGTTATTTTTTCTTACACTGACTGGTGTTAATAAGAACAAAAATTATTTTTATAACGTGTTCTTTATGTCATAAAGATATTATATTTAGAAAAAAAGCAACAAAATTCTACTGATACAAAAAAATTAAAACTTATAACTGGTATCACAACTAAAGACTACAATAGTTTTATACGACTTTTATATATACAACTATAATTAAAAATACTATAATAGAGTTTATCAATATTTGCAATACGATGGTCCAAAATTCACAATGGTCTTTAAAAGTTTATTACGTTTTAACATAAGAATGTCGCCTTCTGAAGTAATGTTTCCCGCTAGAATTAAAATTCGCAGATTAGACGTCGACGTCTAAATTTTTTAGTTACATTTCAACAGTTGGCCAGAAATGAAATCAACTTTACTGAAAGTCTGATTATAAATGTCGAAGCTCTTTTTAATTTGAATGGCTTTATTCAGAAACAGAACTGTACGTTCTAGAATTATTAAAATCCAGTAGTCATTCATCAACGCGAGCTTCAATGAACTAGTACAGTATGGTGTGGTATTACTTCCAAAATATGCATTGGGTCTTAGTTCCACAAAAAAAAAGTTCTGTAACTGTAAATGGAGAGCGGTTTTTTACGTCCTGGTATTGAAAACATATCTTAAACGTGGTTTTAGCAGGTTGGAGTCAGTGTCTATAGTGCCCGAGATACAAATCGGAAATTTGATGGCTAACGCGTTCCCCAAATTTCTTAGTACCCGATATTTTAATTTAGGCTATTTAAAGGATCGTGTATATGTAAACAAGCCCAATACAATCCTTAAACGCAAGGCCAACATTGATAAAGAAATTCAAGTGCAACAGCTACAGATTATGAAAGATGTTTTGGAAAATGTTTTCTTGCAAAGCTAAATACAGGGGTACTTAAGTAACATTAGATTTTATACTTAATATGAAATATCTTCCATTTTGTATATTCTATAATCTAAGAAAATTATAAATAAAAACAAATCTATATCTATATATATAAAAATCAATGTGTGTTTGTATGTTTGTTTGTGCTTTATAGACGGTTAAACGGCTGGACCGATTTCCTTGAAATTTTCACAGAATCTTTCTGTATGTCTGGAAGGAACTATAGGCTATACTTTGGTTTGAAATTGTAGGTGGGCGAAGTGCCACGCCTTATTAAAGAATAAGTATTAAATATTATATATCACGAAAGTTAATGCAGCTAGACTCTTGAAATTAAGTACGGTAAACTTTGAACATTTGGGTATAAAATGGGCGTACTTTCAATAGTAGGTGTGGCCACATGAATTAAATACTAAATTTCGTATATTTGGAAAACAATATCGATTAGAGTACTAAAATTTTGCAAGAGCAACTTTGACATCCAAATAAACATTTCTGGAAAAAATGGGTACATTAGAAATAGTGGGCGTGGCAGCTCTCATAGCAATTGAATACTAAAATTCGTATATTCGGGAAGCGATAACAGTTAGAGTACCCAAATTTTGCAAGATACACTTTGACGTCTATATGATTATTTGAAAAAGAAATAGTTGATTTAGTAATAGTAGGCGTGGCACTTGCAAAATAAATATATTTTTGAACTATAAAATTTTTATTTCATTACGATGGGGGTGGCGAAGCACACCGGGAATTAGCTAGTATATATATATAAACAAAAAAGTTATTACACTTTTAAATTCTATGGTGACTTTTGGCTTACCTTGTCTACATCTATAAGCGAAGATAAAAAGTAGTGACACATCTGATACACAGTGTTATATAATTTTTCTAATGACTTCTTTATTTTAAGTAACATTCTAAGAACACGAGTACTTATATATCATTAAGTATATTTTAGTTTATTTTGACTTTAGTTTTACCTAAAACCCTTTATAATTTTCCGTTCTAATGCTTATTAACTTGAGTGGGAAAATATGTACAGGAAAAATTAGAAAAAAAAGTATTAATAAGCACAAGTAATATTAAGCTTAAGTTGCTTTCAATTATTTCTGTAGCTATAGTTCTTGTAGTCTCAGCTTAGATAATAATTTGATAAAAGTACAGGTACTGTAGAGCTTAAATTGTCTTTTTAAAGTTAGCTGTTAACATTGAAAATATTTTAAATACTTCATAAAGAGCTTAACATTATTACACTGATTCTTTTTTTTTTAATTAAAATATTTTTACCGTTATTATTAGTTTAAAAACAAAAATAACCTTAATAGTGCTTAACAATTTGTTGAAAAAATTTTAAGAATTATAACTAAGTAAACAACTAGTTTCACAAGAAACAAAAAACTAGCTAGTTGTTTACATCATCTGCTTCTGACACTTGACTTTTCATGTTCTAGTAAAACTTTGTCCACTTTTGCCCCCTTCTTAGCCACTTTAATTTTTGTAAAGAATTAAAAGAAAAAAATCTATTTAGTTAAAAGCCAGTTTACCCACTACTACCACTCACCTTATGAGCTGCCATAAGCTGTTTGTCAAGCCACAAAATGAAAAGAAAAAAACAAATATTATATCAAAAGTTTCTTCTTCCATAATGACCTTGACCAAAACAACACTTTTAAAGTACTTAGCAATTTTTAGTACTAAAATATGATGATGACATAAATACCATAAATATATTTAAAAGAACAACAAAAATATAAAATAAAATATAAATCGAAACCTGCAAAATTTGTTGCAAAATCTGTAACTTTTTTTTTTCTTTTTACACAATTATTATGCAGCCATTGGTATGGAAAAATTTGTTGCAACAGCAAGAACATCAGTTGCATGGAAAAAATGTAATAAAACAGGAGATTTCTTGGGTTTCTTTTTTTGTGTAAAAACTTTATATTAAATCGTCAAAAGTAGAATACTTTAGTTAAGTCAGCATAAAATTATACTGCAGTGTAACAATTGTTAAACCTCTAAAAGAAAACTTGAAAGATGAAAATAAATATAGTACTTTGAAAAAGCGATTCCTAATGTAGGACAAGTAGACACTTTGGGAAATTTTCTAATATTTGGTATTATTTTTATAGGTTTGCAGTTAAGAAAATATTTTCATCATTTTTTTCTTTAAGGAAAAGCAGGAAATTTTCTACATTTTGGTAATTTGGTGTGTATGGGTATTTTTTTAGATGTATAGAATTTCTAATAAGGTTAACTGCAAAACTAGGATACCACTGTGCAAAGACTAACATTAAAACAACGTTTACAATTCGAGGAAATTTATTTGCGATATTCGCGCTGAGAATCAACAAGAAGTTAAACCAGATTTTTATTGTCAAATCTTCTTCAGCGGGGAGGCTCATTGCCTAACGGGTATATAAGCCAGCAGATGTATCGTTTTTGGTTAGAGCACAATCTTCATGACTTTCAAAAAAAATCACTGTTTGATGCGGTTTCTATACAGAAGGCATCATTGGCCCATTTGCCTTTAAATCTGAGACCGGTTCCAATATTATCTTTAAAGGCGAACGCTTCAGGCAATTAATTTGTAGTTTTTTATACCTCACGTCATTGATAATCATTTGGAGGAGAAATGGTTCCAACAAATCGGCTCAACATGCCATACAGTACATTTGTTAAACCATACGTTTGGTGAACGAATTTTTACAAGAAATGGACCTGTGAATTGTCTACCTCATTCGTGTTCTTTGGGGTATTTAAAATTTCTGGTCTATGCTGACAAACTAGCAAAGATTTACCATTAAGTGGTCAACATTCTAAGCACGAAATAAAACCTGGTATGTTCGAAAAGTGTAACAAAAGTTGACTGCCGTTCATAACGCACAGTCGCGAAAGCTACACAGAGAAAATAAAAATGGTTATGACTACCGTAGTTCTTGCCAATCGTAAAGTATAGTTGTGATAGAAGAATTTTATGGTTGTTTCTAAAGAGTTTCGTTTCGGAATATCAATATATAGTCAACATTAAAAATATTATAATTTTAATAGAAATTTCGATTGAACAATTGAATTAATTATTCGATTGGCAACGAATTTGATAATCTGTTTTCTGGCTGCATATGCCAGCAATTATTTTAAAATATTTAATTCTATAAAATGTTTAAGCAAATAAAGTCCATTGAATTTGTTGTGCTATATTAAAAAAATTTCTGCTTCTTAGAAGAGCACTCTTTATATTAACGGAGAATTTTGATTGATGTTTTTTTAGTTTACTTTAAGTCATATTCTCCGATTACAATACTGATAACAAACCAAAATGCTTGATAGAATAATACTAAATCGAAATCGGTTAGGCGAAAATGGTAAATTACTGAAATATATTTTTGCCTATACACGAACTGCTGACTTTCTATGAAATTAAGACATATAATATGACATTAAAAATTAAACAAATATATGTATGTATGTATGTTTATGAATTCAAAGTCGATCTATTCCTTTGTATGGGAAGTCGAAGACGTCTGAACTTTAAATAAACATGGTACTTCTTCGGTTACAAACATGTGAGTTTAAGGGTACTTTTCCAGTTAATCCAATTAAAACAATGAGGTTAACTGTAAAATAGTCTCGAAACTGAATCACGCTGCATTTACGCGATGCCATACAATTATCTACAGCGAAAGTTAGATGCAAAACCCTCGAAGTCAGATGAAAAAAGATGACCTTATATACCTTACATGATAGTATTATGAGCAGCGAGTTCTTGATCACTGATTAAATATAATACGATTAAAATAAACTGGCACAACATGGTCCAATTTAACTTTGTACTTTAACAAAAAAAAATGAATATTTTAACGCAAACACATTTTTTCTTCTGTAAACTAAAGTAGTTTTAAATTAATGCAAGAAAAAAAAAGTTAAAGTTTCGATTGAGATGAACAATATATTACACAGAAATGTATTTCATGCATCTAATACACATTTTCCCTTTCTATTCGATATCTTAACATATTCTTAATCACAAAAAAGTGACTACGTGCATAATTAACGAACGAAATAATTAAAAAAAAATACAAATGTAATGCAAGCGAAAAATTATTTATTTGTTTATTAACATATCACGTGTAGACCACCATTCAGGTGGTTTGTTGTTGTTTAAACAAACTACAGCATATGCCATTTACATTTTCAATACAAACAAATAGAGATGTTACATGAAGCCCTCTAAAGAATCTTAAAGAAAGAATATAAACATTTATAACAACGAACGCAGATAACTCAACAACTATTGCTGTCGCTGTTTCATATACAGTTAAACAGAAATATGTTAAATAACATATTTTAAAATAATTTTTATCATGCATTTTTACTGTGCATCGTAATATTTCTTTATACAACAACAAGCGATTTAGTTAAATACTCAATAACCTAAGGATAAATTAATATCCTATAAAACTTAATATTCAACTGTACCTTTATACTTAAAATAAAAATTATGTTCAGTGTACACACAATTTTGCACTCACACTCTCACATCAATAAACATTTATAGCATTTTTATATAAAGATTCAATTTATTTTATTGCATATGAAATTCATATTTTCGTCAAATTTCCTTTTTTTTTGGGGTGGGGGTTTTTATATTAAGGTATGAGTACAATATTTGAAAACAACAACAAAAGGTTTATATATTTTACAAAGAATATTTTTGTTATTATTCTAGATAAACATTGCATTTTGCATATAAGGACCTAAAAATATTTTCTCGTTAAAGCTTTATATTATATGCATGTAAATATACATTTTCTGGGTGACAATAGTTGAAATACCAACTAAAGTTTATGAAATATATAACAACAACATACGTAGAGTGTCCCAACAAGAGCGACGGATATAAATTTGGCACGATTTTTTTAATACAAGTTGTTGGGTGATTTGTTTTTTTTACAGTTATCTGATACAGACCACGCTTTTGATTAATATGAAGAAGAATTTAAACGAACAGCGTTTAATTATTGTAAAAACATATAAAAAAATGGGTAAAGTTTCCCAAAACAGTTTGGTAACAATTTTGCGCCAAATAAGATGGCAGTGGGACGTTTAATTATAAAATTTAAAACCACTCTGATACTTAGCTCAGCAGTTCATTGTTCGTCCTTGTCTTTGTCGGTCGGTGAGAATACAGGAACAGCATCATGGTAAAAAACTAAACGTTGTTTGAAATTCTAAATAATTAATTTTGATAAAAGAGCTGGATTTACATGTGTAAAAAATTCAGTTGATGCATAAAGGGACCACGTGCTACACCGCGGCCAATTGGAGCATTATTAAATTAATATGCATCTTACAAAGAGCATTCATTATATTTTCAACATAAATTTTTACTATAATCAAACGTTGTTTTGTACAACTAATTTTTGCATAATGATGGGCGAAAAGGGGAATTTAAATTTAACTATCTTGTTGGGACATCCTTTTTAATAAATAGTTTATATGTAAAAACGTTGTTTTGTGTTTGTATGTTTATTTTTAAACGAATGACATATTTTGCTTTGAAATATTTTTTTATATTTATTTTTTACTTATATAGAAAAATATAAAGCCATATACCTATGACCATGTATATTTTTACTTATTGTTGTAAGTCTGTATCTCTTGTATTATTATTTATACTCGTGTACAAAAATATATTTATTTTTTATGTTTAAGTTTCTTCTTAAATTTTTTTTTTGGCTTTTTTGTTTGTTAAAAATTCATAAGAATAGTTGATATGTGTTTTTTATGTGTATGTATGTATGTATGTAAATACTACGTTTTTGGTTTAGTTGTCAAGTGCATACAAAATTCAAGTAAATATTAAATACTGTGTTAAAAGTCAAATACATATAATGTTTGAAAAACACTTGTACCAATATAAAGCACAACGATATTGTATGCAATCTTAAAGAGATATTCACTATAAGTATATTAGGGGTATTCACACATTGGCAATAAAAAAACTTTTATTATTATAAATTTTAAAAGTTTTTAGTTTTAGTAGTTAGTTGTAGAGGGCTCAAAAAAACAGTTTCCAGACGAATTAGCATTCTAACTGGCAGCGAATTTTCAAGATATTTTTTAATTATCTCGAGTATTGATTTTGTGGTACATAGGCTTTTATTTTTATACCCCTCACAGTAAGTGTAAGGGTATATATAGGTTTGTCATTCCATTTGAAATTTATACCATATTATTTTCTGAAAGCTTGTGAATAGTGGATTTGATTAAACATTATCCGTCTGCCCGCGTGTATGTTAAAATCAAAATTTTGAAACCCTGATAACTCTAAGACTTGTGTGAGGTACAAAAATATCAGAAATATTTGAGAGATTGTTATTGAAAATCAGTGTAATCGCCCATATCTCTCTTAGATAGAAGCAAATAGATACGACAGCCTCTGTTTTTCCGCTTATTTTTACAAAAAATTAAATTTTCAGCCTTAGAATAATTTATGGACATGGTTGTTACTATGTATAGATTTGATATGCCTCAGGAGATTTGGACAAATTGGTCACTAATCGGCGAAGTTATAAGCACATGTTAATTGAAAAAATATATATATATATATTTTTTGAAATATATCCAATATTATCAAACTCCTTAACAATGTTTGAACACGCTTAGGACACCCAATTATAAGTCGTAGTCTCAGAAATTATTTTTAGGAAAAACTCGGTTTGAAACGAACTAAGATATAAGCACCAAAGTACAACTGCTCTGTTGTTGTTTTTTTTTTTTAATTTACAGGCTTTAATCGATATTTTTCAGTTTCTGTACAACTCCTCAGTCAATATGGGGATCAAATGAAAGTGCTTGAGTATTAAAATATGGTTAGCTGTTAAAAAGAAAAAAATCCAAGATGGCGTCCTAGATTAAATGGTGAATATATGAAGCAAATATGGTACACCACCTTACAGCAAAGTTAACATTAAACAACAACAAAAAAATCATTGTGGTGCAATACTATCATTGATACAAAATGTTGAGGTGGATAAAGTATATTTTGTCTTGGCGTTATATTAACAAAAACTATTATCAGCTGTGAAGTTATAGCCATTCCAAAGCGTACTAAGAATTGAATTGCTACATTAAATCAGTTCCATGTTATACCTGCGATAATTGAAATACCACATCGCATGATATCGATATGTTTTGCAGATAATTCTGCAACTAACCTGACATTATTGCCAAAACACAAATTTTGTAGCAAACAAGCTTAACCATTGAAGCGATACAAAAATATTTTTTATAGACTGAATCCTCCATAAAAACACGGACATCGTTTCAATAATCGAGATGGTAACTTAGGTCTAAAATTAATCAAAGAAAGCAATTTATCAATCATCAATAGTGCAAAGTGGAGAGAGTACATTGTGGTTCTGTTCCTTTTAGAAATGACTGTTCATGGTATATACTGGATTTAAGGAATTTTATTTAAACAAGTTTCGAAATATTACAAATTCGAAAGTTCATTTTCTATTTTCATACAATTAGTACTTTAATGAATACAATATCTACTGAATATAACAATAGTAATTTAAAAATCTCCTGGATGAGAAAAAAAGTGTCACTCATTTATTAAATAATATATCCTTCAGAAATTTGTCAGCCAAAAACCGTTTCTTACAATTGAGTTAGTTTTCTACTACTAAGTTTTTTAAGAAAATCCCTCGTATTTGCTTACTTAATATTCCGCTGTTACTAGTAATAATAATGATTCTGTCACAGACAACGACGATAACGACATTGCTCATAATGATATTATTTTCTTGACTTTTATCCGGCTATAGGTACGGTTAAATGCATACAAATACTGAGTAAAATATAAAACTTTTTGTGTCCTATTAACAAACTGTTGAAGAATGATGGGGTTTGTTTGCTTCTATTAAACATCTACAGGTGTCTTCTTCACAAAAAAAAACTCTTTAACAAATAAAAACAACCAAAGAAGTATGCTAAATATAACTTCCTAAAATAGTTGCTATTGGAGTTAAAGGAAAAAATTCAAGTATAAGTCAAGTATATAAATCAAATAGAAAGCAGGAATGGCCTAAAACATACTGACGTCTGATAAAAAAAAATATTTTTATAAAAAGGAAAATGGAGTAAAAGGTAAATACTATCAAAAAAATTCTTACCGTTGTTTTTTATAGACAATAGCGATTTTAACAGGTACATATATTGAACGGATGCAAAAAATAAAACAGACAGATGTTTGAAAAATATTTCACTTAAATTAAAATTCATTACATAAAAACATAAAGGGTGAACCAAAATTTACCATACAGTTGAAAAATGTTTATAAGCTTTTCGTTTTAATATTTTTGAATTTTTTTTTAAGAAAATAAAAATAACACCAAATCATATATCGTCGCTATTTTAAGGTTCGAATTTTGTCCTTCGAAACAATAATTCGTTGCTTGGTTCATCGTCATGACCATCATGGTATAGTAAGGGAATCAAATCCCACATATCATCGGCAACATCTAAATTATACAGTTTTATTTCAACAGTTGGCCAGAAATAAAGTTGATTTTTTTTGAATAGCTTTGCAAATAAGTAGAACTGTAGGTCCTGGGTTTTCCGTAAAACTAAAAGCCATTCTTTACCACCAACTACACTCTATTAGGTGTACAGTTCGGTGTGGCATTAGATCTGAAAATATCATTGAGCCTAACTTCTTTGAATATGAAGATGGAAGTGCTGTAATTGGAAATAAAGATCGGTGTCGGTTAAGTATAACATATTTCTTATGTCGTTCTCTCGAAAAGTGTTTTAAGATGTAGTTTTAGCAGGATACAGCCACGTCCCGAGACACAATGGCAATTTTAAGTAAAATTTCTATAAATTAAGAAATTAGTTGGACAATGAAACAATAAAATAGTTGTGATAGCTTCAGAAGGGATAAAGAGAAGTCATACATATATAATATAATATAGGGAAAATTTACGAAAGTATATATTCCAGTATAAAGCTATAGAACAGTTATAATTTTATATGAGACGGTTTAGTTTTTTTGTACTTACTTTTTTTTGCTCAAGGTCTTGTCTACCGGAGAAGCCGGATCATTCAAGCATGTTTTATTTATATTTAGCGTTGCCATCACAGTCATCCACCCAAAAGGCACTTGACAAAAATTAATAAGGAAGCAAATGAACCCAGTGCAAACATTGTTGCAGAAATGCAAGCGCTATAGCCACAAAACTAATGGAAAATTTAAGTAATTTTAGTTTCCATACTTATAAATTCCATTTTAAGAATATAACAAGTAAGAGCACTATATTTGGCTATGCCGAATCTTTTATACCCACCACCAATTTTGTGTACATTTAAAGCACAATATTTATGGAATATGGAATATGAAATATGGAATAATCTCTTTATGATAAAATATGTATCACTTTCTTTGTAGAGGGTGGTTTAATTTTAAGGGCCCATGTTGAAGGTGAACTACACCTAGTCTTTAAATTTGTTTTCTGCATTTCACTTAACATTTCTCAATCTCAAACTTACTCAATTTGATCCGTGGGAAGATTCGCAAATGAGCTACGCTTTAAAATTATTCAGGTTTTTTATAAAAATGGGCTTTCAAATCAAAATGCATTTTATGCACTTCGTAATTCTTTTGATCAACATAATCGTTCAAGTTCGTCCACAATCGGGAGAATTGTAAAAAATATTTAAATTTCTGCAAAACAGGTCTGTATAAAATGTTAGAAAATCTGTGAATGCCTTCTTAGTTCGTTGAATGGGAACCATTGCTGTTTTTTGAGATAGTGTGGCAAAAGAGCAGTAAACCTCGACTCATCATCGTGCCCAACAATTGAGCATCAACATTGTCATTGAAAATTTGGACCATCAGATAGAGGGGTGGCGCCAAGGATTGGGGGGGGGGGGCCATCTGGCAGATATTTTGTTAAATACATAATTGAACCGTACAAATATTATTATTACAAAAAGAAATAATAAAATTTTCCTAAATAATTTGTTTTTTATTTAAATTCAACATCGGCCCTTAAAATTTAACCACCCTTTATAACTTCGATATGCTACTAAAATGCTTTTGTAAAAGAAGTCTTTCAATGAAAGTGAGCGTTAAAATAGGTATGTCAATAAAGTTTCTGCTAATAAATACAACTTAGATATTTCAATATAGTCCTTTAATATTCCAAAATCTTTATTAATAGAGAGATTATATGAATTTTAGGTAAAACGTTATATAGGAGGTGGGCGTAAAAGTGGGAGTGGCACCTTTATTTTTTGGCACAGTAATGACATTGCCTAGTGGGATATACGCAGCAAATTTTATCATCATACCTCTAATTTTGGCGGTTTTATTAGCTTTTAAATTTCATTAACGGTAGATAACATGAAAAGTGGGCGTTATAGTAGGCGTGTCAAAGTTACTTTTGCGAATGAGTACAACTCAGATGTTTCAATATAGTCCCTTATTATTCCAAAATCTATATTAATAGAGAAATTATATGAATTTTGGGTAAAACGTTATATGGGAGGTGGGCGTAAAAGTGGACGTGGCACATTGATTTTCCGTAACAAAAAAGCCTCTCACCAAAAAGCAAAGTGTGCAAAATTTCAGAGTCGTACATTCAATGTTGTTGCGTTTATGAGGTTTTTGTTTTTAAATATACCGAAAAATACACTGTGCGGGATACATTTTCGTACATTTTGATTGATAACTCCTCTCCTAATGCATAGATTTAGATAATTTTTGGGGAAAGATATTGTTTTTACTCAGAAAATATATATTCGAAGTTTCATGAGTCTACGTTAATGCGTTTGGACACAATTCCATTTTATTCGATGTTCAAAGGACAGGGTTTTTTCGACCTACTCTTGCTATAACTCTCTTCCTAATATTCCGATTTAGCCCATTTTCAATACCAAACAAACCTTGTCTATAAGAAATTTGAGCCCCCTAGCTTTCTCGGTGCGACCTCTATCGTGCTTTCAACAGACGGACAGACGGACATAGCTAGATCGTCATCAAATCAAACCCTGATTCAGAATATATATACTTTATGGGGTCTAAAATGGATATTTCGATGTGTTACAAACGGAATGACAAAATAAATAAACCCCGACCATTTTTTTGGTGGCGGGTATAACAAAATTACATGTATAAACGGAAAAGTTATTAAACTGTTAAACGCAATAGTGTCTTTTGGCGTACCATGTACTTGTTATGTTGATGCTAAATTTGCCTTGAAAATAAACCATTTTATGTGAAGTTAATAAATTCATGGCGATGTTTTTGTTTTTTGTGTGTGAAATTTGGATTTGATTAAGGCCAAATTGACAAAACAAAACTAATTTCCCTGACATTGTACAGGTTCCCAAAAATAAAAAAGAAAATTTCAAAATTTATAAGCAATAACTGACACTGCCTATAGGCCAGTTTTTTCAATGTGATTTTCATTATAACTACCAGCACTCTCATCGTAATTCTGTCATTTTCATGTAAATAAATTAGAGTTGTTTTTCATATAATTGTCGAACTACCAGCAAGACAGGTCAAAAAGAATTATTCTCCATAGCGAAAAAAAACGGTTTCACAAAATATTCTAAAAAAAACCTTGTGATAATGAAAAGTTCACCGAGGCATATCGAAAATTACATATTCACGTTTTTGTCATGTCGTTCATTGTTGTTTTGATATGAGTCATCAAGTTTACATGGTGAGAAATTTTATACTTAAAATCATTGACAATGGTAGGATAGGATTGCTTTATATAAATTTATTGCTTTATATAAGTTTAGACAATTGTTAATTACGGGAGAGGATCGAGTATGAATATAATTTTAATTATTAGCTAATAAATTAAAGCCAGTTTATATTCTTTGGTTAAGTACACTATAGTATGTTGAACGTCAAATTTGCCTATTCTGTGCTTAATTTTTGTTGTGGCCACGTTAGCCTCATTCGAGTAAATTTAAAATTTGTGGATTTACGCTATACTAACTTTCCTGAGGATTTTAATAAAAACGTAAACAAGCTATATCTGCTACATCTATTTGAAGAGTGTCATGACTTTTTCCAGCTTCAAATTTTAGTATCTAATTCCTCACTTTAACGCCTGGAGAATACTTAGTATCATATTGGAGATCCTTTCCAGCCAAAATATACATAGACTATTTTTGTCACCTTCTATGTTTCAAAGCTGCATAAAAAAACAGACATTTATGTTTGCTACATCGCAAATAGCTTAACTTACAGTTAAGATTGGTGGGTCAAATGTACCAAATTTGGTACGATCGAAATTAGTTTTTTGGTACTATTTTCTTATTTAGTTTTAGTCTGGGTCAAGTGAATTTTTCATTTCTTATTAAAATTAAATTAAAATTATAATGAGGGAATAGAGTCAGGATTAGGCTAGAGTCACGAAAAAATTTTAATAGTTTCTTAATAGTTTTTGGTTATTAACTGTATTCTGAACTAAATTTTTAAAAATATCGACTTTAATTTATTTTAAAGAAATATTAAAATCAAACTCTAACACAATCATATACATATACAATGAATTAAATTGATGTGGTAAAAATATAACAAATACAAACACTGACAATTTGAAAGCTTTACTTGATATTATATTAAATCACTGTTCGTTTTTCTCTTTAAAACATAAGAAAGGCTGGACCGATTTGGCGAATTTTGATCTTGAAATATTTTTGTGAGTTCAGGAAAGGTTTAAACTTAAATAATAAGTAGAGGAAAATGTTAAAAACGACAATTTAATTTTGCAGCACAAAATGTTACAACACAGCAAAAAAAATTTGCACTAGTTTAATGTGAATAACAATTTTTATGACTTGAAATTCATAAGTGCAAATGGAAATGGCATGAAGAGTGCCTTTTTCAAATTCACACGAAAAGTCTTATATATTGCATGTAAAAATACGTTATTAACCCATTAAACACCCGCACATCATGCTGGTAAACTATTAATTAAAAATAAAATTCGGACAAGTTAATTATGAATAACAAAAAACTTAGTGCCGAAATTGTTTTTATTAATTTTTTATGGATGGGATTAACATAGTCTGTATCAATTATTAAACAAAATTACTCCATTAACCAAAATATTTTTTCTTTCGAATTTATTGGCGTTAGATGTTTACGCATTAAAAGACTTAAAAAAATATGCGAATATTGTAAAACAAGACTCCAGTAAGTTGGTGCAAAAATAGGTACGGTAACAAAACAAGCACATATACGTTCTTAAAGCTGGTGCCATCACGTGGCTGCATCAAAAGCTTTTATAACAACTATTTGCTATGATTGAAATGGGTAGAATACGCTGATGAGAAAACGCATGGTCATTTTTAACTTAAGTTTTTTTTTGGAGCATTCAAAAAATAGACTATTTTTTTATCATTATTGATGACTGAACAAGTTAGGTAGTCTATCAAAAATGTTCTATCTGTCAAAGTTTTTCTCGTCATGACCATTGTAAAAGCTTTCAGATTGCTTTGTTTCTACTTTCGAATCTATTCCTAATAGTAGTCCGTCAATACATTGATCTGTTTCAGAATATGTACTCCATGTATATTTTTTTTTGTATATTTTTTTGTTAAAAACTGGGGAATTTTATTCAATTCAACTGGATAGTTATTTCTTCCAGTATACCAGCAGCAATCCAAACGAAACATCAACTTTTGTGTATTTTAATGTTCGCTCCACTTGTTGTTCTTTATTTTTCTTTTTTTTTTTTATTATAAATATTTAGTTTAAGTGATGTTTTTTATTATATTTTTGTGATAATTATTTTTCACCCGCTTGAAAAAAAAATTGGTTGTTTTTGTATAAATTATGTTGGTTTTTTTCCTTTTGGTACTATGGCTGGTGGCATGTAAATGCATTTGTGTGTCTATAAGCGAAGTCGCATTAATACGGTTGCGCTTTGATGCCTCTCAACTGAAAACAAAACTGAATTGTTCAGAATACAAATGACAACACCACTAATAGCAACAACAACAACCAGTACAACATAATAATGACATTGATGATAATGCATTTTATTTTTATTTTCAAATCTGACAAAATATAATAAAATTAAAAAAAAAAAAAAACTTACAATAATTATTATTGTTTTTTGTTTATCTTTCTATTTACGAGTATTATTATAGTTTTTTGTCCTACAAATTATTATTACGTATAACAACAAGAGCAACACACCAGTAACGCCAGCAACAGTACTGATGTCATTTTGCGTAAAAATTTGCATTTTAATCAGATGTGCAACAGCAACAGCAACAAAACAATGCATAATAAGGATGTTGAAAAAAATGTGAAATTCAAACAATGAAATGAATGGATTTTGTAAACTTAAAATTGTGTAAATAATTTTTTTCTTGATTTTCTTTGTTGGCACTGCTCTAAAAATTCCAAAGGTAGAGCTAAAAACATGTTGAAACAAAATTAAAAAAAAAAATAAGAAAAATTCTTTAAAGTAAAGAAGAATTTTTTACAGTTATGATGTATTCTCGTCAGGGACTCTTAAGGCATTCGAATGTTTTAGATACTTAAAACTCTTATTAAAATTTCTATACCAAAGCAAACTCGAATAATCATTCCACTGGTATCTCCTATTGCAAAAATATTGAGTTAGTATTTTTGAATAACCACCAAAACATTTTTTATAATTTATTCCTTATTTTTTACCTGATTTTTATTTACCGTATTGCATACTTATATATATCAGCAGCAGAAAAGATAACACAAGTTTATTTCAATAGCAATTTTTCCGTTACTTAGTTGTTCCCATCTTTTCTAGTAGTGCGTAAAGGAGGGCGTAATTAAACTGCTCCTGGTAAGGACGAAATTATAAATTGCCAAAAAAAAAAAAAACTCTACAAAGTAGTGCATTGAATATAAAAATCATGGTCTTGGATGCATGTATACATAAGACTTAAGAACCGCTTTTAGGTAAAGATTTTTTTTTTTTTGGAATTTGACTATTTAAAAAATTCAATTAAATCATACTTACAGTATGCCGTATTTTAGTAGTTCAGTAATGTTTGACAGAATAAATAAGGCTATCTGTCAGAATAGAATAGTTGTTCGGCGTTTTACTAAAAGATATTTGGCATTTTATTTGTTATGAAAGCTTTGGCAAAAAGCTCGATAATCGGCTAATATATGTAGTAAAATTTGCCAAAAAGTGAAAGAACCTAGTTTAGTGCTTCGTGGCAAAAAGATAAAACGCAATAAAGGGCACACTAATTCTCGATAAAAAATACCAAAACTAGGTACTCTCACTTTATCGGGAATAAAACTCAAATTTATCCATTGATTGTCATGCAATAAATTTTTTATTTATATCTAGTACGTACAGCTTTAAGGAAAAGTACTTAAACTGCTAATTATTTGCTCTTTTCTAATTTTTATGAAATTTTTAAGCTCAACAATTTTATTACTTTAAAAAATTTTTTGTTTTGTTTTTTACTTTATTAGGAATTTAACTAGAATTAATCTATGGACGTTCATGCAGCAAGACTAATTTTATTTCTTATATATGCAGCTTTAAGATTAAGTACAAAAATTTGAAATTATTTGTTGCTCTCAATTGTTTATAAATTTTTTGAGTTCAAACAACTCCAAAATCGATGGCTTAATCAGAAAACAATATTGGAAAGAATTAATGCTATGCGTATAATTGGGGCGAACGACGAATTTTTCGTCGCGAATATTCGTCATCAAAAGTAAAACATATTTATGTATATGAGAATGCATGCAATTGTGGCGTCAGTCAAAGTTCGCTATACGCGGCGAACTCTGCAATAGACTTATTTCTACTTCTTACACCGACGAACCAGTTGGTATAAGGTGACCATTTTTTATTATATTTGGTTTTTATACCCTTCACCTGTGGTGCACAAGGGTATATATAGCTTTGTCATTCCGTTTGTAATTTCTACAATTTTCATTTCCGACCCAATAAAGTATATATTTTCTGAAAGCTTATGAATAGAGGAGTCGATTAAGCCCTGACCGTCTGTCCGTCTGTCCGTGTGTTGGTTGAAATCAACTTTTAGAAGCAACTATATGTTCCTCAGATCTGTATATGGTATCAATCTCTTGGAAATATCCAGGAATGAATCGCTATTGAAATTCAGCACAATCGCCCCATAACTTTCTGAGATATGAGCAAAAAACCACGACCACCTCGTTTTTTTCACAATTACAACAACAACATACATATATAGATACATGTAAAAAACATACCAAACAAAAAAAATTACAAAAAAAAAAATATTAAAAATAAGAAAAAAATAATAAAATAAACTAAAAAAAAAATTTAAAAAAAATTTAAAAAAAAATTTAAAAAAATTTTTTAAAAATTTTTCTAAAAAAATTTTTTAAAAAAATTTAAAAAAAATATAAAAAAAAATAATAAAATATAAATAATATATTAAATAAAATAAAATTTTTTTGGCTCAGCTGGGATTCGATGCCACATTTATTCTAACGTGTACGTATGCACGTATTTTATATGGGATGAATGGTGATACAAACAATTGTTATTGCATGACTACACGTTGTGAAGGGTATATAAGATTCGGCACGGCCGAATATAGCACTGTTACTTGTTCTTCTGAACTTTTTAAGAAAATAAAGTTAGTTTTGACTTTGATAATTGTTTTATTTTTATACCCTTCACCTGTGGTGCACAAGGGTATATATAGCTTTGTCATTCTGTTTGTAATTTCTACACTTTTAATTCCCGACCCCATAAAGTATATAAGTATTTTCTGAAAGCTTATGAATAGAGGAGTCGATTAAGCCCTGACCGTCTATCCGTGTGTTAGTTGAAATCAACTTTTAGAAGCAACCAAATGTTCCTCAGACCTGTGTATGGTATCAATCTTTTGGAAATACCCGAGAATGAATCGCTATTGAAATTCAGCAAAATCGCTTCATAACTTTCTGAGATATGAGCAAATAAACGCGATTGCCTCTGTTTTTTTCCTATATTTTTACCACCAAAATTAAAATTTTTCAGCCATAGAATAATTTATAGGTAACTTTGTTACTATTTTTTGATATAATATTCCTAGAGAGATATTCGTGAAAAATTTTAGATAAATTGGGCTTTAGTCGATAAAGTTATAGGCAAAAATTTTTTTTGAAAAATATATATTCCAAAAATTTACAAACGAAAATCAATTTTTTTTAGCTTCTAGAGAACCGAAAGCGTCAATATTGATAACATATAAAAGGACTGGACTAGCGCAATATAAGCACTATAAAAAAAATTAAAACTTATGTTGACCGCCACTACAAAATGCAAACATTAAATTTATAAATGGGTCAAATCTGGTATTTTTAAATGTAACTTCTTGAACCCCCTCAATATTGGTATCAAATGAAAGGGCTTGACCAGTAGAATATAGTAAATTATTGAAAAATTTAAAATGCAAGATGGCGTCTAAAACAAAATGGCGGATCAAATTTTTTTAACCCCATCAATATGCGTATCAAATTAAAGGACTTTTCTAGTAGAATACAGTAAACTACGTAAAAATTCAATATCAAGGATGGCGTTGGAAATAATAATGAAAAATGGCATATAACATGAAATATAGGTTGTGCTACGATGCTGGATTATACCTGTATACATGATGGTGAAGGGTATTATCAGATTCGGCACGGCCGAATATAGCACTTTTACTTGTTTATTTTAAAACATTTAAAATATATATAAAAAATTTAACTACAAAAATTTGTTTTTATTTGTCTTTCAGCAAATGTTTAAGTTTATTAAGTGATATTTTTTTCATATGATCACACTATTAGCTGTTATACAAAAACAAAATTTTTATTATTTTCTACTGCACGTACCCACGACATTCTTTGCAAACGTTTACTTAAACGTAAAAAAATGTTTTCTATTACAGAAATTATATATATTATTTTGTTGAGTTTCACAAGAATTTTAATTCTTTGATTATTTTTGTTCTTTCTTTGCACAAACAGTAAACCAATTTATCAACTATAAAAGATGTTACTGTTTCGTCGTTATTGTGCTTCACACGACGAATTTACACAGCGAATTTTTACCGACGAATTCGTCTCGTCCCAATTGTGCGCCGTGCATAAAGCTGGCGTAATTTAATGTTTTTTTAAGGATTGCTTAACAAAATCGAGTACGTCGTTCCAAAATTACGGCAATATGCAGAATTTGAAATTATGATAGTTTTTGCAGTCAAGTGACTATAACGAATCAACTAAAGTGATTATTTATGGAAAAACAAAAACTTCCAATTTGTAGCATAATTAATGGCATACCCCTTCTTTACAATCAAATGAATATCCAATGATATTGCCTTACAAAAAATTGAGCCTTTATATAATAAAATGGAACTTCTTTTTGGAAGACCTTAAAATTAGCTTGTGCCTTTAAAAATATAAACAAACATCTTTATCTGTACATGGTTCAAACAATTTTAAATGATTTTTTTTCGTACCCTCATATAAGTCTAAAATACACATATGAAAATATTTTTGTAATTTTAGGTGTTTGCACATTAAAAAAATAGGGAAGATTTATTCTTGATGTAAATAAAGGTGTTGCATTTTATTTAAAAAAAAATGTTAGTCAGAACTTTTTTTTATTGTGTAAATTTTGTCTCTTTCCATTGTAAATTCAGTTTAACAAATGCTAACATGATTTTAATATAGTCGTAGATCTATTAGATTTTTATTGTGTTACTGTACAGTTAACAGTATTGTTATATATTAAGTTAATTTCTTACGTTTTTTATGTAAAAATCTAATTTCTCTAGATTGCTTTCTCACGATTTATTTATGTGACAGATTGTGTTAGCTGATTTGTAAAATCATGATACAAATCTACTAACAAAACCGTAAAAAGTTTTCACTTTTATGCTAATCGAATACGTAAAGCTGTATGTTGTTACTTTGTTTTCGTTTTAACGCATTAAATTTTTCATTTATTCCTTATTCTACTACATCTAAGTATGTATGTATGTATGTATGTATATAAATAATTTTTCAAGTCCATGGTAAACATTTTTTAATACTTGTCATAACAGAAGCCGATTTCGGCAATATACTTATATTTTTAATGAAATATTAATTTCATATATATTTTTAATTGACCAACGCTAATTAATAGTACATATACATATTATTATACCCTTCACTCAATGAAAAACGGTTTATATGTATAGGTTATTCTGTTATTCTGTGTGAAATTTCTAAAATTTTCTTTTCCGACCCCATAAAGTATATCTGAAAGCTTATGAATAAAAGAGTCGATTAAGCTCTGTCAGTCTGTCCGTGTGTATGTTGAAATCAACTTTTTGAAGCCCCCCGATATCGCCTGGACCGGCGTGAGGCATTAAAATATTAGAAATATTCAGGAGCAGATCGGTATTGAAATCAAAATTATCAGTGCATAAATCACTGAGATATGAGCAAAAAACCACGACCACCTCGTTTCTTCACAACATCAGCATACAACACATACATACAAAAGTGGTATACTAGTTACAGTAAACAGCTGAGCCAAAAAAAAATTGGTTTGTATTTTTTATTTTATATATTATATGTTTTTATTGTTATTTTTTTTATTATATGTGACAGCGCGTAGAGAAAGGGACCTAAGGGTAAAGACAGGTTTTGTTCAGGAGATCCATTTTAAAGATTAACTGCCTGTTCAACGATGTTGAAAGAAAACCCAAGCGAAATTTCATTCGTACAAATACGTTGAAAACAAAAACAAATTTTTAGTTTTTGTTGTTGTTTTTAATATATTTGTACGAATGAAATTTCGCTTGGGTTTTCTTTCGACATCGTTGAACAGGCAGTAAATGATTTTTCTATTTTTTTCAAATTGTTCATAAGGAAAAAAAATAAATATTTTGTAGTTTCGTAAAATCAAGTTATTTTGTTAATTAAGTAGGGGAAAGAATGAAAATAAATAAATTACATTGTTAGGTCCCTTTCTATTTGCGCTTAGAATCGTCGACTTCGCTTTTATAAAACGCGCATGTCTCTAGAAGGGAACACTTTTGGGGCATGGGATCGTTCTCATTCGATGCTCAGATATTGTCACAAAAAAAAAGAGAAAATTGTTTTTTTTTACCCTTAGGTCCCTTTCTCTATGCACTGTCACATATATATTTATATTATTTAATTTTTTCTTGTTTTTTTTTATTTTTTCTTAAACATACATACGTAAACTCAATTTATAATTTTACAATGTGATGTTTTTATATATGTATGTTTTTTATATATTTATATTTCATATGAGATGAATTGTGATACAAACAATTGTTATTGCATGACTACACGTTGTGAAGGGTGTGTAAGATTCGGCACGGCTGAATATAGCACTCTTACTTGTTTTTAGACCCTTATTAAAACCATGAAATTATAAGTTTAACCCTTGGGTTATTAATAACTTTTTCCACTAATTTCTGGTCTTGGTCTCTCTTGAGAACAATGGGAATAACTTATGAGGTTGGTTTATTACAACATTTTTGTGTTTGGTTATAAAAAACATATTTTCTATATGTATAAAGTGTAGGAGGGAATTGCATGAGAATTGCTTCTTTGTAGCTTCATGTGTGGGAACAACAGCTGACTTACTAATTTTATATGAAACTGATGCTATAAGTTTTCATATTCTTATAAATCAAAAAAGAAGCTAAATCAATTATGTGTAGCATATTCTAAATCATGGCCAATGACTAAAAAAAATATTCTTCTTTATCTTCAAGAGATATATCAGGATTCTTTAGCAAAACTAAATTTTCAGTGGCTTTTTCGTTAATTGCGAATTGATGAATCCGATAAAAGGGGTCTATGTAGTAAATCAGTATTCAGGTTTTCTTTACATATTTTCATTATTTCATGAAAATGTTCGCAGTCCTTATTACGTGCCTCTTGACCTTCATCTTATAATTGACCGATAGGTAAAATACATAATATATTTTTTCCATGAAACATATTTTTTTATAAGGTATCGCAGATTTTATAGCCACATCCCAAAGTCTCAAGAATAACATGGAAATGTTTTATCAGCTCAACATTTATTTTAATTATTTATGTTGGCTTTTCTAAACCAAAGTTGGTTGTGGTGTGTCTACTAATAATTCAGTTTCTTATTCAAAACCTGTCTTGCATATATATTTATTTCGTTTTTATAATTTTGCCCTATTATTATCTCCACCTACTCGCCACTTTTGTATGTCTAATCTGTAAGATGTATTTAATTGGCACTACATGCGAATACATGCATTATCATTTACAGCTTTACTATGGTTATAGTCAACGATTTGGTTTACTTGTTTTTTTTTATTATATCGCTTATCGATGAAGATTTAATGTTATTTAGAAAAAACTTTACACCAAAATAATACTTTGTGGTCCCGCCAGACCACGAAAGCTAATTAATAAATTTTTAGTTTCATTCAGAGCATATCATTTATATAATTCACGTAACTATTTTTTGGATTTTTGTTCTATTCAAAAGATAATGCTAGAAAAAGACAAATTTGGTCTGGCCAGACCAAGAGGGTACTGCTAGGGTTAAGCATTAGACAAAATATATAATTTTACAATATGTATTATTAAGCTTCCCTTAATTACTTTAATAATGATCACAAAAAATTATACGCCATAACGTAAGAAATAGGCGCCAATTACAAAATAGTTTTCTCCTTAAATGTAATAGTTTTATTTTTATACACAAACATATTCATAAAGCAGATGATAAAATTTAAGTAGGTAACTGTTGGCTGACAGGCTGCAAGTCATTTCAGTTTATATATGGCCATTACACGTGCTTAAAATGCCACCCTTATAACTGTATTGAGTGAAGCATTAAAATACATAAACATGTAACAGGGATGGCATCAGAAAATTTTAAATTGTACAAAATAGCTTAAAAAATGGTATTTTTTTGACCTTAATTGAACAAAAGCACATTTTTCTTAATTTTTATTATTTTTATTTGGACTTTTTTAAGAAAAAAATAAAGATACATTCGATATAATTTGTACTAGATTATAAAAAGAAGAATTCAGCATTGAATATGAAAAAACTCTTTATATATAGAGATCACAATTACAAGGTTATTATTACACCTTTTTATATATATTGAATTTTGTTAATTCAGTAAATCCCTTGTTTAGATTAAGATGCAAAGTGTTGCTGTATTTTACTCTCTTTGGATTTAATTATATATTGGTAACATAAGATTATTTCCACATTTGCTGATGAATGTGGAACTAATAGTATTGCTCTTACAATGTTTATAAGTTCTGGAAACATTAACTCATTTACATTTACATTTTATGTTTTAAAAACTGTTGCCCTGAAAATGCTAATATTCGAATATTTGTAGGATTTTAATATTTCACATCAGAAACAATGATGAGTTGCCATAGAAAATTACAAAAACTAGGAATATTCCTTAATTGTACTAAATAAGCCATTAGTGTACTATTCGAGTTACATAGTACCAAAGAAGTGCAATTTTTTCAATGTTGCCATCACTGCTACGTACATATGTTTGAGCGTCAAGTGTTTATTTAACTAAAAGGTTACCGGTAAAAGGGATTTTTTCATGGGATCCGTATTTACTGGAATAAACAATCGTGTTTTATAAAGTAACAACTTTAAGACAATTTTCCTTATAATTATTTGGTTTTTTAAATAATTTATATTTTAAATAAACATTAAGCTCTAAAATGTTGCATTATTTAATAACTGCTTTGATTTAACGAATATTAAATTAAACCTTTTAAATTCACCAGTCGTTTATATACACAAATAAAATATCAAAATATATTCAAACAAACATTTTCCACAAACTTTTTATACACTTCACCTGTGGTGCACAAGGGTATATATACATAGCTTTGTCATTCCGTTTGTAATTTCTACAATTTTCATTTCCGACCCCATAAAGTATATATTTTCTGAAAGCTTATGAATAGAGGAGTCGATTAAGCCCTGACCGTCTGTCCGTGTGTTGGTTGAAATCAACTTTTAGAAGCAACTATACGTTCCTCAGATCTGTATATGGTATCAATCTCTTGGAACTATCCAGGAATGAATCGCTATTGAAATTCAGCACAATCGCCCCATAACTTTCTGAGATATGAGCAAAAAACCACGACCACCTCGTTTTTTTTCACAATTACAACAACAACATACATACATACAAACATGTTAAAAACATACCAAACAAAAAAAATTACAAAAAAAAAATATATTAAATATAAGAAAAAAATAATAAAAAAAAAATTAAAAAAAAAATTTTTTAAAAAAATTT
The DNA here is from genome assembly GCA_941918925.1 of Phyto melanocephala. NCBI lineage: Eukaryota > Metazoa > Arthropoda > Insecta > Diptera > Rhinophoridae > Phyto > Phyto melanocephala. The sequence continues at coordinate 110,098,398 of OW799234.1, forward strand.
AAAAAAAATATAAAAAAAATAAGAAAATATAAATAATATATTAAATAAAATAAAATTTTTTTGGCTCAGCTGGGATTCGATGCCACATTTATTCTAACGTGTACGTATGCACGTATTTTATATGAGATGAATGGTGATACAAACAATTGTTATTGCATGACTACACGTTGTGAAGGGTATATAAGATTCGGTACGGCCGAATATAGCACTGTTACTTGTTTTTGGTTGAAGTTATAATCTTATTTATTTAATTCTATAAATTTCGTCATTGAAACTGAAGTTATATTTTTTTTTTGTACAAAACATGTTAGAATTTATAATTTTAGAAGAACTTCGGAGTTATGTCAAAATTTTCTTAACAATTGTATATGACAAATTTTTTATTTTATGAATTTATTTTCATTTAATTTTTTTTAAACAGAAAAATCCCCTTAATATTCAAAACAACAGACTTGATAACCCTGCTAGAATGTAAACAAACATACACAAATTTAAATTACACTTGAAGGGGTTTTCTCGCTGAACTCTTTTTACGCTAATCGAAAAATCAATAATTAATATTATTTTAAACTATTTAGCTATATTGTTAGACTTACCAACTATTTAAAATTATTAAGCAGATTTTAAAAGAACCAGCTGATTTTTGAAAATATGTGGCTCATTCTCATAACAAGTCTATTTATTACACATACCTATTTTTGCACCGAATTAAAACATTAATGAATATTTATTACAAAATATTGTTTATCGTTAATTATTTTTAAATCCGTTTATATTTTTAATACATTTGTTAAAAGAAAATTGTTAACACTAAACACTTGTCGGCTTTATTTTTTTATAAACACGTTGTTTTTTACGGCAGACGAGAATAAAAATGTTTGTCATTTTTGGACAAATTTGACATAATTGACGCATGAGCAGTGTCATTTGTTTGCAAATAATAACAGACGGATTTATGCTATAGCAACAATAAGAACATAATAAACATATTAAGCAATAGCTTACCCGGTGCCCTTCGCCATCAACATCTAGCGTTTTGCTAGTAGATGCACTGTTGTTTATTATACCCTTCACCTGTGGTGCACAAGGGTATATATATCTTTGTCACTCCGTTTGTAATTTCTAAAATTTTCATTTCCGGCCCCATAAAGTATATATTTTCTGAAAGCTTATGAATAGAGGAGTCGATTAAGCCCTGACCGTCTGTCCGTGTGTTGGTTGAAATCAACTTTTAGAAGCAACTATATGTTCCTCAGATCTCTATATGGTATCAATCCCTTGGAAATATCCAGGAATAAATCGCTATTGAAATTCAGCATAATCGCCCCATAACTTTTTGAGATATGAGCAAAAAGCCACGACCACCTCGTTTTTTTTCACAATTACAACAACAACCTACATACATACTGGTTAAAGTAAACATGGCATCGAATTCCAGCTGAGCCAAAAAAATTTTATTTTATTTTATTTTATTTAATATATTATTTATATTTTATTATTTTTTTTTTTAATTTTTTTTTACATATTTTTTTTGTAATTTTTTTTTTATCTTTCTTTATTTTTAATATATTTTTTTTGTAATTTTTTTTTAGTATGTTTTTTACATGTATGTATGTACGTATTTTATATGAGATGAATGGTGATACAAACTATTGTTATTGCATGACTACACGGTGTGAAGGGTATATAAGATTCGGCACGGCCGAATATAGCACTGTTACTTGTTTTTTGCTGTGGTATGCGTTGGGATAATGGGATTGGTAAAAGTAAAGTATTTTTAAATTGTTTAGTATGATGCAAATTTCCTCTTTATTAGTGTTTTTTTATAGATGTATAGAATTTAATTTGTCAACACTTTTTTAACTTGCGGGAATTTTTTCAGCTGTCAAGCGATTTATGTTTACTTTGATTTGATTGATATGCAAGGCATAGATTCAGTGAATGGCCAAGATTGCCGTTGATCCTTATTTTCACAAGCGAATTTTGTTTACCGATGAAGTTCACATTTGTTTAATTGGATACGTTAATAAACAAAACTGTTAAATTTGTAGTAATGCTGATCCGTAAGTGTATGTTCAAACATCGTTACATCCAGAAAAACTGACTGTTTGGTGTTTTATAGGCTAGTGGAATCATTGGTTCGTACTTATTTAGAAACGATGCTACTAAGAACGTTACAGTCAATGGTGATCCCAATAGAGTCATTAATAATAACTTTTTCGGTAACTGCATAGTTTCACGTTTCGAACCTGTGAATTGGCCTCGAAAATAGTGCGACTTAACGTTGCTAGACTATTTTCCGATAAGTCCGAAAAGATTAACAACTTGGCGGACAACATTTGTCGCTGTATGGCTGATATACAGTGAAAATTTTTTCAAAAAGTCATCGAAAATTTTACTACTACCGAGCCAGCCATGGTGGTCATAGACCAGAAGTCATATTTAAATTAAAATTCTTGAAGATTATTTTTCGAATAAAGTAAATTTCTTGTCAATTTAAAAAAATGTTCTTTGTTTTATTTAATTTCAAAATCTACAACCCTTATACCCCTATTCTGAACCTACCGATTTACATTGAGCAAATATTTGATGAAATCGACGATATAAGTACTATTAATATCTGACATAACAAATAAATATTTATTTAGTAACAAATTTTCTTTATTTGAACGCACTGCAAGAAAATAACCTGTAATACGTTTTGGCTATATTTAGTGTAAGAAAAATCAAAAAAATTTAAATAAATATATATATGTTAAAAAAAAAAGAAAAAAAGATAAGTAATGCTATTAAAAAAACATATATTTTTTACTAATATTATAATAATACCTCAAATTTTGACACCCTTTATTCCAAGTAGCAGTGAAGAGGCTGTAAATATATTGTGCTTAGGTTGTTAGCTAATAAAATCCGGTAAAAATTCATAAACAAATTTAATTTTTTCTCAGCTAAACCTAGACTTAATCCCTTGTCGACCGACGGTACTATATAGGTACAAAACTTATAAGATGAAAGGAAAAATATTTTAATTTTTGTTTCCTAAAGGTACTTTTAAGTGCACTATAATTTTTGAAATAATATATTTGTTTTTCCCATTTTGCATCCTCGCTTATACAGAATAACGGCAATTTGGAATTTGTTTCCGTTATAAAAGATTACAATTGGTTCACGCTGAAAGAAGGGGATTTTTCCTAGCCACTCTTGATGAATACCTGTGCTTTTGTAGAACATTTCGTATAGTTTCATGTGATACTCTTAGCCCATGGTCATTTAAAATTTGAAGAGCCAATCGCCTTGTGCTTGATTGCGGTTTATTGTTAATAGTTCTGATTATTTGGCTTTTAAAACGCCGAGGAGACTGCTTGAACTCTAGTCTTCCTTCTTTTTTAGCACGGGATATGATATTATATACGGTCCTTACTTTAAAAGAGAACATATAAACAACTTCCCTGCCTATTTACCTTTATATTAGTTATAATACACCAATTGTATTACATCTTTTGATGTATTCGTTTTTCTGGCATTTTTTAGTATAATTTGGACGTCACTTGTTGCATCAAGGACAGTTTTTTTTTTAACACTGGAAGCTACAAAATCTTGTTAAAAAAACATTATGACCACGAAGAATATCCTAATTGTAATTGTAAAAAAAAAAGAAAATTGTAAATGTATGTACATATATAAAATTATTAAATTTGTATTACTATGCAAAGATTTTCTTCACAAACTGTATGTGTTTCATTAAAAAATAAAACTCTTTTAACGATTTTAAGCTTTGGTTTAAACCAACAATAACTTGAAAAGATTTGATTTTATGGAGTTCTTATTTTGTATAACAATAGGACAAAAAATATATAAGTATGTGTATTAAAATATTTATTTATACATATGTATGTATATATAAATATTAATGAAAATTGTTTTCCACCTCGTCTGTTTTACACACACACACAAATACTATCCTACATAAATACGTAAAAATATTTTAACGTACCCTTTCATTTCACTAAAATATCAAAAATAATAGTTTTCCACCGCATTCTTCATTCGTAAAACAAAAACAGTTGGAAAATTTCATTTTCTCGTTGTAGACATTTTTGTTGTAGACAAAAAATCTTTTTACAACACTTTTTTTTATAATTAAACAGAAAAATTTATTTACACCCGTAAGATATACTTTACTTTTCACAAAGTTTTTTTTTAAATAAAAACCAAAAACAGTGATGGAAAACTAAATAGTATTTATTAATCAAAAATATATCAGAATTGGTGCATGTCTTAGCTAAAACTCTTAACCGATTATATATAAAAAGTAATTTTAATAGATAAAATTTTTTTAAGTTTAATTGTTTTTAAGAGATTTTGTTTAAAATTTTAACAAAAAAGTTTTAACAAAAAAAAAAAAAAAAAACACAAAATCTGTAAAATATAACTTTTTTTTTTTAGCAGTTTGTCAATTCCAAATAGAATCTTATATTGAACTATGTATGTCTAATATATTATATATATATATCATGTTAATATGAGAAGATTTGGCTAGTTCTCGTGGTAGTTTCCTACATGCAAACTTTCAAGTGGAGTCTAAATGACACGGTTTTTACAACACAACACAATTCTAAAAAAAAACCGAAAATTTCTTAATACATACTTGGTCTTAGGAAATAATTTTTAAAACATTCTTGAAAAATGCTTTCGAGTTCAATTAATATTTATATTATTTTTCTGCATCCACAACCTCTAACCAATAAGTTTTTATAGTCCACAGAGAGCGAAAGAAGACAAAGAAAACAAATTTTATGCGCTTCTTATTTTACAAGAAGAAGGAAACTAATGATTCTGCTTAATATATTGCAAATTGAAGTTCCTTTGTTTAATTTATGACTTTTCCAAAGGATTCAAGTTTGTTAGCCATAACTTTTCGACGAACACTTAATTGCAAACATACACTACACATTTATTACTGCTCGCTTTGCCTGTGAATACGTGTGCAAATACAACAAGTAGTATTTGAGTAATAAATGAAGAAGACACAAAAGAGCAGTAGTTATTGCAGAGGAGAGAAAGAGTTGGAAAATTTACAACCTTAATAATAATGATGGTGGTGTGCGATATGAAGACGATAATGATTGTCTTTAACTATTAGTGCCTTAATTAAGTATTTTCTGCTTTGTAAACTATCAAAGACAAGTTTCCTGTTTCCTGTCACTCAATGTTTAAATTCATATTTAGACATGATGTCATTTGCTTTTTTAAGTTGGTTGACTGTCTGACTGACTAGATATTTGGCTGGTTAGATGGTTGCACTGTTGTTTTTATTTGTTTATGTAGATTTATGTTATGGCAAGATTGTGATAATCAAAATCATAATTTTCTTGTTAGTGACTATAACTTACTAAAACGTTAAACAAAATATTTCATAAACATTCATCTAATATATACATACATATATATTTAGTATGTAAACGTTAATAACAACAAACATTAATACAATTTTTAATTACTTACACTCCTTTTAAAATCCTAGTGTATAGTTAGCTGGAAATTACATCTTATTTGACTCAAAATTTATGTGTTGACATATTTTAAGAGTGATTTAATGAATCGTTTAGATTCCCAGATACTGTTTTTTATAAAATTTGAAATTGGAATTAAAATAAGTTAAATAAATCAGTGCCTTTTTAGTGTTTGAAATATTGTTGTTTGATTTTAATTATAATATCTACACAAGCACGCAAAAACACACACATACAACTTTTAAGTGATTTAGAAATTTTAACAATGTGTACGTAACAAGTTTATAGTTTTACAGTTTTTGCAAACTAAATACAGCAATGATTTATCTTGGTTAAATGGAAGATTTGTGCTAAGCATTTTAAATGTTGGTCTTTAAAACTTTTAAAAATTTGATTTTGGTAGAAAATTTGGCGTAGGTAAGATTTAAATCATTAATTGTTAATTAGCAATTAGAAGGTTCAGCTAAATGAGATAGCTCAAATGTCTATACGTTTATTTTTTTGAAAACAATTTAAGTTCCAAGAGCTGATAAATATTTTTATACCCGCCACAAAAAAAATGGTGGGGGTATATTCATTTTTTCATTCCGTTTGTAACACATCGAAATATCCATTTTAGAACCCATAAAGTATATATTCTAAATCAGGGTTTGATTTTATGATGATCTAGATATGTCCGTCCGTCTGTCCGTCTGTTGAAAGCACGATAGAGGTTGCACCGAAAAAGCTAGGGGGCTCAAATTTTGCAAGAATCTTTCTTATAAACAAGGTTTTATTGTTGTTGAAAATGAGCTAAATCGGAATATTAAGAAGACAGTTATAGCTTGTAATGCAAGAGTAGGTAAAAAAAGCCATGTCCTTCCAACATCGAATAAAATGCATTGCAGCCATGAAATTTCGAATTTATATTTCCGGAGTAAAAAAAATATTTTTCCCCGAAAATTGCTTAAGTATATGAATTAGAAAAGGAGTTATAGATAAAAATGTACGAAAATTTATACCGCACAGTGTATTCTTCGGTATATTTAAAATTCAAAACGTAAAATAACTGACAAAATTTTTCGTACGATTCTGAAATTTTGCAAACATTGCTTTTTGGTCAAAGGCTTTGTACCAACGGAAAACAAATATGACGTGCCCACTTTTATGCCCACCTCCTATATAACGCTTTATCTCAAATTCATATAATTTCTCTGTGAATAAAGATTATGAAAGAATAAAGGACTCTATATTGAAATATCTAAAATGTATTTATTAGCAGAAGCTTTATTGACACGCCTACTTTTACGTCCACTTTTCACGTAATCTAGATATGATGATGAAATTTTGCACATACAGCTTTCTAGTCAATGTCATTGTTAATAAAGGTGACACGCCCTATTTAACGCCTATCTCCCATATAACGATTCTTCCTAAATTTATATGATTTTTCTATGGACAAAGTTTTGGAACAATAAAGGACTATATTAAAATGGTTTTTCTTATTAGCAGAAACTATATTGACACGCCTAGTGATACATATTTTAGTATAAAGAGATTATTCAATAGCAATTACAGTTAATAACAAAATAATAAATTATGTGCTATAAAAGTACATAAAATTGGTGGTGGGTATAAAAGAAGTTTTTTATGAAGTTTTTGTTTTTAAATATACCGAAAAATACACTGTGCGGTATAAATTTTCGTACATTTTGATCGATAACTCCTCTCCTAATACATAGATTTAGATAATTTTCCTGGAATAATATTGCTTTTACTCAGGAAATATATATTCGAAGTTTTCTGAGTCTACGTTAATGCGTTTGGACACAAATCCATTTTATTCGATGTTCGAAGGACACGGTTTCTTCGACCTACTCTTGCTTCTCGAGCTATAACTCTCTTCCTAATAATCCGATTTAGCCCATTTTCAATACCAAACAAACCTTGTCTATAAGAAAGATTCTGACAAAATCGGTGCGACCTCTATCGTGCTTTCAACAGACGGACGGACATAGCTAGATCGTCATCAAATCGAACCCTGATTCAGAATATATATATACTTTATGGGGTCTAAAATTGATATTTCGATGTGTTACAAACGGAATGACAAAATGAATATACCCCCACCATTTTGTTGGTGGCGGGTATAAAAAAGACCTTGGAGACAATACTTTACTTTGGTATTTTTCCTAATATTTACCAACGAAAATATTTTAGAAAATTTTGATCAAAAAGAAAATCAAAAAAATAAACTTGTCTTATATTTAGAATACATAAAACTGTGTAAAGCTGTGTAAGACTGTTTTCTTTTTTACCTTTATAAAAATGAATTTTAAACTCTTTTTGTAACTGTGCAGAAGATAGATTTAATCAAATTTCCCATTCCTCGTTTTTTATTTACCTGACGTTTAATATTATTTAACGAATAAAGTAATGAACAACAAACAACAGAAATTGTGTTCAAAAGTGAAAAACAACAAAACTGTATTCACTTCACAATAACGTACAAGGTGTACTTAGTGCTGTATTCTCTCAATAAAATTAATAATATACAACTTTTCAATTATTTTAAAATACAAAAAAAAAAGAAAAATTCTAAATAAATAATTAATTATTATGTATTATTATTATTATTCATTCAATTGTAACATAAATAGGAATTTTAAGTTACATAGTAGTATACCGATAAAGAGTGCTGATGATGAAATCGTAGCTGATTTCGAAAATGCATTCCACTCGGCTAATATCGGAAATAATTTTTAGAAAAAATATTCCTAAAATGGTTACAATTTAATTTAATTTGAATTATAAAATTAAATAAAGAAACAAATGAACTTAAGCCAAAATAAAAAATGGTTCACATTAAAATTACATTAATTATTATGTTTACATTTTATTTTTTTAATTATTTATAATACCTCCTTACCACATTAGGTAGCTTCTTCAGGGAAAATTATAATTTAAAAAATTAAGATTATAATCAATACACAAAAAATTAATAATATGCAATTTGCAATTTTGAGGTAGCGAAAACTAACAATAAAATAAAATTAAACGTTACTATCGTATATATGATTATAGATCTTGTAGTTGAAGACGTAATTCTGTTTCCTGTAAAACGTTGGCATGTGTGATATATTAAGTTTGGTAAAATAAAAAATAACTTTAACACTAGTTGTTTTATTTAAATAATTTTCTACAGCTTCTCTATTTAAAAAATTAAGTTCAAGAGATAGTTAATGTTGTTATACTTATATTTAATACGTATTTCGTGCTAAAAATAAATAGAAGCTCTTTTCAGTCACTTTTGTTTACACTTTAATCAAATATTTTTGATCTTGCTTGTTATATTTTTAATTGGCCCTGAGCTACAAAAACTTAGCATATTGCTTCGCAATAACATGACGTTTAAAACTGATACCAATATTATTATACACTTATTTTTAGCTAAAGCAATTCAAACAATAGTTTTTTTTTATTTATTTTTTCTGTCAATACATATGAATCGGTAAATTTAAAAAGGCCTTATTTCGCTATTATTCACTGCTTGTTACAAAATTTTTTAGCTCTGTTTTCATCTGTAACACAATTTTGGCATTAAAATTAACGATTTTTCAAAGTTTGCCTTCTGCAACAACATGCCTTTCACTAATAAGCTTGTTGTATTCACAAAAAGTCTTAAATGTCATATTGTCATAAATCCTAAAATATTTCAAAATTAATAAAAAATATTGTATTGTTTAATGTAAGAGGATTGAAACTTTTTTAAAAAAAAAAATTTAAATAATTATGAAATGATAACACTTCGAACTGCTTGTTAATTCTTCAACTATGATTGTATGATATGTTTACATTGTTTTCTCCTAGTGTATTTTTATTTTTGAAATAATAACCTCGATATTAAAAATATTTTGTTAAATTTAAAATAGGTTTCAAAAAGGTAAAATTTTCATAAAATATTAGCCTGTTTCCAATTTAAAAATTGTTTATGAATATGGAGGTAAATATTTAAACAATTGTCTTAGAACAAATTTAATATAAGGTTGTATATTAACGTTTTTTTGTGCTTAAAACTCCTTAAAACTGAATTTGTTAAAGAAAATCTGAATTTAAACAAAACACTTTACTATTATTTTTTTTTTAATTAAAAGAGCAAAAAATAGAAAGAAAAAAAATGTTGATATCCACCACCAATTTTGTGTAGCACATTTGTATGAGAAAATTAAATATTTTGTTAATAACTGTAATCACTATCGAATCATGTTTTAAAATATTTGTTACTCACTTTATTTAAGTTCGTTTCAAAAGGGAATTTAAAATATTTCTTCAATAGAAATTACACTATCCACTTTTTTACCACAATCTTGTGTTTTGCGGAAAATGAAGAATATTATTCGATCATGGGCGTGGCAAGAGCATTCTGGGGGGTAGAAAAGAAAAATTGATAAAACAAAATATACAAAAATTGTATAAAAATTTTAATTATTAAAGTAGGTTAGGTTAAGTTAGGTTGAAGAGGAGGGGAACTAAAAGCCCAAACCCATGACAGGTATACACTTATGCCCAGTTGGCATGTTGTGCGCTCCATATGGAAAACGAAATTACCAAACAAAAACCATAAACATAATTCCCTATAAATAACGGACTAGTCCAAGAACCCAGTCCCCTCAATGTAACTCCTAATGGATCTTCAGTTCGAGTTCCCCAGGTATTCCAAGTTCGGCATAGTATCCACTGTAAAATTCTCACACCTAATATGCTAAACGCAGGACAATGACAGAGGTAGTGTACCAAAGTCTCATCCTCTTCCTTGCATGCTCTCTAAATCTACTAAATTTACACAATCTTGCCGGTGATTTTAAATAAAAGCATCACAAATATAATCAATAAATTTTTTTCTAGTGTAATATAGAAACACAAATTCCCATGATAATTTAAAACCTCAAGGTAGCATCATCTAAAGAATTTAAAACTTTGGAACTTTATCCATTTAGAAATATACGAGTTTAAGCAATAGCCTTATAGGTTTGAGATTTTATTAGCCAGAAACACACACTGACGAAATTTCCACTTCGTATAACTTTTTTATACGGTTTAGTGAGCTTTTGAATTTTATAAATAACAGTATAATATGTTTTATCTTAGAGGTCAGTAATTTCTGCTACTGCATTCATCTTAGATATTGGCCTATAGAGAGTCCTTTATTCTACCAAAATCTTTTACACCAAGTGTAACGTACATTAAAATATAATGTCATCAGCATACATTAAAAAATTAAAGCATTTGATTATGGATGGAAGATCATTCATAAGGAGGGTAAACAATAATCGCCTTAAATAGTCTGACGAGACGTAAATGCTTTTTTGAAATTATATTTTTTTTTTCTTAACGGACAATAATCCTTTTAATAACAATCAATTGATTTTAGTGGATGGGGTTCAAATCACATTTCATCCAATTTAAATATTAAAAGCTAATGACCTAAATAATCGTACAACTTATTGAAATCAGTTTGTTGACGCTAATATAATCTATCGTTAACATTCCAGCAAAAACTAGGTAATGACTTGCAACATACTTTCCAATGATTATTACATATCGTCTGTCTTTTTAATTAGTATTTTAGTAATGACTTGATTTATAATGTGATACGTAAGTACTTCTTGTAAGACATTTGCTTAAGTAGATACACACACAATACAATTTCTTGTTGCGAAATTTGCTAGAAGTCATTCAAATACATAACTTTTTATAATTCTTATTTAGTTTATCACGCTTAGGGTATAAGTAATAATTATTTTGACAACAGCGGCAAAGAGTTTCATTAAAAAAGTAATGACTTATAGGTTTTCACTGATTTTTTAATTTCAATTTAACGTATTGCAGAATAATCTAACCGAATTTTTGTTCTTAAAAGAACCGAACGACGTTATTTAGGTTTTTAAAATCAAGTACTTACATCTACATATATAAAACTGAAACTCTGTGTGTGTGTGTTAACTATAGACTTCGAAACTGTAAAACCGATCGGAATCAAATTTCGGCAAGTTGTTGTACACATTCCAGGGAGTGTTTATGGGTAAAAGAAAGTGGGCAGGGCCACGAAAATATTAAGCTGTCAGGACTTTATAATTTCCTGATTAGAAAAGTGGGCAGTGCCACGCCTATTAAAAAAAGTTATAATTTTGAGGTACTTGCTCTAAACCGATTTTTGTGAAACTTAGCACACATATTGAGTTGTCATGACTATACAATTTCTTGATTAGAAACCTGGACTACCATGCCCATAAAAAAAATTTATCATTTTCAGCTACTTGAACTTCACTAATTTTTCTGAAACTTTGCAAACATATTAAGCTGCCTTGACTATACAGTTTCGTGATTAGAAAAGTGGGCAGTGCCAAGCCCACTAAAAAAACTTATAATTTTTAGCTTTTTGCACTTGATATTCAATCTAAACTCAGAATGCATTTTTATTCATTAAGGGGCATAGCAACGCGCGCCGGGCTTTTCTATTAGTATTGCTATAAAAGTAAGTACTTATTTAAGTCCGTCCCTATTTATTAGCGACCGTAATAAGTACTTATACAAGTCCCTATTTGTAAGCGAGCGTCCAATGATATCGCCATGTTAAAATAATGGTTTTAGATGCCAAATTATAAGTAGTGAAAAACTGTTTAAGAGTGAGTACTTTCAACTCATTATTTTCAAATGTGTTATTTTTCTGAGATGAATCATTAGCTCAATAAAATTTTTAATTTCTTTTTGTAAGATTTTTTAAAACCATGTTGATTTGGAGATAAAATGAATGATATTTGGTGTGCCCGCATAAATAATTGTTTCAAATAATTTCGGAATAGAACTTTACTTGGCAACAGTGTTGCCATAAGATGATAGAGAAAAAGTGCAAAACCTCTAAAAAAAAGTGCTAAAATGTTCAACAGTTCAAAAGGAAAAGTGCTAAAACTTTTCAATATTCTTATTTTAAAACATTAAAAATTAAATATACTTTTTTAATATAATAATATGCGACATATTTATATACATATTTTGTTCAATTAAATTCAATTTTATTAATATTATATTTACACAAAAAAAGTGTCAACAATTACTCAAATGTGGTAAGAAGGTTAACAGGTTCAATCATATAATATTCTTTACATACCAATTCTTTTTGGTATTTTTCAGATGAACCAATTTTAATCAAAACATCGTCCGATATATTGATGTTATAGCAACATACGTTATTTAATTTTACGCTTTTCCTTACACGTATAACAGAACATAAAAGGTGTGTGTTCATTTTTGTTCTAAGTTTGCTTTTGATAAAGCCCATTAAACTAAATAAACGCTCCACTTCAGCGTTTGAAAATGGTAAAACCAAAAGAGACAGCACAAAATCCGATAATTCCTTAAAATGATTTTCATTAATTGAATTTCTAAATTGATTTACTTGAATCCAGAATTCCATAGTATCCATATTGGTATGCCAGATTTGTTCAGTTATATAGCTTCACTGATTTTGGATTTTTTCCATTTCAGTTATACTAAAATTCATATCTTCTAAGATACAAGTAATAGGTGCCTTCATTTGTCTAAGAGTATTATCTATTAAAAATGTAGAAATTTTTTTAATATCAAAATATTTTTGGAAAGCCGATAGTTTAGTTCATTTACAAGCGATTTTAAAAAATGTATATATATTTTTCTGATTGTGTCTTCTTCAGAAGATATTATATTTTTTTCTTTTTTAATAACGTTTCGAATTCATATCCTAAATACGGATTTTGTAGCAAATATTTCTTCCTCATCTCCCAAAATTATGTCCATCAGAAAGGGGACAATATCCTTTATATATATTTTACCAGCTATAACCTTTATAACAATCTAAAATTTACATGTAAAAAATAATTGATTGCATTTAAATTTTATATGAAAAAAGTGCAAAAAATGCCGGATTATTATCAGAATTGGCTAAACTAGCACTTAGCACTTTTTTGAAAATCTTTTGTGCTAACTTAAGAAAAAAAGTGCTACATATAGCATAAAAAGTGCTAAAATGGCAAGCCTGCTTGGAAATTACCCTGCAATCAGTAACGCATGATTTTAATTCCGACTTAAGTCCTAATATATAACTTTGCTGAACAATACATAATTGTTACTGATAGCGAGCATGGTGAAATAGGACGAAATAAGGCCAGCAGCAGAGAAAGTAAACTTGAATAAATTAGTTAACTCAACACGAAGTATACTCTGATCAACCATATCAAACGGCTAAGATAAATCAAACCTCCGTTACTTCAATAAGAGAGTTGATGCAACTGTGCTTAGGACGAAATCCAGCTTACCTATCTGATAATAAATGATATAATAATAAATTACGTAATATCTTTTTAAAAACTTTAGATAAATATGGAAGAAAAGCTATAGGACAGAAATATTCTTCTTTTTAGGTATGGACACAATTTTATCACACTTGTAGTTTCTAGGAAAAATGCTTTTGGTTAAAGTGGTATTAAAAACATGGAAAAACAAACCTTAAAAACTTAGAATGGTTACCGTCTGGACCTATAGCGGAATAGGTTTAACAACAAGTCTCGAAGACATCATATTTAGAAACACAATTAAATGAAAACCAACTTTCGGATGAAAACGCCATTTAATTACTATTACGTGAGTAGTAGCTACACTTGCGTCTTTGGTGAATAACTCATTTAAATAATCAACATTTTTATCACAAGATTTTGGACTGCTAAATTTGCTGATTCCAATATCGCGAACTATTCGTCCAGTTTTATTAGTATTTAGGTGAGAGTACTTAGACGATTCTGTACTTTTTACATGTTTATTTACTTCCCTTCTAGCAGCAATTTACTGAACATGAAGAACATCGGTTCCATTTTAATTTGTTCATTAAACCAAGGTTTTAAATGGCACTGCTTTTTTAAACATTTTAACAAGGATTTTTCCAGAAAATTAACCTGATTATCGACATCAGGCTGAAGTAAATAGAATTCCAATCGACTTTGTACAATACTTTTTGAAGCCCCCCGAAATCGCTTGGACCCGGGTGAGGTATTAAAATATCAGAAATATTCGGGAGTAGATCGGTATTGAAAATCAGAAACATCGGTACATAAACAGCTGAGATATGAGCAAAAACCCACGACCACCTCGATTTTTTTTTACAAAAACAACATAACAACAACAACATACATACATACAAACGTGTATACTGGTTAGAGAAAACGTGGGATAAAATCCCAGCTGAGCCAAAAAAAAATTTTTTTATATTATTTTTTAAATTTTTTTTTTATTTTTTTTTGATTTTTTATTTAATATATTATTTATATTATTATTTTCTTTTTTTAATTTTTTTTGTTTTATATTTATTATATATATTTTAATTATTTTTTTTTTAAATTTTTTTATTAAATTTTTTAAAATTTTTTTTTTATTAAATTTTTTATTTTTTCTGTTAACATACATACGTAAAGTTATAAATTTAAAATGGGTTGTTTTTATATATGTATGTTTTTTATATGTATGTACGTATTTCATATGGGATGAATGGTGATACAAACTACTGTTATTGCATGACTACCAGTTGTGAAGGGTATATAAGATTCGGCACGGCCGAATATAGCGCTCTTACTTGTTTTTTTTTTTAATTGTAATATTTATAAGGACTCTTTCCTTATCTGTTGGGATCTTAACAAAATCTAAAAACGTTTATATAAATACTTTTTATTAATGTATTGGGATAAGAACTTAAAAAATTTAGTGGATGCCTTTTGGAGGAAGTTGAAATTTCTTACTCCAAAGCAACATACATTTAGAAATACATTCTTCGATAGTATAAATATATACATTGTTTGTTTGCTATAAACTTGAAATATCTTTTTTGTAGGCACCTCTTATTAAACGCTTAATAAGCACAGTAGAAGAGAATATTATAGCTTTTTGATTGCTATTTAATTTTATTTTCTAAGCTACAAATCTTAGTTTTCTTCATATTTTGAATATAAAACCATGTTTAGTTTTTAGGTATTTTTGTTTTCCAATGCAGCTAAAGATCAAGCCCACTGTGTATTGCAGACGTTTAATCTTAGTGCTACTTAAAGAAAATGTCTAGTAAAAAATTCATTTAAAATTTGTGGAAAACACTTAGAAAATAATCTTCTTACAATTGCCGCCAAATTAAAACTAATTATCTTTACTTTTACTGCAATTAGCATAATTGCTTATAATACTGTGTAACTTCATTACTCACTTATTTAACACAATTTAATTATAATAAACTGTGATTATTTTATTTTCGTTTATAGCGATATTTATTTACAAAACATAATTTTAATTCTCAAAATAATTTTTCACTTGGCAACTTTATTTGTGACTATCTGCGTGCATTTACTTTAAGAAAGTAGATTATAAAATAGGGTTTTAGTACTTAAAAATTAATAAGTCCCTCATTCCAAGATTCATAGGAACTTTGGGAGAAAGATTTTCAACATTATTGCAACTTCTAAAATATTTTTTATTATTGAAGTGAAAAAAAAAATATGAAATTTTAAAATACCTTCAATAGATACAATGAAATTTTATATTCTAATTAATTAGTTATTTCAAACTTGCTTCTTATTTATTTACAGATACTTCAAAATAATTTCAACAAAGACTGTAAAACGACTTAAGAAACAAGAAACGGCAGTCAATCAAATATTACAATTGCTTAACATCACGATGACGATAATGTTGCTACAAAATGAAAATGCAATTTAATACTTTACTTAAAGCTTTAATTATACACGTAAAATAAGCTTAAATCTAAAGAGAATAATACCAAAGAAAACTACTTCAACATCGACATTAGCAGCAACACAGTTACTCGTGTTTTTTCGCTCCTTTTCAACAACTTTGGCAGGAAAAACGAAACACAAGAAATTAGTTTGTAAAGAAACTGCTTATGAAATACACTTAGGAACTACTTGCCACATATACACTTACATAAAGCCGCACTACAAATTTATACAGCAGTAGAAATAGTTGTTGCTGTTATTGAAGTTGAAAATGTTGGGATTTTGTACATTCTACTTGTAAATATAATATGAAAGTGATTAATTATGCAAATTGAATTGAAACCAACAACATCAGTTAGTCAAAAGGAACGTAAGACTGACTGACTGCATGACTGACTGAGTGACTCGTACTCTAATAAGAACTAAGAAACACAAAAAGGCTTAAAAGAAAATAAAAGAGATATTCTGTCTTAGAAAAGCAAAAGAATGTATATATAATACATTACACACAAATAATAATTTTCTTAGGATTTCTTACAAAAATGTTAGAATATGCCAAGAATATGATACATAATATGCCAACAACAGATTCACCAGTATCCTCGGCAGTCTTATCATCAAAAGCAAGACAAATAACTGAAATATTTACAACGAAAACATCACATCCTACAAGAGCAGTTACAAAATTAACAGCAATGTTAGCACAGCCACCAGTACGACAAATAACAACAACAGCATCACCATTACCAGACGCCCCGACAACTTTAACGCACTCAGCAGCATTGGCCAAACAATGTTTAACAAACTTATCACCAGCGCACTTATTAACAACTCTAGTAGCAGCTACAGAAACGAAACTCAAGCATAGCAACTCTACAAACGATAGTGGCAACTGCAATAGCAGATATTGCAGTTGGTTGAATGATAAGAATGAAAAGGCAGTCAACAGCAATAACATTAACAAGAACAAAAATGTCAGTTGTCACATGATACAACACACGAAGAAGAAGAAGAATGAAATTTACCACATGTTTTCATTAAATCACCAAAATTGCACAAAAGTTCTACAATACCAACATCATCAGCAAAAGCGAAAGCAGCAAAATAGGTCTCAACGACAATGTAGCAACAAACATTTACAACAACTACAACAGCAAAAATTAAAACATTTCTTGTTATTGCTAACATGTTTTGTGGCCATCATCACAATATTCTCTTTGCCGCATTTATCCACAGCAGCAACAATATCAAAAACAACAAGTATATTACACATGTCGACGACCTATAAAAAACCCACAATAACAACAACATTCAACAGCAAAATAAACGCAATAACAACTATTCATGAAAAAAAATTGTTCCCATCCTACTCACCCTCTCTTCATACTGTACACTCATCAAGTGACAATGAAAGCAAAGATGATGACAACAGCCTTAGCAACAGTACCAGCAACAATATTGCTGACAACAGTGATAACGTTAATGATTTTACATCCCTTTCACTATTAGCAAAAACAAAAATTAGAAATTCACTTAAAGTCTTAGGACCGAGCAGTAGCAGTCCTATTGGAAATCACATAATTAAACGTTTTATACGTTCCTTTGATTCCGGTGTTAATAGCGGGGCAGGAAGTGGAGGTGTTGGTAGTGGCAGTAGTTTATCATCTATATTTAATGCCTCACCAGGTGGCTCGTCTTCCGGCTTAACGAACATTTTTAACCAAAATCTGGACACTGGACTTAGTAACAACATTGAATGTCCCAGTTTTGATGAGAGCTCGGCATGTCCTTGTTATAAATTTGAAGATGGTGAGTTCACTTAGGCACTTGTTAAATAATTTAAATAATTTCAAGTTATATTGTGAAATTTAATTAAATAAGTGAGAAACTACTGCTTAGAATTTGTTAATGAATGTTTTTTTTTTTTAATTTATTGAGTAAAAAGTTTAGCATTAATACTTTATTAATACATACCCAGCGAAAAATATCATGCAAAAGAAATAGTGACTGTATGAGTTCAACTCATGATCAATTGGTCCAATTTAGGTAAAACATGCATAATTTTAACATCAACGTGTCATTGGAAAGCATGTGTTTATATGAATATAAGTATTAACAAAATTTACTTCATTATAATTACTGCATAGAACGCATGCAAAGTTAATGAAAAGAAGTCCACGTTTCATGAGTTAATAATGTTTGTTTACATATGTAAATTGTTTAAGATTTTTTCGCATGCATCTGCATGTATTTTGAAGCAGATAATTAACGGCTTACTTTTTTGGATTTAGAGAAGACATTTTTGATGTCTCCTCTTGTACTTATGATTTAGAAGTCATAAAAATATATTATTCACATTGAACTAGTGGAACATTTTTTTTGGTCTCAGATTTAATAGTGTGGCAACATATTCGGAGTAAAAAGGGCACTCAAATCTAACATGGTTAAGAAGATGTATGAGACTGTAAAACTACAGATCAGTTGTACAGCGTTCAGATTTCGGCAAACATTGGGATTACGGATGCCTTACGCACTAGTCCTTCAAAACCATTGAATACCATGTTGCACCTCGTTTTCATTAACCTTCATATTATGGCCATATCTGCAAGTAGTGCAATAAGGTTCAATGAATTTGAATGTTGAAGATTGAAAACATATGGAAATTCTGGAAAGATTGCATTCGATCTTGAACCAAACTTCTGAATTTGTCACCCTCTACAGGGATTTTGTACGTTTCAATTTCAATTCTCTCTAGAAGTGAGTGGGATAAGGGCGACTGTGTAGGAGACTTTGACTCTAGGATTTATACGTATGATTTTAGAATAGACATTGGGGTTGGCTTTTTTGTCTTCATGTAGGACTCTGAATGCCAATAATATTTATGGGTATTATGGTATTTTTTATACAGTTAAGTGGCACTCTTGTCACTCAGTTCTTACACTAAATACCATCTGTAAACTAGTCGACCAATGCAGAAAAAAGCTTTTCAGGCTTGGTTATCTGACTGAAGCTGCTATAGTTTGAATCCCAGCGCATAGGAGCCACGATGATAGTGAGTGTGCGAATGAACTGGCTAGAGAGAATCTGTTCTAAATAACTCCAAAGCAAATACAGTTGCAATCACGTTGGAGATCATCAAGACCAAGATCTTCACACACTTTCTTGAAAAGTCTGAAAACTGGAAGCGTGGACTGAATACATGTAGAGTGGCTAAGCTTATGCGGCCCTCTTTTGATATCACTCTTAAATCGCAATTAACGACTTGAATTAAGGACATCTCCAGATTGCTGGCAATATTGACGGATCACTGGATGTAAGGGAAAAATTAAATCCGCCTCGAACTTGCCTCCAAACACCACTGCCGCAGATGCCTGGATTTTTAAAAGCAGAAGTCGGTTTTCCACCTTTTTTGCGAATGTTCTGCCCTTGTTGCCAAAATAAACAGGATCTTGAGCAAAACTATTCCTAATGACCTCTCTGATGACAGACTGAACGATCTGCCTCATACCTCGTAGCTACGGAGTGGATCTAGTATACCCCTCTTAGACTTATTCTAAGACAAACCGAATCTAGCAAGTGATGTAGTCTTAACAAAACGGTATAATTTAGACGCCACACATGAAATTTTGCGCACGATGAGCAATCAAACATGCTTATCATTTAAAAAGGCTTCTTTAATACAATACATTTTAAAGCATAATGGGGGACCAAATAGGTTAAACAGTAAATACAGTAAAACTAAAATCTTACTGCCGTATTCATAAAAAATATTTTAGGTTTATTGAGAGCTTATTTGACAAATATCTGTGCAACATCTGTCAAATAAGACTTTGATAAACCTAAAATATATTTTATGAATACGGCAGTTAGAATCTTATAAAACGGGAGTAATTGTCGATATAAAATCATGTTTTAAAGAAACTCATATCTATGGCTTATATTCATTAAAACAACAAAATATATTTGAAATCTATTTAAAGAAAATTTTTTATAAAATATTTTTAAATAAACGGCATTTTAAACTAATTGAAAATTTTATAAACTATAGGTACTTAGGGTTATGACTATATTTAAGATTTCGTATATTCATGAAAAAAAAAAAATTAAATAACACGATACAAATTTCTTTACCACGTACATACTAAGTAGATTAAAAAAAAAACAAATGAAAAAATTAAATTTAAAAAATATATTTTTTACATTTCTTGTATATTTAATTGATGCACATTTACACGATTGAACTCACAATTTATGTAAATATTCATATATCTAAATATACACACTCATTTATATTAATTTGCACAAGGTCCAATTTTGTTAACACCAGCAAGTTTAGCGCATTGCGAATCATGAACTCGGGTCCATTCTAAATTAAAATAATTAAAAATCAATTAATTGATACCATATACGTATAAATAAATAAATAAAACCTACTGCGTTTGCTTGCATAGTTAACCCTACAATTGGTTCTGTTAAATTGACAACTATGAGTAAACCACTGACAGTTACCATCTGCCCTCCGACCACAAATCTTGGGCAACATGCACGAATTTTTATTTTTCTGTGTAATGGGTCTAGCTTGGGTTAGCATCATTATAGCTAGACTAACAAAAAGACCAACTTGAAGAAAATATTATAGTTCTTATGAGTATACAGTGCAGGATAATAAAGAAATTTTATCAATATTTACCACATATATGTTTCATTTCATCTAAAAAGTTTTGGTTTTTAATTATTTTAAAATGTCGACTGTTGTTTGAAACTTAAAATTTATAGACTGAACACGTTTTCTAATTTTTAAACAACAAAGTATTTACTTCAATTTATATATATATTTGTTTTCATATATTTTGCTAAAACTCTTATTGTATTGTCACAATGACTTTGAAAATGAAAATGTGGTCGTCCTATACAAAAGCAAATAATTTAAACTTTTAAAATAGAAGCAAAAATTAGCAAACAATATTTGGAAAGAGCAAGAAGAATAATGGAAAAGTAAATTCATAAATTGAATTTCAAACACTCTTTGAAAAAAACGTACGATGCGGAATATCCTAAAATAAATTTAAGCTTAAGAAGTTAAAGAGAAGCTTTCGTTTTTTATTGTCTTTTTTATACCCCTCACCTGTAGTGCACAAGGGTATATATAGGTTTGTCATATCGTGTGAAATTTCTACAATTTTCATTTCCGACCCCATAAAGTATATATTTTCTAAAACCTTATGAATAGGGGAGTCGATTAAGCTCTGTCAGTCTGTCCATCTGTCCGTGTGTATGTTGAAATCAACTTTTCGAAGGCCCCCGACATTGCTTGGACCCGGGTGAGGTATTAAAATATCAGAAATATTTGAGAGTAGATCGGTATTAAAAATCAGAAACATCGGTACATAAACAACTGAGATATGAGCAAAAACCCACGACCACCTCGATTTTTTTTCACAAAAACAACATTACAACAACAACATTCATACATACGTATATACTGGTTAGAGAAAACGTGGCATCGAATCCCAGCTGAGACAAAAAAAAATTTTTTTTATTTTTTTTTTTAATTTTTTTATATTTTTTTTTATATTTTTTATTTAATATATTATTTATATTGTTATTATTATTTTTTTAAATTTTTTTTATATTTTTTTTTTTAATTTTTTTTTATTATTTTTTTTTTGTCTTTTATTTATTACATGTATTTTTTTACATTTTTTTTTTAATTCTTTTTAATTTTTTTTAAAATTTTTTTTTTATTTATTTAATTTTTTTGTTTTTAACATACATACGTAAATTTATAATTTTACAATGGGATGTTTTTATATATGTATGTTTTTTAAATGTATGTACGTATTTCATATGCGATGAATGGTGATACAAACTACTGTTATTGCATGACTACACGTTGTGAAGGGTATATAAGATTCGGCTCGGCCGAATATAGCGCTTTTACTTGTTTTTATTATTCTATGCGTAATTCTAGAAAATTAATAAAACATTTTTACTTAATTTAAAAATTATTGAGGATTTATTGCGAGGACTTAAGTCTGTATATTACAAACAGTTTCTGAAAAATTGGTCAAAATCAAACTCAACACCGACCAAAATATAATATAACATTAGAATTACATTTTTCAATATACAAATAAATAACGAAACAAAACATTACTCTCACCATAATAAATTAATTATCACTCGAAAGGTTTTTCTCTACATGTGTGTTAGTGTTTGTGTTTTCAAACAAAGTAGGATATCATGACAAGAAGAGAGAAACGTTAAGTCATAGCAACAGTATTTAGCGCAATAGAACAGGGCACTGTTGGCAAAAGTAGCAAAATCGTGTCATATTTGGCACTATTGACTGTTTAATGGCACTATGGCACGCTCAATAAAATTTTGGCACTTTTTCAAACAATTAAAAATATATAATTTTACTTAGTTTTTAAGAAATATATTTTTCTTATTGCTCTTATTTTACCTTTATTTTATAAAATTTTTTAATTGATTTTTCAAGCTCTATATAAAAATTTTGTAAAAACACACAATTTCTTTCCTGAAGATGCTACACAAAGGAGTAGCGAAATATTAAATAATAAATAAATTAACAAATATTTATAAAGACCTCGATCTTGAAAAATCACATAAGAAATATATTTTTTAATAATAAGGAATAAATGATTTTTCTCCCTGTTGTAAATACTAAAATGCTACTACGGACTGCACAGTATCAAAAATTTACCCATTTTAGTACGTTTATATGTTGGAAAATGTGCTGATCGATTTTTGATCTTAGTTCCAGTACCTGATGGTTCCAATCAATCGATTTGTAATGCCATTATGAACGTTTTACAGGATAATGAATTCCTATCAAAAATTTAATACTTTATCATCATTTATTTGATCTCAGGATTTATTAATATCCGATTCAAAATGTTGTTAGGACAGATTGACAGTGATGTCTTAAAAATAATTACCCAAAGAAATGTTACATATACAATTTTTGTAAACGAGGTTTTACTAGAATTTTATAACTACATAATATTATATTTAATGTTATTTAACAATATATACTTAATATATCCCTATTTTGGAATAATTATTTAACATTACATATGTGTATATTTAATAAATAATAATCCTACTATAATAATATAATAAATGCGAATGTTTGTGTGTTTGGATATTTGTTACTCAATCACGCAAAAACGGCTGAACGGAACTAAATGAAATTTGGCACATACAACAACAACAACAACCTAGATTAACAAATATCGCGATAATAACGCAAAGTCGTTGGCAAGCTCATCATGACACATCCTAAACGGGTTGTTTGTGTTGTAAATATTTTTGTTGTTAATACTAAGTCTACCTCTTATCCCGATAACTACGCAGATGAAGTCGCGGGCACAAGCTAGTAATTATATATAATTTATCTGTATAAATTTTTTTAAATAATGAAGTTCGAAATTTTTTTATATATAATCTATCTATCTATATAAAAGTGAAACTCTGTGTGTGTGTGTGTGTGTGTGTGTGTTAGCTATAGACTCCGAAACTGTAAAACCGATCGGGCTCAAACTTTGGTAAGTTGTTGTACACATACCAGGGAGTGTTTATGGGTGAAAAAAAGTGGGCGGGGCCACGCCCATAAAAAATTAGTTATCAGTTTTAGCTACTTGCACTTGACCGATTTTGCTGAAACTTTGCACACATATTGAGCTGTCATGACTAAATAATTTCGTGATAAAAAATGTGGGCGGGGCCACGCCCCTAAAAAAGTTTTAATTTTGAGGTACTTGCACTGGACCGATTTTTCTGAAACTTTGCACACATACTAAACTCTCATAACCATATAATTTCGTGATTAGAAAAGTGGGCAGGGCCACGCCCATAAAAAAAGGTTACAATTATGAGGTACTAGCACCAGACCGATTTTTCTGAAACTTTGCACACATATCGAGCTGTCATGACTAAATAATTTCGTGATTAGAAAAGTGGGCAGTGCCACGCCCATAAAAAAAGGTATCATTATGAGGTACTTGCACTGGACGGATTATTCTGAAACTTTGCACACATATTGAGCTGTTATGACTTTACAATTTCGAGATTAGAAAAGTGGGCAGGGCCACGCCCATAAAAACAATTATAATTTTGAGGTACTTGCACTGGTCCGATTCTTCTGAAACTTTGCACACATATTGATCTATTATGACTTTACAATTTCGTGATAAGAAAACTGGGCAATGCCACGCCCATAAAAAAAATTATAATTTTTAGGTTTTTGCACTTGATATTCAGTTTAAATTCAGAATGCATTTTGATTCATTAAGGGGCTTAGCAACGCGCGCCGGGTTTGGCTAGTATAATAATAAAACTGAATAAATGTAATTTCATTTTTTTAAATATTTATTTATTTATTTATTTATTTAAATTTCGGCAAACAAGCCTCTAGGCCATAATTGGCTACAAACTTCTACTAAAAAAAAAATTTACAATGCTTTTTACTTAAACTATAAAAATATAATGTAAAAATTTAAATATAAGTAAATATAAGGGAACTAAAAATATAATGACAAGAAAATTGCACAGAAAATATAAGCCAAACTAACCAAACTTCAGACCAAGATTGAAATATGTAAATGGATAGAGAATGGTCATTCAATTAAGTACTATTATCAGACAACTCGCGAAAAAGTTTTTTCCTAAAAGAATCAATGTTAACATCAAACGTCCTTAAAGTATCCGATAACCTATTACAAGTTCGTGCCACTCTCACACAAAAAGATCGTTACAAAATTGACGTCAATCTTGGTATGATCAACTGCCTTTTTCTATTAGATCTACAAAACCTAAAAAACTTAACTAAATATTTAGATATCTGCAACTTATATATATATAAATATATTAAAAACAACAACAAAAACTAAAAATTTTTTGTTTTCAACGTATTTTTACGAATGAAATTTCGCTTGGGTTTTCTTTCGGCAGTTATTTAAGACGCGGCAGGCAGAAATAACACTTTTATTTTCTGTATAAACACGATATTTGGAGTATCGTTACCTTGTTTTGGTTTACAATTTACAAAATAAGTTATTACCATGCCTACAGCAATGACAACTTACAGCTTCTCTTAAAGCTGTGTGAGTCAATATGAGGTCCTTACAAGCTCCATGCCCATTAAATCTAATGCGGTTGGTTCAGATGATATTTATCCAGGATTTTTTAAAACACTTTTGGCAAAGTTACTGCCATTCATAACTCATATTATTAATACAATTCTTATCACCAGAAACTTTCTTACAAATTGGAAAAAGGTTAAGGTCATACCAATTCCGTATTGACTTTCATGTCTAAAATATTTGAGAGAATCATCTATAAGCAGATGGAATTTTTGTAAATGATCAAACTCAAAAAGAACTTGTTTCCGCAGAAGATATAAAAAACAAAATAAATTCATGAAAAACTATTTTTTTCGAACTTTCAGATCATTTGAAAGACTTCGATTCAGTTGATCATAACCTTCTGTGTAACATGCAAGAAAATATGCTTATGTTCTTTTCTATCGCTACTCAGTTAATGTCAACATACCTCTCAAAAAGGGTGTCAGTATTTGCAAAGTGCAAACAAACAGTCTAATTTAATACCAGTTGTAAGAGGTGTTCCACTACTTTTCTCATTATATGGTAATGATCTTCTCAACCAACTTAATTTCTTTTAAATAAGAATGTTTGCTGACGACGTTCAGATTTACATTTGCTGTGACTCATAGGAAATTGAACAATGTACTGAAACACTGAATGCATAGCTAGAATGCATATTGCAATGGGCTATCGCTAATGGACTAAATCTCAATCCTCAAAAGCGTCCTTCAGTTAACATCAGACCTTATACTCACCTCAATAATACACGAATAGAGATAGTATCTCAGCCAAAAATCTTGGATTTTTTTTAACAAGAATCGTTCATGGTCCAACCATATAAATTACGCATGTGGACGTAAATATTCAATGCTTAGGCCAACGCCATATTATACACCTATCAGGATAAGATAATTAATTTAATTCCTATTTTCATATATGGATGTGAGTTATATGCTAGATGTGACACCGCAAGAAATCGGAAACTAGACACAATACTTAGAAGCCTTATTCGGTATGTGTATGGCCTGAAAACATTTCTTCTGTATCACCATTTACAAGTAAATTAGGTGGTATCCAGTATGATGATTTGTTGAAAACAAAGATGCTTATATCCTTGCACAAAATCGTGTCTCCCCTATATTTTGTACCAGACAAATTCTAATGAGTTTACGAGAGAGGTCTTTGATGCTTTTGTGAATAAATTATTATAGAACTCAAGAAAGATGAGCCTCTTCCGACCCTTAGCTAAAGTACTGCTTAAAAAGTAGTTGAAAAATACTTAGATTTCCTAATATATTTTTTATGAAAACTACAGTGACATCTTTAAAAACCTAAACTAGAAAAAAATTTCACAGAAGTTTTTAAACATGCTCGGCAGCATTTTCAGCAGCAGCTATTTTTAAGTTGACTTACTAAGGCCTATTAACATAATATTCAGTTAAATAAATTTAACGTAAAAGTTTACTAACTTTCAGTAAGCTTAAACTGAAGTTTTAACTATAAATTAAAAATGTTCGTTAACAATAGGCAAGAGTTAGTTAACTTGTAGTTATCATTTATTATGAATGAATTTCAAAAAGGAGAAGATATGTATACATAAATATAAATTCTTAATGTGCACCCAGCTGCTAATAAATTTATTAAAAATTGACTGTATTTTGAAACAATTTTTGCTATAAATTTAACAATTCTCTTAGATTAACGATATCTTATGAAAAACTCTGCATCAGGTAAATTAAAATGATCCATTCGACTTCTGTGGTTATATTTTCTTTTCATACCATAAGAAATAATTACTTTATATAATTTTACAAATGTGTAAATATTTTTAATCGTGGAGGCATCCTTTAATTGTTTAAAAATAGCAAAAATATAATATATTTAAATTCAAACATCAAATATTTTTTTCCAGTTAAGAACTTAAACGCCAAATAGTACTCGGTTAAATTTAACTGAAATTTGGCAAAATAATCTAAAAATAACTGAACTTTGTGTTAATGGGTGTTGGCTAACCAAGGTTTAAATTTTGAGTTTAGTATTAACTGTGGGTTAATTTTTTTATTGTTAACGGCCCTAAATTGTCTTTCTTTTAAAAATTTCAAAATACTATACTTGTGTTTTGTATCGGTATGATCGATATATTTATATTTTGTTTTTTTTTGTGTATCACCATGATATCGTCAGAAAGGGGTATAGAGGCATTCCTACTTTAAATATACTTTTTGAGTTAAATATTTAATATAAATATTGGTAAAATTCTATTAAATACATATTTTTTTTTTTAAATTTGGTGTCAAATGTTAACAAAACAAGTATAAGTGTATTATAGTGACAATAACAATATAAACAAAATATTTACTCACATATGTTTCTTGAATAAATATTATTTATCTTAAAAAAACCGTTCTATTTAAGCTAAAATTTTAGAAATAAAATTAGCATTAATTAAAATAATAAAAGTTCTGAGTACATGTGTATCTATGATAAATAAGCCAACAAATTGTACGAGTCGTGTGCATTTTAATGTTTATAAATTTCGCAATTTAATCCGTTTCGTTTTGGAAATTGGAAAAAAATAACCTTTCCAGAAGTGAATGAAATATGTATTTATAGTGATAAATAAATGACTGCCGTTTACTAAATACATCTATATATGTATATATCATTTCATGTATATGTTGCCCCAAGCAATGCCGTTGTTGATCATGCTCATGCTCACCAAACTCGTCTCTTAATAAATTCATGATATGAACCTATCTGTTGAATCGATTATAATTATCACAACGTAATTTACGAAACACATTTCTCACACAGTATGAAATTTTATACTAAAATTTAATGATTTGGAATCCTCCTAGCAAAAACTAGGTATTGTCTTACTCTTACTAGACAACATAATTTTGAATGACTATTACATATTGTCTGTCTTATTAAGAAGTATTTTAGTAATGTCTTGATTTAAAATGTGATACGTAAGTACTTCCTGTAAGACATTTGCTTAAGTAGATACTAGGGTGATCGACTATTCGACATTTTTAAAAAAACCTGTTTTCAAATAGTTTGAAATTTAGAATTAAAAAAAAAACCGGTTTTCAAATAGTTTGAAATTTAGAATTAAAAAAAAAAACCGGTTGCTCTTTAAAAAATTTAGAAAAAAAAAATCGGTTAACCCGTACATAATTATAATATTCTCTTGTATCCATGACAAAGAGACATATATAGGTATTAACTAGTTTGTTCTATGGCTTAATTGCATTTTAAGTTGACACACATTCAATGGCATTATTATAAAATGCCGTTATTTAAAACAAAGATGTTAACGGACAGACACTTTTTACTTGAAAGGGACCGAAAAGTTAAGTTTATTCTTTAATTACCTTTAACTTTTAAGGTTAGGTTAATAAATTTAAAACGCCATTGTTTCTCTGCATGAAAAAAAATATGGCAACTAAGTTGTGATTTATATTTTTTTTTCTATTTCGACCTTTTTAATTTTTTTTGTTTTTAGTTTTAATTTTGTAATATTAGTGACTCAAAACAGTAAATATATCATCAACAATTTTTTTCGTTTCCTAAATAAAATGTACAAATTTACATTGTTGCCACTACATTTTTTAAGAACTAAATTAATTTGTTAAAAGTAATAGGTACTTGCTCTGGTACTGCCATATTAAAAAATCTTTGTTACAAGTAGGTTGTAATAATGAAAAATATTAAAAAGTCACGGTAGTCAAAATTACTTTTTATTAACATTAACTTTATAGGCAAGTTGTAATAATGACCCTATGTGTGGCAAACTATTTTAGTATACAAGTCATATGTTATCAGTATTAGTTAAGCTATGGGTAGTCTTTAGTACAAGTCGCTAGATTTCGTAGAATCAAAATATTATGAAATTCGAAAATGAGATCAAAAAGTATTGCAAAGTACAATAATTTGGTCAAAAACCTTAACTAAACAGCTGATTATTACAGCAAATTATAAGCGTAACAACGTATAAAATACCTGGTCTCCATTTAAATTAAATAATTGGGCGATTCACAAGGTGTCTTATCATGTCATATTGTCCTATTGTCCTAAAATTTTACAATGGTTTAAAAATGTTGTTGTTGCTTTTCAAACAAAAAGTGTCTTATAATAATAGAACTTTGTACGCTATGTTTATTGTGCTGTCGTATTTAATAAGCAGAGACCTGTTCTAAACGGCTAAGCCAAGCCGCAACAGTTTTTGTAAGATGTCGCCGTTCATTGTATAATTTTATCGGGCCGACATCCAAATTTGAGCGCAGTTGCTAATTTTTGATAACAAATGACTGGTGGCGTCAAATAAGATCGGCTAAGGATTCTGCTGTTTTTGTTTATCAAACAAAATTTAATTTATTTGTAATTTATTTACTTGAGTTTGCCTTACAACATCTAAAATGTACTTTCCGCACAAACTGGCTATTATTTTGTTTTTTTTTACTTGTTTTTGGCATTATAAAAGAAAATATTTATTTTTATAATTGTCTTACATCAGCTGATTTAAATTCAAAATAGCACACTTAATTATGAGGGGTTGTTCACAATAGTCTTAATTTTTCATGCTATTATTATAGGACATATGACTTAATGACACTGAATCCCCAAAATAGCTAAGCCTAATTATTTTTAGTATTTTAGATTTGTTTTTGAAACAACAAATAGATTTCTTACCCTATTATGGAAAAGTATTTAATAAATTTTCTGATTTTTGGAAATTTTTTGAGTAATAAATATACTATGGTACGTTTGGTTACAATGAATATAAAACTAAAAATGAAAAAAACCGGCTTCTTAACATTTGACATTTGAAAAATTCACATTTGGAAAAACCCGCCAGCTAAAAGAGTAAAAACCGGGTTTTCCACCGATTGTAAAACCGAATCGATCACTCTAGTAGATACACACTCAATACAATTTCTTGTTGCGAAATTTGCTTCAAGCCATTCAAATACATAACCTTTTATAATTCTCATTTAGTTTATCTCGCTTAGGGTATAAGTAATAATTATTTTGAAAACAGCGGCAAAGCATTTCATTAAAAGAGTGATGACTTATAGATTTTCACTGATTTTTTAATTTCAATTTAACGTATTGCAGAATAATCTAACCGAATTTTTGTTCTTCAAAGAACTGAACGACTTCTGAAGGTCCATTAATAGTAATGGGTTATTTAGGATTTTAAAATCAATTACTTATTTAATGCTATAAAAGTAAGTACTTGTTTAAGTCAGTCCCTATTTATTAGCGACCCTAATAAGTACTTATACGAGTCCCTATTTGAAAGCGAACGTGGTAAGTACATGCCTCCAATGATAACGCCGTGTCAAAATAATGGGTTTAGATGACAACTTGTAAGTAGTGAAGAACTGTTTTCTATTTAGTACTGTCAACTCATGATTTTGTAATGTGTTTTTTAGATGGGCTAATTTACTTGTTACTTTATTTACGGTGAAATGGCAATTAGAAAATTCTTACTGATAATATCTCAGCATAAACATTATTTTTAAGCAACTCAGCTGTTTTTTATTCACTTTAAAACTTAAGTATGCCTCTTTTAATTTGTGGCTTCTGGCAACACTGGTCTTTCTTAGAACTTAAAATTTACTAAAATTTCCATAAACGACATGAAAAGTTTTAAAGCAGTAAGCAAAAACTCATATATTCAATTATTATGGTAAATTTATATATTTTATAAATCAATAAATTTTTATTTTAATAAAGTAACTGACATCTCTTTCTATCCCTTTTCATTTTACACTTATTAACAGGTTTGTTTCTTGAATGTCCTGGCACAACGGCAACATCATTACGCACAACGCTGGAACGAATTTCATCACCCATACATTCATTATCCATTTATGATTTTGATCGTTCGGTCACGTCGCTATCGCAGGATGTCTTTCAACCAGGTGTCAATATAAGACATTTGCAATTTTCCCATTCTCATTTGGAAACATTAAAAGAAAATAGTCTCAAAAATGTACGTGCATCACTGGAATCGCTGAGCATCGTTAATGGCAAATTAACACAGGTATGTTACATATTTTATTATACATACATACTTACATTATTACATACATACATATTTACGTATGTGTGTAAAAAATTGATAAAAAAATGTAAAATTTTTAAAATGGCAAATTCTCCAAAAAAATACTTAATACTAGCATGTATCTTTAGGTGATAGTTGGATACGGTTTCACAAATCCTAGAATATAAGGAAACAAACCTCTAAATCGTTAGCTCGCTTCATACTTTTCACTTTTCAAGAGAAGATTGATTGCAAAAGTAAAATAAAGCTTAAAATATTGAACAAAATTTAAACATAAAAACATGTATACCTTGAGATGGCACAAGCTGTTAGTTATATGGAATAATAAAAATAATCCCTTAGAGAAATATCGTTGTGATATAATCACGATAGTCATATTATATTGTCTATAATAGTAATAAGTTAGCGGAAGTAATGATTTTGGTTTAACATTTATTTTGTCCCGATAAATAAACAACAATATCTACTAGGTTGTTTGATTTTTTTTATTTTTATTTAATATTCTTTTTCCTTTAATAATAATTTTAATATGATTATCCTTAAAAATAGTATGATTGCTAAAATTTTTACGCCAAACATCGTATGATGTCATTCAAAAATAACATTCTTAAAAAAAAATTTAAAACTACAAGTGGGTAGGTTGATGGTAGTAGATACAACAATAGTATAGCCCGAAACAAACAAGTTTTGGTGGCTTTCATTAAAGTTTGTTTCAACTCTTCTTGGTGCTAAATTTTTTTTTTGAGTTCGAGAAATATTAAGAAAATAATTAAAAATATTTAATAAATCATTAAATTTAATAAAAATTAAATTAAAAATGGTAAGTACAATCAATATAATCAATGGTAAACAATAAAAAATTTATAATAAAATATTTTTTAAAATACTTG
This sequence comes from Phyto melanocephala, assembly GCA_941918925.1. Taxonomy (NCBI): domain Eukaryota; kingdom Metazoa; phylum Arthropoda; class Insecta; order Diptera; family Rhinophoridae; genus Phyto; species Phyto melanocephala. The sequence goes on from OW799234.1 coordinate 110,130,786, forward strand.
GAGTTCTATTAACCATAACAATAGGTATATATGTACATATGTCGTTTGTATCATAATTTATGATCAGTATAGATTATTTTATGATTATATGACATCGTATTACGATGATTATAAGCTATTTTGTGGTAGTGTCATATTATTTTGTGGTATTGCGAAAAATAAATTTATTTTTCTATGGTGAAATGTATTTATTTAATGGTCATGTGCGATCATAATATGATAATTGTATAATATTTTAATTAACGGTAATAACAATAACTTGCAACCATATGCTTTAACAAGAATATTATTCAATCACTGTATGTCGTTCTTAAATAATGACCACCAAAACTACATACGTTTATGGCTTTGCGTGTATTATTATTTCTTAAAAATAAATTTTTATGTTAAATAAAGCTTTTATATTTCTGTTTCGTTTTAATTTCAATAAATCTTAATAAATCATAAAGAGTGTAATAAATTTAATTTTACAGTTAAACTAGATTTTAATAAGAAATTCAAAGTATTTTTTAAAAATTTTGAGTTTTGATAATTTCGGAAAATACAGAGATTACTTGACTTGTCAGCTCTGGTGTGATACACTTTCAGATGAAAACAAGTAAAATATTTTATTTTATTCACGTTATTTACTACATACAACTGTTCATAGTATTGTTGTACTAAATATTGAATAATGTTGGCTTGCGTGAATTTTAACGGAAACGGATGTGTTACACGCAAAACATGTATGTGTTTGTCCCAAAAAAAAAAAAATACAATTTAAAGATAACTTTACATATATATCTCACCATATCATTCTTATATCAATTTTTTTTGGAGTTTATAGTGGTAAATAAAATACTTACGTTTATGTTCGTATGCATTTTGGAAGTTGAGTGAAAAGTATTAAATATAATTTCATACATTTAACAAATTAAATATTTACTTCTATATGTTTGGACAATAAATGTAACGAACATTTGTTTCTTTTTCTTTTTTTTTTTTTTTTGTTAAACTTAAACGCTATGATAAGACAAATGCATCCTAAATTTGTAGAATAATGTATACTAACAATGTAGGAATTGTTAAAAATACTTCATGACAGCAGGTGACATGTGAAATGGACCAAATTTTAAAAACATTTCAACTTCGTAGACTAAATGTACATGTGTGTACATAAACCGATCAGCAAATACTCTTTAGAAAGTGCCACAAAGTAAAAGAACTTAATAAATTAAAAATGTTATGGACATATTTAAGTAATCTTAAAATATAATTTAATGTTGACAAAACCACCATAATATGTTTGTGGAATTGTTGAAATTACAAATGCTTGGCTCGTATATCTCTTTGTGGTAGCAGGATATTACGAATAAGTATAGAGTTTTGCTGTGGTATTTTGATCCTATACATATTGCTGATGGGCTTAGAAAATTTGATTTATTTATTATTAACTTCGCTGTTAGTATAGTTTTTTGCACTAAAAAGGAAGATTTTTGTGGTTTTCAGTGTAGAAAAAAAAATTGTCATATCACCATAAGCAGGCATACAAGCGAACACGGTTGCAAACCATTAAATTCGTGCTATACGAGAAGTTATTTTCGCTAATTACGTTCATTTTATGGTCTTCATAACCGACCCACTTAACAGTGTACTCAAGCTATTTTGACCAAATTTCGCAGCAGTTTTACTTTATTAGACTTCGATCCACCAAGCCGTATGCTAAGAGTTCATCCTAAGAGAATAAATAGTTAGTTGTTATGCTTCGAAGTACACTATTCAGTTGCGGTAAGGGTAGAATGTGATTAGCAATAGTTTCTTCTAACTTCAGGCTAGTTTTGACATTAGATTGTCATACGACCCCGACTAGTTCATTATATTTATTAGCTTAAATAGTAGTTTTTGTTAGAGAGTGGAAGTGAGTGAACTCACTTCACACAAACTGCATTAGAATAACATCAGATGTATATATCGAGTATAGTGTAGCGTATTTAATTTTTACACTTGTCCATCATGCCAGATTGAGTCAAAAGATTTTTCAACATCAAGAAAAACGACTCCAGTACTTTTGAGATTACTTTCATTACTAACTAGAAAGTTAACAACTCTCCGAAGTTGATTTACAGTGAGTGCTCTTTTCGGAAACCAAATTGTTCTCCATTTATGAAATAATTTCAATTTGAGAAATCTAAAATTCTGTTGGGAATAATTTTCAGGAGCTTTTTATCCAATAGGCTTAGAATGCTAACTGACCTATAGGTGAAGGATAATTAAGGCTGCTTTCCAGATTTGTGGATTGGAATTACCTTAGCCATTTTAAAAACGAGTGGAAAGTAATCATTGCTCAAACAAAAGTTATATCATAAAAGGCATATTTTTAAATATAATTCTGTTAATCCCATCTAAACCAGGAGATGTGTTATTTTTGCACAAATCGACAAATGACTTGACTTTAGCCAAATTTGTTCAATACTTGTATTGTCGGCAATATTTTGATTAAGGTCATTAATGTATCTTGATATTTTTTCTTTCTTTTTAACTCATACTCAAATAACTGAACTGAAAAATCCACATTTCATATCAATAATTAACTGGCCAAAATGTAATCAGTTTTGCTGTATGTCTCTACAGAGTTGTGGTTGAGTTGATGTTGGGCTTCTTATGACATATATGTAAGTGTTGGATTTTATAAATTTCTTAAAAAGAGAATGCTGATGAAATTAAGATAAAAGGAGTTTAAGAAAAGATAACTTTAAAGGAAATTTTCTATAAAAAGAAATTTCAGAGGTAACTAAAACAGAGAACTGACCAGACTTTCGTTTGAATAAGTAATTTGTGGTAAATTCTATTGCTGGTAGTAGTTTTTTGTTAGTTGTTTATTTATCGATGTTTCTGATTTTCAATACCGATATACCCCTGAATATTTCTGATATTTTTATACCTCACCCGAGTTCAGGCGATATCGAGGGGCTTCAAAAAGTTGATTTCAACATACACACGGACAGAAATGAAAATTGTAGAAAATTGTGGCAAATACGTCAGCTATTCTATTTGTCTTTTTGACGTCAGAATTCAAAAGTGATCCATTTATATAAATATTATAAAATGTGGGATTTTGCTTTTAAAATTTTAGTTCATTTCCAAAACTTTTTAGAACCGGTAGGCAGATTTGATTTGAATTTCGACCAAGACTAAGTATCTATTCAGATGCGTGTCAATAAGTCTATTTAGATGCTTCAGGATTCAATTTAATTGCATTTTAAATCCCTACATCTGTCAAATTTACATCAATAGTTGTTTCTCGGGGAAATTAGCATTTTACTAATTTCTGAAATCTTTCATTGTCAACTGCTATTTTAGGAGTAGCTTGTTTTACAATAGATATAAGTTTTTTAATGCTTTTTTTTTTAGATGAACTATGTTGGTAATATTTGAATAAATGTCCTGTAATATTATTTCACCCTCTACCCAGTTTTTTATTTGTAACCAATCGGCTCGATTATACAAGGGTAGCATCAAAATGCTATTCTATGTCTCTCTACAAATGACGCAAAATATTTGTACATGTTTTGAGTGCAAAATATTTGGATGCGTTTTCAAAGTTGAAAAAGGAAGACAAGAGTGTCTATTGTAGACAACACAATTGGGTTAATATTTTTTTTTCCAAAACGAGTATATGCATTTAAGTAATAAATGTATAATTTGTTTGAAGGCAATGACTATAGACCTCATTACCCAGCAATGTTGTTTGAAAACCAGTTCCAGTGATTATGTTGAGCGATCAAATCACCAAATAAAAAAAAGTCATTTGAATGACTAATTAAAGCATCCATATAAGTTTTAAAATTTATACAGCGAGCCGAATTGTACGCAAATGTATAAATTACAGGGAGCCTATTCATTTTGACATTATATTTTATTGCGATGTGTCGATCATCTCAATCAATTTTGTAGGCTCCAAGCATAAATTTGTTGTTTTCCAGCTGTCAAGCTTCTGACTCAGTCGTTATGCCTTGAGCATTTCAGTGCATAACATGAACATTCTGACTTACTCTTGATTTATATTGCATTCTGAAGCATAATTCTTATTACTCTTAAATTGTTGTACTTATTTTGGCACCTTTGAAGTGCATCGACAACATCAAGAAGTACTTCCTCAATTTCTCATTAGAAATATCATCTTCATTTTTGTTAACAAGATTTTTACTTCTAGTTACATCAGGGTATAGTTCATTATTTTTAGCACCAGAATCAAGTGCATAATTTTTTATGTTCCTTATCGGGCAGTTCGGGAAAATCGACTTTATCGGCGTTGGAGTTCAGCATATGTGGCACTTATAGATAATATTCTCACTATTACACTACAAGTCTGTTACAGTTCCTAGCACCGTGACCAGACATAGAACATTTGGCGCATTGAGTAGGACCTTTGCTGCCCTGGAGTACTCTTCTCTAGAAAACGTTTATATTGCTAAAATATCAAATTTTCAAGATATCATTCTTCGATTGATCGAATTCAATTAAATGTATCGTATCATCTTCGGTTGAGGGCTTATATTGTGTGATTTGTTAAATTTATCAAAAATGTTCTTATTATCAATTTGAATAAAACCAAACAACAATTTAGAAACTTTAAATTTAGGGAATTACCCCAATGCTTCTTTCTTTTTTGCGACAATATTGTCAGAAATATACAAACACCTAAAATTTCATTCTTATTAACTTTTTTATTTATAAAGTTGGCTGAACAATTTAGAGTAAAAAATAACACGATGTTCACGGTTTGAGGCAAAGATGCCAGGTATACTTTTTAATTTTGCGATAGTGGGTTTGTTTATTTTAAGCAAATTCTACAGTCTCGATACAACTAGTTAAATGACTGGTTCAAAATGTAACATGTTAAAAATTTCACTAGAAGATAATACATACATACATACATACATACATACATACATACATACATACATACATACATACATACATACATACATACATACATACATACATACATACATACATACATACATACATACATACATACATACATACATACATACATACATACATACATACATACATACATACATACATACATACATACATACATACATACATACATACATACATACATACATACATACATACATACATACATACATACATATATACATACATACGTACATACATACAGACATACATACAGAGGGTTCTAACTTTTAAAAATAAGAATGCGTAGTTTCATATCCCTGTAAAAGAAAATAGAACAGCAAAAAAAATATTTTCATTCGTATTAAATTTATTTGGTTTGCAGAGAAAATCGTAAATGTTTAACCAATAAATAATGATACATTCGTTGGCTCAGTTAATATATATATTTGTTAGTGTTTTAAATATATAATATATAATTTAGAGCACCTTAAAAATAGGTCTATTTTTTATTAATATAACAATGTCTTTTTGTTTTAGACAATTTAAAGATCAGTACTAAGTTAACTGTTGTGTACAAAAATTCAGTTATTTTAACTTTCTTTTAGAAAAAATTTTATTTTTCGTAGATAGTATTAATAATTGTGCAAACTGTTTCAATAACATAAGGCAAATATGTGTATAATTGTTTGAATTTAAAGAACGTAGCGATGCCAACTTTATTTTAAAATATTACGCAGCTGTCAAAAGCAGTTATTTATTTTTTTTAATAAAATCCGGAAATAATTCAAGGTAAAGTGTTAATATTGTGACATCTGTACAAACAAATAATTAAACATTTACTTATGTATAGTATTTTTAAAAATTAGTTGTGCAATAACAATAATTGTTCAAAACTCTAAAAAAGCGTAATCAATGTCAAGTATCTAAATTCGTAATTATATTTTAGACAAAAAATAAAACAAAATTATTATATATATGTAGATATACATACATATGTATAATTGCCCACAGATATTTTTGTGAAAAATTTTTAGATACTTCTTAAACAAAGTATTTATATATGTTTTGTCGCCATTTGATACAATTATCGTTTTCTTGCTAAAAAAAAAAACAAATAAAAACAAAACATGATATATTGTTAGACGTGGCATCGGGCCAAAGTATTCAGCAGTATTTAAATATTTGCTATTAAAAAAACTTGTGAACCACGAATTGCAGAACTCTTTAAATAATTTACTTACCTTATTTTAATACAAAACAAAAAAATTAAAAAAAAAAAATAAAAATTAAGACAGTTAAAGCTAAGAGCTCAACATGAACGATTTAGGTAAGAACAAAAAAAAAATTTAAAACAGATCGAATATGTTAATGTTTTTACGCTTTCTAGTTATAATTTTGGTTATGGTGACAAAATTTGAATTAATAATTACGTCACCAATTTTTCGAAATGAGAGACATTTAAAAGATTCCATATGGAACTCCACATTATCAACTATAATTAAAGAGGAATCATCAACTGATTTACTACTAGCAGCGGACACAGTAATAAAAAGGAAAATAAAAAACGAACTAGAAACGTCTACTGCAGAAGAACCTTTAAATGAATCAGAGACAACTACATTACAAGCAACCAAAAATGCACCAGTTACATCGACAATAACAGGAACTTCAAAAGAAATAGAGACATTTACATCGACAATACCGGAAACTTCCACAAAACCTGATACCACAACTTTGCCAGAAACTTCAACAGAACAAATAACATCTACGACACCAGACACTTCAATTGAGCCAGATTCTTCTATTGTACCTGTAACTTCAACTTATCCAGATACATCTACAATACCGGACACTTCTACAAAACCAGGCACAACAACTTTGCCAGAAACTTCAACAGAAAGAATGACATCTACAACACCAGACACTTCAACTGAACCAGATTCTTCTACTGTACCTGTAGCTTCAACTCATCCAGATACATCTACAATACCGGACACTTCCACAAAACCAGGTACAACAAATTTGCCTGAAACTACAACAGAACGAATGACATCTACAACACCAGACACTTCAACTGAGCCAGATTCTTCTACTGTACCTGTAACTTCAACTCATCCAGATACATCTACAATACCGGACACTTCTACAAAACCAGGTACAACAACTTTGCCAGAAACTTCAACAGAAAGAAAGACATCTACAACACCAGACAATTTAACTGAGCCAGATTCTTCTACTGTACCTGTAACTTCAATTCATCCAGGTACATCTACAATACCTGACACTTCTTCAAATCCAGGAACAACAACTTTGCCAGAAACTTCAACAGAAAGAATAACTTCTACAACACCAAACACTTCAACTGAGCCAGATTCTTCTACTGTAGCTGTAACTTCAACTCATCCAGATACATCTACAATACCGGACACTTCTACACAACCAGGTACAACAACTTTGCCAGAAACTTCAACAGAAAGAAATACATCTACAACACCAGACACTTCAACTGAGCCAGATTCTTCTACTGTACCTGTAACTTCAACTCATCCAGATACATCTACAATACCTGACACTTCAACACAACCAGGCACAACAACTTTGCCAGAAACTTCAACAGAAAGAAAGACATCTACAACACCAGACACTTCAACTGAGCCAGATTCCTCTACTGTACCTGTAACTTCAATTCATCCAGGTACATCTAAAATACCTGACACTTCTTCAAATCCAGGAACAACAACTTTGCCAGAAACTTTAACAGAAAGAATAACTTCTACAACACCAAACACTTCAACTGAGCCAGGTTCTTCTACTGTAGCTGTAACTTCAACTCATCCAGATACATCTACAATACCGGACACTTCTACACAACCAGGTACAACAACTTTGCCAGAAACTTCAACAGAAAGAAAGACATCTACAACACCAGACACTTCAACTGAGCCAGATTCCTCTACTGTACCTGTAACTTCAATTCATCCAGGTACATCTACAATACCTGACACTTCTTCAAATCCAGGAACAACAACTTTGCCAGAAACTTCAACAGAAAGAATAACTTCTACAACACCAAACACTTCAACTGAGCCAGATTCTTCTACTGTACCTGTAACTTCAACTAATCCAGATACATCTACAATACCTGACACTTCAACACAACCAGGCACAACAACTTTGTCAGAAACTTCAACAGAAATAAAGACATCTACAACACCAGACACTTCAACTGAGCCAGATTCCTCTACTGTACCTGTAACTTCAATTCATCCAGGTACATCTACAATACCTGACACTTCTTCAAATCCAGGAACAACAACTTTGCCAGAAACTTCAACAGAAAGAATAACTTCTACAACACCAAACACTTCAACTGAGCCAGATTCTTCTACTGTACCTGTAACTTCAACTCATCCAGATACATCTACAATACCTGACACTTCAACACAACCAGGCACAACAACATTGCCAGAAACTTCAACAGAAAGAAAGACATCTACAACACCAGACACTTCAACTGAGCCAGATTCCTCTACTGTACCTGTAACTTCAATTCATCCAGGTACATCTACAATACCTGACACTTCTTCAAATCCAGGAACAACAACTTTGCCAGAAACTTCAACAGAAAGAATAACTTCTACAACACCAAACACTTCAACTGAGCCAGATTCTTCTACTGTAGCTGTAACTTCAACTCATCCAGATACATCTACAATACCGGACACTTCTACACAACCAGGTACAACAACTTTGCCAGAAACTTCAACAGAAAGAAATACATCTACAACACCAGACACTTCAACTGAGCCAGATTCTTCTACTGTACCTGTAACTTCAACTCATCCAGATACATCTACAATACCGGACACTTCTACAAAACCAGGTACAACAACTTTGCCAGAAACTTCAACAGAAAGAAAGACATCTACAACACCAGACAATTTAACTGAGCCAGATTCTTCTACTGTACCTGTAACTTCAATTCATCCAGGTACATCTACAATACCTGACACTTCTTCAAATCCAGGAACAACAACTTTGCCAGAAACTTCAACAGAAAGAATAACTTCTACAACACCAAACACTTCAACTGAGCCAGATTCTTCTACTGTAGCTGTAACTTCAACTCATCCAGATACATCTACAATACCGGACACTTCTACACAACCAGGTACAACAACTTTGCCAGAAACTTCAACAGAAAGAAATACATCTACAACAACAGACACTTCAACTGAGCCAGATTCTTCTACTGTACCTGTAACTTCAACTCATCCAGATACATCTACAATACCTGACACTTCAACACAACCAGGCACAACAACTTTGCCAGAAACTACAACAGAACGAATGACATCTACAACACCAGACACTTCAACTGAACCAGATTCTTCTACTGTACCTATAACTTCAACTCATCCAGATGCATCAACAATACCTGACACTTCAACACAACCAGGCACAACAACTTTGCCAGAAACTTCAACAGAAAGAATGACATCTACAACACCAGACACTTCAACTGAACCAGATTCTTCTACTGAACCTGTAACTTCAACTCATCCAGATACATCTACAATAACTGACACTTCTTCAAAACTAGGTTCAACAACTTTGCCAGAAACTACAACAGAAAGAATAACTTCTACAACACCAAACACTTCAACTGAGCCAGATTCTTCTACTGTACCTGTAACTTCAACTCATCCAGATACATCTACAATACCTGACACTTCTTCAAAACTAGGTTCAACAACTTTGCCAGAAACTTCAACAGAAAGAATGACATCTACCACACCAGACACTTCAACTGAGTCAAATTCTTCTGCTGTACCTGTAACTTCAACTCATCCAGATACATCTACAATAACTGACACTTCTTCAAAACCAGGTTCAACAACTTTGTCAAAAACTTCAACAGAAAGAATGATATCTACAACACCAGACAATTCAACTGACCCAGATTCTTCTACTGTACCTGCAACTTCAACTTATCCAGATAAATCTACAATAACTGACACTTCTTCAAAACCAGGTTCAACAACTTTGCCAGAAACTACAACAGAAAGAATAACTTCTACAACACCAAACACTTCAACTGAGCCAGATTCTTCTACTGTACCTGTAACTTCAACTCATCCAGATACATCTACAAAACCGGACACTTCTACAAAACCAGGTACAACAACTTTGCCAGAAACTACAACGGAACGAATGACATCTACAACACCAGACACTTCAACTGAGCCAGATTCTTCTACTGTACCTGCAACTTCAACTCATCCAGATAAATCTACAATACCTGACACTTCTTCCAATCCAGGAACAACAACTTTGCCAGAAACTTCAACAGAAAGAATAACTTCTACAACACCAAACACTTCAACTGAGCCAGATTCTTCTACTGTACCTGTAACTTCAACTCATCCAGATACATCTACAATACCTGACACTTCAACACAACCAGGCACAACAACTTTGCCAGAAACTTCAACAGAAAGAAAGACATCTACAACACCAGACACTTCAACTGAGCCAGATTCCTCTACTGTACCTGTAACGTCAATTCATCCAGGTACATCTACAATACCTGACACTTCTTCAAATCCAGGAACAACAACTTTGCCAGAAACTTCAACAGAAAGAATAACTTCTACAACACCAAACACTTCAACTGAGCCAGATTCTTCTACTGTACCTGTAACTTCAACTCATCCAGATACATCTACAATACCTGACACTTCAACACAACCAGGCACAACAACTTTGCCAGAAACTTCAACAGAAAGAAAGACATCTACAACACCAGACACTTCAACTGAGCCAGATTCTTCTACTGTACCTATAACTTCAACTTATCCAGATACATCTACAATACCGGAAACTTCTACACAACCAGGTACAACAACTTTGCCAGAAACTACAACAAAACGAATGACATCTACAACACCAGACACTTCAACTGAGCCAGATACATCTACTGTACCTGTAACTTCAACTCATCCAGATACATCTACAATATCTGACACTTCTTCAAAACCAGATACAACAACTTTGCCAGAAACTACAACAGAACGAATGACATCTACAACACCAAACACTTCAACTGAGCCAGATTCTTCTACTGTACCTGTAACTTCAACTCATCCAGATACATCTACAATACCTGACACTTCAACACAACCAGGCACAACAACTTTGCCAGAAACTTCAACAGAAAGAAAGACATCTACAACACCAGACACTTCAACTGAGCCAGATTCTTCTACTGTACCTGTAACTTCAACTCATCCAGATACATCTACAATATCTGACACTTCTTCAAAACCAGATACAACAACTTTGCCAGAAACTACAACAGAACGAATGACATCTACAACACCAAACACTTCAACTGAGCCAGATTCTTCTACTGTACCTATAACTTCAACTTATCCAGATACATCTACAATACCGGAAACTTCTACACAACCAGGTACAACAACTTTGCCAGAAACTACAACAAAACGAATGACATCTACAACACCAGACACTTCAACTGAGCCAGATACATCTACTGTACCTGTAACTTCAACTCATCCAGATACATCTACAATATCTGACACTTCTTCAAATCCAGGAACAACAACTTTGCCAGAAACTTCAACAGAAAGAATAACTTCTACAACACCAAACACTTCAACTGAGCCAGATTCTTCTACTGTACCTGTAACTTCAACTCATCCAGATACATCTACAATACCGGAGACTTCCACAAAACCAGGTACAACAACTTTGCCTGAAACTACAACAGAACGAATGACATCTACAACACCAGACACTTCAACTGAGCCAGATTCCTCTACTGTACCTGTAACTTCAACTCATCCAGATACATCTACAATAACTGACACTTCTTCAAAACTAGGTTCAACAACTTTGCCAGAAACTTCAACAGAAAGAATGACATCTACCACACCAGACACTTCAACTGAGTCAAATTCTTCTGCTGTACCTGTAACTTCAACTCATCCAGATACATCTACAATAACTGACACTTCTTCAAAACCAGGTTCAACAACTTTGTCAAAAACTTCAACAGAAAGAATGATATCTACAACACCAGACAATTCAACTGACCCAGATTCTTCTACTGTACCTGCAACTTCAACTTATCCAGATAAATCTACAATAACTGACACTTCTTCAAAACCAGGTTCAACAACTTTGCCAGAAACTACAACAGAAAGAATAACTTCTACAACACCAAACACTTCAACTGAGCCAGATTCTTCTACTGTACCTGTAACTTCAACTCATCCAGATACATCTACAAAACCGGACACTTCTACAAAACCAGGTACAACAACTTTGCCAGAAACTACAACGGAACGAATGACATCTACAACACCAGACACTTCAACTGAGCCAGATTCTTCTACTGTACCTGCAACTTCAACTCATCCAGATAAATCTACAATACCTGACACTTCTTCCAATCCAGGAACAACAACTTTGCCAGAAACTTCAACAGAAAGAATAACTTCTACAACACCAAACACTTCAACTGAGCCAGATTCTTCTACTGTACCTGTAACTTCAACTCATCCAGATACATCTACAATACCTGACACTTCAACACAACCAGGCACAACAACTTTGCCAGAAACTTCAACAGAAAGAAAGACATCTACAACACCAGACACTTCAACTGAGCCAGATTCCTCTACTGTACCTGTAACGTCAATTCATCCAGGTACATCTACAATACCTGACACTTCTTCAAATCCAGGAACAACAACTTTGCCAGAAACTTCAACAGAAAGAATAACTTCTACAACACCAAACACTTCAACTGAGCCAGATTCTTCTACTGTACCTGTAACTTCAACTCATCCAGATACATCTACAATACCTGACACTTCAACACAACCAGGCACAACAACTTTGCCAGAAACTTCAACAGAAAGAAAGACATCTACAACACCAGACACTTCAACTGAGCCAGATTCTTCTACTGTACCTATAACTTCAACTTATCCAGATACATCTACAATACCGGAAACTTCTACACAACCAGGTACAACAACTTTGCCAGAAACTACAACAAAACGAATGACATCTACAACACCAGACACTTCAACTGAGCCAGATACATCTACTGTACCTGTAACTTCAACTCATCCAGATACATCTACAATATCTGACACTTCTTCAAAACCAGATACAACAACTTTGCCAGAAACTACAACAGAACGAATGACATCTACAACACCAGACACTTCAACTGAGCCAGATTCTTCTATTGTACCTGTAACTTCAACTCATCCAGATACTTCTACAAATCCGGACACTTCTACAAAACTAGGTACAACAACTTTGCCAGAAACTTCCACAGAACGAATGACATCTACATCTACAACACCAGACACTTCAACTGAGACAGATTCTTCTACTGTACCTATAACTTCAACTTATCCAGATACATCTACAATACCGGAAACTTCTACACAACCAGGTACAACAATCTTGCCAGAAACTTCAACAGAAAGAACGATATCTACAACACCAGACACTTCAACTGAGCCAGATTCTTCTACTGTACCTGTAACTTTAACTCATCCAGATACATCTACAATACCGGAGACTTCTACACAACCAGGTACAACCACTTTGCCAGAAACTACAACAGAAAGAATGACATCTACAACACCAGACACTTCAACTGAGTCAGATTCTTCTATTGTACCTGTAACTGCAACTCATCCAGATACTTCTACAAATCCGGACACTTCTACAAAACTAGGTACAACAACTTCGTCAGAAACTACAACAGAACGAATGACATCTACAACACCAGTCACTTCAACTGAGCCAGATTCTTCTACTGTACCTGTAACTTCAACTCATCCAGATCAATCTACAATACTGGAGACTTCTACACAACCAGGTACAACAACTTTTCCAGAAACTTCAACAGAAAGAATGACATCTACAACACCAGACACTTCAACTGAGACAGATTCTTCTACTGTACCTATAACTTCAACTTATCCAGATACATCTACAATACCGGAAACTTCTACACAACCAGGTACAACAATCTTGCCAGAAACTTCAACAGAAAGAACGATATCTGCAACACCAGACACTTCAACTGAGCCAGATTCTTCTACTGTACCTGTAACTTTAACTCATCCAGATACATCTACAATACCGGAGACTTCTACACAACCAGGTACAACCACTTTGCCAGAAACTACAACAGAAAGAATGACATCTACAACACCAGACACTTCAACTGAGCCAGATTCTTCTATTGTACCTGTAACTTCAACTCATCCAGATACTTCTAACAATCCGGACACTTCTACAAAACCAGGTACAACAACTTCGTCAGAAACTACAACAGAACGAATGACATCTACAACACCAGACACTTCATCTGTGCCAGATTCTTCTACTGTACCTGCAACTTCAACTCAGCCAGATACATCTACAATACCGGAGATTTCTACACAACCAGGTGCAACAACTTTGCCAGAAACTTCAACAGAAAGAATGACATCTACAACACCAGACACTTCAACTGAGAAAGATTCTTCTACTGTACCTGTAACTTCAACTTATCCAGATACCTCTATAATACCGGACACTTCTACAAAACCAGGTACAACAACTTTGCCAGAAACTACAACAGAAAGAATGACATCTACAACATCAGACACTTCAACTGAGCCAGATTCTTCTACCGTACCTGTAACTTTAACTCATCCAGATACATCTACAATACCGGACACTTCCACTAAACCAGGTACAACAACTTTGCCAGAAACTTCAACAGAAAGAATGACATCTACCACACCAGACACTTCAACTGAGTCAGATTCTTCTGCTGTACCTGTAACTTCAACTCATCCAGATACATCTTCAATAACTGACACTTCTTTAAAACCAGGTTCAACAACTTTGTCAAAAACTACAACAGAACGAATGACATCTACAACACCAGACACTTCAACTGAGCCAGATTCTTCTACTGTACCTGTAACTTCAACTCATCCAGATACATCTACAATATCTGACACTTCTTCAAAACCAGATACAACAATTTTGCCAGAAACTACAACAGAACGAATGACATCTACAACACCAGACACTTCAGCTGAGCCAAATACATCTACTGTACCTGTAACTTCAACTCATCCAGCTACATCTACAATATCTGACACTTCTTCAAAACCAGGTACAACAACTTCGTCAGAAACTACAACAGAACGAATGACATCTACAACACCAGCCACTTCAACTGAGTTAGATTCTTCTGCTGTACCTGTAACTTCAACTCATCCAGATACATCTACAATAACTGACACTTCTTTAAAACCAGGTTCAACAACTTTGTCAAAAACTACAACAGAACGAATGACATCTACAACACCAGACACTTCAACTGAGCCAGATTCTTCTATTGTACCTGTAACTTCAACTCATCCAGATACATCTACAATACCGGAGACTTCTACACAACAAGGTACTACAACTTTGCCAGAAACTACAACAAAACTAATGACATCTACAACACCAGACACTTCAACTGAGCCAGATACATCTACTGTACCTGTAACTTCAACTCATCCAGATACATCTACAAAATCTGGCACCTCTTCAAAACCAGATACAACAACTTTGCCAGAAACTACAACAGAAAGAACGACATCTACAATACCAGACACTTCAACTGAGCCAGATTCTTCTACTGTACCTGTAACTTTAACTCATCCCAATACATCTACAATACCGGAGACTTCTACACAACCAGGTACAACCTCTTTGCCAGAAACTACAACAGAAATAATGACATCTACAACACCAGACACTTCAACTGAGCCAGATTCTTCTATTGTACCTGTAACTTCAACTCATCCAGATACTTCTACAATTCCGGACACTTCCGCAAAACCAGGTACAACAACTTCGTCAGAAACTACAACAGAACGAATGACATCTACAACACCAGACACTTTAACTGAGCCAGATTCTTCTACTGTACCTGTTACTTCAACTCATCCAGATACATCTACAATACCGGAGACTTCGACACAACCAGGTATAACAACTTTGCCAGAAACTACAACAGAAAGAATGACATCTACAACACCAGACACTTCAACTGAGCCAGATTCTTCTATTGTTCCTGTAACTTCAACTCATCCAGATACTTCTACAATTCCGGACACTTCTACAAAACCAGGTACAACAACTTCGTCAGAAACTACAACAGAACGAATGACATCTACAACACCAGACACTTCAACTGAGCCAGATTCTTCTACTGTACCTGTAACTTCAACTCATCCAGATACATCTACAATACCGGAGACTTCTACACAACCAGGTACAACAACTTTGCCAGAAACTACAACAGAAAGAATGACATCTACAACACCAGACACTTCAACTGAGCCAGATTCTTCTACTGTACCTGTAACTTCAACTCATCCAGATACATCTACAATACCGGACACTTCTACAAAACCAGGTACAACAACTTTGCCAGAAACTACAACAGAACGAATGACATGTACAACACCAGACACTTCAACTGAGCCAGATTCTTCTACTGTACCTGTAACTTCAACTCATTCAGATACATCTACAATACCGGAGACTTCTACACAACCAGGTACAACCTCTTTGCCAGAAACTACAACAGAAAGAATGACATCTACAACACCAGACACTTCAACTGAGCCAGATTCTTCTACAGTACCTGTAACTTCAACTCATCCAGATACATCTACAATACCGGAGACTTCTACACAACCAGGTACAACAACTTTGCCAGAAACTACAACAGAACGAATGACATGTACAACACCAGACACTTCAACTGAGCCAGATTCTTCTACTGTACCTGTTACTTCAACTCATCCAGATACATCTACAATACCGGACTTTTCTACAAAACCAGGTACAACAACTTCGTCAGAAACTACAACAGAACGAATGACATCTACAACACCAGACACTTCAACTGAGCCAGATTCTTCTACTGTACCTGTAACTTCAACTCATCCAGATACATCTACAATACCGGAGACTTCTACACAACCAGGTACAACAACTTTGCCAGAAACTACAACAGAAATAATGACATCTACAACACCAGACACTTCAGCTGAGCCAGATTCTTCTATTGTACCTGTAACTTCAACTCATCCAGATACTTCTACAATTCCGGACACTTCCACAAAACCAGGTACAACAACTTCGTCAGAAACTACAACAGAACGAATGACATCTACAACACCAGACACTTCAACTGAGCCAGATTCTTCTACTGTACCTGTTACTTCAACTCATCCAGATAAATCTACAATACCGGAGACTTCTACACAACCAGGTATAACAACTTTGCCAGAAACTACAACAGAAAGAATGACATCTACAACACCAGACACTTCAACTGAGCCAGATTCTTCTATTGTACCTGTAACTTTAACTCATCTAGATACTTCTACAATTCCGGACACTTCCACAAAACCAGGTACAACAACTTCGTCAGAAACTACAACAGAACGAATGACATCTACAACACCAGACACTTCAACTGAGCCAGATTCTTCTATTGTACCTGTAACTTCAACTCATCCAGATACTTCTACAATTCCGGACACTTCCACAAAACCAGGTACAACAACTTCGTCAGAAACTACAACAGAACGAATGACATCTACAACACCAGACACTTCAACTGAGTCAGATTCTTCTACTGTACCTGTTACTTCAACTCATCCAGATACATCTACAATACCGGAGACTTCTACACAACCAGGTACAACAACTTTGACAGAAACTACAACAGAAAGAATGACATCTACAACACCAGACACTTCAACTGAGCCAGATTCTTCTATTGTACCTGTAACTTCAACTCATCCAGATACATCTACAATACCGGAGACTTCTACACAACCAGGTACAACACCTTTGCCAGAAACTACAACAGAACGAATGACATCTACAATACCAGACACTTCAACTGAGCCAGATTCTTCTACTGTACCTGTAACTTCAACTCATCCAGATACATCTACAATACCGGACACTTCTACAAAACCAGGTACAACAACTTCGTCAGAAACTACAACAGAACGAATGACATCTACAATACCAGACACTTCAACTGAGCCAGATTCTTCTACTGTACCTGTTACTTCAACTCATCCAGATACATCTACAATACCGGAGACTTCTACACAACCAGGTACAACAACTTCGTCAGAAACAACAACAGAACGAATGACATCTACAATACCAGACACTTCAACTGAGCCTGATTCTTCTACTGTACCTGTTACTTCAACTCATCCAGATACATCTACAATACCGGAGACTTCTACACAACCAGGTACAACAACTTTGCCAGAAACTACAACAGAAAGAATGACATCTACAACACCAGACACTTCAACTGAGCCAGATTCTTCTACTGTACCTGTAACTTCAACTCATCCAGATACATCTACAATACCGGACACTTCTACAAAACCAGGTACAACAACTTCGTCAGAAACTACAACAGAACGAATGACATCTACAACACCAGACACTTCAACTGAGCCAGATTCTTCTACTGTACCTGTTACTTCAACTCATCCAGATACATCTACAATACCGGAGACTTCTACACAACCAGGTACAACAACTTTGCCAGAAACTACAACAGAAAGAATGACATCTACAACACCAGACACTTCAACTGAGCCAGATTCTTCTACTGTACCTGTAACTTCAACTCATCCAGATACATCTACAATACCGGACACTTCTACAAAACCAGGTACAACAACTTCGTCAGAAGCTACAACAGAACGAATGACATCTACAACACCAGACACTTCAACTGAGCCAGATTCTTCTACTGTACCTGTTACTTCAACTCATCCAGATACATCTACAATACCGGAGACTTCTACACAACCAGGTACAACAACTTTGCCAGAAACTACAACAGAAAGAATGACATCTACAACACCAGACACTTCAACTGAGCCAGATTCTTCTATTGTACCTGTAACTTCAACTCATCCAGATACATCTACAATTCCGGACACTTCCACAAAACCAGATACAACAACTTCGTCAGAAACTACAACAGAACGAATGACATCTACAACACCAGACACTTCAACTGAGCCAGATTCTTCTACTGTACCTGTAACTTCAACTCATCCAGATACATCTACAATACCGGACACTTCTACAAAACCAGGTACAACAACTTCGTCAGAAACTACAACAGAACGAATGACATCTACAACACCAGACACTTCAACTGAGCCAGATTCTTCTACTGTACCTGTTACTTCAACTCATCCAGATACATCTACAATACCGGACACTTCCACAAAACCAGATACAACAACTTCGTCAGAAACTACAACAGAAAGAATGACATCTACAACACCAGACACTTCAACTGAGCCACATTCTTCTACTGTACCTGTAACTTCAACTCAGCCAGATACATCTACAATACCGGACACTTCTACAAAACCAGGTACAACAACTTCGTCAGAAACTACAACAGAACGAATGACATCTACAACACCAGACACTTCAACTGAGCCAAATTCTTCTACTGTACCTGTAACTTCAACTCATCCAGATACATCTACAATTCCGGACACTTCCACAAAACCAGATACAACAACTTCGTCAGAAACTACAACAGAAAGAATGACATCTACAACACCAGACACTTCAACTGAGCCACATTCTTCTACTGTACATGTAACTTCAACTCATCCAGATACATCTACAATACCGGACACTTCTACAAAACCAGGTACAACAACTTCGTCAGAAACTACAACAGAACGAATGACATCTACAACACCAGACACTTCAACTGAGCCAGATTCTTCTACTGTACCTGTTACTTCAACTCATCCAGATACATCTACAATAACGGACACTTCTACAAAACTAGGTACAACAACTTCGTCAGAAACTACAACAGAACGAATGACATCTACAACACCAGACACTTCAACTGAGCCAGATTCTTCTATTGTACCTGTAACTTCAACTCATCCAGATACATCTACAATTCCGGACACTTCCACAAAACCAGGTACAACAACTTTGTCAGAAACTACAACAGAACGAATGACATCTACAACACCAGACACTTCAACTGAGCCAGATTCTTCTACTGTACCTGTAACTTCAACTCATCCAGATACATCTACAATACCGGACACTTCTACAAAACCAGGTACAACAACTTCGTCAGAAACTACAACAGAACGAATGACATCTACAACACCAGACACTTCAACTGAGCCAGATTCTTCTACTGTACCTTTTACTTCAACTCATCCAGATACATCTAAAATTCCGGACACTTCCACAAAACCAGATACAACAACTTCGTCAGAAACTACAACAGAACGAATGACATCTACAACACCAGACACTTCAACTGAGCCAGATTCTTCTACTGTACCTGTAACTTCAACTCATCCAGATACATCTACAACACCGGACACTTCTACAAAACCAGGTACAACAACTTCGTCAGAAACTACAACAGAACGAATGACATCTACAACACCAGACACTTCAACTGAGCCAGATTCTTCTATTGTACCTGTAACTTCAACTCATCCAGATACATCTACAATTCCGGATACTTCCACAAAACCAGATACAACAACTTCGTCAGAAACTACAACAGAAAGAATGACATCTACAACACCAGACACTTCAACTGAGCCACATTCTTCTACTGTACCTGTAACTTCAACTCATCCAGATACATCTACAATACCGGACACTTCTACAAAACCAGGTACAACAACTTCGTCAGAAACTAACACAGAACGAATGACATCTACAACACCAGACACTTCAACTGAGCCAGATTCTTCTACTGTACCTGTTACTTCAACTCATCCAGATACATCTACAATAACGGACACTTCTACAAAACCAGGTACAACAACTTCGTCAGAAACTACAACAGAACGAATGACATCTACAACACCAGACACTTCAACTGAGCCAGATTCTTCTATTGTACCTGTAACTTCAACTCATCCAGATACATCTACAATTCCGGACACTTCCACAAAACCAGGTACAACAACTTCGTCAGAAACTACAACAGAACGAATGACATCTACAACACCAGACACTTCAACTGAGCCAGATTCTTCTACTGTACCTGTAACTTCAACTCATCCAGATACATCTACAATACCGGACACTTCTACAAAACCAGGTACAACAACTTCGTCAGAAACTACAACAGAACGAATGACATCTACAACACCAGACACTTCAACTGAGCCAGATTCTTCTACTGTACCTGTTACTTCAACTCATCCAGATACATCTACAATACCGGACACTTCCACAAAACCAGGTACAACAACTTCGTCAGAAACTACAACAGAACGAATGACATCTACAACACCAGACACTTCAACTGAGCCAGATTCTTCTACTGTACCTGTTACTTCAACTTATCCAGATACATCTACAATACCGGACACTTCTACAAAACCAGGTACAACAACTTCGTCAGAAACTACAACAGAACGAATGACATCTACAACACCAGACACTTCAACTGAGCCAGATTCTTCTACTGTACCTGTAACTTCAACTCATCCAGATACATCTACAATACCGGACACATCTACAAAACCAGGTACAACAACTTCGTCAGAAACTACAACAGAACGAATGACATCTACAACACCAGACACTTCAACTGAGCCAGATTCTTCTACTGTACCTGTTACTTCAACTCATCCAGATACATCTACAATACCGGAGACTTCTACACAACCAGGTGCAACAACTTTGCCAGAAACTACAACAGAAAGAATGACATCTACAACACCAGACACTTCAACTGAGCCAGATTCTTCTACTGTACCTGTAACTTCAACTCATCCAGATACATCTACAATACTGGACACTTCTACAAAACCAGGTACAACAACTTCTTTAGAAACTACAACAGAACGAATGACATCTACAACACCAGACACTTCAACTGAGCCAGATTCTTCTACTGTACCTGTAACTTCAACTCATCCAGATACATCTACAATACCGGACACTTCTACAAAACCAGGTACAACAACTTCGTCAGAAACTACAACAGAACGAATGACATCTACAACACCAGACACTTCAACTGAGCCAGATTCTTCTACTGTACCTGTTACTTCAACTCATCCAGATACATCTACAATACCGGACACTTCTACAAAACCAGGTACAACAACTTCGTCAGAAACTACAACAGAACGAATGACATCTACAACACCACAAACTTCAACTGAGCCAGATTCTTCTACTGTACCTGTAACTTCAACTCATCCAGATACATCTACAATACCGGACACTTCTACAAAACCAGGTACAACAACTTCTTCAGAAACTACAACAGAACGAATGACATCTACAACACCAGACACTTCAACTGAGCCAGATTCTTCTACTGTACCTGTTACTTCAACTCATCCAGATACATCTACAATACCGGAGACTTCTACACAACCAGGTACAACAACTTTGCCAGAAACTACAACAGAAAGAATGACATCTACAACACCAGACACTTCAACTGAGCCAGATTCTTCTACTGTACCTGTAACTAAGACTCATCCAGATACATCTTCAATACCGGACACTTCTACAAAACCAGGTACAACAACTTCTTCAGAAACTACAACAGAACGAATGACATCTACAACACCAGACACTTCAACTGAGCCAGATTCTTCTACTGTACCTGTTACTTCAACTCATCCAGATACATCTACAATACCGGAGACTTCTACACAACCAGGTACAACAACTTTGCCAGAAACTACAACAGAAAGAATGACATCTACAACACCAGACACTTCAACTGAGCCAGATTCTTCTACTGTACCTGTAACTAAGACTCATCCAGATACAGCTACAATAACGGACACTTCTACAAAACCAGGTACAACAACTTCGTCAGAAACTACAACAGAACGAATGACACCTACAACACCAGACACTTCAACTGAGCCAGATTCTTCTGCTGTACCTGTTACTTCAACTCATCCAGATACATCTACAATACCGGAGACTTCTACACAACCAGGTGCAACAACTTTGCCAGAAACTACAACAGAAAGAATGACATCTACAACACCAGACACTTCAACTGAGCCAGATTCTTCTATTGTACCTGTAACTTCAACTCATCCAGATACATCTACAATTCCGGACACTTCCACAAAACCAGGTACAACAACTTCGTCAGAAACTACAACAGAACGAATGACATCTACAACACCAGACACTTCAACTGAGCCAGATTCTTCTACTGTACCTGTAACTTCAACTCATCCAGATACATCTACAATACCGGACACTTCTACAAAACCAGGTACAACAACTTCGTCAGAAACTACAACAGAACGAATGACATCTACAACACCAGACACTTCAACTGAGCCAGATTCTTCTACTGTACCTGTAACTTCAACTCATCCAGATACATCTACAATACCGGACACTTCTACAAAACCAGGTACAACAACTTCGTCAGAAACTACAACAGAACGAATGACACCTACAACACCAGACACTTCAACTGAGCCAGATTCTTCTGCTGTACCTGTTACTTCAACTCATCCAGATACATCTACAATACCGGAGACTTCTACACAACCAGGTGCAACAACTTTGCCAGAAACTACAACAGAAAGAATGACATCTACAACACCAGACACTTCAACTGAGCCAGATTCTTCTATTGTACCTGTAACTTCAACTCATCCAGACACATCTACAATACCGGACACTTCTACAAAACCAGGTACAACAACTTCGTCAGAAACTACAACAGAACGAATGACATCTACAACACCAGACACTTCAACTGAGCCAGATTCTTCTACTGTACCTGTTACTTCAACTCATCCAGATACATCTACAATACCGGACACTTCTACAAAACCAGGTACAACAACTTCGTCAGAAACTACAACAGAACGAATGACATCTACAACACCAGACACTTCAACTGAGCCAGATTCTTCTACTGTACCTGTTACTTCAACTCATCCAGATACATCTACAATACCGGACACTTCTACAAAACCAGGTACAACAACTTCGTCAGAAACTACAACAGAACGAATGACATCTACAACACCAGACACTTCAACTGAGCCAGATTCTTCTACTGTACCTGTAACTTCAACTCATCCAGATACATCTACAATACCGGACACTTCCACAAAACCAGGTACAACAACTTCGTCAGAAACTACAACAGAACGAATGACATCTACAACACCAGACACTTCAACTGAGCCAGATTCTTCTACTGTACCTGTAACTTCAACTCATCCAGATACATCTACAATACCGGACACTTCTACAAAACCAGGTACAACAACTTCGTCAGAAACTACAACAGAACGAATGACATCTACAACACCAGACACTTCAACTGAGCCAGATTCTTCTACTGTACCTGTAACTTCAACTCATCCAGATACATCTACAATACCGGACACTTCTACAAAACCAGGTACAACAACTTCGTCAGAAACTACAACAGAACGAATGACATCTACAACACCAGACACTTCAACTGAGCCAGATTCTTCTACTGTACCTGTTACTTCAACTCATCCAGATACATCTACAATACCGGAGACTTCTACACAACCAGGTACAACAACTTTGCCAGAAACTACAACAGAAAAAATGACATCTACAACACCAGACACTTCAACTGAGCCAGATTCTTCTACTGTACCTGTAACTTCAACTCATCCAGATACATCTACAATTCCGGACACTTCCACAAAACCAGGTACAACAACTTCGTCAGAAACTACAACAGAACGAATGACATCTACAATACCAGACACTTCAACTGAGCCAGATTCTTCTGCTGTACCTGTTACTTCAACTCATCCAGATACATCTACAATTCCGGACACTTCCACAAAACCAGGTACAACAACTTCGTCAGAAACTACAACAGAACGAATGACATCTACAATACCAGACACTTCAACTGAGCCAGATTCTTCTACTGTACCTGTAACTTCAACTCATCCAGATACATCTACAATACCGGACACTTCTACAAAACCAGGTACAACAACTTCGTCAGAAACTACAACAGAACGAATGACATCTACAACACCAGACACTTCAACTGAGCCAGATTCTTCTACTGTACCTGTAACTTCAACTCATCCAGATACATCTACAATACCGGACACTTCTACAAAACCAGGTACAACAACTTCGTCAGAAACTACAACAGAACGAATGACATCTACAACACCAGACACTTCAACTGAGCCAGATTCTTCTACTGTACCTGTTACTTCAACACATCCAGATACATCTACAATACCGGAGACTTCTACACAACCAGGTACAACAACTTTGCCAGAAACTACAACAGAAAAAATGACATCTACAACACCAGACACTTCAACTGAGCCAGATTCTTCTACTGTACCTGTAACTTCAACTCATCCAGATACATCTACAATTCCGGACACTTCCACAAAACCAGGTACAACAACTTCGTCAGAAACTACAACAGAACGAGTGACATCTACAATACCAGACACTTCAACTGAGCCAGATTCTTCTGCTGTACCTGTTACTTCAACTCATCCAGATACATCTACAATACCGGACACTTCTACAAAACCAGGTACAACAACTTCGTCAGAAACTACAACAGAACGAATGACATCTACAACACCAGACACTTCAACTGAGCCAGATTCTTCTACTGTACCTGTAACTTCAACTCATCCAGATACATCTACAATTCCGGACACTTCCACAAAACCAGGTACAACAACTTCGTCAGAAACTACAACAGAACGAATGACATCTACAATACCAGACACTTCAACTGAGCCAGATTCTTCTGCTGTACCTGTTACTTCAACTCATCCAGATACATCTACAATACCGGAGACTTCTACACAACCAGGTGCAACAACTTTGCCAGAAACTACAACAGAACGAATGACATCTACAACACCAGACACTTCAACTGAGCCAGATTCTTCTACTGTACCTGTTACTTCAACTCATCCAGATACATCTACAATACCGGAGACTTCTACACAACCAGGTACAACAACTTTGCCAGAAACTACAACAGAAAGAATGACATCTACAACACCAGACACTTCAACTGAGCCAGATTCTTCTACTGTACCTGTAACTAAGACTCATCCAGATACAGCTACAATAACGGACACTTCTACAAAACCAGGTACAACAACTTCGTCAGAAACTACAACAGAACGAATGACACCTACAACACCAGACACTTCAACTGAGCCAGATTCTTCTGCTGTACCTGTTACTTCAACTCATCCAGATACATCTACAATACCGGAGACTTCTACACAACCAGGTGCAACAACTTTGCCAGAAACTACAACAGAAAGAATGACATCTACAACACCAGACACTTCAACTGAGCCAGATTCTTCTATTGTACCTGTAACTTCAACTCATCCAGACACATCTACAATACCGGACACTTCTACAAAACCAGGTACAACAACTTCGTCAGAAACTACAACAGAACGAATGACATCTACAACACCAGACACTTCAACTGAGCCAGATTCTTCTACTGTACCTGTTACTTCAACTCATCCAGATACATCTACAATACCGGACACTTCTACAAAACCAGGTACAACAACTTCGTCAGAAACTACAACAGAACGAATGACATCTACAACACCAGACACTTCAACTGAGCCAGATTCTTCTACTGTACCTGTTACTTCAACTCATCCAGATACATCTACAATACCGGACACTTCTACAAAACCAGGTACAACAACTTCGTCAGAAACTACAAAAGAACGAATGACATCTACAACACCAGACACTTCAACTGAGCCAGATTCTTCTACTGTACCTGTAACTTCAACTCATCCAGATACATCTACAATACCGGACACTTCCACAAAACCAGGTACAACAACTTCGTCAGAAACTACAACAGAACGAATGACATCTACAACACCAGACACTTCAACTGAGCCAGATTCTTCTACTGTACCTGTAACTTCAACTCATCCAGATACATCTACAATACCGGACACTTCTACAAAACCAGGTACAACAACTTCGTCAGAAACTACAACAGAACGAATGACATCTACAACACCAGACACTTCAACTGAGCCAGATTCTTCTACTGTACCTGTAACTTCAACTCATCCAGATACATCTACAATACCGGACACTTCTACAAAACCAGGTACAACAACTTCGTCAGAAACTACAACAGAACGAATGACATCTACAACACCAGACACTTCAACTGAGCCAGATTCTTCTACTGTACCTGTTACTTCAACTCATCCAGATACATCTACAATACCGGAGACTTCTACACAACCAGGTACAACAACTTTGCCAGAAACTACAACAGAAAAAATGACATCTACAACACCAGACACTTCAACTGAGCCAGATTCTTCTACTGTACCTGTAACTTCAACTCATCCAGATACATCTACAATTCCGGACACTTCCACAAAACCAGGTACAACAACTTCGTCAGAAACTACAACAGAACGAATGACATCTACAATACCAGACACTTCAACTGAGCCAGATTCTTCTACTGTACCTGTAACTTCAACTCATCCAGACACATCTACAATACCGGACACTTCTACAAAACCAGGTACAACAACTTCGTCAGAAACTACAACAGAACGAATGACATCTACAACACCAGACACTTCAACTGAGCCAGATTCTTCTACTGTACCTGTTACTTCAACTCATCCAGATACATCTACAATACCGGAGACTTCTACACAACCAGGTACAACAACTTTGCCAGAAACTACAACAGAAAGAATGACATCTACAACACCAGACACTTCAACTGAGCCAGATTCTTCTACTGTACCTGTAACTAAGACTCATCCAGATACATCTACAATACCGGACACTTCTACAAAACCAGGTACAACAACTTCTTCAGAAACTACAACAGAACGAATGACATCTACAACACCAGACACTTCAACTGAGCCAGATTCTTCTACTGTACCTGTTACTTCAACTCATCCAGATACATCTACAATACCGGAGACTTCTACACAACCAGGTACAACAACTTTGCCAGAAACTACAACAGAAAGAATGACATCTACAACACCAGACACTTCAACTGAGCCAGATTCTTCTACTGTACCTGTAACTAAGACTCATCCAGATACAGCTACAATAACGGACACTTCTACAAAACCAGGTACAACAACTTCGTCAGAAACTACAACAGAACGAATGACACCTACAACACCAGACACTTCAACTGAGCCAGATTCTTCTGCTGTACCTGTTACTTCAACTCATCCAGATACATCTACAATACCGGAGACTTCTACACAACCAGGTGCAACAACTTTGCCAGAAACTACAACAGAAAGAATGACATCTACAACACCAGACACTTCAACTGAGCCAGATTCTTCTATTGTACCTGTAACTTCAACTCATCCAGATACATCTACAATTCCGGACACTTCCACAAAACCAGGTACAACAACTTCGTCAGAAACTACAACAGAACGAATGACATCTACAACACCAGACACTTCAACTGAGCCAGATTCTTCTACTGTACCTGTAACTTCAACTCATCCAGATACATCTACAATACCGGACACTTCTACAAAACCAGGTACAACAACTTCGTCAGAAACTACAACAGAACGAATGACATCTACAACACCAGACACTTCAACTGAGCCAGATTCTTCTACTGTACCTGTAACTTCAACTCATCCAGATACATCTACAATACCGGACACTTCTACAAAACCAGGTACAACAACTTCGTCAGAAACTACAACAGAACGAATGACATCTACAACACCAGACACTTCAACTGAGCCAGATTCTTCTACTGTACCTGTTACTTCAACTCATCCAGATACATCTACAATACCGGAGACTTCTACACAACCAGGTACAACAACTTTGCCAGAAACTACAACAGAAAAAATGACATCTACAACACCAGAGACTTCAACTGAGCCAGATTCTTCTACTGTACCTGTAACTTCAACTCATCCAGATACATCTACAATTCCGGACACTTCCACAAAACCAGGTAC
Organism: Phyto melanocephala; assembly: GCA_941918925.1. NCBI lineage: Eukaryota > Metazoa > Arthropoda > Insecta > Diptera > Rhinophoridae > Phyto > Phyto melanocephala. The sequence goes on from OW799234.1 coordinate 110,159,891, forward strand.
AACAACTTCGTCAGAAACTACAACAGAACGAATGACATCTACAATACCAGACACTTCAACTGAGCCAGATTCTTCTACTGTACCTGTAACTTCAACTCATCCAGACACATCTACAATACCGGACACTTCTACAAAACCAGGTACAACAACTTCGTCAGAAACTACAACAGAACGAATGACATCTACAACACCAGACACTTCAACTGAGCCAGATTCTTCTACTGTACCTGTTACTTCAACTCATCCAGATACATCTACAATACCGGAGACTTCTACACAACCAGGTACAACAACTTTGCCAGAAACTACAACAGAAAGAATGACATCTACAACACCAGACACTTCAACTGAGCCAGATTCTTCTACTGTACCTGTAACGTCAACTCATCCAGATACATCTACAATACCGGACACTTCTACAAAACCAGGTACAACAACTTCGTCAGAAACTAAAACAAAACGAATGACATCTACAACACCAGACACTTCAACTGAGCCAGATTCTTCTACTGTACCTGTAACTTCAACTCATCCAGATACATCTACAATACCGGAGACTTCTACACAACCAGGTACAACAACTTTGCCAGAAACTACAACAGAAAGAATGACATCTACAACACCAGACATTTCAACTGAGCCAGATTCTTCTATTGTACCTGTAACTTCAACTCATCCAGATACTTCTACAATTCCGGACACTTCCACAAAACCAGGTACAACAACTTCGTTAGAAACTACAACAGAACGAATGACATCTACAACACCAGACACTTCAACTGAGCCAGATTCTTCTACTGTACCTGTAACTTCAACTCATCCAGATACATCTACAATACCGGACACTTCTACAAAACCAGGTACAACAACCTCGTCAGAAACTACAACAGAACGAATGACATCTACAACACCAGACACTTCAACTGAGCCAGATTCTTCTACTGTACCTGTAACTTCAACTCATCCAGATACATCTACAATACCGGACACTTCTACAAAACCAGGTACAACAACTTCGTCAGAAACTACAACAGAACGAATGACATCTACAACACCAGACACTTCAACTGAGCCAGATTCTTCTACTGTACCTGTAACTTCAACTCATCCAGATACATCTACAATACCGGACACTTCTACACAACCAGGCACAACAACTTTGCCAGAAACTACAACAGAAAGAATGACATCTACAAAACCAGACACTTCAACTGAGCCAGATTCTTCTATTGTACCTGTAACTTCAACTCATCCAGATACATCTACAATACCGGACACTTCTACACAACCAGGCACAACAACTTTGCCAGAAACTACAACAGAAAGAATGACATCTACAACACCAGACACTTCAACTGAGCCAGATTCTTCTACTGTACCTGTAACTTCAACTCATCCAGATACATCTACAATTCCGGACACTTCCACAAAACCAGGTATAACAACTTCATCAGAAACTACAACAGAACGAATGACATCTACAACACCAGACACTTCAACTGAGCCAGATTCTTCTACTGTACCTGTAACTTCAACTCATCCAGATACATCTACAATACCGGACACTTCTACAAAACCAGGTACAACAACTTCGTCAGAAACTACAACAGAAGGAATGACATCTACAACACCAGACACTTCAACTGAGCCAGATTCTTCTACTGTACCTGTTACTTCAACTCATCCAGATACATCTACAATACCGGAGACTTCTACACAACCAGGTAAAACAACTTTGCCAGAAACTACAACAGAAAAAATGACATCTAAAACACCAGACACTTCAACTGAGCCAGATTCTTCTACTGTACCTGTAACTTCAACTCATCCAGATACATCTACAATTCCGGACACTTCTACAAAACCAGGTACAACAACTTCGTCAGAAACTACAACAGAACGAATGACATCTACAACACCAGACACTTCAACTGAGCCAGATTCTTCTACTGTACCTGTTACTTCAACTCATCCAGATACATCTACAATACCGGAGACTTCTACACAACCAGGTAAAACAACTTTGCCAGAAACTACAACAGAAAAAATGACATCTAAAACACCAGACACTTCAACTGAGCCAGATTCTTCTACTGTACCTGTAACTTCAACTCATCCAGATACATCTACAATTCCGGACACTTCCACAAAACCAGGTACAACAACTTCGTCAGAAACTACAACAAAACGAATGACATCTACAACACCAGACACTTCAACTGAGCCAGATTCTTCTACTGTACCTGTAACTTCAACTCATCCAGATACATCTACAATACCGGACACTTCTACAAAACCAGGTACAACAACCTCGTCAGAAACTACAACAGAACGAATGACATCTACAACACCAGACACTTCAACTGAGCCAGATTCTTCTACTGTACCTGTAACTTCAACTCATCCAGATACATCTACAATACCGGAGACTTCTACACAACCAGGTACAACAACTTTGCCAGAAACTACAACAGAAAGAATGACATCTACAACACAAGAAACTTCAACTGGGCCAGATTCTTCTACTGTACCTGTAACTTCAACTCATCCAGATACATCTACAATACCGGACACTTCTACAAAACCAGGTACAACAACTTCGTCAGAAACTACAACAGAACGAATGACATCTACAACACCAGACACTTCAACTGAGCCAGATTCTTCTACTGTACCTGTAACTTCAACTCATCCAGATACATCTACAATACCGGACACTTCTACAAAACCAGGTACAACAACTTCGTCAGAAACTACAACAGAACGAATGACATCTACAACACCAGACACTTCAACTGAGCCAGATTCTTCTACTGTACCTGTTACTTCAACTCATCCAGATACATCTACAATACCGGAGACTTCTACACAACCAGGTAAAACAACTTTGCCAGAAACTACAACAGAAAAAATGACATCTAAAACACCAGACACTTCAACTGAGCCAGATTCTTCTACTGTACCTGTAACTTCAACTCATCCAGATACATCTACAATTCCGGACACTTCCACAAAACCAGGTACAACAACTTCGTCAGAAACTACAACAAAACGAATGACATCTACAACACCAGACACTTCAACTGAGCCAGATTCTTCTACTGTACCTGTAACTTCAACTCATCCAGATACATCTACAATACCGGACACTTCTACAAAACCAGGTACAACAACCTCGTCAGAAACTACAACAGAACGAATGACATCTACAACACCAGACACTTCAACTGAGCCAGATTCTTCTACTGTACCTGTAACTTCAACTCATCCAGATACATCTACAATACCGGAGACTTCTACACAACCAGGTACAACAACTTTGCCAGAAACTACAACAGAAAGAATGACATCTACAACACAAGAAACTTCAACTGGGCCAGATTCTTCTACTGTACCTGTAACTTCAACTCATCCAGATACATCTACAATACCGGACACTTCTACAAAACCAGGTACAACAACTTCGTCAGAAACTACAACAGAACGAATGACATCTACAACACCAGACACTTCAACTGAGCCAGATTCTTCTACTGTACCTGTAACTTCAACTCATCCAGATACATCTACAATACCGGACACTTCTACAAAACCAGGTACAACAACTTCGTCAGAAACTACAACAGAACGAATGACATCTACAACACCAGACACTTCAACTGAGCCAGATTCTTCTACTGTACCTGTTACTTCAACTCATCCAGATACATCTACAATACCGGAGACTTCTACACAACCAGGTAAAACAACTTTGCCAGAAACTACAACAGAAAAAATGACATCTAAAACACCAGACACTTCAACTGAGCCAGATTCTTCTACTGTACCTGTAACTTCAACTCATCCAGATACATCTACAATTCCGGACACTTCCACAAAACCAGGTACAACAACTTCGTCAGAAACTACAACAAAACGAATGACATCTACAACACCAGACACTTCAACTGAGCCAGATTCTTCTACTGTACCTGTAACTTCAACTCATCCAGATACATCTACAATACCGGACACTTCTACAAAACCAGGTACAACAACCTCGTCAGAAACTACAACAGAACGAATGACATCTACAACACCAGACACTTCAACTGAGCCAGATTCTTCTACTGTACCTGTAACTTCAACTCATCCAGATACATCTACAATACCGGAGACTTCTACACAACCAGGTACAACAACTTTGCCAGAAACTACAACAGAAAGAATGACATCTACAACACAAGAAACTTCAACTGGGCCAGATTCTTCTACTGTACCTGTAACTTCAACTCATCCAGATACATCTACAATACCGGACACTTCTACAAAACCAGGTACAACAACTTCGTCAGAAACTACAACAGAACGAATGACATCTACAACACCAGACACTTCAACTGAGCCAGATTCTTCTACTGTACCTGTAACTTCAACTCATCCAGATACATCTACAATACCGGACACTTCTACAAAACCAGGTACAACAACTTCGTCAGAAACTACAACAGAACGAATGACATCTACAACACCAGACACTTCAACTGAGCCAGATTCTTCTACTGTACCTGTTACTTCAACTCATCCAGATACATCTACAATACCGGAGACTTCTACACAACCAGGTAAAACAACTTTGCCAGAAACTACAACAGAAAAAATGACATCTAAAACACCAGACACTTCAACTGAGCCAGATTCTTCTACTGTACCTGTAACTTCAACTCATCCAGATACATCTACAATTCCGGACACTTCCACAAAACCAGGTACAACAACTTCGTCAGAAACTACAACAAAACGAATGACATCTACAACACCAGACACTTCAACTGAGCCAGATTCTTCTACTGTACCTGTAACTTCAACTCATCCAGATACATCTACAATACCGGACACTTCTACAAAACCAGGTACAACAACCTCGTCAGAAACTACAACAGAACGAATGACATCTACAACACCAGACACTTCAACTGAGCCAGATTCTTCTACTGTACCTGTAACTTCAACTCATCCAGATACATCTACAATACCGGAGACTTCTACACAACCAGGTACAACAACTTTGCCAGAAACTACAACAGAAAGAATGACATCTACAACACAAGAAACTTCAACTGGGCCAGATTCTTCTACTGTACCTGTAACTTCAACTCATCCAGATACATCTACAATACCGGACACTTCTACAAAACCAGGTACAACAACTTCGTCAGAAACTACAACAGAACGAATGACATCTACAACACGAGACACTTCAACTGAGCCAGATTCTTCTACTGTACCTGTAACTTCAACTCATCCAGATACATCTACAATACCCGAGACTTCCACAAAACCAGGTACAACAACTTCGTCAGAAACTACAACAGAACGAATGACATCTACAACACCAGACACTTCAACTGAGCCAGATTCTTCTACAGTACCTGTAACTTCAACTCATCCAGATACATCTACAATACCGGAGACTTCTACACAACCAGGTACAAAAACTTTGCCAGAAACTACAACAGAAAGAATGACATCTACAACACAAGACACTTCAACTGAGCCAGATTCTTCTACTGTACCTGTAACTTCAACTCATCCAGATACATCTACAATACCGGAGACTTCTACACAACCAGGTACAACAACTTTGCCAGAAACTACAACAGAAAGAATGACATCTACAACACCAGACATTTCAACTGAGCCAGATTCTTCTATTGTACCTGTAACTTCAACTCATCCAGATACTTCTACAATTCCGGACACTTACACAAAACCAGGTACAACAACTTCGTCAGAAACTACAACAGAACGAATGACATCTACAACACCAGACACTTCAACTGAGCCAGATTCTCATACTGTACCTGTAAATTCAACTCATCCAGATACATCTACAATACCGGAGACTTCTACACAACCAGGCACAACAACTTTGCCAGAAACTACAACAGAAAGAATGATATCTACAACACCAGACACTTCAACTGAGCCAGATTCTTCTATTGTACCTGTAACTTCAACTCATCCAGATACTTCTACAATTCCGGACACTTCCACAAAACCAGGTACAACAACTTCGTCAGAAAGTACAACAGAACGAATGACATCTACAACACCAGACACTTCAACTGAGCCAGATTCTTCTACTGTACCTGTTACTTCAACTCATCCAGATACATCTACAATACCGGAGACTTCTACACAACCAGGTACAACAACTTCGTCAGAAACTACAACAGAACGAATGACATCTACAACACCAGACACTTCAACTGAGCCAGATTCTTCTACTGTACCTGTTACTTCAACTCATCCAGATACATCTACAATACCGGAGATTTCTACACAACCAGGTACAACAACTTTGCCAGAAACTACAACAGAAAAAATGACATCTACAACACCAGACACTTCAACTGAGCCAGATTCTTCTACTGTACCTGTAACTTCAACTCATCCAGATACATCTACAATTCCGGAGACTTCTACACAACCAGGTACAACAACTTTGCCAGAAACTACAACAGAAAAAATGACATCTACAACACCAGACACTTCAACTGAGCCAGATTCTTCTACTGTACCTGTAACTTCAACTCATCCAGATACATCTACAATTCCGGACACTTCCACAAAACCAGGTAGAACAACTTCGTCAGAAACTACAACAGAACGAATGACATCTACAACACCAGACACTTCAACTGAGCCAGATTCTTCTACTGTACCTGTAACTTCAACTCATCCAGATACATCTACAATACCGGAGACTTCTACACAACCAGGTACAACAACTTTGCCAGAAACTACAACAGAACGAATGACATCTACAACACCAGACACTTCAACTGAGCCAGATTCTTCTACTGTACCTGTAACTTCAACTCATCCAGATACATCTACAATACCGGAGACTTCTACACAACCAGGTACAACAACTTTGCCAGAAACTACAACAGAACGAATGACATCTACAACACCAGACACTTCAACTGAGCCAGATTCTTCTACTGTACCTGTTACTTCAACTCATCCAGATACATCTACAATTCCGGAGACTTCTACACAACCAGGTACAACAACTTTGCCAGAAACTGCAACAGAACGAATGACATCTACAACACCAGACACTTCAACTGAGCCAGATTCTTCTACTGTACCTGTAACTTCAACTCATCCAGATACATCTACAATTCCGGAGACTTCTACACAACCAGGTACAACAACTTTGCCAGAAACTACAACAGAAAAAATGACATCTACAACACCAGACACTTCAACTGAGCCAGATTCTTCTACTGTACCTGTAACTTCAACTCATCCAGATACATCTACAATTCCGGACACTTCCACAAAACCAGGTAGAACAACTTCTTCAGAAACTACAACAGAACGAATGACATCTACAACACCAGACACTTCAACTGAGCCAGATTCTTCTACTGTACCTGTAACTTCAACTCATCCAGATACATCTACAATACCGGAGACTTCTACACAACCAGGTACAACAACTTTGCCAGAAACTACAACAGAACGAATGACATCTACAACACCAGACACTTCAACTGAGCCAGATTCTTCTACTGTACCTGTTACTTCAACTCATCCAGATACATCTACAATACCGGAGACTTCTACACAACCAGGTACAACAACTTTGCCAGAAACTACAACAGAAAAAATGACATCTACAACACCAGACACTTCAACTGAGCCAGATTCTTCTACTGTACCTGTAACTTCAACTCATCCAGATACATCTACAATTCCGGACACTTCCACAAAACCAGGTAGAACAACTTCGTCAGAAACTACAACAGAACGAATGACATCTACAACACCAGACACTTCAACTGAGCCAGATTCTTCTACTGTACCTGTAACTTCAACTCATCCAGATACATCTACAATACCGGACACTTCTACAAAACCAGGTACAACAACTTCGTCAGAAACTACAACAGAACGAATGACATCTAAAACACCAGACACTTCAACTGAGCCAGATTCTTCTACTGTACCTGTTACTTCAACTCATCCAGATACATCTACAATACCGGAGATTTCTACACAACCAGGTACAACAACTTTGCCAGAAACTACAACAGAAAAAATGACATCTACAACACCAGACACTTCAACTGAGCCAGATTCTTCTATTGTACCTGTAACTTCAACTCATCCAGATACTTCTACAATTCCGGACACTTCCACAAAACCAGGTACAACAACTTCGTCAGAAACTACAACAGAACGAATGACATCTACAACAACAGACACTTCAACTGAGCCAGATTCTTCTACTGTACCTGTTACTTCAACTCATCCAGATACATCTACAATACCGGAGACTTCTACACAACCAGGTACAACAACTTTGCCAGAAACTACAACAGAAAGAATGACATCTACAACACCAGACACTTCAACTGAGCCAGATTCTTCTACTGTACCTGTAACTTCAACTCATCCAGATACATCTACAATTCCGGACACTTCCACAAAACCAGGTACAACAACTTCGTCAGAAACTACAACAGAACGAATGACATCGACAACACCAGACACTTCAACTGAGCCAGATTCTTCTACTGTACCTGTAACTTCAACTCATCCAGATACATCTACAATACCGGACACTTCTACAAAACCAGGTACAACAACTTCGTCAGAAACTACAACAGAACGAATGACATCTACAACACCAGACACTTCAACTGAGCCAGATTCTTCTACTGTACCTGTAACTTCAACTCATCCAGATACATCTACAATTCCGGACACTTCCACAAAACCAGGTACAACAACTTCGTCAGAAACTACAACAGAACGAATGACATCTACAACACCAGACACTTCAACTGAGCCAGATTCTTCTACTGTACCTGTAACTTCAACTCATCCAGATACATCTACAATACCGGACACTTCTACAAAACCAGGTACAACAACTTCGTCAGAAACTACAACAGAACGAATGACATCTACAACACCAGACACTTCAACTGAGCCAGATTCTTCTACTGTACCTGTAACTTCAACTCATCCAGATACATCTACAATACCGGACACTTCTACAAAACCAGGTACAACAACTTCGTCAGAAACTACAACAGAACGAATGACATCTACAACACCAGACACTTCAACTGAGCCAGATTCTTCTACTGTACCTGTTACTTCAACTCATCCAGATACATCTACAATACCGGAGACTTCTACACAACCAGGTACAACAACTTTGCCAGAAACTACAACAGAAAGAATGACATCTACAACACCAGACACTTCAACTGAGCCAGATTCTTCTACTGTACCTGTAACTTCAACTCATCCAGATACATCTACAATTCCGGACACTTCCACAAAACCAGGTACAACAACTTCGTCAGAAACTACAACAGAACGAATGACATCTACAACACCAGACACTTCAACTGAGCCAGATTCTTCTACTGTACCTGTAACTTCAACTCATCCAGATACATCTACAATTCCGGACACTTCTACAAAACCAGGTACAACAACTTCGTCAGAAACTACAACAGAACGAATGACATCTACAACACCAGACACTTCAACTGAGCCAGATTCTTCTACTGTACCTGTTACTTCAACTCATCCAGATACATCTACAATACCGGAGACTTCTACACAACCAGGTACAACAACTTTGCCAGAAACTACAACAGAAAAAATGACATCTACAACACCAGACACTTCAACTGAGCCAGATTCTTCTACTGTACCTGTAACTTCAACTCATCCAGATACATCTACAATTCCGGACACTTCCACAAAACCAGGTACAACAACTTCGTCAGAAACTACAACAGAACGAATGACATCTACAACACCAGACACTTCAACTGAGCCAGATTCTTCTACTGTACCTGTAACTTCAACTCATCCAGATACATCTACAATTCCGGTCACTTCTACAAAACCAGGTACAACAACTTCGTCAGAAACTACAACAGAACGAATGACATCTACAACACCAGACACTTCAACTGAGCCAGATTCTTCTACTGTACCTGTTACTTCAACTCATCCAGATACATCTACAATACCGGAGACTTCTACACAACCAGGTACAACAACTTTGCCAGAAATTACATCAGAAAGAATGACGTCTACAACACCAGACACTTCAACTGAGCCAGATTCTTCTACTGTACCTGTAACTTCAACTCATCCAGATACATCTACAATACCGGACACTTCTACAAAACCAGGTACAACAACTTCGTCAGAAACTACAACAGAACGAATGACATCTACAACACCAGACACTTCAACTGAGCCATATTCTTCTACTGTACCTGTAACTTCAACTCATCCAGATACATCTACAATACCGGAGACTTCTACACAACCAGGTACAACAACTTTGCCAGAAACTACAACAGAAAGAATGACATCTACAACACCAGACATTTCAACTGAGCCAGATTCTTCTATTGTACCTGTAACTTCAACTCATCCAGATACTTCTACAATTCCGGACACTTCCACAAAACTAGGTACAACAACTTCGTCAGAAACTACAACAGAACGAATGACATCTACAACACCAGACACTTCAACTGAGCCAGATTCTTCTACTGTACCTGTAACTTCAAATCATCCAGATACATCTACAATACCGGAGACTTCTACACAACCAGGCACAACAACTTTGCCAGAAACTACAACAGAAAGAATGACATCTATAACACCAGACACTTCAACTGAGCCAGATTCTTCTATTGTACCTGTAACTTCAACTCATCCAGACTCTTCTACAATTCCGGACACTTCCACAAAACCAGGTACAACAACTTCGTCAGAAACTACAACAGAACGAATGACATCTACAACACCAGACACTTCAACTGAGCCAGATTCTTCTACTGTACCTGTTACTTCAACTCATCCAGATACATCTACAATACCGGAGACTTCTACACAACCAGGCACAACAACTTTGCCAGAAACTACAACAGAAAGAATGACATCTACAACACCAGACACTTCAACTGAGCCAGATTCTTCTATTGTACCTGTAACTTCAACTCATCCAGATACTTCTACAATTCCGGACACTTCCACAAAACCAGGTACAACAACTTCGTCAGAAACTACAACAGAACGAATCACATCTACAACACCAGACACTTCAACTGAGCCAGATTCTTCTACTGTACCTGTTACTTCAACTCATCCAGATACATCTACAATACCGGACACTTCTACAAAACCAGGTACAACAACTTCGTCGGAAACTACAACAGAACGAATGACATTTACAACACCAGACACTTCAACTGAGCCAGATTCTTCTACTGTACCTGTAACTTCAACTCATCCAGATACATCTACATTACCGGAGACTTCTACACAACCAGGTACAACAACTTCGTCAGAAACTACAACAGAACGAATGACATCTACAACACCAGACACTTCAACTGAGCCAGAGTCTTCTACTGTACCTGTTACTTCAACTCATCCAGATACATCTACAATACCGGACACTTCTACAAAACCAGGTACAACAACTTCGTCAGAAACTACAACAGAACGAATGACATCTACAACACCAGACACTTCAACTGAGCCAGATTCTTCTACTGTACCTGTTACTTCAACTCATCCAGATACATCTACAATACCGGACACTTCTACAAAACCAGGTACAACAACGTCGTCAGAAACTACAACAGAAAGAATGACATCTACAACACCAGACACTTCAACTGAGCCAGATTCTTCTATTGTACCTGTAACTTCAACTCATCCAGACTCTTCTACAATTCCGGACACTTCCACAAAACCAGGTACAACAACTTCGTCAGAAACTACAACAGAACGAATGACATCTACAACACCAGACACTTCAACTGAGCCAGATTCTTCTACTGTACCTGTTACTTCAACTCATCCAGATACATCTACAATACCGGAGACTTCTACACAACCAGGCACAACAACTTTGCCAGAAACTACAACAGAAAGAATGACATCTACAACACCAGACACTTCAACTGAGCCAGATTTTTCTATTGTACCTGTAACTTCAACTCATCCAGATACTTCTACAATTCCGGACACTTCCACAAAACCAGGTACAACAACTTCGTCAGAAACTACAACAGAACGAATCACATCTACAACACCAGACACTTCAACTGAGCCAGATTCTTCTACTGTACCTGTTACTTCAACTCATCCAGATACATCTACAATACCGGACACTTCTACAAAACCAGGTACAACAACTTCGTCGGAAACTACAACAGAACGAATGACATCTACAACACCAGACACTTCAACTGAGCCAGATTCTTCTACTGTACCTGTAACTTCAACTCATCCAGATACATCTACATTACCGGAGACTTCTACACAACCAGGTACAACAACTTTGCCAGAAACTACAACAGAACGAATGACATCTACAACACCAGACACTTCAACTGAGCCAGATTCTTCTACTGTACCTGTTACTTCAACTCATCCAGATACATCTACATTACCGGACACTTCTACAAAACCAGGTACAACAACTTCGTCGGAAACTACAACAGAACGAATGACATCTACAACACCAGACACTTCAACTGAGCCAGATTCTTCTACTGTACCTGTAACTTCAACTCATCCAGATACATCTACATTACCGGAGACTTCTACACAACCAGGTACAACAACTTTGCCAGAAACTACAACAGAAAGAATGACATCTACAACACCAGACACTTCAACTGAGGTAGATTCTTCTATTGTACCGGTAACTTCAACTCATCCAAATACATCTACAATACCGGACACTTCTACAAAACCAGGTACAACAACTTCGTCAGAAACTACAACAGAACGAATGACATCTACAACACCAGACACTTCATCTGAGCCAGATTCTTCTACTGTACCTGTAACTTCAACTCATCCAGATACATCTACAATACCGTACACTTCTACAAAACCAGGTACAACAACTTCGTCAGAAACTACAACAGAACGAATGACATCTACAACACCAGACACTTCAACTGAGCCAGATTCTTCTACTGTACCTGTTACTTCAACTCATCCAGATACATCTACAATACAGGAGACTTCTACACAACCAGGTGCAACAACTTTGCCAGAAACTACAACAGAAAGAATGACATCTACAACACCAGACACTTCAACTGAGCCAGATTCTTCTACTGTACCTGTAACTTCAACTCATCCAGATACATCTACAATACCGGAGACTTCTACAAAACCAGGTACAACAACTTCGTCAGAAACTACAACAGAACGAATGACATCTACAACACCAGACACTTCATCTGAGCCAGATTCTTCTACTGTACCTGTAACTTCAACTCATCCAGATACATCTACAATACCGGACACTTCTACAAAACCAGGTACAACAACTTCGTCAGAAACTACAACAGAACGAATGACATCTACAACACCAGACACTTCAACTGAGCCAGATTCTTCTACTGTACCTGTTACTTCAACTCATCCAGATACATCTACATTACCGGAGACTTCTACACAACCAGGTACAACAACTTTGCCAGAAACTACAACAGAACGAATGACATCTACAACACCAGACACTTCAACTGAGCCAGATTCTTCTACTGTACCTGTTACTTCAACTCATCCAGATACATCTACAATACCGGAGACTTCTACAAAACCAGGTACAACAACTTCGTCAGAAACTACAACAGAACGAATGACATCTACAACACCAGACACTTCATCTGAGCCAGATTCTTCTACTGTACCTGTAACTTCAACTCATCCAGATGCATCTACAATACCGGAGACTTCTACACAACCAGGTGCAACAACTTTGCCAGAAACTACAACAGAAAGAATGACATCTACAACACCAGACACTTCAACTGAGCCAGATTCTTCTACTGTACCTGTAACTCCAACTCATCCAGATACATCTACAATACCGGACACTTCTACAAAACCAGGTACAACAACTTCGTCAGAAACTACAACAGAACGAATGACATCTACAACACCAGACACTTCAACTGAGCCAGATTCTTCTACTGTACCTGTAACTTCAACTCATCCAGATACATCTACATTACCGGAGACTTCTACACAACCAGGTACAACAACTTTGCCAGAAACTACAACAGAACGAATGACATCTACAACACCAGACACTTCAACTGAGCCAGATTCTTCTACTGTACCTGTTACTTCAACTCATCCAGATACATCTACAATTCCGGACACTTCCACAAAACCAGGTACAACAACTTCGTCAGAAACTACAACAGAACGAATGACATCTACAACACCAGACACTTCAACTGAGCCAGATTCTTCTACTGTACCTGTTACTTCAACTCATCCAGATACATCTACAATACCGGAGACTTCTACAAAACCAGGTACAACAACTTCGTCAGAAACTACAACAGAACGAATGACATCTACAACACCAGACACTTCATCTGAGCCAGATTCTTCTACTGTACCTGTAACTTCAACTCATCCAGATACATCTACAATACAGGAGACTTCTACACAACCAGGTGCAACAACTTTGCCAGAAACTACAACAGAAAGAATGACATCTACAACACCAGACACTTCAACTGAGCCAGATTCTTCTACTGTACCTGTAACTTCAACTCATCCAGATACATCTACAATACCGGAGACTTCTACAAAACCAGGTACAACAACTTCGTCAGAAACTACAACAGAACGAATGACATCTACAACACCAGACACTTCATCTGAGCCAGATTCTTCTACTGTACCTGTAACTTCAACTCATCCAGATACATCTACAATACCGGACACTTCTACAAAACCAGGTACAACAACTTCGTCAGAAACTACAACAGAACGAATGACATCTACAACACCAGACACTTCAACTGAGCCAGATTCTTCTACTGTACCTGTTACTTCAACTCATCCAGATACATCTACAATACCGGAGACTTTTACACAACCAGGTACAACAACTTTGCCAGAAACTACAACAGAAAGAATGACATCTACAACACCAGACACTTCAACTGAGCCAGATTCTTCTACTGTACCTGTAACTTCAACTCATCCAGATACATCTACATTACCGGAAACTTCTACACAACCAGGTACAACAACTTTGCCAGAAACTACAACAGAAAGAATGACATCTACAACACCAGACACTTCAACTGAGCCAGATTCTTCTATTGTACCGGTAACTTCAACTCATCCAGATACATCTGCAATACCGGACACTTCTACAAAACCAGGTACAACAACTTCGTCAGAAACTACAACAGAACGAATGACATCTACAACACCAGACACTTCAACTGAGCCAGATTCTTCTACTGTACCTGTTACTTCAACTCATCCAGATACATCTACAATACCGGACACTTCTACAAAACCAGGTACAACAACTTCGTCAGAAACTACAACAGAACGAATGACATCTACAACACCAGACACTTCAACTGAGCCAGATTCTTCTACTGTACCTGTAACTTCAACTCATCCAGATACATCTACATTACCGGAGACTTCTACACAACCAGGTACAACAACTTTGCCAGAAACTACAACAGAAAGAATGACATCTACAACACCAGACACTTCAACTGAGCCAGATTCTTCTATTGTACCGGTAACTTCAACTCATCCAAATACATTTACAATACCGGACACTTCTACAAAACCAGGTACAACAACTTCGTCAGAAACTACAACAGAACGAATGACATCTACAACACCAGACACTTCAACTGAGCCAGATTCTTCTACTGTACCTGTTACTTCAACTCATCCAGATACATCTACAATACCGGACACTTCTACAAAACCAGGTACAACAACTTCGTCGGAAACTACAACAGAACGAATGACATCTACAACACCAGACACTTCAACTGAGCCAGATTCTTCTACTGTACCTGTAACTTCAACTCATCCAGATACATCTACATTACCGGAGACTTCTACACAACCAGGTACAACAACTTTGCCAGAAACTACAACAGAAAGAATGACATCTACAACACCAGACACTTCAACTGAGCTAGATTCTTCTATTGTACCGGTAACTTCAACTCATCCAAATACATCTACAATACCGGACACTTCTACA
The DNA here is from genome assembly GCA_941918925.1 of Phyto melanocephala. NCBI lineage: Eukaryota > Metazoa > Arthropoda > Insecta > Diptera > Rhinophoridae > Phyto > Phyto melanocephala. Next base: position 110,176,008 of record OW799234.1, read on the forward strand.
AAACCAGGTACAACAACTTCGTCAGAAACTACAACAGAACGAATGACATCTACAACACCAGACACTTCAACTGAGCCAGATTCTTCTACTGTACCTGTAACTTCAACTCATCCAGATACATCTACATTACCGGAGACTTCTACACAACCAGGTACAACAACTTTGCCAGAAACTACAACAGAAAGAATGACTTCAACTGAGCCAGATTCTTCTACTGTACCTGTTACTTCAACTCATCCAGATACATCTACAATACCGGAGACTTCTACACAACCAGGTACAACAACTTTGCCAGAAATTACATCAGAAAGAATGACGTCTACAACACCAGACACTTCAACTGAGCCAGATTCTTCTACTGTACCTGTAACTTCAACTCATCCAGATACATCTACAATACCGGACACTTCTACAAAACCAGGTACAACAACTTCGTCAGAAACTACAACAGAACGAATGACATCTACAACACCAGACACTTCAACTGAGCCATATTCTTCTACTGTACCTGTAACTTCAACTCATCCAGATACATCTACAATACCGGAGACTTCTACACAACCAGGTACAACAACTTTGCCAGAAACTACAACAGAAAGAATGACATCTACAACACCAGACATTTCAACTGAGCCAGATTCTTCTATTGTACCTGTAACTTCAACTCATCCAGATACTTCTACAATTCCGGACACTTCCACAAAACTAGGTACAACAACTTCGTCAGAAACTACAACAGAACGAATGACATCTACAACACCAGACACTTCAACTGAGCCAGATTCTTCTACTGTACCTGTAACTTCAAATCATCCAGATACATCTACAATACCGGAGACTTCTACACAACCAGGCACAACAACTTTGCCAGAAACTACAACAGAAATAATGACATCTATAACACCAGACACTTCAACTGAGCCAGATTCTTCTATTGTACCTGTAACTTCAACTCATCCAGACTCTTCTACAATTCCGGACACTTCCACAAAACCAGGTACAACAACTTCGTCAGAAACTACAACAGAACGAATGACATCTACAACACCAGACACTTCAACTGAGCCAGATTCTTCTACTGTACCTGTTACTTCAACTCATCCAGATACATCTACAATACCGGAGACTTCTACACAACCAGGCACAACAACTTTGCCAGAAACTACAACAGAAAGAATGACATCTACAACACCAGACACTTCAACTGAGCCAGATTCTTCTATTGTACCTGTAACTTCAACTCATCCAGATACTTCTACAATTCCGGACACTTCCACAAAACCAGGTACAACAACTTCGTCAGAAACTACAACAGAACGAATCACATCTACAACACCAGACACTTCAACTGAGCCAGATTCTTCTACTGTACCTGTTACTTCAACTCATCCAGATACATCTACAATACCGGACACTTCTACAAAACCAGGTACAACAACTTCGTCGGAAACTACAACAGAACGAATGACATTTACAACACCAGACACTTCAACTGAGCCAGATTCTTCTACTGTACCTGTAACTTCAACTCATCCAGATACATCTACATTACCGGAGACTTCTACACAACCAGGTACAACAACTTCGTCAGAAACTACAACAGAACGAATGACATCTACAACACCAGACACTTCAACTGAGCCAGAGTCTTCTACTGTACCTGTTACTTCAACTCATCCAGATACATCTACAATACCGGACACTTCTACAAAACCAGGTACAACAACTTCGTCAGAAACTACAACAGAACGAATGACATCTACAACACCAGACACTTCAACTGAGCCAGATTCTTCTACTGTACCTGTTACTTCAACTCATCCAGATACATCTACAATACCGGACACTTCTACAAAACCAGGTACAACAACGTCGTCAGAAACTACAACAGAAAGAATGACATCTACAACACCAGACACTTCAACTGAGCCAGATTCTTCTATTGTACCTGTAACTTCAACTCATCCAGACTCTTCTACAATTCCGGACACTTCCACAAAACCAGGTACAACAACTTCGTCAGAAACTACAACAGAACGAATGACATCTACAACACCAGACACTTCAACTGAGCCAGATTCTTCTACTGTACCTGTTACTTCAACTCATCCAGATACATCTACAATACCGGAGACTTCTACACAACCAGGCACAACAACTTTGCCAGAAACTACAACAGAAAGAATGACATCTACAACACCAGACACTTCAACTGAGCCAGATTTTTCTATTGTACCTGTAACTTCAACTCATCCAGATACTTCTACAATTCCGGACACTTCCACAAAACCAGGTACAACAACTTCGTCAGAAACTACAACAGAACGAATCACATCTACAACACCAGACACTTCAACTGAGCCAGATTCTTCTACTGTACCTGTTACTTCAACTCATCCAGATACATCTACAATACCGGACACTTCTACAAAACCAGGTACAACAACTTCGTCGGAAACTACAACAGAACGAATGACATCTACAACACCAGACACTTCAACTGAGCCAGATTCTTCTACTGTACCTGTAACTTCAACTCATCCAGATACATCTACATTACCGGAGACTTCTACACAACCAGGTACAACAACTTTGCCAGAAACTACAACAGAACGAATGACATCTACAACACCAGACACTTCAACTGAGCCAGATTCTTCTACTGTACCTGTTACTTCAACTCATCCAGATACATCTACATTACCGGACACTTCTACAAAACCAGGTACAACAACTTCGTCGGAAACTACAACAGAACGAATGACATCTACAACACCAGACACTTCAACTGAGCCAGATTCTTCTACTGTACCTGTAACTTCAACTCATCCAGATACATCTACATTACCGGAGACTTCTACACAACCAGGTACAACAACTTTGCCAGAAACTACAACAGAAAGAATGACATCTACAACACCAGACACTTCAACTGAGGTAGATTCTTCTATTGTACCGGTAACTTCAACTCATCCAAATACATCTACAATACCGGACACTTCTACAAAACCAGGTACAACAACTTCGTCAGAAACTACAACAGAACGAATGACATCTACAACACCAGACACTTCATCTGAGCCAGATTCTTCTACTGTACCTGTAACTTCAACTCATCCAGATACATCTACAATACAGGAGACTTCTACACAACCAGGTGCAACAACTTTGCCAGAAACTACAACAGAAAGAATGACATCTACAACACCAGACACTTCAACTGAGCCAGATTCTTCTACTGTACCTGTAACTTCAACTCATCCAGATACATCTACATTACCGGAGACTTCTACAAAACCAGGTACAACAACTTCGTCAGAAACTACAACAGAACGAATGACATCTACAACACCAGACACTTCATCTGAGCCAGATTCTTCTACTGTACCTGTAACTTCAACTCATCCAGATACATCTACAATACCGGACACTTCTACAAAACCAGGTACAACAACTTCGTCAGAAACTACAACAGAACGAATGACATCTACAACACCAGACACTTCAACTGAGCCAGATTCTTCTACTGTACCTGTTACTTCAACTCATCCAGATACATCTACATTACCGGAGACTTCTACACAACCAGGTACAACAACTTTGCCAGAAACTACAACAGAACGAATGACATCTACAACACCAGACACTTCAACTGAGCCAGATTCTTCTACTGTACCTGTTACTTCAACTCATCCAGATACATCTACAATACCGGAGACTTCTACAAAACCAGGTACAACAACTTCGTCAGAAACTACAACAGAACGAATGACATCTACAACACCAGACACTTCATCTGAGCCAGATTCTTCTACTGTACCTGTAACTTCAACTCATCCAGATGCATCTACAATACCGGAGACTTCTACACAACCAGGTGCAACAACTTTGCCAGAAACTACAACAGAAAGAATGACATCTACAACACCAGACACTTCAACTGAGCCAGATTCTTCTACTGTACCTGTAACTCCAACTCATCCAGATACATCTACAATACCGGACACTTCTACAAAACCAGGTACAACAACTTCGTCAGAAACTACAACAGAACGAATGACATCTACAACACCAGACACTTCAACTGAGCCAGATTCTTCTACTGTACCTGTAACTTCAACTCATCCAGATACATCTACATTACCGGAGACTTCTACACAACCAGGTACAACAACTTTGCCAGAAACTACAACAGAACGAATGACATCTACAACACCAGACACTTCAACTGAGCCAGATTCTTCTACTGTACCTGTTACTTCAACTCATCCAGATACATCTACAATTCCGGACACTTCCACAAAACCAGGTACAACAACTTCGTCAGAAACTACAACAGAACGAATGACATCTACAACACCAGACACTTCAACTGAGCCAGATTCTTCTACTGTACCTGTTACTTCAACTCATCCAGATACATCTACAATACCGGAGACTTCTACAAAACCAGGTACAACAACTTCGTCAGAAACTACAACAGAACGAATGACATCTACAACACCAGACACTTCATCTGAGCCAGATTCTTCTACTGTACCTGTAACTTCAACTCATCCAGATACATCTACAATACAGGAGACTTCTACACAACCAGGTGCAACAACTTTGCCAGAAACTACAACAGAAAGAATGACATCTACAACACCAGACACTTCAACTGAGCCAGATTCTTCTACTGTACCTGTAACTTCAACTCATCCAGATACATCTACAATACCGGAGACTTCTACAAAACCAGGTACAACAACTTCGTCAGAAACTACAACAGAACGAATGACATCTACAACACCAGACACTTCATCTGAGCCAGATTCTTCTACTGTACCTGTAACTTCAACTCATCCAGATACATCTACAATACCGGACACTTCTACAAAACCAGGTACAACAACTTCGTCAGAAACTACAACAGAACGAATGACATCTACAACACCAGACACTTCAACTGAGCCAGATTCTTCTACTGTACCTGTTACTTCAACTCATCCAGATACATCTACAATACCGGAGACTTTTACACAACCAGGTACAACAACTTTGCCAGAAACTACAACAGAAAGAATGACATCTACAACACCAGACACTTCAACTGAGCCAGATTCTTCTACTGTACCTGTAACTTCAACTCATCCAGATACATCTACATTACCGGAGACTTCTACACAACCAGGTACAACAACTTTGCCAGAAACTACAACAGAAAGAATGACATCTACAACACCAGACACTTCAACTGAGCCAGATTCTTCTATTGTACCGGTAACTTCAACTCATCCAGATACATCTGCAATACCGGACACTTCTACAAAACCAGGTACAACAACTTCGTCAGAAACTACAACAGAACGAATGACATCTACAACACCAGACACTTCAACTGAGCCAGATTCTTCTACTGTACCTGTTACTTCAACTCATCCAGATACATCTACAATACCGGACACTTCTACAAAACCAGGTACAACAACTTCGTCAGAAACTACAACAGAACGAATGACATCTACAACACCAGACACTTCAACTGAGCCAGATTCTTCTACTGTACCTGTAACTTCAACTCATCCAGATACATCTACATTACCGGAGACTTCTACACAACCAGGTACAACAACTTTGCCAGAAACTACAACAGAAAGAATGACATCTACAACACCAGACACTTCAACTGAGCCAGATTCTTCTATTGTACCTGTAACTTCAACTCATCCAGATACATCTACAATACCGGACACTTCTACAAAACCAGGTACAACAACTTCGTCAGAAACTACAACAGAACGAATGACATCTACAACACCAGACACTTCAACTGAGCCAGATTCTTCTACTGTACCTGTTACTTCAACTCATCCAGATACATCTACATTACCGGAGACTTCTACAAAACCAGGTACAACAACTTCGTCGGAAACTACAACAGAACGAATGACATCTACAACACCAGACACTTCAACTGAGCCAGATTCTTCTACTGTACCTGTAACTTCAACTCATCCAGATACATCTACATTACCGGAGACTTCTACACAACCAGGTACAACAACTTTGCCAGAAACTACAACAGAACGAATGACATCTACAACACCAGACACTTCAACTGAGCCAGATTCTTCTACTGTACCTGTTACTTCAACTCATCCAGATACATCTACAATACCGGAGACTTCTACAAAACCAGGTACAACAACTTCGTCAGAAACTACAACAGAACGAATGACATCTACAACACCAGACACTTCATCTGAGCCAGATTCTTCTACTGTACCTGTAACTTCAACTCATCCAGATACATCTACAATACCGGAGACTTCTACACAACCAGGTGCAACAACTTTGCCAGAAACTACAACAGAAAGAATGACATCTACAACACCAGACACTTCAACTGAGCCAGATTCTTCTACTGTACCTGTAACTTCAACTCATCCAGATACATCTACAATACCGGACACTTCTACAAAACCAGGTACAACAACTTCGTCAGAAACTACAACAGAACGAATGACATCTACAACACCAGACACTTCAACTGAGCCAGATTCTTCTACTGTACCTGTTACTTCAACTCATCCAGATACATCTACAATACCGGAGACTTTTACACAACCAGGTACAACAACTTTGCCAGAAACTACAACAGAAAGAATGACATCTACAACACCAGACACTTCAACTGAGCCAGATTCTTCTACTGTACCTGTAACTTCAACTCATCCAGATACATCTACAATACCGGACACTTCTACAAAACCAGGTACAACAACTTCGTCAGAAACTACAACAGAAAGAATGACATCTACAACACCAGACACTTCAACTGAGCCAGATTCTTCTATTGTACCTGTAACTTCAACTCATCCAGATACATCTACAATACCGGACACTTCTACAAAACCAGGTACAACAACTTCGTCAGAAACTACAATAGAACGAATGACATCTACAACACCAGACACTTCAACTGAGGCAGATTCTTCTACTGTACCTGTTACTTCAACTCATCCAGATACATCTACAATACCGGACACTTCTACAAAACCAGGTACAACAACTTCGTCAGAAACTACAACAGAACGAATGACATCTACAACACAAGACACTTCAACTGAGCCAGATTCTTCTACTGTACCTGTAACTTCAACTCATCCAGATACATCTACATTACCGGAGACTTCTACACAACCAGGTACAACAACTTTGCCAGAAACTACAACAGAAAGAATGACATCTACAACACCAGACACTTCAACTGAGCCAGATTCTTCTATTGTACCGGTAACTTCAACTCATCCAGATACTTCTACAATTCCGGACACTTCCACAAAACCAGGTACAACAACTTCGTCAGAAACTACAACAGAACGAATGACATCTACAACACCAGACACTTCAACTGAGCCAGATTCTTCTACTGTACCTGTTACTTCAACTCATCCAGATACATCTACAATACCGGAGACTTCTACACAACCAGGTACAACAACTTTGCCAGAAACTACAACAGAAAGAATGACATCTACAACACCAGACACTTCAACTGAGCCAGATTCTTCTATTGTACCTGTAACTTCAACTCATCCAGATACTTCTACGATTCTGGACACTTCCACAAAACCAGGTACAACAACTTCGTCAGAAACTACAACAGAACGAATGACATCTACAACACCAGACACTTCAACTGAGCCACATTCTTCTACTGTACCTGTAACTTCAACTCATCCAGATACATCTACAATACCGGACACTTCTACAAAACCAGGTACAACAACTTCGTCAGAAACTACAACAGAACGAATGACATCTACAACACCAGACACTTCAACTGAGCCAGATTCTTCTACTGTACCTGTAACTTCAACTCATCCAGATACATCTACAATACCGGAGACTTCTACACAACCAGGTACAACAACTTTGCCAGAAACTACAACAGAAAGAATGACATCTACAACACCAGACACTTCAACTGAGCCAGATTCTTCTATTGTACCTGTAACTTCAACTCATCCAGATACATCTACTTCAGCAGAAACTTCTACACAGCGAGAGGTAACGACTTTTCCTGAAACTTTAACAGAACTAGGGACGTCTACTCTGCCAGAAGTTTCTACAGAGCCAGAGATAACCATTTCGAAAACTTCAACTCAGCCAAAGTCTTCAACTGTACCGGCAGCTTTAACTAGGGCAAATACACCTGCTCTGCCAGTTACTTCTACTGAGCCAGAGGCAACTATCTTGCCTAAAACTTCATTTGAACCAAGGAAATTTACTACACCAGAAACTTCCAAAAGGCCAGAAATAACTACGCAGAAAAGAACTTCTCCTCATACTCAGAAACCTTTTACATCAACAACTAAACAACCGGTAGTTTGTAAAGTGCCTCCACCTGATTGTTATAAAAATGGAAATGGTTTTTGTCGTACCTTCAATACTCCGTGTGATGCCTATAATACAAATAGTTGTACCATATCCAATGATATAATGTGTAGGTTTATTTTATAAAAATAACGGTCGAATGTTAAATGTGCTTATATTTATTTATTTATGTAAATGTAAATATATTTTTTTTTCTATTTTAATATAATTTGAAAAGCCTGGAATCCTACGGTCAGTGAAGATTGCAATCTGCGTAAACACCGCCAAGTCAAGGTGTGCTATACTGATTGTAAAATGTATGCAAATGCCGATTGCAGGAGTAATGCGGTAGCCCGTCCAGTCTGCGGTTCTAGCGCCGAAAAAAACATGTGTAGACTATTTTTTAGTTTGTGTGCTTTAAAAAAAGCCTCTTGTATGTATCCAACAGTAAGAGGTACATATATTTACTTACATTTTTTATATTCAGAATTTTAAAAGACTATTAAATTAAAAACATTTTTAGATTGGCGTGTTGCAGACATGACTAAATGCCGTGGTCTAGGGATAAATGCTCCGGCCGTACCTTGTAAAGTGACTAGATAAGCACTTTTTTGTATTATTTGTCAACTTGAAATTTTGTACGACACCACTTATTACTGTCTTTTAAGCGCTCAAATTTTAATTCAATATATTTTATATATGTATAATAAAATGATTTCTTCTTTTTTGCAGGCAAATCAAATAATTTTGGTCTAAAATTGTGTGTTTAGTACTTATGTATATATTGTTGGTCCATATATAGAAATTTGTTTAATAAACTGTTTATTATTGCGCATAATTTTGCTAAAATGTATAATAAAAGGAAATAACTTTTTAAAGTACAAAAAATATTAAAGATTTTAATTTTTAACAAAATTATTTTCAACTTTACTGTAACAAAAATTATATAAGTTTCGCTCTACAATATGATATAAAAATGTTGTCATAGAAAGCACTCGTGCGATAAAAGCTATTTTATTTTAATTACGTTATTTTCTTATTCTAAGGAACACAGTTGCTTGACTATGCTACCATATTTTAAAAAATTTCATACAATTTGCATCTACAAGCAAATTAAAACAAAACAATAGGTTTGCAGCGCATTTTTTCAAATATATCTGCTTTTGTGTTAATAGTCACGTCAATTTCCTGTTACGCAGTTGACGCTATCATTATACTCACTCACATTAAATAAAGAAAGAACTACATTTACCTGCATATGTTAGTCCTTTTAAAATTTGTGTAGTATTTTAGAAGTTATAAGCGATTAAAGCAGCTACTAGTGCATGAGCAAATCATATGATTTTTTTTTGTTATGATCCACTTCGTAGATTCCTTTTTTGCAATTAACTAATGCTACTTTCATTAGCAGCTGAATCATGCCTTCTCTTTAAGCGTTGTTGAAAAAAGTAACAGTAATAAAAGGCGAAAATGAAAAAAATATTTACTATTGAAATACATTTTTTTATGTATTTTTTTTTAATTTTTTTTATATTTTTTTTTTATACCCGCCACCAAAAAAATGGTGGGGGTATATTCATTTTGTCATTCCGTTTGTAACACATCGAAATATCCATTTTAGACCCCATAAAGTATATATATTCTGAATCAGGGTTTGATTTGATGACGATCTAGCTATGTCCGTCCGTCTGTCCGTCTGTCCGTCTGTTTAAAGCACGATAGAGGTCGCACCGAAAAAGCTAGGGGGCTCAAATTTTGCCAGAATCTTTCTTATAGATAAGGTTTGTTTGGTATTGAAAATGGGCTAAATCGGAATATTAGGAAGAGAGTTATAGCTCGAAAAGCAAGAGTAGGTCGAAAAAACCGTGTCCTTCAAACATCGAATAAAATGGAATTGTGTCCAAACGCATTAACGCAGACTCATGAAACTTCGAATATATATTTCTCGAGTAAAAACAATATTTTTCCCCAAAAATTATCTAAATCTATGCATTAGGAGAGGAGTTATCGATCAAAATGTACGAAAATTTATACCGCACAGTGTATTTTTCGGTATATTTAAAAACAAAAACGTCATAAAAGCAACAAAATTGGATGTACGACTCTAAAATTTTGCACACTTTGCTTTTTGGTGAGCCGCTTTTTTGTAACGGAAAATCAATGTGCCACGCCCACTTTTACGCCCACCTCCCATATAACGTTTTACTCAAAATTCATATAATTTCTCTATTAATAAAGATTTTGGAATTATAAAGGGCTATATTGAAACTCCTAAGTTGTACTCATTCGCAAAAATAACTTTGACACGCCTACTATAACGCCCACTTTTCACGTTATTTACCGTTAATGAAGTTTAAAAGCTCATAAAACCGCCAAAATTAGAGGTATTATGATAAAATTTGCTACGTATATCCCCCTAGGCAATGTCATTACTGTGGTAGAAAATTAAGTTGCCACGTCCACTTTTACGCCCACCTCTCATATAACGTTTTACCTAAAATTCATATAATTTCTCTACTACTAATGACTTTGGAATAATAAAGGGTTATATTGAAACACCTAAGTTGTACTCATTCGCAAAAATAACTTTGACACGCCTACTATAACGCCCACTTTTCACGTAATCTACCGTTAATGAAATTTAAAAGCTCATAAAACCGCCAAAATTAGAGGTATGATGATCAAATGTGCTACGTTTTTCCTTCTAATCAATTTTATTGTTGTGCCAAAAAGTTTAGGTGACACGCCCACTTTAACGCCTACCTCCCATATAACGGTTTATCTTAAATTCATGTAATTTCTCTATTTACAAAGTTTTTGGGAAAATAAAGGACTATATTGAAATATTTAACTTTAATTTGTTAGCAGAAACTTTATTGACACGCCTATTTTACGCCCACTTTCATTGAAAAACTACATTTATAAAAGCATTTCAGTAGCATATCGAAGTTATAAAGGGTGGTTAAATTTTAAGGACCGATGTTGACAAATTATTTAGGATATTATTAGTATTTCTTTTTGCAATTATAATATTTGTATGGTTCAATTATGTATTTAACAAAATATCGGCCAATTGGCCCCCCCATCTTTGGCGCCACTCCTCTATCTGATGCTCCAAATTTTCAATGACAATGTTGATGCTCAATTGTTGCGCATGATGATTAGGCGAGGTTGACTGCTATTTTGCCACACTATCGCAAAAACCAGCAGTGGTTCCCATTCAACGAACTAAGAAGGCATTCACAGATTTTCTAACATTTTATACAGACCTGTTTTGCAGAAATTTAAATATTTTTTACCAATCTCCCGATTGTGGACGAATTTAAACGATTATGTTGATCAAAACAATTACGAAGTGCACAAAATGCATTTTGATTTGAACGCCCATTTTTATAAAAAACCTGAATAACTTTAAAGCGTTGCTCATTTGCGTATCTTTCCGCGGATCAAATTGAATAAGTTTGAGATTGAGAAATGTCAAATGAAATGCAGAAAAGAAATTTAAAGATTAGGTGTAGTTCACCTTCAACATGGGCCCTTAAAATTTAACCACCCTCTACAAAGAAAGTGATACATATTTTATTATAAAGAGATTATTCCATAGCGATTAACAAAATAATAAATATTGTGCTTTAAATGTACACAAAATTGGTGGTGGGTATAAAAGATTCGGCACAGCCGAATATAGTGCTCTTACTTGTTATGTTTTATTTAATATATTATTTATATTTTTATTATTTTTTGTTTGTTTTATATTTATTATATATATTTTAATTATTTTTAAAAAATTAATTTTTTTTAATATTTTTTTTAAATTTTTTTTTTTAATTTTTATACCCGCCACCAAAAAAATGGTGGGAGTATATTCATTTTGTCATTCCGTTTGTAACACATCGAAATATCCATTTTAGACCCCATAAAGTATATATATTCTGAATCGGGGTTTGATTTTATGACGATTTAGCTATGTCCGTCCGTCTGTCCGTCTGTTGAAAGCACGATAGAGGTCGCACCGAAAAAGCTAGGGGCTCAAATTTTGCCAGAATCTTTCTTATAGACAAGGTTTGTTTGGTATTGAAAATGGGCTAAATCGGAATATTAGGAAGAGAGTTTTAGCTCGAAAAGCTAGAGTAGGTCGAAAAAACCGTGTCCTTCGAACATCGAATAAAATGGAATTGTGTCCAAACGCCTTAACGTAGGCTCATGAAAGTTCGAATATATATTTCCTGGGTAAGGACAATATTTTCCCCCGAAAATTATCTAAATTTATGCATTAGAAGAGGAGTTATCGATCAAAATGTACGAAAATTTATACCGCACAGTGTATTTTTCAGTATATTTAAAAACAAAAACGTCATAAAAGCAACAAAATTGGATGTACGACTCTGAAATTTTGCACACTTTGCTTTTTGGTGACACGCTTTCTTGTAACGGCAAATTAATGTGCCACGCCCACTTTTACGCCCACCTCCCATATAACATTTTAACTAAAATTCATATAATATCTCTATTAATAAAAATTTTGGAATAATAAAGGCCTATATTGAAACACCTCAGTTGTACTCATTCGCAAAAATAACTTTGACACGCCTACTATAACGCTCACTTTTCACGTTATCTACCGTTAATGAAATTTAAAAGCTCATAAAACCGCTAAAATTAGAGGTATGATGATAAATTTTGCTACGTCTATCCCCCTAGACAATTTCATTACTATGCCAAAAAATTAAGGTGCCACGCCCACTTTTACGCCCTCCTCCCATATAACCTTTTACCTAAAATTCATATAATTTCTCTATTAATAAAGATTTTGGAATAATAAAGGACTATATTGAAACACCTAAGTTGTACTCATTAGCAAAAACAACTTTGACACGCCTACTTTAACGCCCACTTTCACTTTTGAATTGTGTCCAGACGCATAAACGTAGTCATGAAACTTCAAATATATATTTATCGAGTCAAAAGAATATTTTTCCCTGAAAATCGCTTAAATCTATGAATTAGGAAAAGAGTTATAGATAAAAATGTACGAAAATTTATACCGCACACTGTATATTTCAAATTTAAAACGTAATAAAACTGACAAAACTATATGTACGATTCTGAAAATTTGCAAACATGGCTTTTTGGTCAAAGTCTTCGTTATAACGGAAAGTAGATGTGCCACGCACACTTTTTTCCTTAAATTTTTATAAAAATATATTAGTCATATATTAGCATTTATTCATCTTACACTGCACCATTTATTGTACTGTAACTAAATATAAGATAAAGAAGATTAGATAGATGACTGTACTAGCAACTACTAGATGGCATGCTAACAGCTTATGCTTATGTTCTCCTAAAGTTATGCTCTATTAAAAATGGGAATTTAGGAAAATTTTGACCTAAGTAAAAAAAAATTATCTCTAAACATTATAAACAATTTATTTTCATGTACTAATGGCTAACAAATTTTAAAATTATACAAAACTTATTTCGTTTGAAAATCTTTTAAAAGCAAAATGTTATAGAAGTTTAAAAATCAAAATCTTACTAATAAATTTCCCGTTTTAGAGAAATGCAGAGAATGTATATTTTAAATCACCCTGTGGCCCTTAAAATTTAACCTTAAATTCACTTTCTTCCTCTTAAATTCATGTAAATTCTCTATGAATAAAGATTTTGAATACTAAAGGACTATATTGAAATATCTAAGTTATATTTATTAGCAGAAACTTTATTGACACGCGTACTTTAACGGCCACTTTCATTGAAAGACTAAATTTTCGAAAACATTTTACTAGCATACCGAAGTTATAATGGGTGGTTTAATTTTAAGGGACTATGTTGATTTTGAATAAAATTATTATGAAATTATCATTTATTTTTATAATGATAATATTTGTATGCTTCAATTATGTATGGAACAAAATATCGGCCAAATGGCCCCCCAACCTAGGCGGCACACCACGATCCGGTAGTCCAAATTTTCAATGACACTGTTGATGCTCGATTGTTGGGCACGATGATGAGTCGAGGTTGCTTGCTCTTTTGCCACGTTATCGTGAAAAAGAGCAATGTTTCCCATTCAACGAACTAAGATGGCATTCACAGATGTTTTTACATTTCATACAGACCTGCTTTGCAGACATTTAATATATTTTTTACAATTCTCACGATTGTGGACGAATTCGAACGATTATGTTGACCAAAAGAAGCACGAAGTGCACAAAATGCATTTTGATTTGAACGCCCATTTTTATAAAAATCTTTAATATTTAAAAGCGTTGCTCGATTGCGTATCTTTCCACGGTTCAAATTGAGTTAGTCTGAGATTGAGAAATGTCAAATGAAATGCAAGAAAAAAGTTGAAGTTTAGATGTGGTTCACCTTAAACATGGGCCCTTAAAATTTAACCACCTTCTACAAAGAAAGTGATACATATTTTATTATAAAGAGATTATTCTATAGCGATTAACAAAATAATAAATATTGTGCTTTAAATGTACACAAAATTGGTGGTGGGTATGAAAGATTCGGCACAGCCGAATATAGTGCTCTTACTTGTTTTTTTTAAATTTTTTTTTTAAATTTTTTTTTTAACATACATACGTAAATTTATAATTTTACAATGGGATGTTTTTATATATGAAGTTTTTTATATGTATGTACGTATATCATATGGAATGGTGATACAAACTACTGTTATTGCATGATTACACGTTGTGAAGGGTATATAAGATTCGGCACGGCCGAATATAGCGCTTTTACTTGTTTTTTTTTTGTATTTTTTTATGTTTATAATAAAAGTTATTAAAATGCACCAATTAATTTCATCGATGACATATCATCTTGTGTCTCGATGGGGTTTTGGACACACGACAAACATTTATCTTATTTTTTCAGATTATTTTGATGCTCTAAAATTGCATTGTTATTCCCAGCGAATAATTTTTCTACAGTTTGCTTGAAAATCCACTTAATTAATACATAAAGGTTGTTAATTACATTTATTCAAATCTTGTCTACTTGCACTAATTTTTAGCAATAATAATAAAAAATTTAATTCTGCAAACCTTAAACTCCTTAGTTATTAGTACTAATATTTTCAAAATAAATTCCTTTCTTTTCGTATTGAATATTTTTTCTGTCTCTCTCCGTTTTTTCGAAAACTTTCATATTATTCCCCATGTTATACCAACAATTATTTGAGCACGACCTCATAGTGCTTATTTAAGCAAACATCTGTAAATGTAGCTTTATTTACATGTCGTTCGTCAGAAGTAGAAAGGCCCTAACACAAATAATTGTAACTTAACCTAGAGTAACTATATTATCACTTATCAGATATAACCGACAGAAATCTTCTGTCTCTGTTTTTTTACCCAAACAAAGTCAAATTTTGCAACTTCTATGTGTCTTTTGCAACATTTTTGAAAAATCTTATTTCAATGGGTCAATTACCATAAGATATCGGCAAAAAAAGATTCTTATAGCAAGCGGTCTCCGACACATACTTATGTATACGTGCATATTGTTGTTAAAGTCTGTGAAAGGATAAGAATATATCATCACACTTTACTTTAATTCAATATGCATTTTTACTTAGAAGCTGTTTGTAAAATGACAACATACTTTAAAAACAATTTTATTTGTTGCAAGAAATTTAATATTTCTTCATAAGGTGACACAAGTGTAATGATATAATTTAAATTGTCACTGTCCTTAGATGTTTATGATATACAAAAACACATCTCAATAACTTGGAAAACAATGTATGAGTCACTTAAAAGCAACGGAGTAAACGCTTAATAAATAGTTTAGTCTTTTTAAAATGCTTTACTTTAAGTAGTTTGCTTTTAATTTTTTTTCGCAGCTTTTCTAATCTATAAAACGTAATGTTGCATAATTGCGATTGGTTCCTGTGACTGTTTGAAATTCAGATTTTAGTAAAGCTTTGCGATATTTGACATATATCGGTTGTTTTTACGTAATTTTAGATCATTTATTACGAATAAACTCACGTTTGCGAATTTTTCTAATTTATTTTGAAAATCACGGTTTATCACGCTAATCCTAGCGGTCATTTAGTGAAGCACATTATTAGTTTTATGACTATATAAATAAACAGAATAGCCACATTTGAAGTTATGATACTCTCTAAACTATTTTGTATAAATGCTTACTCTGATCACTAACCACTAGTTCATATATCTTCCATAACGATGATCATAAGGTTAAAGTTTTTTATACCTCAATTTCGAACTGTTTCAACTGTCTTTTACTTGTCGTGCACAGAGGTCATGTTACGATTCATCTAAATACTATCTGCTATCACGGCAACCCAAGAAATGAACTAGAATTTGTTATTGATGATGTCACTTCAGAGATCATATAGTGGCTGCAGTTGCTACGAAAAGTGGAATACAGCGGTCGAAGGTTTAACGACTGATGCTGGGGCTAGTGACAAACTTCGGTCAACCATTAACCACTCTGGGTGTTGCTGTTCAACAGAATTATCTGGTTGGTTGTATAACATCTTACGGAATGTAGGCTATATGTTATGGTTAACTAGATCTAATTCTGATGTTGATAAACCTCTTGCCTCGTATTAAGAATTTCAAATGCCCGAAGTCCTTAGCAAAACGTCTATGCATAAATTGTAAGATTATTGTAAGGACAATTACCACATAAGATCATGTCGTGAATGCATATGTCACTCGCAAATAGATGTTGGGCATCAGGACCTCATAGTAGTAGAGCAACTAGCATCAGATAAGCCACTAGGTACCAATTCTGATGTTAAATATAACCAAAAATATCTTTGACTTCCATTACGGGTAACAAAATAACCTGGCAACTTTGGTTTTTTATTACACTGCCAAACAAACTTAAAAATAAATATATTCTGCTTATTGCTTTTTGTTACAAAATATGCAAAAAGTTTTAATTTACTAAATAATAAAAATTATTATAAGGTATCCCACTAATATAATAAATGTAAATGTATGTTTGGATGTTTGCTTCTCAATGACGCAAAAGCAGCTAAAGGGAACTGAATGAGACTTGGAACGAAACGAAGAAAAATTATATCATCCGTCGTCGTCTATAGAAGTATTTTGTTTTAAATATTTGCATTAAGTCCTATCCCACTAATATAGTAAATATAAATGTATGTGTAATTGTTTAAATATTTTTACTTGAAATTTGCCACACAGATAGATAAAAATCTGAATTATTACATAAACGGGCTGCCTTTTGTGCCGATCACTACGCAGACGAAGTCGCGGTCACAGACTTGTAAGTTATAATCTATATATTTAAAACTGGATGTAACATATGGATTCCAAAACGGCAGCTAGTAATATTATAAAATACTTTTTTGTCCGCAAATACATTGTATTTAAATTTTAAAACTACCAACTATTAACTGGTCAGCACCAATACAGTTAAACAAATTTAGGATCTATTTTAGTAAAGTCAACAACATATGATCATCGTTAAAATATTTTATTGAAATTTAATTCTGGTAAACCATTTACAATATAAGTATGTATGTTCAATATAAATTTAACTTCTTCTGGGACCAGGACGACATACGCGAAGGTTTTGTCCTGCTCTCATGCCAGCACAACGGCGTAAATCAACCCATTCTAAAAGATTGCTCTGACCGCGAAGACAATTAACACGAGCCAACTGGCAGGGAGTCAAAAGTTGACATCTATTTTCTTTATCACTATAACAGTTTAGTTTTGTATTACCAGTTGGACAATTTAAGCGACTGCAACGAGGTATAACAGAACGTGATCTACGTTTTTTAATGGCACAACGGCCAGAACCCAAAGGACTCTTAATATTGCGACACAAAGCTGAACTAGTGGAAGTGATACCTAAATGATAAAAAATTAATAAGTTGTCTATAGAATATAGTATATACATGTATATACATATACATTCAAATTAATCTAAACTTACGTGGACGTTTTGTTAGACGACGTCTACAATTTTCCTCATCTATAGAACATTGATGTATTTTGCGGCATGTTGAACCCTCTCTTACACATCTTATGGGACTGCGTACATTTCGGTGACAAAAGTGACGACATTGATTTGCTTCGGCATAAACAAAAGCAGCAATAAGGATGGCTAAAAATTATTTCAAAAAATCATTATTATTTTGAGACTATAAATAAATTAACAACTCACCGCATATAATGATAGCTTTATTCATTTTCAATGATCTGAATGATTTTTCTTTAAATTTTCCATACCTTATATAGCAAAAACTTCGCAGTATGAAGAATATTTAAAAATTTTTTAATATAAAGGGTTTTAAACTAAATGCAAAAATAAAATACCGGAAATTTCTTGCTAAACTCAGGCCGATTCCTTTATAGTAACAGACTTGGCAAAAAATTCATTGTGTTGATATTTTAAAATGATGAAAATAATTGTTTAATTGTTTTTAAAAACGTTTATTGTCTTAAAACCTTAAATATTAAAACAGAAAAATAAATATGGTGCTCTTTTCGGGACAATACACATTTTCATTGAAAAAAGATTAAATATAGGAAGTAATAATGAAATGTATTTTAGGCAAATTTTACAACAAGTCTCCGCTAATTATGTCATTAAGCTCGGTTTTTCAAAAAATAAGTGTTGCATCGCGTTCTAAAATCATACTCATATTTAATTGAAAACGTCTGTTTATTTTGTATACATTTTAGCAATTTTTTTTTAATTCAAACAACTGGCTTAATATTGATATTTAATTGTGAAATTTGTGCATAAATACTTCAGCTCAAAGCCACTATAATTCACAGTTAAAAATTGGCAACAGAACGACAAACAACTTAATTTAGAAAAATGAATAAAGCTATATTTATTTGTGGTAAGTGTTATACTTATAAAAATGGTCCATATTAATAAAACGTTTAACATAATTTTCGTATTTCGAAAACAGCTATTCTTGTCATCGTTTTGGCATGCACCGAAGCCTCTAGGAAACGTCCCAATCCTCAACGTCCTGATTGCTTAAAACTTAAATGTGATAATCCGAGTAAAAAACTACTTTGTGTACGCAGCAAGAAGAATAATTGCCGTCTATTAACCGTCTGTCAATTGAGTCGTGTCAATTGTCAACGTGGTCCACAAAATGTTTTGAGTAGAGCTCATCAACGTGCTTGTGCTGGCATAAAACCGGGACATGAACGTAGATGCCGCCCAGTGCCCAAGAGAAGTGGTTGATTTTTAAATATTAATGGTTTTGACAAATTAAATTTTAAATTAAACTGATGCAATAAATAAAAATATTATAAATTAAAAAAAAAAAATCGTAACGTTTGGGTTTTATATACATAAATTTATATAAAGATTAAATAGAAAAAACCATTCATAAAAATAAGTAGTATTATTAAGGAAATTTTACTTTCCTTTTACGTAGCTGGAATTCTCGCAAAGGAAAAATATAGTTGTTGTAATCATTATCTAAGAGCAACATACTGTATTTGGATTATATGATTGTGCTAAAAACATGTAATAAATGGTTGCAAGTTTTTATTATAATGTTTTATTAAAATATCACTAATAAATATATAATTAATAATATATTAATAATCATATAGTTAATGTAAATAAAAAAAAACAATCTGATCTTGTCTAAGGCAATTTATTGTTGTTTGCTATGTCTTAAAATCTAATTTTTCAGGAGAGCTACAAAACCGTGTTAGTGCTGAACGATTTTTGAATATATATAAAAGTTATGTTTTTATTCCATTAAAATAATCGGAATGGGTCCATCTTAAAGGCCGTTTAAAACCAAACAATATGGCATTATTAACTCAAAATCGTATAAAATGAACATACGCTGTTGCCCATGAAAACCACAGATATATTGTATTAATTTTCCTTGTTATTTAATTTTTTTTTATCATTTCGTTTGTATCACATCGATATATCCCATTTAGACTCCATTAAGTATATATTTTCTGGTCCTAGTACCATTTTAGGACGATGCACAATGTTTTTTTCGGTATATTTAAAATTAAAAACGATTCTGAAACTGTGCAAAAATTGCTCTTTAATCAAAAGACTTGAAATAGCGGAAAATTAAAGTGACACGTCCACTTAAACTCCCACCTCCCATTTAACGCTTTATCTCAAATTCGTATTATATAAAAAAAAAAAAGAAAAAAAGTTTGTAATGGATTATCTGAGTTGAATTCAAACATTTATTGTGTAATTTTAAAATTAGGAGGTGACATGCCCAAACAAAGCTAATCTTATTTTTCTCTACCTCTAGGTATCAAATTATACTTATCAGATTCCGTAAAAATACAACATAGTTGAAAAAAAGAGTCAGTAGTATAATTTCTAACATGGAAATTCTTAATGTTTCATTGTAAGACTAAATTTAAGAAAATAAATTATTAACAAATCGAAGTTAAAAAAAAGAAAGTCATACATATTCTAGTATAAAAAGCTTAATCCAAAGTGATTATTGTTAATATCAAAATAATAAATTTTGCGCTATAACAGTACCCATCGCTGGTGGGTATCGAAAATCGAACATAGTGCTGTTACTTGTTTTTAATGCTTTTTAATGTAATGTTATTTTTGCGTTAATATTATACTATTTTTATCCTAATAGTTTTTTATAATAAAAAAGAATATCATACGCGTCTAACATATCGATGCCTTACTTCCTCAACCTCGTATCTTAAAAAAAAAAATTTTACAGGAGAGAAAAAAAACGGGTTATCTTTTTATACTTCAGTGTTTGGTTAAAGGTTTAAATGCAATTGTTAAGGAATTGATTGTATTTATGTATATTAGTAGTAATAATATGCTAATCTTTTTTAGTTGAAGCATAAAACAATCGTTTGATATGAAAAAGTCAAAACCGTATTTTTTAAGTTACGAGGTTGAGGAAGTAAGGCATCGATATGCAAGAGATGAAAACTTTAAAAAGAAAAAATTTATTATTTGAAAAAATTAACAATTTTATGTAAACATATAAAAACCCTGGAAAACAACAATGTCTTATGTGGAATATTTATTAGGAGTTACGTCGTGTAATTGAAGCCACTGCCCACATTATTCGACACACATTGACACTTTTTAATACAATATTTGGGGAGCGAAAATTTCCAAAATGATTGGTCAGCGCATTCGCAACATTTGCTAGCATTCGGCTATTTAAACAGCGATTATATGTAAACAAGCCCAATATAATCTTTGAACTCAAGGCCGAGATTCGAGCGTTGCCAAGATTGCAACGTTACATCAACAAATTTTAAAAGATGTTATCGAAAATATTCTTAAACCAGCTTGTTATTGCGAAGCTGAAAACAGGAGTCATTTAAGTGACATTACTTTGCACACCTTATTTTAAAAATATTTTCATTTTATGAGCTTTAAAATCTGAAAAAAATTAAACAAAATTTTTTTTAATTTTTAAGCCACGTGGTGACAACGATTGAGAAGATTTGGTTCTATGCTATGAGCGCCAGTTTTTTGTGCAATTCAGATAAGTAGTTTAGAAGTAACGCATTTATTGCCATTTTTTCTTTAAAAGCAACCACTATGCAAAAAGAATCTATTCGATGATTAAAATTGATGCATTTGGCATAAAAAGGCCAATTTACTAAGCTGGTTGCCAAACAATAAGTGTAACTTCATACTAAAACATTGTAGTGCTGCTGCAAAGACAAGTGATGTCAATGTCTTTTCCCAAAAAGTCGAGCTTGAGATCAGTTTATTATATAAAAAATTATTTTATAATTATCCAGTATTTTACCACCATTATAATTATGATTTTTTTTAATAAAGAAGTTACCCAATGTAGAAGCGAAATATTGGATTAAAAAAAAATAAATTTATATTTAAAAAAGAATTTCTAGCTCACATTTTAGAACAACATATTAATAATGAAAAATCGTAGAAATTATATTAATTGTAATTTTTTAATGGTGTTGAATGTGTCTTTTGTTATCAAAGAAGTAAACACGACTATTATCAAGAACTCTAGGTTTTTTATAACAAGCAAATGTAGAGTAATATTTTTGTGAAAATTAATCGTAAAACATGAGTCCATCAAAATAAATTTTTATATGTAAATCTGAGTGAATATCACTTTATACCTGCCTGATCAATTATTTTGTGTTAAATTGCTATCCGTTTTTTTTTCTTTTGAATTCTATCTTAGCTTTCTGCGGTTGTCCTACTTTTGATACTTTTTTTTAATACATTTTAACTCCATCAAAATATTCGAATTGTTGATCTCAGCGCTGTTTTGTCGCTGCTAGTTAAGAAATCCTAGCATCATTTGGTCTGAGTGCTAAAATATAAAGAATATAATAATAAAAAATGTAGTACTAAAGTACATATTTTTAATAAACTGTAAACGTCAAATTAAAAAAAAAAAATAAAATAAAACTTTTTTTAAACGGGAGTTTGAATTGTTACACATGTATTATTTGGTTACACACATGTGAATTGCTTATGTGTTGAAAGCAGCTTTACACGCTTATCTATATATATAAAAGTGAAACTCTGTGTGTGTGTTAGCTATAGACTCCGAAACTGTAAAACCGATCGGACTCAAACTTTGGCAAGTTGTTGTACACATACCAGGGAGTGTTTATGGGTGGAAAAAAGTGGGCGAGGCCACGCCCATAAAAATTAGTTATCAGTTTTAGCTACTTGCACTTGACCGATTTTTCTGAAACTTTGCACACATATCGAGCTGTCATGACTAAATAATTTCGTGATAAGAAAAGTGGGCGGGGCCACGCCCCTAAAAAAGTTTTAATTTTGAGGTACTTGCACTATACCGATTTTTCTGAAACTTTGCACACATACTAAGCTGTCATAACCATATATTTTCGTGATTAGAAAAGTGGGCAGGGCCACGCCCATAAAAAAAGGTTATAAATTTGAGGTACTTGCACTATACCGATTTTTCTAAAACTTTAAACACATATCGAGCTGTCATGACTAAATAATTTCGTGGTTAAAAAAGTGGGCAGTGCCACGCCCATAAAAAAAAGGTATGATTTTGAGATACTTGCACTGGACCGATTATTCTGAAACTTTGCACACATATTGAGCTGTTATGACTTTACAATTTCGTGATTAGAAAAGTGGGCAGGGCCACGCCCATAAAAACAATTATAATTTTAAGGTACTTGCACTGGTCCGATTCTTCTGAAACTTCGCACACATATTGAGCTGTTATGACTTTACAATTTCGTGACTAGAAAAGTGGGCAATGCCACGCCTATAAAAAAAATTATAATTTTTAGGTTTTTGTACTTGATATTCAATTAAAATTCAGAATGCATTTCGATTCATTAAGGGGCGTAGCAACGCGCGCCGGGTTTGGCTAGTTCTATATAAATACAATTCAAATGTCTGTAGCAACTACTTTGTTCTCTACTTTACAAAAATAACCTTTTTTTTGAATAACTTTTAGAAAAATATATGTAAAAAACAAGTAAGAGTGCTATATTCGGCCATGCCGAATCTTATATACCCTTCACAACGTGTAGTCATGCAATAACAGTTGCTTGTATCACCATTCATCCCATATGAAATACGTACACGTATGTATGTTAAAAAAACGAAAAAAAAAAAAAATTAAAAAAAAAATTTAAAAAAAAAAATTAAAAAAAAAAAATTTAAAAAAAAATTAAAAAAAAAAATAAAAAAAATAATAATATATAAATAATATATTAAATAAAAAATAAAAAAAAAAATAAAAAAAAAAATTAAAAAAAAAATTTTTAAAAAAATTAAAAAAAATTTTTTTTGCCTCAGTTGGGATTCGATGCCACGTTTTCTCTAACCAGTATACACGTTTGTATTTATGTATGTTGTTGTTGTAATGTTGTTTTTGTGAAAAAAAATCGAGGTGGTCGTGGGTTTTTGCTCATATCTCAGTTGTTTATGTACCGATGTTTCTGATTTTCAATACCGATCTACTCCCGAATATTTCTGATATTTTAATACCTTACCCGGGTCCAACCTATGTCGGGGGGCTTCAAAAAGTTGATTTCAACATACACACGGACAGACGGTCAGACGGACAGACGGACAGACGGACAGACTGACAGGGCTTAATCGACTCCCCTATTCATAAGCTTTCAGAAAATATACACTTTATGGGTTCAGAAATGAAAATTGTAGAAATTTCACACGGAATGACAAACCTATATATACCCTTTTTCACTGTGTGAAGGGTATAATAAAAGTCAGTCGTAAAATATTATTTTATGAGAATTATTCATTTTCATAATTGGTGACCCCGAATTGTCCACGCATTTACATAAATAATATAATTTTTTATTATATAAATAATATAATTTATTTGTACAATGCCAAGAAATACAGTTCAAGAATCCTCATCAGAACCTGTCGCAAAAACATCTATTGTATCTTTTCGAGTTTCACGTTTTTAGAAGGAAAACCCAGAGATATGGTTTGCCCAGTTAGAGGCACAATTTGAAAACCATAACATTGCCAACGAAAACTGTAAATATTTTGCAATTTTACCAGAATTAGAAGTACTTTCTCAAGTAAGAGACGACTGCTAATTTGTTAATTTTTTTAATAACCTAGCTCTGGTTTTTATTGAAAGAAAAATTGACCACGCCTACTTTTAAGTTAATTTTTTTTTACAAATATGGGGAACCACTGGACAATATTATGTTTTTTTTTTTAATATTCGTAGTAATCGTATTGAAGTTTTTACGAAAACCGAACGATTAATTTTTGTACGTTTTAACTAATCTTCTACGTATATAGAAATAAAATTACGTTCATTGCTGAGCTTATCACCGGAGCATTGCTATATTGATTTTGATAATGTCTTCTTAAAATTAAGAAGTTCAAGAACGCTTCTTATGGAAATTTTTTTCTTATAATTTGAAATGGGCGTGGTACCCATTATGTAAAATCAACCGTTTTTGCCGCATACTCAGAGTACTTTAATACTTCAAAACTTTAAAATTAGTATTACAGTCATAACTTGCATAGTTGAGCTTAAAATGAGTTGGAAAAGAACAGTAGATGTGGCACCTTCAATGTAAATGAAATATATATTATTAGATATCTAGAAAACTGTAACATCTTCAATCTTAAAACTTTATTTGATTTGTATTATTCTAGCCAACAAACGATACGTTCGAAGCTGGGGTAGTGTTATTGCATGACACAAAAACTATAAATGTTATAGATAGTTTTTATCCTGGTAAAAGGCATTTAAATAAAATTTCTACAATTCATTTAAACGATGGAATATCATCAAATGAGAGGGCGTGGTACTTCTTATGCAAGAAAATTGTATTAAATGGAATATCTGTCAAACTTTAATTGTTATATGCTTTAAATTCTGTTTAATTTGCTGCGATATCTGTTTACTTCTTCGGGATCAGAGCAAACCTGGCACCACCCATATCAATAAGAATGCAATTGATGTTATTTTGAAAAAATGTAGTCTCTATTTCGTTTAAATATAGTATGAGCTAT
This sequence comes from Phyto melanocephala, assembly GCA_941918925.1. Lineage (NCBI taxonomy): Eukaryota > Metazoa > Arthropoda > Insecta > Diptera > Rhinophoridae > Phyto > Phyto melanocephala. The sequence continues at coordinate 110,201,883 of OW799234.1, forward strand.
GTACTTTCGATAACAATTTCCAAATGAGAACAAAAATGGTAAGAATCGAGGAAGGAGGAGTTATAGATATCTCATACAATGAAATATTAATAATTGGCGGAAGACAATGTTTGAATCTGTCGCCAAATAAATAAAATGCAAAATATTTGTTGGGACCAGCAAAGCGGTCCTATCTCTAAGTCAATTTTAATAGAATCTAGATATGGCACGTCTGCTATGAAATTCCTTTCAAATATTATTTCGTATAATGTGATCGTAAACTATGTAACAAGAAGTCGACTTGCCTAAGTTTATAGACTGGCTTTCCATATTTCATGTTGGTATATTAATTGCGATTACATCTAATAAATGCATGCTAATGAAATTTTACACGAATTGGTTTGGCAATACTTTCTTAAAACGGCCTCTTAAAAAAACCCTTATTTGTGCTTAAAAAGATTACATATTTGAAAAGATTCGGACTAAAATTATATTACGGTTGCTTTAACTGCAGTTTAATTGTACTTTTTTGTGTTTTTTGTGTTTAAAAAAATTAAAGTTTTAATCATAAATAAACCCTTTTCGAATAGCTTGTTGAACTAGAAAGAGGAAACCAATATTTCTATAGTAATTAGAGTTATTTTAAAAATGTAATGATTTTCTTGTATGACCATTGAGAGGTATAATGTTTTGCTACATTCAATTGACCAAAAAAAGGTTAAAAAGAATGTTTAAAAATATATAAGAGGCATTTTAACCAGCTGAATAAATTGTTAATAAGAGTACAATTGTTGGCGAATGCATTGTGAAAAATAAAAGAACACATTATTTTAAATAAAAGTAAATAATTACAGTCTCGAAATATGTTTTTTGTTTGTTTCAAAACAGCTTTCAACTCTGAAAAGATAAATATTATTCAATATATTTATAAGAAATAAAACTGCTTCTGTGAAAAAAAAACACATACTGCACATTTCCTTAAAAAAACTTAAGCTATTTAAAAATTATCAGATTTATAACGAAAATATTTTGTATAAAAGCAGCAGTAAAACTGCAATTAAACATCAGTTTTCTACAGCATGAATAAGACAATTATCATTGTTGGTAAGGCTTCTGAAAACTCCATTTAATATTAAGGTTCTTTAAACAATTGTATAATCATAAAAATTTAGCTTTGCTGGTGCTTGCTGTGGTCTACACGGAAGGCTCAACACAGCGATGTCCTTCTGTGTGCCGTAAAAATGTACCCAGTAAGGTACGATGTGTAAGAGATGGCCGAATTTGTCGCAAAATACGTCAGTGTACACTGCAGGAAGAAAATTGCAGACGTGGAATATTAAAACGCTCTCGTAAGTTATTGTTTTTATACAAATTGAAATGATAAGATCATATTAAATAATTAACGTTTTGTATCTCAGGTTTAAGTCCCACAAATCCAGCTGTATGTCGCAACATTAAGGGTGCATTGGGTTCAGGACGTTGTGCTTCAATACGCAAACCTCGTTCGACACGTCCAGAATGTAACAGAATCGATTGTGGTATACCCAACAAAAGACTATTTTGTTATCGCAGCAACAAAAATAATTGCCGTTTATTGACAAATTGCCAGTTAACCCTTTAATGTCAAATGTTGCTTATAGGCAACATTGTATATTTTCGGTCATAGTTACTACAGTTTTTGATATTTTTGCTAACGGTTTTTCTCCAACTAAAATTAACATGTGTGAGCATTTGTTTATGATGTTGAATTTTAAAAATCATTACAAGTGTTAATTTGAGAGCGAGTTGAAGTGGGGCTCAGACGTGTGCAAAAAAAATGCGAAAAAGTTGTTTTACAAAAGTTCAAATAAAATCTAAATACGCAAGAATTTTTTTATAAAAAGTGAATTTTATTATAAATAACAGGTAAGAAAATGAAATAATGTTTGCAAAACTTAAAAAAAGTTGTTATTGTTATGTCAGGAATTTCATGAACACAATGTTGCTTATAGGCAACATTTGTCCATAGTAGCAATAATTTTAGTTTTGTTTTTTGTTTAGAAATGCGCCCAAAAGGTCTCACAGAAACCGAAATAAAACGATTTTTCGATTTCGACTGGAATAATTCTGATGATGAAGAAGGTGAAGAAGAAGAAGAGTTATATGATGCCAATTTGGAAAGAGTCATTGAAGAAACAATTGATCAGGTAAGTGTTATATTTTAGTTAGTTATATATTTAGTTATAATAAAATACCGTACAGGTAAAGAAAAGAGGAGAAAACGTTGAAATAAATTTGATTACCAGAATTATTGAAGATGAATATGCTGATGAAAAAGTTGAAAATGAAGGGGATATAGAAAACATCGTCACGGAAACTTTTGAAAAAATCAATCTGGAGGGTTTGAGATGGAGGAACACAAACCTACCCGATTGTGAAACTGCTTGGAAAGAAGAAACAGTTTGTGGAGAAGTCAAAGATCCAATAAAATATTTCAGTGAGTTCTTCGATGATGAAATTATAAACAAGATTTGCAACGAAACAAATCTATATTCGATGCAAACGAAAGGTGTAGAGCTAAATTGTTTACCATTCGAGATCAGACGATTCTTCGGTGTACTTCTTTATTTAGGAGTAATACAAGTTCCAAATTTACGAATGGCTTGGATGCCAAACTTCAGATTATCAGCTGTTGCAGATTCTTTATCAAGAGCACGCTTTGAGAAAATTAAAGAATCTTTTCACATAAATGATAATACTCAACAGCCGGAACGTGGATCATCTAATTACGACAAACTTTATAAAATACGACCACTGCTGGATAAAATGAAAGAGAAATGCAACAAAATAGACCAGGAGGAGCACCAGAGCATTGATGAACAAATGATTAAATATAAAGGACGTCACAATCTAAAACAATACCTACCAATGAAGCCCAATAAGTGGGGTTTTAAAATGTTTACAAGAGCTGGAGTTTCAGGTATCGTATACGATTTTTCCCTCTATGTAGGAGAAGGAACGTGTCCCCCCTTTGGATTAGGGATCTCATCAGATATTGTGTTGCACTTAGCTTCTAATGTTCCACAAAACAAAAATTATAAATTATTTTTCGATAATTGGTTCACTTCCATAAGTCTGATGATTGCGCTAAAGGAAAAAGGTATTTTAGCAGCAGGTACAATTCGAAGCAATCGAATGAAACACTGTAGCCTTATGAATGAAAAGGAGCTCATGAAAAAAGGTCGTGGATCGTATGATTTTAAATTTGAGGCAGTATACAATTTAGTTGTCTGTCGCTGGTACGACAACAAGAGCGTTCAACTAGTATCAAATTATATAGCTGAAGAACCAGTTTCAGAATGCAAACGTTGGTGTCGTAAACAAAAGAAGTATATAAATATACCTAGACCTGCTATTGTTGAGTTTTATAACAAGCATATGGGAGGCGTAGACCTGGCTGACATGTTGGCAGAGTTGTATAAAATCAACCACCGTTCGAAGAAATGGTATATGCGTATTGTATACTGGTGCCTCAGCACAGCAGTAGTCAATAGCTGGTTGTTGTATAGAAGAGACCTCAAAGATCAAGACGGAAGAACGAAACATATGTCATTGTTGGATTTTCAATTGAGTATTGCAAACGAGCTTCTACACGCGTCTGATATAGCGCCAGTAAACCATCGCAAAAGAGGACGCCCATCGGCAATCCTTCCAAGCATGCAATCAGATTCACCGTCTCCAGCACCATCCGACATTTCAAACGTTTCGTCACAAAGTTCATCGTCGTCAGCAAAGCGATCATACATATCGGAACCTCCAAAATCCATGCGTCTTGATCAAGTTGGCCATTGGATTGAATGGGGAGCAAAAGGAAGGTGTAGATTATGCCAAACCGGTATTCCAAAATCAAAATGCTCAAAATGTAAGGTATACTTATGTTGTAATCCACAAAAAAATTGTTTTGTATCATATCACACATGAAATGTATAAAAAATTAATAAAAATATCATAAAATATCAATGTATCTTTGTGTTTTAAAATGTACCACCAATGCTTAATGTTGCCTAAAAGCAACATCTCATAACGGTAAAACCAGAAGTAGTAGAGGCTTGAAATTAATATCAGTTCATATTCAAAGCTCAAGCAATAGCCTAATATATTCAAAATATTTTTAACCACGCCCACTTTAATTCTGACATGAAAGGGTTAAGACGTGCCAATTGTAGACGTGGCCCTGGCAATCGTTTACAAGTCACTGACTCACGTGCCTGTGCTGGTTTAAATGCAGCTGGTAAAATTCAAAAATGTCGGCCTATTCCAAAAAGGGGTTAATTTCAATTACAGTTAGTCATTAAGTTGGATTTTTCATTGAAAATCTTGGCTAAACGTTTTAGTGTTGAAAATAAATTTAAATAAATTTTGAATTAAAGCAAGTATTGTTTGGTTTTTATTTAAGAATATGTTGATAAGTTTTACTTTTTAACCTTTATATTTATACAAATATTTTTTTAATTTGTTTTTACAAAATTAATCGATTAATTTATTGATTTCACAAATTTTACAGAAGAGGCAAAAAACTTCTTATATCTCATATACATACATATGTTTGAGTTTATTTTATGGCATTCTTCATTAATGACTACAATCTACAAAAATAAAAATCGCATATATTGAGTAAAAAAACGTACTGGCAGTTTTTCTTACAAAATTAGTTCTGTGAAAGGATTTAGCAGTTTTTCTTACCAAACCTTTTTACACACTTCGTGACTAAAATTGAAGAAAAACTACATGCTGGTCAACGAGGCGTGTCTTTCTCTACCATACGGCATCAAAATCTCAATTTACTTTAAAAGTGGATTTAGCAGATTTGCATATTACGCCGATATAAAAAAGTTGAATCGTTCTGATTAAATATTTTAGTTTTCATAGTGTTTGTTGTTGTGTGTTTGTGGGTCTGGTTCTTTTGTTTTTGTATAAATAAAACACTTTTTATTTATTTAATTTCAGTTTTGTTCTAAGTTATTGTTTTTATTTTACTTCTGTTTCTTATTTATAATAAATTTTAATTTATATTTTACATGTTATTATTTTTGTCACTATTTGTTGTTTTTGTTATTCACTTGTGCACTGTTTTATGTTGATTGTTAGAGTTTTAAAATATTACTGCCCCTGCGTAGCGGTTAACAAAAATTGATAGGCAAAAATTAAGGAATTTAACAGTGGCAAACAAAAGTGAACAAGGATTGTGAACATTCCGGCCCCCATGAGTCGGTGTAAATTGGTGCAGCTTAGTCATTGGTCCAACGAAGAATATACCAAGGCAGTAAATTGTTGTATTTGATGACTACCAGGTCGTTGGTTTTTTGGCTGTTGATGTGAGTCTTCCATTTATATCTGCGGTGTGCGTCGGTTAGGTACTCGTATTTCCATCTTTGGCAAAATAAGTGGTGAATGACCTTTAAACGTTTCCAGCGGTTGATGAGAGTCCGATTTTCACTGCTTGCATCAGGTTCGGCTGGGGTCAATAATGAAGAACCAATAAGGAAATGTCCAGGGGTCAATGGGTTAAGATCGTTTGGGTCATCGCTAGCAGGACTTAAGGGTCTAGAGTTTAGGCATGATTCTATACGAGTTAAAATTGTAGACAGCTCTTCAAAAGTGAATTTCAAATTCGGCATTATTTTCTTCAAGTGAGTTTTGAAAGACTTCACACCGGCTTCCCAAAGTCCGCCCATGTGTGGGGCTCCAGGAGGGATGAATTTCCACTCAATATTTTGATGACTATACTGTTGAATTAATCTGTTTTGAATAGTTTTAATAAATTCTAGACGATCTTTTTTGATTATTTCTGCTGCTCCGACGAAGTTTTTCCCATTGTCTGAGTAAATGAGAGCTGGACATCCACGCCTTCCAATGAAGCGTGAGAAGGCTGCTAAGAATGATTGGGTCGATAGGTCGCTTGCTGCTTCCAAATGTATGGCTTTGGTAGCGAAGCATACAAAAATGCAGACGTATCCTTTTGTGATAAGACAGGCTCTTCCGGTGAAGTTTCTTATGTCAAAGGGTCCTGCGTAATCTATGCCAGTAGTAGCAAATGGTCTAGATAAATTTGTACGTTCGGGTGGTAATGACGCCATAATTTGGGTTTGGGCATATTTTTTGTATAGGACACAAGATTTGCAATGATGAATTATGCTTTTTATCAAATGTTTTAGTTTAAATATCCAATATTCTGTGCGGATGATTCGAGTCATAAGTTGATTACCGCCGTGTATGGTAATTTTATGTGTAAATTCAACTATTAAACGTGACAGTTTGGAACTATGAGGCAGCAATATTGGGTGACGTTCGTTGTAAGTCAATGCTGGTGATTGAACTAGTCGACCATTAGCTCGAATAATATCATTTTGATCTATAAAGGGGTTTAACGACAAGATACTGCTTTTAGAGTTGATGTTTTGTTTTGCTTTTAAAAGCCTATGCTCTTCGGGAAAGTAAGTTCGTTGAGTTAAGACAATAAGACGATTTTTAACTGATTCCATTTCGTCTTTTGTTATTTCTGGCGACAATATTCGAAGATGAGTTCTATTACGGCCTGTATTTCTCCAAAATCGCAACGCATACGCGAGTACCCTGTAAGCGCGTGATAGGTTTGAGAATCGATTTAAAGGATCTTCATATGTCGTGGTTGTAAACGTTTTTACTGATTTTGCTTCTATTTTTATTTCTTCGGGTTTGATCGGAGACGGCCATAGATTTTTTGGTAATTTTAGCCAGGATGGTCCAAACCACCATAAATTGTGAGTTTCCAACTCTTGTGGAGTGCAACCTCGGCTGGCGATATCTGCTGGGTTTTCTTTGGAGTCAATATGTTGCCAATTTTGGTTTCCAATTTTATCTACTATTTCAGAGACACGGTTTCCGACAAAGGTATTCCAAGTGCAAGGTGGTTTCTTAAGCCAGGCCAACACAATAGTTGAATCAGTCCAATAGTATGTGTTGATTTTTCTATATGGAAGATTTGGTAAAGTTGCTGATGCAAGGTTTGCCAGCAAGACGGATCCACAAAGCTCTAAACGGGGTAATGAAATCTGCTTTATGGGAGCTACGCGTGTTTTTGAAGCCAGTAGAAATGTGTATATGGTTGAGTCTTCAGATTGTATTCGGACGTAAAGAGTCGCAGAATATGCTTTTTCTGACGCGTCACTAAACCCGTGAATTTCTACTTGACAATCTGGGGTATATTGAACCCAACGAGGAATTTTTAAGGTATTGATGGCAGAACAATTTTTTACAAATTTTTTCCATTTGAGACAAACTATGGGCTTTAATATACCTTCCTGAGTTGTTTCTACGTGTTGTCGATTTGAAATTGTTTTCGCAAAATGTGTCCTCGTCTGACCTCAAAATTTGTTTTGGGGGTTCCTCCACCTCCCAAAAGCGTGTGAGGATGTGGTCAAGGGACGATGTGTTAAGCAATGAAATCGTTGATTTCGTATTTGATGGTGTAGAAATTGGTCCCCCCACAATCCAGCCAAATACTGTTTTTTGTGCCAAAAGGGAGCCAATAGACCGCATCGGTGTTTCCATGCAATAGATTGAGGGGCCTAAATCGAGGCCTATTAGCAGGTCGATGGGTCTACTTTTATTGAATTGAGGATCTGCAAGTTCTAATTTAGCAGTCTCATTGAAATGTTGCAAATCTAAGGTTTGTGGTGGTAAATTAGATGGTAGGGTCTTTAGTACGGGAGCCCATACTTCTAATTTAAAGTTTTTATCTACCCTTGAGCAAAGGTTAAATAAACAGGCTTTGTTTGAAGTTTCGGAAATGTTCTGATTCAAACCTGTTACATGAACTAAATTTCGTTTAGTGGGTAGATTTAATCGGTTTTTCAATTTGTCCGATATGAAGGTTGACTGAGATCCAGGGTCGATGATTGCTCTTGCCTGAAATCTTTCGCCTCTTATTTCTATGTGCACAATAGCAGTGAATAACAATGTTTCTCGCTCGGTGGGAGATTGACGAAGTTGTTTATTCTCTTGTAGGGTCAAGGATGTAATATTCGGGATAGAATTATTGGAAGTTGATGTGGGTGTGGACTGTATATTGTTGATTCGTGCTGCGGAGCTTGTACTGGGACGAATTGCAACATAATTTTGATTTGTAAATTGGGCTTCTGAACCCTTATGTAATAAAGTATTGTGTCTTTGATTACATAATCTGCAATTAAATCTGCTTTTACATTCCCTGACACTGTGGTCTATAGAGAGACAATTATAACATGAGTTAGTGACTCTTACAATGTGAATTCTATCACTCACATTTTGTTCTAAAAATTTTGGGCATGATCGCAGATGGTGACACTCTTTACAATGTTGGCATTTTTGATTTGTGTCATTTTTCTGTACCCTGGCTGATGAAAATTGTTTTTTATCTTTTGACCCATTTTCTATATGGGTCGTATGAGTATGAAAAGTGTTTATACGATTTTGTTTAGCCAATGATTTGGTATTTTCCTTTTTTTGTGAGTAAGGCTTGCTAGTTGAATGTGTAATGGCCGCTATTGACTCTAAAGTCTTAGAATTGTGTGTTAGAAATGTGTTAAATTGTTCCCATGTTGGAACTTTTGTAATTTCCTGGAGAGAATTTTCAAATTCTTTTAAAAGAGTTCGGGGGAGCTTTTTTGAGCACATGTATACTAGAATAGGGTCCCAAGTGTCAGTTCCTACACCTAGGGCATTTAACGCCTGAATACATCCATTAACTGTCCGTTGTAATAGTTGAATAGATTGGCCTGATTCTTCGCTAACGTTCGGAAGATCAAACAAAATCTTTAATTGTTCATTGACTTGAACCCGATTGTTCTCGTATTGATCGACGAGATTTTTCCAGGCTATGTCGAAACCTTCATTGGTTAATGGGGCATTTGAAACAATTTTTCTAGCATTTCCTCCTGTCTTTTGTATCAAATGAAGCAATTTCTCAATTTTGCTAAGACGAGTATTTTTTATATATAGCGCTGAAAAAAGGTCACGGAAAGTTGGCCATGTTACAAAATCTCCAAAAAATATATCTGTGTCACATGGTGGTAGTCTAACAAACGAAATATCATTATTTTCTATCGACTCAGAATTAACCGTTGAAATTCGCTCTTGTTTATTTTGATCACTATTTAGGGTCAATAGTATCTGAATATTCGAGTTAATTATTTCCAAACAATGTTTGTATGCTTTAAGAGCTGTGTGATAGCGTTCACGAAGTTTAATTTTATCTATTGGTTTTTCAGCGGTATCTTGTTTTTTGTCCCTACACTCTTCATAGGATCTTTTGACTTGTGCCCATATTGAATCGAGTTCAACACGCAGTACTTCTAGACCATGTACGTTGTCTTCGGACGCGTTTTCGATGTAAACGCTTTCAAACTCTAGAAGATCATTTGTACAATTTACAAATTTTTCGCATGCCATTTTTGGGTCAAAAAAATCAAAATAATAGGGTCAAAATTTTTTAAAAAGTCCCTGCTAGCGATTTTACAACAATAAGTGTCGAAAATTATAATTAATTTATTAATTAATTGTATTTTGAGGGTATTTTATTTTTCCCCGGTAAATTAAAAATATGTGTCGATGGTAACCCTTTTTTATTTTTTGCAATTCTGTCTTGTTGTTTGCGGCAGAATTTTTAGATGTATTTTTTGTTGTATATTAAATTATAATTTTGTACTTACTGTTGTTGTTGTTGGGTCTTTTTTTCTTTTTTGGGTCTTGCTTGTTGTACCTTGTGGATTTTTGTTGTTGTCCCAAGAATTTACAAGCCGTTACCGTAAATGATTTTGATTTGGATGATGATGATTTTGTTGATGTTGTAACACTTTTTAAACTATTGTAGGTAATTGTTTTTGCAAATTTATGTACATATGTACATATATGTATGTTATCACTATTGTAATTGTTTTTGTAAATTTTTATATTTTAATATTATCACTATTGCAATTTATATTTAATGGTTTTATAAATGTATGTAATTGTTTGTATTGTTTTTTAGCACTATTGTTTGTTATTTTAAGTTTTTTAATTTTCACTATATCTGGTTCGAAGTGACCAAATGTTTGTTGTTGTGTGTTTGTGGGTCTGGTTCTTTTGTTTTTGTATAAATAAAACACTTTTTATTTATTTAATTTCAGTTTTGTTCTAAGTTATTGTTTTTATTTTACTTCTGTTTCTTATTTATAATAAATTTTAATTTATATTTTACATGTTATTATTTTTGTCACTATTTGTTGTTTTTGTTATTCACTTGTGCACTGTTTTATGTTGATTGTTAGAGTTTTAAAATATTACTGCCCCTGCGTAGCGGTTAACAAAAATTGATAGGCAAAAATTAAGGAATTTAACAGTGGCAAACAAAAGTGAACAAGGATTGTGAACACATAGCTAAAAGTCAAAGTATCGAGTTTGTTAATATAAATGAATATTATGATCATTGTATGCGTTTCTTTGCTATTTTTTAAACAAATTATTTGAATGAAAGAGAAACTCCCATATGTTTCTTAGCATAATATATCTTAGTTGTACTAATTTAGGGTGCTACTGTATATGAAGGCAACGATCAAAGTGTTTGTATGGAAACATGAATTGAGGTTTTTCAAGGATAACTTTAAAGAGCTTACACATAACTACCTCATAGTATGGAGCTTAAATAATTAAGTACAGTTTCCTAGTGAACAACATTCATGGTTTTACATTCTGATAAGAGTGCGACATATATTCACCTCAGCAGTTATGTCAACAAAGTGAATTCCAGTACGTTATTGCAGAGAAGCCATTGCATGTGCAAAATTGACAGTTAAGAAATAATTTCGGAATGTTACACCAATGGCTCACCGCTAAAAAAATAGAGTTTGGATAATTTTTTCATTCTGTTTGTAAACAATCGAAATATATGTATATTTAGGACTCCATACCTGATGCTTTTTCTAAGTCCTGGGAGTTAATTTTGCATCTGTGAAAATGTGAAATGAAAAAGTTTTTGTATAGCAAAGGGTATGGTGGCACCAAATGACACACACAAACTTTTCATTTTGTAGTTTCATAAAACGACAATTGATATCCTGGTTTTTTTTTAAGAACGATTTTGCTATGTCCGTCCATCTGTCCGTCTGTTGAAAAAACGATAGAGCTCGAACAAAAAAATATGGGGAAATAAAATTTTGCCATAATATTTGCTCGACATTAGAAATGCTTGGTATGAAAATCAGCTAAATGGGTCTTTCAGAAAACGTGTTATTGCTTAAAATGCAAGTGATAAAAATGTCTTTCTCAGATTGAATGAAATGCAGTTGCGTTTAAACGCAATAAAGTAGAGTGATAAAATTGTTTCAGGTATATTTCTTGAATAAAATAACATATTTCATGAAACAATTTTGAAAGACTTACATATCTACCATTTTATGTATCAAAATGTAATAAATATACCACGCAGAGTGCCTTTTTCAGTCTAACTGAAATTTCTTATAACTGAAAATTTCCAATTTATCATAACTCCATTTTTAACGCTTTTTCTATCAAACAATCGAGTTTTTCCCACTAAATTCGGTAGTTGTCTTATCATCCGTCTTGGCAATGCCAGTTGGTCGCATTTCAGCTACAATTTAGACAATTTAGCTTTTAGACATGTTATTGTAGGTACCATTCAAGACAAACAATCGAAAAATTGAGAAATAAGTAACATACTTTTGGCTACTATCGTCCAAATCTATACTTCTTTACCATAATGTAATAAGGAGGAAATGTGTGTTTGTGTGTAATGAGTTTTCTTCGAAACTATTTTTTCATCAATGCCCAAGTTCTATCTTCCGAACGGACGCAGGCTATATTTTTGTTTTATATTTTTGGTGGGCATGGTACCTCCCATACAAATTTAACACATTTCATGACATATTTTGAGAAATTCAAAGGCAATGCTGTTATATTGTCTTCAAACTTTCTACTTTAATAACAATCATCATTATAAAAATACCTTTGATGTCATATATAGGAAACTATGATCATGAGCAATTTTGACTACATTTTGCTTATTGCAACCAAAAATGGCTACGATCAGAGCAGAGGTAGTGTTATTAACACACGAGTGAAATACTTTTTGTAACAATTATATGATATCTAACGAATGGTGATAGCAAAAATTTTAAATTTGGTGAAACTAATGAAATATATAATTGTATAAAATCTATCAAAAAGTATAATGCACGTACATACGCACATGTATTTTATATGTATGTACAATGAAAAGCATATATATTTTCATAATAATTAATAATAACAATAATAATAATAATAATAATAATAATAATAATAACCATAATCGATGAGCAACATACTATGATTGAATTGTATGATTATCGTTAAAACATATAATGGTTACCAGTTATCATTATTATGGTTAAATAAAGTATAATTCTGTAATCATATATATGACTACAATTGAAATCGACAAACTTTGATTTTTGACGGCAAATTATTGTCTTTTGTTATAACACACACATATTGATTGTACTTACCAATTTAATTGCAATTTCTTTACCAATATTTTTTTACATTTTCTCGTTAATTTTTATATTTTCTTTAATTTTTCAAAATTTTTGTTAATTTTTTTGACATTTAAAATTTTAAAATAATAAAAATTTTTTCAGTAAGAAGAAGAACAGTTGAAATCAAATTATTGTTAAAAAAAATCATAGCTTGATTAATTTGTAATCATACTGTTGTTGTCTCAGCTATTATTTAATGATTATTTTTAATTTATAATGCTTTTGAATATAATGTTATTTTTGTCGTCATAATTTTTTTAAATCATACTATTTTTTAATGATAATCATTGTAAAATTTTTACGAAAAGTAAACATTAAATGATACAATTCAAACAAATTCTTGATTGTCGTGACAAAATATATGATGTAATAAAGCAAGGATAACTATTAATTGTTTTCAACAACCAATTATTGTTTTAGAAAAAGTAATATGACCGTCGTGCTCATGTCGTAACCATGGTTTTGCTTTGCGTCTATTTATAGCAAATATTATATTATTTTACAAAGAAATTACTTTCTTTTTGCTATAACAATTAGTAAGTCCGAAGGACAATCCTTTTCTTTGGTTCAAGGTGACCTTCGTTAAGCATGTTTTTCACATGGTAAGTTCTATTTCGACTTATCACGAGTTTGATATCGGGAAGACAAGTTCATTTTATTACCTAAATAAAAACAAGTAAGAGCACTATATTCGGCTGTGCCGAATCTTTTATACCCACCACCAATTTTGAGTACATTTAAAGCACAATATTTATTATTTTGTTAATCGCTATGGAATAATCTCTTTATAATAAAATATGTATCACTTTCTTTGTAGGGGGTGGTTAAATTTTAAGGGCCCATGTTGAAGGTGAACTACACCTAGCCCTTAAATTTGTTTTCTGCATTTCACTTGACATTTCTCAATCTCAAACTTACTCAATTTGATCCGTGGAAAGATACGCAAATGAACAACGCGTTGAAGTTATTCAGGTTTTTTATAAAAATGGGCGTTAAAATCAAATCGCATTTTGTGCACTTCGTAATTCTTTTGATCAACATAATCGTTCAAATTCGTCCACAATCGGGAGAATTGTAAAAAATATTTAAATTTCTGCAAAACAGGTCTGTATAAAATGTTAGAAAATCTGTGAATGCTTTCTTAGTTCGTTGAATGGGAACCATTGCTGTTTTTTGCGATAGTGTGGCAAAAGAGCATTCAACCTCGCCTCATCATCATGCCTAACAATTGAGCATCAACACTGTCATTGAAAATTTGGACCATCAGATAGAGGAGTGGCGCCAAGGATGGGAGGGCAATTTGGCAGATATTTGGTTAAATACATAATTAAACCATTCAAATATTATAATTACAAAAAGAAATAATAATAATATCCTAAATAATTTGTGTTTTATTTCAATTCAACATCGGTCCTTAAAATTAAACCACCCATTATAACTTCGGTATGCTAGTTAAATGCTTTTGTAAATGTAGTCTTTCAATGAAAGTGGGCGTTAAAGTAGGCGATCAATAAAGTTTCTGCTAATAAATACAACTTAGATATTTCAATATAGTCCTATATTTTCTCATTATTATTGACTTTGTCAATAGAGAAATTACATGAATTTAAGATAAACCGTTATATGGGAGGTAGGCGTTAAAGTGAGCGCGTCACCTTAACTTTTTGGCACAACAATTACATTGATTAGAATGATATCATCATACCTCTAATTTTGGCGGTTTTATGAGCTTTTAAATTTCATTAACGGTAGATAACGTGAAAAGTGGGCGTTATAGTAGGCGTGTCAAAGTTATTTTTACGAATGAGTACAACTTAGATATTTCAATATAGCCCTTTGTTATTCCAAAATTTTTATTAATAGAGGAATTATATGAATTTTAGGTAAAATGTTATATGGGAGGTGGGCGTGAAAGTAGGCGTGGCACCTTAATTTTCTGGCACAGTAATGACATTGCCTAGGGGGATATACGTAGCAAATTTGATCATCATACCTCTAATTTTGGCGGTTTTCAGCTCTTAAATTTCATTAACGGTAGATAATGTGAAAAGTGGGCGTTATAGTAGGCGTGTCAAAGTTGTTTTTACGAATGAGCACAACTTAGGTGTTTCAATATAGCCCTTTATTATTCCAAAATTTTTATTAATAGAGAAATTATATGAATTTTAGGTAAAACGTTATATGGGAGGTGGGCGTAAAAAAGGGCGTGGCACATTGATTTTCCGTTACAAGAAAGCGTCTCTCCAAAAAGGACAGTGTGCAAAATTTCAGAGTCGTACAATCAATTTTGTTGCTTTTATGACGTTTTTGTTTTTAAATATACCGAAAAATAAACTGTGCGGTATAAATTTCGTACATTTTGATCGATAACTCCTCTCCTAATGCATAGATTTAGACAATTTTCATGGAGAAATATTGTCTTTACCCAGGAAATATATATTCGAAGTTTCATGAGTCTACGTTAAGGCGTTTGGACACAATTCCATTTTATTCGATGGTTGAAGGACACGGTTTTTTCGACCTACTCTTGCTTTTCGAGCTATAACTCTCTTCCTAATATTCCGATTTAGCCCATTTTCAATACCAATCAAACCTTGTCTTTAAGAAAGATTATGGCAAAATTTGAGCCCCCTAGCTTTTTCGGTGCGACCTCTATCGTGCTTTCAACAGACGGACAGACGGACGGACATAGCTAGATCGTCATAAAATCAAACCCCGATTCAGAATATATATACTTTATGGGGTGTAAAATGGATATTTCGATGTGTTACAAACGGAATGACAAAATGAATATACCCCCACCATTTTTTTGGTGGCGGGTTTAAAAATATTTGTGACAATATCCCGCATAACTATTAATCAAATTTTTTATATTAAATAATGAATTTTAATTTTTCGGTTGCTCTTAGAAAATATTAAGTATTAAACAGTGATTGTCCAAATATATTATAAGGGATTAGAAATTTTAAAAGAAAAATTGGAGGAAATATTATTGGCTGAAATAATGGGATATTTTGGAAAATATCCCGAATCTTAAGTATATATTTTTATGCTTCGAATTATTAAAGGAAATACATTAAATACATTTTTTAGTAAATTAAAATCCATACATATACATATGTTTATATGGACATATTCTTTGTATTCATTTTAAAAATTGAATTGTTTAAATGGGGCACACAAATAAATAAATTATTTATTAACAAGACTTGCCTTTTGTTACAAAAGAAAGAAAAAAAATGCTTTTATTGTAGAAACAACTTTTTTGTTTAAAAGCAAAAAATTATTTTACGGTAAAAAACGGAACATTATTTCATTGTCTACAAAGACAGAAGGCATTGAAAAATTAATACATGTTGACTCAATCGTGTATATAAACTGCTGCAACTCGGTAGTAAAACATCAGTTTTTTTTTCAGCATGAATAAGACAGTTATCATCCTTGGTAAGACTTATTAAAACTACATTCCATGTTAGGATTTTTTTTAAATTGCAGTACAAACAAATCTAGCTTTCCTGTTAATTGTTGTGGCCTACACTGAAGCCTCCAGCAAGCGATGTGGTCCTGTGTGCCGTAAAAATGTACCCAGTAAAGTACGATGTGTAAGAGATGGTCGAATTTGTCGCAAAATTCGTCAGTGTTCACTTCAGGAGGAGAATTGTAGGCGTGATCAGTTGAAACATTCTCGTAAGTTAAATGGTTAAAAAATAAATAAAATTATATACATATATTTGAATAAATATTTTTTCTAGGTTTAAATCCTACGAGTTTGGCTGTGTGTCGCAATATAAAAAGTTCTTTGGGTTCTGGTCGTTGTGCTCCTATACGCAAACCTCGTTCGATACGACCCAATTGTAATAGAATCCGTTGTAGTGTACCCAGTAAAGGTCTAGTTTGTTATCGCAGCAGGAAAAATAATTGTCGCTTGTTGACAGATTGCCAAGTGATACGTGCCAATTGTAGACGTGGCCCCAGCAATCGCTTACAAGTTACTGACTCACGTGCTTGTGTTGGTTTAAAGGCAGCTGGCAGAATACAAAGATGTCGTCCCATTCCCAAAAGAGGTTAACTTAAGTACGATACTTGTAATGATGAATTATTATTATCCCTTTTAAATTTGAGCTAAATTTTGTATGTTAAAAATAAAGTAGAAAACATTTTGAATTGTTATAAATAATAAATTACATTTTTTGAAATCATTTGGTAGTTATTATTCTCTGCAATTTTACTGCGGTCTTTGGTTAATATTTCAAACATACGTATATAAACGATTTACATACGTATATAAAGGTTACAAAATCATTTAAATAAATATTACATTTTCTTGGTTAATTGTAGTTAATATTTTTCTTTTGTTATTGTTGAGGAACCATTCCCTGGTATCAAACTTAAGTAAAACTCAACATAATCACTGAATCACTTTATCTACTACACATACATTTATTACACACAAAAACTTTAGTTGTCAACAAGTGTCTCTCAGAAACACATACAGTCCGCTTACTATCATTATTCATAAATACAAAATAAATAAAAAATTAATAATCATATCATTGTTGTACGTGTGATTATTTTGGGTCTGGGAGATTGATCTCCAAGCAGTCGTTAGGACAGTTGGCATCCGGGCTTACTACGTCAGTTCATCAAAAAAGTTGTGGTCCTTCGAGCCAGATCTCAACCAGCGACCTATTCACTTCAAAATTTTTATTATAAAGCCTAGTACTCTGTTTTAATTTGTAAATATGTTATTTCACACGAAAAATTTGACATACAAACATAACTTTTAATCGAGGAAATGAAAAAAAAAATCAGTTCCTGAGAAACTTGATAAATTTAAAAAATATAAAGTTTTCGTAATATTTTTTCCTATCAATTTGCCGGTTAGTGACCGATTTTTACAAACATTTTTTTATATCTACAAAAAGTTACAAAAATTTGCCTAAATTATCCAAGAGTTTAAAAATATGTTAACATTTTTGTTAAGAATGTGGAAACAAAAACAGAGGAAATTGTGTTTAGTTGCTCATATCTCCGATAGTTATGGGGCGATTGTGCTGAATTTTAATAAAGATTCACTGACGGATATGTTTTTAAAAGATTAATGCGATATAGAGGTCTGCATAACATTTCGGGGTTTCTCATTATTTTTTTTCATAAAAATATCTTCATTTTGAAATTCAAAGAAAAAAAGTTGTTTTCAAATTAGGAAAATAGACAATAACCAGCTATCAAAATAAAATAAATTAATTAGTTTTAATCTTGTAGAGCTGCAATGTATAACTTCGTTTTATTTTTATAACAAAATTTGAGTTTTATTGAATGAAGATTCAGAGATTTGCAAAGATGCTGAAAAAGTGACACTTATATTCTTAATGAAATAATTGTGTATAAAAATATTAAACGATTGTCAAATGTCTCGCTTACACTGCCATTAGCTTCAAAATGTTCTGTTATGTCTTTAATTGCCATCAGACTAATACAATAATAAATAATCATCCATTAAACCCTTCACACAGTGAAAAGGTTTGCCATTCCGAGTGAAATTTCCACAATTTTCATTTCCGACCCCATCGAGTATATATTTTCTGAAAGCTTATGAATACGGGAGACGACTAAGCTCTGTCAGTCTGTTATTTTGACGGCCTGTCCGTGTGTATGTTGAAATCAACTTTTTGAAGCCCCCCGACATCACCTGGACTCGCGTGAGGTATCAAAATATCAGAAACACTTGGGAGCAAATCGGTATTGAAAAAAAATCGGTACATAAACAACTGATATATGAGGAAAAAAACCACGGCCACTTCTTTTTTTTCACAACAACAACAAACAACACTAATATTCATACATACATGCATACAAACGTGGTATACTGGTCAGAGTGAACGTGGCATCGAATCCCAGCTGAGCCAAAACAATTTTTTTTTATATATTTTAAATTATTTATATTTAAATTTTTTTTTTATCGTATTGTGCATATTTTTCCGCAATACTTTTGCTGATAACTGCGATTGTCTGGGACTTGTTGGCGACTTTAAGTAGCCCCAAAGAAGGAAGTATGCGATTACGATATCTACGATGAAATTGACGCTGAGCCAACACGACCGACAGATTATTGCCTAGTATAGTGCTTCTGTAGCTGTCTATTTTACAAATGTTAAATATGATTGACGTAAATTGCCATTTGCAAAAGCTATTTCATCTTACGATAGGGAGATTAATGGTTAAATATGAAACTGAAATATTTTGTCTTAATTTTAAGTAAATCTTTAGAACTTGTTCCGTGAAAATTTATCGGTCTCACATTATTCCTATTCACGTGTAGATGATATATGTAAGTGCTTTGAATAATCTACTTTAACCTTAAGATAAATTTTAACGCTTCAAAAAGGACTATATTTTTATATAAAATCGATCTTCTATTGAATATTTAAGGCTTCTCACTATGTATGTTAAGTGTTAATTTTTAGACTCTATCGATATCATTTCCACATATATTTCTTAAGAGTTGATAAATCTAAATACTAATACATTAGACAAAAGTGGACGAAGAAGTGATTTGTTAATTAAAATTTTTATGAAGAATAAGTATGTATTTATTTAGTTCTAAGTGTGAAAAGTTGTCAGTGTTAAAAGTTGGCACTAAAACATATTTTAAGTTTGTAAAACAGCTTGTTACCGATAATGTAGATAATAATCTTTCTCAGACGAGAATATCGATAATATTTAAACAGACGAATAAGAATTTTAAAAATCGTGGCTGATTTTTGATTAAATTTATACTCTCAGCAAAAAAAAAAAATTGCACTGATTCAATATAAATAATATTTTTCATCAGTTCCAAATCAATAGTGCCTCCCTAAATCATAATAGCTTGTCATAAATGATGTGCAAAATGATGCAAATATCTTAAACAATTGATGTAAACAAATAAAATCAACTTATGACGCAAGGGTCTCTTTTAACCTAATATGCATACGTTCCGTGCACTAATTGAAGCGTTAATGTAAAAATCATGCATGTTTCACCTAAATTTAACCCCTTTATCTTGGGTAAACTCGTGCATTCACTATTTATTTTGTACGTCTTTTTCTGCTGGGATTGAAACACATTCGGTCCCTGCCATATTTTGTGAACAACAGTGCTGCTTAATAAAAAATTTTAATTCTACATTTAGGTCAATAAACTGCAGTTTAACAGGCACACATGTTTAATGTGCACACATGTTAATATAAACAAGTAAGAGCACTATATTCGGCTGTGCCGAATCTTTTATACCCACCACCAATTTTGTGTGCATTTAAAGTACATTAATTATTATTTTGTTAATC
The DNA here is from genome assembly GCA_941918925.1 of Phyto melanocephala. NCBI lineage: Eukaryota > Metazoa > Arthropoda > Insecta > Diptera > Rhinophoridae > Phyto > Phyto melanocephala. The sequence continues at coordinate 110,221,759 of OW799234.1, forward strand.
ACTATGGAATAATCTCTTTAAAATAAAATATGTATTACTTTCTTTATAGAGGGTGGTTAATTTTTAAGGGCCCCTGTTGAAGGTGAACCACACATAAGCAACAAGTTTTTTTTTGCATTTCATTTGACATTTCTCAATCTCAGGCTAACTTAATTTGAACAGTGGAAAGATACCCAAATGAGCAACGCGTTAAAGTTATTCAGGTTTAATTATTTATTTTACTTGATCTCTTTTTTTAATTTTCATATTTAAATATCCAATTTTTGTATTTAAATTCTCAATATTTCGCTACTCCTTCGTGTAGCATCTTCAGGAAAATTCACTATTATTAATTATTAATTAATTAATTAATTAATTAATTATTATTAATTAATTATTTGTAAATTAATTTTCAGGTTTAATATTCAGGTTTTTTATGAAAATGGGCGTTCAAAACAAAATGCATTTTATGCACTTCGTAATTCTTTTGATCAACATAATCCTGCCTTCTTAGTTCGTTGAATGGGAACCACTGCTGGTTTTTGCGATAGTGTGGCAAAAGAGCAGTCAACATCGCCTCATCATCATGCGCAACAATTGAGCATCAACATTGTCATTGAAAATTTGGATACTTCGATATGCTACTAAAATGCTTTTGTAAATGTAGTCTTTCAATGAAAGTGGGCGTTAAAGTAGGTGTGTCAATAAAGTTTCTGCTAATAAATACAACTTAGATATTTCAATATAGTCCATTATTTTCCAAAAAACTTTGTCAATAGAGAAATTACATGAATTTAAGATAAACCGTTATATGGGAGGTAGGCGTTAAAGTGGACGTGTCACCTAAACTTTTTGACACAACAACTACATTGATAAGAAGGATATACGTAGCAAATTTGATCATCAAACCTCTAACTTTGGCGGTTTTATGAGCTTTTAAATTTCATTAACGGTAGATAACGTGAAAAGTTGGCGTTATAGTAGGCGTGTCAAAGTTATTTTTGCGAATGAGTACAACTTAGGTGTTTCAATACAGCCCTTTATTATTCCAAAATCTTTATTAATAGAGAAATTATATGAATTTTAGGTAAATCGTTATATGGGAGGTGGGCGTAAAAGTGAGCGTGGTACCTTAATTTTATGGCACAGTAATGACATTGCCTAGGGGGATATACCTAGCAAACTTGATCATCATACCTCTAATATTGGTGGTTTTATGAGCTTTTAAATTTCATTAACGGTGGATAACGTAAAAAGTGGGCGTTATAGTAGGCGTGTCAAAGTTATTTTTTCGAATGAGTACAACTTAGGTGTTTCAATATAGCCCTTTATTATACCAAAATCTTTATTAATAGAGAAATTATATGAATTTTAGTTGAAACGTTATATGGGAGGTGGGCGTAAAAGTGGGCGTGGCATATTGATTTTCCGTTACAAAAAAGCGTGTCACCAAAAAGCAAAGTGTGCAAAATTTCAGAGTCGTACATCCAATTTTGTTGCTTTTATGACGTTTTTGTTTTTAAATATACCGAAAAATACACTGTGCGGTACAAATTTTCATACATTTCGATCGATAACTCCTCTCCTAATGCATAGATTTGGATAATTTTCGGGGAATAATATTGTTTTTACTCAGGAAATATATATTCGAAGTTTCATGAGTCTACGTTAATCCGTTTGGACACAATTCCATTTTATTCGATGTTCGTAGGACACGGTTTTTTCGACCTACTCTTGCTTTTCGAGCTATAACTCTGTTCCTAATATTCCGATTTAGCCCATTTTCAATACCAAACAAACCTTGTCTATAAGAAAGATTCTGGCAAAATTTGAGCCCCCTAGCTATTTCGGTGCGACCTCTATCGTGCTTTCAACAGACGGACAGACGGACAGACGGACGGACATAGCTAGATCGTCATCAAATCAAACCCTGATTCAGAATATATATACTTTATGGGGTCTAAAATGGATATTTCGATGTGTTACAAACGGAATGACAAAATGAATATACCCCCACCATTTTTTTGGTGGCGGGTATAAAAAACCAGACGTTATTTGTCTCTTCAAGTCTTTTTACTAAATGCCTATTTAATCACCTTTTTATACAATAAAATCATAAACAATTTAACTTAAACGCTTCAATTGTTGTCAGATATTTGTACAATTTAATTAAAGACCCACAAGCAAATGACCAGAAAATAGTCTGCTACAAGAACAGTTTACAGGGAAATACATACGTTAAAATAGAAATATGAATAAAATCATTTTAACATTTGGTAAGAGTTACAGCGAGAAAATATTAAAACTAAATTGGAATTAATAAAATCTGTTTTATGTGTCTCTGTGTGTGTGTTTTTTTTATGATTATTGTATAACGAACGACTGAACAAATGAAACCTTTCAGCTATTTTGATTCTGCACGTTGTTGCATTAATGTTGGCTGCACAAAAACCGTGTCGCCGACAATGTAGCACACGACTACATAGTCAAATTGTATGTGCTCAGGATGGAGATGGTCGCAGTTGTCGTAAGTTAAAAGAATGTAAACTACGTGAGCTAAATTGTCGTTTAAGAAGTCGCAAACAATCAAGTGAGTTTCTGCTGAAGTTTTGTTATATTTTTTTCTTTACGTTTCTTTGACATTTTTACCTTGTGTTTTGGTATGTGTGTATGTATGTCAGCGAATTCGTTTTTGCTGCCACAAAATAAAATAAAAACTATTTTATGGAAATCGTTAGTGATTTTATGAATGACTGAAAACTATTAAAGGAATACGATGAACACACGCACATACACATGCACAAACACAAAACTTTTAATCACAAAAAAAGAAGTGAAAATAAATTTCGTGTAAAATGTTTAATACCTTTCGTGTTGATTGTATGTGTGTATATTGGGGTGTTTCTGTATAGTGCTTATGCAGACCTACATGCAACGTTGTCGTTTAATAACAGGTACGACAGGACGAAATAAATGTGCTCCACCTTTGGTAATGATACGTCGTCCTCGTCGTCATCAGTCAGGAACGATGATGCGTGATTCCAAATGTTTGGCTTTTTGGGATAATAGCAAACGTGCGTGTTATCGTTGTCCTCACAAAGGTGACATATGTCAATTGCTAACTGCGTGCCAGGCAAAACGTGCAAATTGTCAACGACGTTCGAGAAATCGTAAGTTTAACTCTGATTTTTTTGTGTGTGTATGCCTGCTTGTGTCTTTACGGTTCACCTCATCTCATCTATTAAAGTATTAATTTTCTTGATATTTTTTTTCTTCTTCTTATTTTCATTTTATTACTACCGATGACTTTCTGAGTGTTTGTGTAAAGTGTTGCTTGTATATCTTGTTATGTGACGTTTTAATTTTATTATAATTTTTTATTTGTTTAAATAAGTATTTTGTTTTTTTGTTGTTTTTGTTTTTACTTCTTTTGCCAGAGCTTATTCCTGTTCCTGAACACGAATGCGAAAATATTAAATCTGGTCATATGGGAAGATGTAAGAAGCAATTCAATTAGAATGACTTGAGAATAAAATATATAAAAATGAATTCGCCTGAAAGCTATTAAATGAAAGTAAAATTAAATTATACAAATGCAAAAAATATATCTGTAATTGATTTTAATCTAGTGTATAATTAAAAAAAAATAATAATAAGATAACATTGAATTAATAAAAAGATTATAATTACTAACTTAAACCTATTTGAACTTTGGTTTACAAGTTAATTTAAGTGAAGATGCGTTAAGTACCACTCACCTGTTTGTTTGATTAAATTGCAATTTCAGATTAGATTGAATTCACTACCAGAGAGAATGGCAGGCAGCCTTTATTGAGTTCAATGCTGAACTTTAAATTGTATAAATTTTGTGAATAAAGTACAAATATAAGTAGATTTTAAGAAAAGCATTTGCTTTAAATTTAATTAATTTTAGAATATTATTTATATTAGAGTAATATCCACTTAACAAAACAATGACTTAAAAGGTATTAAGTCAAAAATTTAAATTTAAGGTTTGTAATTGGTATTTACTGACTTTTATCTCCTTTTCGTTTGGTATTAATAGCTTAAGACTTGCTTTCAAGGATTATAATTATATATACCCTTCTCCTGTGGTACCCAAGGGTATATATAGCCTTTTTATTCCATTTGTAAATTCTGCAACATTTATTTTCGACCCAATAAAATATATATTTTCTGAAAGCCCATGAAGGAGAAATCGATTGAACAATTTTCGCCTGTCCTTGTGTTGGTTGAAATAAATTTTTAGAAGCGTCCACATTTTGCACAGAACTGTATGTGATATCAATCTTTCAGAAATATCCAGTAATGAATCGTTATTGAAATCCACAATTGAAAGCAAATCGTTCCATAACTTTCTGATATGTGAGCCCATAAACACGACTGCTCATATTTTTACCATAAAAATAAGCATTATTCAGCCTTAGAATTATGTATAGACACTTTTGTTACTGTTTTGAGATATAATATTTGTGAAAAATTTTAGATAAATCGGTCACATATCAGCAAGGTATGAAGCAAAAAAGCTTTGGAGAAATATATATGTATGTTCCGAAAATTTACAAACGACACAATTAATCAAATTAGATTACTTGACCACTAGAATATAGCAGTTAAATAAAAAAAAAGTGTAAAGTCCAAGACGGCGTTTGAAAATGGCGAAATAAGTTTTTTAAATCCCATCAATATTGGTAACTTGAAAGAGCTTGATTTGCAGAATACAGTTAAATATGAAAAATTTCAAAATCAAAGATGTCTTCAAAAATAATAAAAAAATTGCTTATAATATTAAATCTTGGCTAAGCTCCAATGTGGTCATTATACCTTTGCTCATTCATGAGGGTATTATTACATTCTGCACAGCCGAATTTAGTACTCTTACTTGTCTTTAGGTAGATAATATTTTGTTTGATATTTTAAACAAAGGCTGTAGCTTCTGACTTTAGACCAACTTGCCGCACTTAACCGATATTATATTTACTAATACAACTTAAGCGTATGCGAACAATAATAAAGCTTCATCAACAAAATTCAACCAGATTAATGCAAAATTATCGCGGAAAAATTCAAACAAAAATTCAAACAATGCTTTATGTACTTTGTGATTAAAAACAAGTAAGAGTGCTATATTCGGCCGTGCCGAATTTTATATACCCTTCACAACTTGTAGTCATGCAATAACAGTAGTTTGTGTCACAATTCATCCCATATGAAATACGTACATACATATAAAAACATACATATATAAAAACATCCCATTGTAAAATTATAAATTCACGTATGTTTGTTAAAAAAACAAAAAAAAAAAAAAATTTAAAAAAAAAAAATTTAAAAAAAAAATTATCATATATATAATATATATAAAACAAAAAAAAAATAAAAAAAAAATTTAAAAAAAAAATAATAAAAATTTAAATAATATATTAAATAAAAAATAAAAAAAACTAAAAAAAAAATTAAAAAAAATTTTTTAAAAAATTAAAAAAAAATTTTTTTTGGCTCAGCTGGGATTCGATGCCACGTTTTCTCTAACCAGTATACACGTTTGTATGTATGTATGTTGTTGTTGTAATGTTGTTTTTGTGAAAAAAAAAACCGAGGTGGTCGTGGGTTTTTGCTCATATCTCAGTTGTTTATGTACCGATGTTTCTGATTTTCAATACCGATCTACTCCCGAATATTTCTGATATTTTAATACCTCACCCGAGTCCAAGCAATGTCGGGGGGCTTCAAAAAGTTGATTTCAACATACACACGGACAGACGGTCAGACGGACAGACGGACAGACTGACAGGGCTTAATCGACTCCCCTATTCATAAGCTTTCAGAAAATATATACTTTATGGGGTCGGAAATCAAAATTGTAGAAATTTCACACGGAATGACAAACCTATATATACCCTTTTTCACTGTGTGAAGGGTATAAAAATAGTTTATAAAAAATTTTTTTTCTTTGTTCTTTTATTTTATCGTTTTGAGACATCTAGATTTCTGTGACAAAAAAAAAATACTTAAGTTTACACAGGCTAAAATCATGCACAGACATATGTAGCGTTGGTCATAGCCGGACAACAAGTAACTGAAAATTATCGCTTTAAATGGCTCAGTTGCATTCGCTACTTGTTCTTATGGCCTGGCCAGATCTTAGTAGCTCATAATCGATAAATCACTGGTTGTCCTGGCTTCTCATGCGATCTCTTGCCCTTCGGGTTATCCAAATTAAACCATTTTAAGTCGCAAGTAATGATCCGATATTCAAATGATTTTTTTTTACAGCGTTCTGCTTGAATGCTACTTGCATGTCGGATATGCAAAATTATTTTTTAAAGTCTCTTAACTTATATTCGTATGGCACCGAATTTTTTTGATTTTAATTGAATCCTGCTGCTTGCAAACGTTTTAAAGAGACCGCTGTTGTAGCTTCCAATAAACTAGCAAGCTTATGTTGAGTTTGACATAATTATTATGGAGTAATGCCTTAAATTACTAGTCTGAAAACTTTTTGGATGGGCTAGGCGATCTTTGTCTTCCATGTTAAAATTACTTTTGAACTTCTCATAAAATATTTATCGGATCGAAGGATTATATTTACCATAAGCCTTAGCGAACAATCGGTATATTCAGAGGCACCTTTAAAGGAAAGAAGAAAATCAAGAATTTAACATTTTAAATATTTAATAACATGAGAATAACAAAAAAATTAGAATAAATGACAGATATGTATCCTTCAGAATGACATATTAGAAAATTAAGACGAAAGTTAATCTAAGTCCCGATTTTTAAGTTAAACACCGGATCTTATGTTTTATATATTCTAAATCATAATTATCAAATAATTATATTTTATCTATTGTTATAAAATATCCAAAATTACAAAAATAATCTTTACAATTCCTGTTTTTGCAAAAGCAGATATTTTAAATAGCAATTATTAAAAAAATCAATATAAAAAGATTTAAAAAGAAATTAAAGCAATGCCTTGTAAAATATTGAAAAGTGAATATGTTGCATATGAAATGGAGTTGAGTTTTAAATGCTAATTCTTACAAACTCAATATTTCTGTTTGCGAAAGTTTGAATTTTTATAACCGCCACAAGAAACAAATTATAAAAAATAGTCATGCCGTTTGCATACATTGAATTGTACATTTAAGACCCCTTAAAGTAAAAACATATTTGACTATAAAATTCACTTTTTGTAGTAATACAATTATATTTTCATAAGCACACTTGTCTCAACCAAATTTTAATTTAATATTTCTTCTTATTCTTTCTTTCAGTTACCATCAGGAGCCCTAAATACCATGCACAAACTAAATGCTTTAGATTTCGATTACAATGAAATAGCCAACATCAAAGATTATAGTTTTTATGGCTTACGTTTATCAAAGTTGAATATGAAAGGCAATCGTTTGCAAAGTATACCTGAACATGGTTTTGTGGGTTTGGAAGAGTCTATACAGGAAATTAATATTTCCGAAAATAGCTTGAGAACTTTTCCCCTGCTGGCCTTAAGAAAACTAGATTTTTTACGTATATTGCGTTTGTCCAACAATAAGATCTCAACATTCTATGGTGACATACAAATGGCAACAAATAATGCCAGCGCTGCAGCCGCGTTAAGGTTGCCTTCGTTAACATTTTTAGATTTGAGTTCTAATCAATTTACGGAAATTGGCGATGATTGCTTTAGGACATTTCCCCAGCTCAAGACTCTGTCCATGTATGCTAATCAAATAGAAGTGGTTACGCCAGAGGCGTTTAAGAGTCTAAAGGAGTTAATGTCATTGGATATGTCACACAATCGCATCATTATCTTGGATGCCAAAATATTCGATAAAAATAAGCGTTTGCAGACGGTGGATTTGTCACACAATCATATACATACCATAAATGGTGTATTTTCGAATCTACCCCAACTAAGAGAAATCTTTTTGTCGGAAAATAATATATTAGAGTTGCCAGCTGATGCCTTTATGAATTCGTCTAATGTAGAAGTTATTTATTTGGAATCAAATGCCATTGCTCATGTAGATCCTAACGTATTTTCGACGCTGGTCAATTTGGATCATCTATATTTAAGAGCCAATTTTATACCCTTAATACCAGTCACTTTACTTGATAAATGTCATAAATTGTCCTCATTGTCGTTGGATAATAATGAAATACAAGATTTGGAAATCGGTATGTTTCGCAAGCTGGAATATTTGAGGGAAGTGCGTTTACATAACAATCGTATACGACGCATACGCAAGGGAGTATTTGAGCCTTTGCCTGCTTTGCAGGAATTGCATATGCAGAAGAATAACATAGAGGACATAGAACCAGGGGCTTTTCAAACTCTCAATAATCTGCAGCATATAAACCTACAAGATAATCAATTAACCGTGTTGGAGGACATATTTCCCAAGGAAAATGAGAATTCTTCTCTTTTGACTATACAGTTGGAAGCTAATTACTTAAATAAGATCCATATGAAAACTTTTAAAAATCAGAACAAGATACACATAATGTGGCTGAATAACAATGAATTGACTCGTATAGAGAAAAGCATGTTCGAAGATCAACAGGATTTGGCTCGACTATACTTGAATTATAATTTTATACGTGACATAGATCGAGAAACATTTTCGAAATTGAAAAGTTTAAAGTTTTTGGATTTAAGTTTTAATCGCATTAAGCAATTGAGAAGAGATTATTTTTCGTCTTTAGTAAGCTTGGAAGAACTGTCTTTGTCACAGAACTTTATAGAGGCCATTGAAGGTTATGCCTTTAATAAACTGAAAAGCCTCAAAATTCTGGATCTTTCCAGCAATCCGCTCTATCAAATAACTAACGATGTATTTCTAGATGATTTGCCTTTAACGGACTTAAGTTTAAGAAATACTTCGTTGAGAAAAATCGAAACGAATACTTTTAAGACTTTGCAAAATTTAAATGATCTTAATTTGGAATTGAACTTGCTGAGTCCGCTAGATATACAAAAACTTGAAATTCCTGGCTTAAGAACTTTACACTTGTCGCATAATAACTTTACACATGTGGGAGGTAGAATTATTTCTAATATGTTCGATAAACTAAGATCATTGCAACACTTAACGATGGCGAATTGTAGTTTATCCTCCTTGCCTGAGGATATGTTTATTAAGAACACAAACCTAGTTAAATTAGATTTATGCAATAATATCTTGACTACCATGGATCGTAATTTGTTTTATGGCCTGAACGTTTTCAAGGAACTTAAAGTATGCCGAAATAATTTAAACGAGTTTCCTCATATTGCTCTTTATAACTTGAGTACTTTGGAAGTTTTGGATCTGTCACGCAATCAATTTTCCACCATCGATTTCTATAAGCTAAGTGGTACTATTAATCTGCGACATCTTAATTTGAAAGATAATAAAATCACTTCCCTAACGGGATTCAATGCTGTAAACTTAACACAACTGGATACCGTGGATATAAGTGGTAACTTATTGCTATCCTTGCCAGCTAATTTTCTGCGCCACTCTATTAATTTGCAGAGAGTTGATTTATCTAGTAATCGCTTTTTGCAAATACCTAGCTCGGCTCTCTCTGATATATCAATACCTCGCCTATCATGGCTTAATTTGACTGGCAATCCGATAAATAAAATCTATACAGTTAAAGAGGAACGATATCCCTATCTCAAGGAATTGTATATATGCCAAACAAATCTGTCCATTTTAACTTCCAAAGACTTTGAGGCTTTTCAAGCCTTGCAACATTTACATTTAGTTAACAATCGCATAACACGCATTTCACCTGGAGCTTTTAAAGGATTAACAAATCTTCTTACTTTGGACATCAGTGTTAATGAGTTGGAATTGCTACCCAAAGAACGTTTGTTGGGATTAAAACTTTTGCGTGTCCTGAATATATCCAATAATGTTCTTAAAGATTTAGAAGAGTTTAGTCCTGATTTGGCGCAATTACAAGTTTTTGATTTATCTTTTAATCAGTTGGATCGCATCTCGAGAAAAACTTTTCGTAATCTTCACAGCCTAGTAGAATTATATTTGATGGGCAATCGTATGACAGTGTTGTCTACGGATGCTTTTCGTTTCTTGCGTAAATTGCATATTTTGGATTTAAGAAAGAATTATTTTGAATTGATACCAATAGAGGCGTTGCAGCCTTTAGAGACGAATATAAAAACATTAAGGTTGGAAGGTAAGTTGTTGTTTAATTTCGAAGAAAATATCATAATTTTATCTTAGAGATCGGTAGAGCGAATAAAAGAAATAAGTGATAAAATATTTAGTTTTTTAAAATGATTTTCGTTAAGCTTTTCTATTGTTATCTACTGCATTATGTTGAGTTTTAGGTTAAAACTTGACTTTCGGACGAATTTAATACCTGAAATTAAATAAAAATGGTTATTATAATATTTTTTTCTTTCGAACGTCATGTTCAATTTTGAGTATATATATGATTGAATGTATTTCACTAATAAAGCCCTTCCATTGGATATCTTAAAATATTAGTAAGTGGTTGAAATCAACTTTTAGAAGCAACCATTGGCTCCTCAGATTTGTATATAGTATCAATCTTTTTGAAATTTCCGGGAATGAATCGCTAATGAAATTCAGCACAACCGCCCCATAACTTTCTGAGATATGAGCAAATAAACACGCCTCTGTTTTTTTTTACATATTTTTACCAACGAAATTAAAATTTTTCAGCCATAGAATACGATAATTTAAAGGTACCTTTGCTACAATTTGTAGATATAATATGCCTTTAGAGGTATTCGTGAAAATTTTTGGATAAATCGGGCTCTAATCGGTAAAGTTATAGGCAAAATTTTTTTTTTTTGAAAATATATATTCCAAAAATGTACAAACGACTCAGCTTATAGACAACCGAGAGAGTTAATATTGGTATCATCTGAAAGGACTTGAGTTGCGCAATATAAGCACTAAGAAAATAATTAAAATTCATGTTGACCGCCACTACAAAATGACGGAAAATAAATATATATATGGGTAAAATCTGGTATTTTAAATTGTTACTTCTTGAACACCCTCAATATTGGTATCAAATGAAGTGGCTTGACCAGTAGAATACAGTAAATTATTAAAAAATGTAAAATCCAAGATGGCATCTGAAAAAAATGGCGGATCACATATTTTTTACCCCATCAATATGGATATCCAATTAAAGGGCTTGACTAGTAGAATACAGTTAACTCGTAAAAATTCAAAATCAAAAATGGCGTCGGAAATAATAAGGAAAAATGGCGTATAACATGAAATATAGGTTAAGCTACGATGTGGGATTATACCTATGTACATGATGGTGAAAGGTATTATCAGATTCGGCACGACCGAATATAGTACTCTCACTTGTTTTTTCATAGTTTACTGTATTCTACTAGCCAACAGTGGGAGCATGCATATACATATAGTTTCAACGTTAGTGCTTTTAAAATAATTTTTTTTTACGGAGAACTTTTAGCAAAAAATTTTTTAAAGCTTGTGCTATTTCGACCTTAATAACTAAAACAGTCTAAGTAGTCACAATATATACAGTTATTTTGCGATTACTAGCATACATACACATTTAAAGCTGTTAATCCAACATAAACTGACAACAAACAATTAAAACTGCAACATTAAGTTTTAAATACCTTCACAGCAATTACACGTACGTCTACTAAAATTTTATTAAAATGAGTTTTTGTCTTTTCAAATCTTTTCTTTTCTCACCGCATTTAAAAACTGTTCAACATTTGTGACAACACGAAATCTACATTTCGGAACTGGATTAAATGTCGTCCATTTGCTTAAAAAATGGTTTAATAAATTTAATGGCTCAACAATTGTATTCTTCATGGATATAAAAAAATATATATTTTATAACATAATCCTGCTTCCTTAACTGTAAACAACTGCCAACAATTAACAATTAAAAATGCCAACAACAACAATCTACAGAAAATCCACTGCATTGCAGTTGTGATGCACAAAAACTATGGGAATGGTTGCGTGATCATCGCAAATGGTATTCTTCCACAGCCAGTTTAATATCCTCGTCAGCATCGACGGCAATTGTGACGTCCAGCTTAATGTCTTCATCGTTTCCATCATCAGGCGTATCATCGTCAACATCGTCGGTAATGATGTCATTGAATGATAATGTAAATTATTTAAGGTGTGAACATCCGGCCGAGTTGCGTGGCAAGATATTTGCCAAAATGGAACCACAACAATTTTGTGATGCCCCATTAATACCAAAAATTGCCATACAGGATATACAGCCATATTCAGTTATTGTATCCTGGCAAAGCCGTGAGCATTTAGGATTAAACGGCTATGAAATTATATACCATGCTACTAGCGATACAAGTGGCACAACTAATGGCATTGCTAGTGATGGCGGTGGTAGTGTTGGAGTAGGCAGTGCAAGCCCAACTGATATAGATGAGGTAAGTTTTTGTAAAAACAAAAATAAAATCAAACCTTTCATTTACAATTTGGTACGAACTGCAACAATATGGCAAATAAACAAACACATGCAAGCCTTAGTACACATGTTTTTAAGCAATTTCAGTTGCAATGGCATCAATGTTTATGTGTTTGTTTATCCTGCTGAATATTTACAGCAATAAAATTAACAATAATTACACTTGGGGGGAAACAACCAAAATGATGTTGAAATATTGGTGTACAGTAAGCAAAAAAAAAAAGTCGTACACATATGTATGTCAATATGCATTTGTATGAATAGAGATTGTGTATTCAAAAATGTGTAGGTTTGTGAATTATAACTTAAAACAGTAATTAAACTATCTGTTGTTTAAAGTCTTGTAAGTTCTTAGTAACTACTTACACATATCTACGCTATTTGAAAGAATTCTAAGTTAAATATATTTAGTTTCCTTAAACTTCCTTAATTAAAAAATAAAAATAAATGTCGAGCTTACATTTATTTACTGAAGGGGGGGGTGGTATTGTTAAAACAACAACGACATTTTAATTTCACAAACTGTCCTTTAGTACGAAACCTATAGTATTTTAACACTATATTCCACACAAAAGCACGCACGACTGATGCGAACAACACATAAAATGTAGCCTAAAACCTAAAAACATGTTCTTTTTTTTTCATTGTTATTTTTTTTTCATCTTTTCTCCCCATCTCCAAAAAACAAACAAACAAATAGATACGTGGCAAACGTTTAAATGGTTCTGCCAATTCGGCGAAATTGACAAAACTTAGCCCAAATACACGTTACCACATTTGTGTTATCGGTACCGGTAATTGGCTATCGGAGCCTGTAGCCATTGCTTTACAAAGGATACACTTTAATGACACTTTCCTTATACCAAGAGACGAACCGTCCTCATCATCAGCATACTCTGCTGGCTCTTTTGATGTCTCAGCAACACATCAAGCAACATCGTCATCATCATCATACACACCTTATCATCTATCGTACACGGGAAGTTACTACAACAACGATGGCATAATGACCTTTGGCGAACACTCATCGTTGGCCCAGCCGCAGCAACAACAGGCATTAATTGAAAATACCATTATAACAGACAATGCTCTGCAGGAAGTGTTGAAAAACTCACGTTTCTCCACCTGTACGGATGTACAAACACTGGACTCGACGCCGAGCGTAATAACTGATGAAAATGGTCTGGCCACCAATGGCTTCATACACTCAATACTCACACGAAGATTGGGTTTAATAGTCGGCTGTTGTCTGGGCATCATTGTCTTTATCGTTATGATATCCGTACTCAGCTACGTGAAGCTAAAGAAGCAACGCATTGAAAATGCCAAAAGACAGGCAAATATGCCACCAGATTATATGTCTTATCGTCATTTCTCAATACCCAACGAGGAGTTGTTAAGGATGGGCGTAAATACGAGCGGCACTATAATGTCGAGTGTACCAAGTGGCATCAGTGCCCATATAAGTGGCACTAGTTTAAGTACTAATGCTACAACAACAGCGACAGCCACTACACCTATAGGTATTTTAAAAATAACAGAAAATACTAGTGGTAGTCGAAGTGGCAGTGGTGGAACAAATTCAAATCTATCCAACGCTAAAGCAACAACAGAAAACTCAAACTCTGCCGGTAATGCGGTTATTGCCGGTGGCAATGGTACTTTAGATTTAACCACATCAACCACAATTGCTACGTCGTCGTCCTTGGCATCATCAACACAAGCAGCAGCATCAGCAAATGATGTTGTATCAGGGGCATCGGCAGCAGCAGCAACAACAACACTAGTAAATAGCCAAAATAATCAACTACACCATCATCATCATCTGCACCATCATCACAATCACCAGCATACCCCGCAACAACAGCAGCACTATCAAGGAAATGGCAATGTTGTTGGTTACATGGCAGCGGGTGTAGTATTAGGAGCAAATCATTTGAATAACGTCGCTTGTTAGTAGTAAGTTGAGGTTTAATTCTAATACAATTTTAACAAAGACAAAAGCTCTCTAATAATGTCTATGTACGTAAGTAGTTTAAGTATCTTTGGATGAGTATTACAGTTGTTTTAAAGTGCGAATGTGTGTGAGTGAAAATTTGTTGTTATGTATGTATGTTAGTATGTTTGTGTTTTTATTTTTTTATTTACTATTTCTATTTGTGCTATTCTAGCGTTGCTTTTTAGCTTTTGCCTTTCATATTTTTTAACTAGATTTCTATGCCCTACACCATGACAAGACAATAAGTTTGTCATTTTCTTATTTATTTCTTCAAAAAAAAATCTCTATTGTACACATAAAGGAATGTTGAATTGTCCGTTTGACTCTCTGTGTGTTAAAAGAAATAAATTTCGTCAAGACATGTTTAGAAGAATTTTTTTATAAAATACAATTTAAAAATGATATTATAATATGTCTCAGGATTTTTAAAACTTATTATATTTTATAAAATAACATAATTTGGTGTCTTTCTAAGCTAACTTGTAATTTTGAAACATATTATATACAAGATTTTCATAAATACCTCGAATATATTCGACTTTAATCAAACCTATTAAAAATAAATATTTTTCTAAATGTAAACATTTCAAAGAGTTTCCAAATTTGTAATTGGTTTGTGTAGCAAATCTAGAACGAAGCGGATTTGCTGAGAAACCAATTTTGTTAAGAACTTTCCCAGGATCTAGTGACGAATAAGATGAGAGAACCTAAGCCTTGTTACACTGAAATCACTTTCTGTTGCAAATTATCATACAAACTTTATGTGCAAAATTTTGCCATTGATAATCAGCATGATTATTATGTTAATAGTTAATTAATAAATAAATCTGTGTTTGGGGATTAATGTTCAACAAAATGAAAAGTTTGCTATTAAAAAGCTTATTTACTCCACTGCTAGTGGACTGAGTAAAACTTAAACTTCTGTAAATAAAAAATGCATACAAACAAGTTTTGCGTCTTCTGATTATATATTTCGTTGTTCTTATTATTCCTTCTGATGCGATCTTTTTTCAACCGCTATGAATAATAATTTTTTTTTTTTGCATAAAGCTTTTGTTTGAAGAAAACACGAACCTAAAAATTGTCAATTTTTACTACATACATTGGTGCAGGGTATGTAAGATTCGACAGAGTCGAATACAACATTTCCAAATGGTTCTGTTTTAGTTTTTTTGCTTTATAAATTATGATTTTTCCTTAAGGTTTTTCTTTATCTTCATCTAATTTATCTTAAGATGGTATTTTAAATTTATATATTTTTTGCTGTGTCTACTTTTTTTACGTGACATCGATTTTATGAATAACGAATTTTAGAAGGACTAAGTAGTGTCATCAACTCAATTCTCTCTAAAACTCTATTTAAAAGCTAAATGTTTTAACAACTATTGTAAGAAAGGCAAGTACTAGGCACCTTAAATGGTTTCTTTTAAGTTTTTTTCTTTTGCTGGTTTATACTAAAAAGGTAAATTAGATTAAAAGCGATTATGTTTCTGATTGAGAATAAAAGAACGATAGAATTAAAAAGTGGTGGCTTTCAATATGAAATGAAAATCTTTTTAGAAATTGGTTTCGGCTCTGGCAAATCATATTAGTTGTTGCACCTAAAGGAGTGTTGAATTAAGTACAAGTCTTAAAAGAATTTGGATAACTCAATAAAACTTTACAATGAAATAGCAGCTAAAATATAATTTAAATTCTTTATCGCATTATACATTTCAAGCATTTCAATCATATTAGTGTAACTATTAATAATATCTTTTTATAGAATTACTAGCCAGAATACTTTGTCAAATTCTAAAATATTTAAAGCTTAAAATAACAATTGAAATCAAATGAATTTACAACAGAGCTATTAAAGAAAATATGAATTTAAATTAATATTCGCTATTTAGAAAAGCCTTGCAAACATTTTTAATTAAATCTTTTTTGGAATGGCTTTGACAGGGCTTTTTTGCTTAGAGCCATAAAAATATATAAATATTTTTCATTAAATTAAGCCCTGCATAAAATTATACAACGTTATCACAATGGACCACTTGAAAAATCTCTCCGTCTTCAATATAAAAAAAAAATGCCATACAAATTTAAAAAAATTATTTTTGTTTTTTATTAGTCAGATATTAAAGCAGTGAATTTTGCAAGAGATTTATAATGCATCTCCACTGGAGGGTTTTCATTTAAACAATTTTTATCTTATTTTTAACTTATTTTGATAATTACTTTTGCATATTTATTTCATATGAGCAAATCAACTGAATGAATATGTTTTGTTGCCAGTGAAAAATTGTAAACAATGATACTCGTAGGGTATTCGCAAGGTGTCTTAAATTAAAATGTTTTAAAATAATAACACACAAATAATATGAAAGATTTAAGTCGCCGGTTTTGCTTAATTTTAAAATACAAATCTTTTTAACGGATAGCAGATGCGTTGGCTTACATTTTTAGACGATCGCCGAAGACATCTGATTAGTTATAACAGCACAATAAACATACCACATACAGTAATATTATTTTAGGAAAGTTTTTACATGAAAAGCAACAACATTTTTTTTTAACTATTGTGAGATTCTAAAACATTATGAGAAAATGTTATATAAAGACACTTTGTGAATGCAGTATCTGTATTAAACATTAGCGTAATTGACAAATTTACGAAAAATTAGCTTTTTTTAAGGCAAATATAAAAAGGTGACTCCAACTGTTCTGCTAATTTTCATTTACGTCACATTTAATACATGTATTTCTACATAATGACACACTTTTATAAAATTGATGCTGTTTTTGGTCAGTAAGCTTGCACACCATTCAAAACCTCAATTTCAATCTAATCTCTAAATTCAAACATACAAATAATTACACTAGGCAACAGCCATTTTGTTATTTGGTTCTAGCATACTTTTTCTCATGGATTTGGACCTACTGAACACGAAAATGAATTTTAAAAATTTTTCTGTCGATTGGTTTGCGAGATACAAATTTTTTAATTTTTTTTTTTTAATTTTTGGAGGTACACTTACTATTTTGAGCATATCTTTAGTCTTCTTTGACCTATTTTATCCTACTACTACTCAAATTAAAGACAATTGAGCCGTCTACAGAAATTTTCAAGAAATCAGAAAATTTTCAAATCGGGTTAGTAGTTTTGATGTTGGCGGCTTAAAAAGGTTAAAAAACTGGGTTTTTTTAGTAAAAATGTGGCTGAAAAATTCATATAAAAATTCATATAAAATATAAAACGCGATGTTAACAGCGATTTTTATTTTTTTACGTATAGCTGACACTTTTCCAAAGAAAATAAGCCCTTACTTAACAAAATCTGATGACAAATGGCCGACTTATTATTTTTTTGGTAAACGACCGAAATTCCGCTATTTCACGATTTTTTGATTTTCATTATTTGCACAGCTTACCTACCCAACGCAAACGAATAAATACATTTGAACTTAATTTAAAATAAACAAATTAGTCTTCGTATATTATTTTTTAATTTATTTACAGCACTACATGCTCAATGTATCGCACAATTAGCTAAACTAACGAAATTAAACTAACTAATTAAATTAAGCAAATCAACGCACAAAAAAAATGAGTAAAAACAAAGATATAAGTGTACATTTTATGCCATGTGGAAAAACTGCTGACTTCTTCTTTGTTTTTTGTATTCGCTGCAATCGGTCTCACGTATTAGGGTCCAAATATAGTCACCCATCATAGCCGTGTCATAGATGCCCTGATAGCGTCGTTCCATAGCCTTCAATTCCTGATGAAAGCGCTCGCCGTGTTCGTCGCTCACGTCTCCTAAATTCTCAGGGAAAAAATCCAAATGAGAATGCAGAAAGTGTATTTTAAGTGACATGTGCACTCCCATGGCTTCATAGTTCTTTACCAGATCTTCAACTATGTCCTTATAATTCGGGCTTTTGTTGTTTCCTAAAAAGTTTTCCACAACAAGCCTGAAGGAATTCCATGCTGCGGCTTCGATGGGTGATAACAGCTTTGGGAATTTTTCATCTTTCAAAATTTTTTTTATCTCGGGTCCTGCAAAGACTCCTTCTTTAATTTTTGCCAGCGAAAGGTAAGGGAAAATTGACCGTAAATAGGCAAAAGCTTCACCTTCTTTGTCTAATTTTTTGGCAAAATTTTTAATCAAACCCAATTTTATGTGCAGCGGCGGAAGTATTATATTTTCACGGTTCTCTATTAGTGGTTTGCGCTGAACATTCGCTTCTCCAACTACAGGTTTCGTTCGTACCGGCCATTTTTTTTTTATATAATGCTGATCATCAGCGCGGCTATTCCAAAGGCACAGAAAACAGCAATGTCGCGTATAGCCTCCTTGGAGTCCACACAGAATGGCCACAACTTTAAGGTCGGCGCATATTTTCCAATTGTATTTCCTATACTCTATGCATTTCAGCAAAATGTCCATAGTTTCATAGTTCTCCTTTGAATGAACCGCATGAGCAATAGGAACAGATGGCTTTTCATTCCCATTATGTAAGAGAACTGCCTTCAAGCTCTCTTTGTTGCTGTCAATAAACAACTTCCATTCGTTGGGGTTGTGAATTTGGTGAAGCTCTTGGAACAAGCCTGAAATGTCGCTGCAAAAACATATTTGGTCTTTCTTTGTATAAAATTTTGCATACTCCTTGTGACGGTTTCTGTACGCTGTTACTTTCACTTCTGAAGCCGCAAATCCACACTGTATCATCCGAGACGCAAAAAGTTCGGCTTTCTCCTTAGTGAGACCAAAATTATAATCAACCATATTGTCAGTGGCATGGTCGTGTGGTGGCCAAAATCAACATGCATTTTTATACCCTTCACAGTGAGTGTAAGGGTATATATATAGGTTTCTAGAATTTTCATTTCCGACCCCATAAAGTATAAAATTTCTGTTAGCTTATGAATCAATTAACACTGCCCGTCTGCCAGTCGGGGCATCTGTCCGTATGTATGTTGAAATCAACTTTTTGAAGCCCCAAGACATTTTCAAAACCCGTGTAAGGTACCAAAATATCAGAAATATTTAAAAGCAGACCGGATTTGAAAATTACAAAAACCGCTTTGTAAACAACTGAGATATGATGTAAAAACCTAGACCACCTCGTCTTTTCACATCAATACAGACTGGATAAACGAAGGTTCGAATACCAGTTAAGATGAACAAAAAATAATATTTTTTACTTATTTTTTATTCAATTTTTTTTTTAATTTTTTTATATTGTTTTTTTGGTTTTATTTTTTTATTTTTTTTTACTATTTTGTATTTTTTTTGTTTTTTTTTATTTTTGTTTTATTTTAAACATACATACTTAAACTCAATTTATTATTTTACCATGGGATGTTTTTAAGTAGATAAAATCATTATAAAGTTAATGAAACATATATGTATTAGTACGTTTTTCATATTAATAAGACGAATGGTGATACAAACTATTCTTATTGCGTGACTACCCTTGTGAAAGGTATATAAGATTCGGCACGACCGAATATAGCACTCTTACTTGTTTTACATAAAAATTCGCCACAATGTCAAAATACATGTACATCATTTAAAATATAATAAAATTATTTATTGTGGACACTAACACATTAATGTCTTGCCAAAATTCGAAATGTTTTATAGCAAAACATGTTTGCTCATATGAAACAGTATGATAAAGTATCTAAACTTTAATTTAATTCACAACTTTTACTTATATTGTACCATTGGTACTATTTTTGTATGTGTTTACAGTATTGTTTACTTGTTGTTGGTAATTTCGTTTTAAACATTTTATAAAACAATACAATTTAATTTCATATGGATTAACACAGGGATGGAAAATGAAAATTTTTTGTAGTGTTTTTTTTTTTTGCTTCGAAAATAATATATGTGACAGCGCATAGAGAAAGAGACCTAAGGGTAAAAACAGGTTTTGTTCAGTAGAGCCATTATAAAGATTAAATGATTTTTCTATTTTTTGAAATTGTTCATAAGGAAAAAAATAAATTTTTTGTAGTTTCATAAAATCAAGTTATTTTGTTAATTTAGTAGGGGAAAAAATAAAAATAAATTTTACCATTAGGTCCCTTTCTATTTGCGCTTAGAATAGTCGACTTCACTTTTATAAGACGCGCATGTCTCTGGAAGGGAACACTTTTGGGGCATGGGATCTGTCTCATTCGATGCTCAGATGTTGTCCACATCAAAAAGAAAAAAAGTTAAAATTGTTTTTTTTTTACCCTTAGGTCCCTTTCTCTATACGCTGTCAGATATATACATATAATATATTTTTAACTTGAATGTTTTGTTGATATATTTTAGGTTTGCTAAAATTTTTTACAAAAAATTGTTTTAAAATATTTTTTGTATCACTGCACAATCAAGATCTTATCAATTTTTCCATTACTAATTTTTATTTACCTGACATTTAATGTCATTTGACGGTTAACAATACAACGATACAACCGATATAACAGAAATTGTGTTTACAAGTAAATAAACAAAAACTGTATTTCAATAGACGAAATAGAATAGAACACGGGGAGTGAATTGAACAATTGTGTTTTTGAGTAAACAAGTGCTTATTTAGCAGAAACCCATATTAGGGAATATTATTAAGTTAAACAGCTTAAGGGGCTAATACACGGCATGTTTTTTACATCTGACTTGTCAAATTCTTACGAACATGTCGTGTGTTACCTTTAAAACATTACTTCTGTAAAAAAACATATGTTGAGACATCTGACAAAATTTCAATTAGAGCGCGCTCTATCTTCTTCTGTCAAAACATGTGACATCAGAAATCTCTGCTGCTGCAAAGCAGTCAGCGTTAAAGTACAATTTTGACAGACATGTATATTTACATATGTCTCACAAATTTTAAAGTCAGATGTAAAAAACATGCCGTGAATTATAGCCTTTAACAATAGAAATTTTATTAATAGTATATTTTTTACATAACTTAACCGATTTAGTTAATAAACAAACTAAAAAGGAAACAATACTTTTTGAAATTTATATTTTGTAAAAAAAGTCAAACAGATATTTTTTTTAACGTGAGACATCCATTTTACATGATATTTAAATTCTATAACCTTTGAGGCTCATCAAATATATATTTTTTTTTACTTTTTAATTTGTGGTTTACATCAATAAATTAACAATGATTTGATGTTAGTAGAAAAACGATACTACAGATTTGAAGAAAATTTTTTTTATGTATGTAGAATTCACTGCTTTATCTTGACGTAATAATATTTTTTTTAACAAAAATGTCTTCCACAAAAACAAAAATAGTTTTTAATTTCTATAAAAACCTAGAAATAAATTGAAAGAAACTTCCGGAAAACTCCATCCGGTCCATAAGGGGACCAACTAAAAAAATCAATTTCTATTTCTAACTTTCAACAAACTTTTTAAATTTCAAAGTCCCAATTTATAACCAAAAACAAATAAAAGTTTATTCATCAATCAAACCTTTAGCTTTCTCAGTTGTTCTCTTAAAAATTGAAAAAAAAATTTCGCTATAAAATTTTTCTTATCTCAAATACTAATTTTTTCCTTTTTATTTTTTTATATATAAGTAAATAAATATCTGTAATTAATATTTTAGTAAAATTTCAAATAAATTTTTTTTTTGATTTTTACATATATAAAAAAAAATAATATTTAATAATAAATGAAAAAAGAATATATTCAATAACTTAAAATACAATATAAACAAATTTAAGTTTTGCTTTACTAAGTCTTTGCGCAATTCAGAAAATATTTAGAAATAAATTAAACTAAATTATAAATAAATTGCATGAAAGCAAAATTAAAACTATCATAGAATATATTATAAAAAGAACTAACAGTTGTTAAGCATTATTAAAGAAAGCAATTAATTTAAGCACAAACTAGGTTAGTGATTGTTAACAAAACTTAATGCGAACTTTTTAAAAAAAACTTAAAAAACATAACGCAAATTTTGTAAATAATATAAAAAAGTAATAATTTTTTTCCAAAGTCAATATATGCATATATAAATATAAAATATTATTACTTAGTTGTTACATTTAAAATAAATTTACGATAAATAGTTAAGAAGCATAACTAAATCTTTAATTAAATATAAGGCAAATACTGATAAATTGAATACACAACAACAACTTTTCGTCTTAGACGAAAACAGCGCGGTAAAATAAAAACTCATAATTAATTTTTAAGACGCTACAGAATGAGCAAAATTAAAAAAAAAAACTAATTCAGAACTTAAGGTATTTAGAAACAATTAAGAGTCACAATACAGCTTAAATATGAAACAAAAATTTCAATAATGTCAAATAATAAAAAAAAGGTATTTGAAAATATTTAACTATTAATATTAAACGAAATCAACATTAAGAGTATCCTTTAGTTTAGTTACAGTCGAACGATTTAAAATTTAATGTAATAAAAAAGAACTCAAAGAGTTTCATGTGTAAAACGAATAAACAAATTAAAATGGTAAAGAATATTAAATATAATTATAAATAGTTTTAATTTTTTAACGTAAAACATAATCTATTATAAGATAATAAACAAAAAGTATAATTTATAATGGTGAGTAATTAAGCTACAAGAACAAAAATGAAATCATCAAAAGAAACCAAAAATTTAATAAGAAATAAAATACTAATTAAATTTTAAATACTATAAATCAATAATAACCATTATGATAGTAACTTATTATTATTACAGCAACAAATATTTTATTTAACCATACAAACAAAAACAAGAAGAAAACCAAATCAAATAAATGCTCAAGAAATTCATATTTCATTATAATAAAAAAACAAACCAACAAAAATCATAAACAAAAGTTGAATTTGTATTTTTTAGTTAATTACAACCACGTAAGTATGGATTATTAATAACAATTAAGTTTTTTCTTAAATTCAGCAAAAAATTACACTGTAGTTGTAAACAATTATATAAAATATTTGAATAAGTTTCCTTCAATATTCTCAATATTCTATCAATATTGTTCAATATTCTCTCCAGAATTTCAATTTTAAATGTTTACAGCTAATTAAACTTTAGGAGAATACCTAAAAGTTCAAGTCTCTTACTAAGTGTTAAATACGTTAAAATATCTTTTCAAACATAAAAAGGTCTTGCCAGACACATTCATCAGATAAAGGCTTAATATTTAATATTTTTAATTTACTGGATATAGGGCTACCCGATTTTAACCCCCTTAAAGTCAGAATTAACAAAAATCCCTTCTTGCATCAGAAGATGAACGCACTGTCCAAATTGCATGTCTCTAGCTTTTTGCCTTTGTGTTGTGCGATGATGAATCAAACAGTTAGTCACAAATCTGTGGATAAAAGAAAAATAATTTTGTATTTCAGCAACTTTATATTTTTGTATTGATTTTTATAAAATAAATACTATTATATGAATTCTAGGCAGTATTAATTAAAAAAGCACATCGGTTTTAATCTAAATGATATTATTCGTTGGAAAAATATAGGCAGTACGTTTTTACGCAATAATTTCCGGTAACTTTTTCCAAAATAGTTGAAAATTTTGCTGAGGGTAGTTTCAAATTGTGGAATTAAAATGGTGTTATTATCTCATTTTTTCTTTTGTCGACTTAAGCAGTTTTTCCTTTTTGCTATAGATATGTATGTAGATGAAAAGTAATTATACCCGCCACCAAAAAAATGGTGGGGGTATATTCATTTTGTCATTCCGTTTGTAACACATCGAAATATCCATTTTAGACCCCATAAAGTATATATATTCTGAATCAGGGTTTGATTTGATGACGATCTAGCTATGTCCATCCGTCTGTCCGTCTGTTGAAAGCATGATAGAGGTCGCACCGAAAAAGCTACGGGGCTGAAATTTTGCCAGAATCTTTCTTATAGACAAGGTTTGTTTGGTAATGAAAATGGGCTAAATCGGAATATTAGGAAGAGAGTTATAGCTCGAAAAGCAAGACTAGATCGAAAAAACGTGTCCTTCGAACATCGAATGAAATGGAATTGTGTCCAAACGCATTAACGTAGACTGATGAAACTTCGAATATATATTTCCTGAGTAAAAACAATATTTTTCCCCGAAAATTATATAAATTTATGCATCAGAAAAGGAGTTATCGATCAAAATGTACGAAAATTTATACCGCACAGTGTATTTTTCGGTATATTTAAAAACAAAAACGTCATAAAAGCAACAAAACTGGATGTACGACTCTGAAATTTTGCACACTTTGTTTTTTGGTGAGAGGCTTTTTTGTGAAGGAAAATCAATGTCCCACACCCACTTTTACGCCCACCTCCCATATAACGGTTTAACTGAAATTCATATAATCTCTATATTAATAAAGATTTTGGAATAATAAAGGACTATATTGAAATACCTTAGTTGTACTCATTAGCAAACTTTTAAACGCCTTCTATAACGCCCACTTTTCACGTTGTCTACCGTTAATGAAATTTAAAAGCTCATAAAACCGACACAATTAGAGGAATGATGATGAAATTTGCTACATATATCCTTCTAATCAATGTAATTGTTGTGCCAAAAAGTTTAGGTGACACGCCCACTTTAACGCCTATCTCCCATATAACGTTTTTTATAAAGTTTTTGGGAAAATAAAGGAATATATTGAAATATCTAAATTGTATTTATTGACACGCCTACTTTAACGCCCACTTTCATTGAAATACTACATTTAGAGAAGCATTTTAGTAGCATGTCGAAGTTATAAAGGGTGGTTAAATTTTAAGGGTCGATGTTGAATTTAAATAAAACACAAATTATTTAGGAAATTATTATTATTTCTTTTTGTAATGATAATATTTGTATGGTTCGGCCAAATGGCCCCCCTATCCTTGGCGCCTCAATGACAATGTTAAAGCTCAATTGTTGGGCATGATGATGAGTCGAGGTTGACTGCTCTTTTGGCACACTATCGCAAAAAACAGCAATGGTTCCCATTAAACGAACTAAGAAGGCATTCACAGATTTTCTAACATTTTATACAGACCTGTTTTGGAGAAATTTAAATATTTTTTACAATTCTCCCGATTGTGGACGAATTTGAACGATTATGTTGATCAAAAGAATTACGAAGTGCACAAAATGCATTTTGATTTGAACGCCCATTTTTATAGAAAACCTGAATAACTTTAAAGCGTTGCTCATTGCGTATCTTTCCACGGATCAAATTGAGTAAGTTTGAGACTGAGAAATGTCAAATGAAATGCAGAAAACAAATTTGAAGTCTAGGTGTAGTTCACCTTCAACATGGGCCCTTAAAATTTAACCACCCTCTACAAAGAAAGTGATACATATTTTATTATAAAGAGATTATTTCATAGCGATTAACAATATAACAAATATTGTGCTTTAAATGTACACAAAATTGGTGGTGGTATAAAAGATTCGGCACAGCCGAATATAGTGCTCTTACTGGTTTTTATTCATTTGTTTAATTTCCTAATGTCTTTTATTCCTGAACTGTCCTACCCATCCCCAACTACAAGGCGAGTAAATATAAAAACTTGTACTTTTTTCATTCCTTCAATAGAAAAAGCTAACATAATCATTTATTTTCACGTTATAAATTTTTGTGAACAAAATATATTGAAAAAAAATGGTTGTGATTGTTTTTGAGTTTCAATTTTCTCAGTTGCCTCTCTTATTACGTAAGTGTCAGTTGTCTATTAAGTTAAAATTTAAGTTTTGTGAAATAAAAATGTACAAGCGATTGAACAAAGTAGTAGAAAGATAAATTCAATGCAATAGATTTTTCTAAAGCCTAATAATAATAATGTGTATCAGTTATTCAAGCAAATACATTAATTAAAATTAATACGATATGAATGATTTTTTTTTTTTGCAACAATGTAAGTTTAAGGTATTTAGGTAAGTAAGTAAGACATTTGTGATGATGTAGTTTACTTGAGTCCATTGCAGTGTAAAGAAAATAAAAAATAGAATTTTAAAATAAAGGATTTAGGTACGGTAAAGTATAGTGTATAGAAAAAGCAAGTAACACTGCTATATTCGGATGTGCCGAATCTGATAATAACCTCCACTATCATCTGGCCTTAACGTAGCATTGACTACGTTTCAGATATATTTAATGTTAAACGCAATTTTACTTTGTTTCTTCCGCACCATTTATTATTTGTATTTTAACTGTATTTTACTAGTCAAGTCAAAAATTCTTTTTCTATGTTCTGATATTGCTAAGATTTCTGAAGAATTTAAATTATTATGGATGAAGAAAAAGCGCCCAAAAACTTTCGGTGGAGGCGGAAGCCACTTATTGATTCTTAGCCGAGTGTTTCCGGCTAACAAAATTTTTTATTTTTGAAAAAGTCAATCATTAAACATATGCTATGTTTACACTATTAAACAAATCGCCTGATTTTGATTAGTCTTTGTAGCAGCGAAATAAAATTCAATACTTTTGTTTTCTTTTATTCTGACAGTATTTGTAATATACAAAGTCTTTTGAAAAGGAGGCTACAGAACTCTAAATTCTGCTTATGAATACATTAGTTTTATAACTACAATTTACAACATTTTAGACATACCATACCATTGGCGTTAATTGGATATCGCATAACCGACTCTGCTTTGACTTCTTGTTTAACATAATGTTTTGCATTTTCTTTGCCCAATTTCAATAGCTAATTATGTTAAAACAATTAAAACAAACACATTTAAATTATTCATGAGATAACGAAGGGTTCCATACAAAACAGCGACATTAAAATCAATAAATTAGCATCATTAAATCAAGGCAACTGCCCACTCCAGCTCCACTGTCATAAAGAAAATGTAATAACAGAGTGTAAAATGGAATAGAATTGATACAAGTTTCTTAAACGCTACATTCTTGTTCAAAAGAAAAGTAAAGACGAAATTAAAATAAATAATTTCACAAGCATTTTATGATAATTACATGAAAATTAAAATATGTAGCGCTTCGGTCGTGGAGAAGAAGAAAATCCCACCGCAACATGGTTTTAGCTGAGGGAAGCAGCAGTCGGCTCAACAACACAAAATCAACAACATTAATAACAATGACTTTTCATTAGTGCGAGAAAAAAAATCTTTCCGAAATAAATGAAATGCAATGAAAGTAAAAAAGCAGATGTAAATGAAATCTTAATTAAAAAAGACCCGTAGGTAAGAATGCCCAGAGGGATGCTAGTTGTGGGTTGCAGGTAATTTACTGTACAAGTGTTCTTTTCAAAAGTAGGAAGTTTCTGCAACATTAAGGAAAATCATAAATTTTAGTTTTAGAGAAAATCTCTGCCACGCCAAGGTTTGTAAATTTCTAAATGAAGCACAAGTAAGAAGTATTAAAGATGAAAAAGAAATGCAAATAAATATGCTTTATAGACAGACAGAGAAAACTTTTAGAATTAGCTAAATAACAAAGGAACATAGTAAACGAACCTAGTGAACAATTTAACTTTTGAATGGAATTTTCTTATGAGCTTTACAAATTTTATTATAACAATTTTTTTCTTTACCCACTCGTTTTCAATCGTTGTTTTGATTTTTTTTTTAACTCTTTTCCTTTATACCGCAAAAAATCGATGTCGGAATTTTGTTCGTCGGACCCTAAAAAACAATTTCAGATATTTAAATAGCCAAAATTTGAGCAGGATTAAACGACGTTAACCCATGCCGCTCGTCGCTCAAAATTTTTGGCCAAAAAGGCTGCCATGACTCCATAAATAATAAATTAATAATAATAACACAAATAAAAGATAGCAAATGCTGTTCTTTAAAATTTATATTCAAAACATAATGGTTGTTATTAAAAGTCACACATATTTATAACAGCCATTGAGCCCAAAAACTTGACCTGATACTACTAAGTGCCCCTCAAAATATTCAAAATATTCTAAGTGTTATGCAGGCCATTTCGGACATACCTGAATAGACGTGTAACATATCCGGTAAAAGCTCTTGATAAGTATATTTTAGAACTAAAATGGGTACATAAAGTTCTTTCTCAGGAGCGGACCTACAGAGTGTGGAATATGTTAAAACGCCCTCAAGTATGCATACACATTGAGCTTTTTCATTCCATTCGTAATTTTTATAATATTCATTTTCGACCTCATAATGTATAATTTTCTAAGAGCTGATGAATTTGGACGATTAGACTATATGCGTTTTTCCATATGTTAGTTGAAATTAACTTCCACACCTTTCACAGACCTGTATGTTTTATCAATATTTTAGAAATATTCGCTACTGAAATCCAGCACAATTTTTCTTTACCTCCGCCTACTTCTTGATATTCACTCAATGTCCACCTTTATTTTGTTTACTTTGATAATCATGAATGATCATTCTATCGCCTTATGACTTTCTGAGATATGAACAGCAAACACAATCGCCTTTGTTAGTTTCCATATTTTTAACACAAATGGTAAAATTCCAGAATTTTTGAATAAATTATTGGCTTTTTTTGTTATTATTACATTTTAAACAAATCGGTCTATAATCGCCAAGATTATATGCGAAATTGTTTCTTAAAAAATATGTGTTTTTATACCCGCCACCAAAAAAATGGTGGGGGTATATTCATTTTGTCATTCCGTTTGTAACACATCGAAATATCCATTTTAGACCCCATAAAGTATATATATTCTGCATCGGGGTTTGATTTTATGACGATCTAGATATGTCCGTCCGTCTGTCCGTCTGTTGAAAGCACGATAGTGGTCGCACCGAAAAAGCTAGGGGGCTCAAATTTTGCCAGAATCTTTCTTAGAGACAAGGTTTGGTTGGGCTAAATCGGAATATTAGGAAGAGAGTTATAGCTCGAAAAGCAAGAGTAGGTCGAAAAAACCGTGTCCTTCGAACATCGAATAAAATGGAATTGTGTCCAAACGCCTTAACGTAGACTCATGAAACTTCGAATATATATTGCCTGGGTAAAGACAATATTTTCCCCCGAAAATTGTCTAAAGCTATGCATTAGGAGAGGAGTTATCGATCAAAATGTACAAAAATTTATACCGCACAGTGTATTTTTCGGTATATTTAAAAACAAAAACGTCATAAAAGCAACAAAATTAGATGTACGACTCTGAAATTTCGCACGCTTTGTTTTTTGGTAAAATGCTTTTCTGTAACGGAAAATCAATGTGCCACGCCCACTTTTACGCATACCTCCCATATAACGTTTTACCCAAAATTCATATAATTTCTCTATTAAAATAGATTTTGGAATAATAAAGGGCTATATTGAGACATCTAGGTTGTACTCATTAGCAAAAACAACTTTGACACGCCTACTATAACGCCCACTTTTCACGTTATCTACCGTTAATAAAATTTAAAAGCACATAAAACCGCCAAAATTAGAGGTATGATGATAAAATTTGCTACGTATATCCCCCTAGGCAATATCATTACTGTGCCAGAAAATTAAGTTGCCACGCCCACTTTTACGCCCACCTCTCATATGACGCTTTACCTAAAATTCATATAATTTCTCTACTAATAATGATTTTGGAATAATAAAGGGCTATATTAAAACATCTAAGTTGTACTCATTCGCAAAAACAACTTTGACACGCCTACTATAACGCCCACTTTTCACGTTATCTACCGTTAATGAAATTTAAAAGCTCATAAAACCACCAAACTTAGAGGTATAATAATCAAATTTGCTACGAATATCCTTCTAATCAATGTAGTCGTTGTGCCAAAAAGTTTAGTTGACAAGCCCACTTTAACGCCTACCTCCCATATAACGGTTTATCTTAAATTCATGTAATTTCTCTATTGACAAAGTTTTTGGGAAAATAAAGGACTATATTGATATGTCTAAGTTGTATTTATTAGCAGAAACTTTATTGACATACCTACTGTAACGCCCACTTTAATTAAAAGACTAAATTTACGAAAGCATTTTACTAGCATATCGAAGTTATAAAGGGTGGTTAAATTTTAAGGGCCGATGTTGAATTTAAATAAAACACAAATTATTTAGGATATTATTATTATTTCTTTTTGTAATTATAATATTTGTACGGTTCAATTATGTGTTTAACAAAATATCGGCCAAATGGCCCCCCCCCATCCTTAGCGCCACTCCTCTATCTGATGGTCCAAATTTTCAATGACAATGTTGATGCTCAATTGTTGGGCATGATGATGAGTCGAGGTTGACTGCTCTTTTGCTGCACTATCGCAAAAAAGAGCAATGGTTTTCAATGACAATGTTGATGCTCAATTGTTGGGCATGATGATTAGTCGAGGTTGACTGCTCTTTTGCTACACTATCGCAAAAAAGAGCAATGGTTCCCATTCAACGAACTAAGTAGGCATTCACAGATTTTCGAACATTTAATACACACCTGTTTTGCAGAAATTTAAATATTTTTTACAATTCTCCCGATTGTGGACGAATTTGAACAATTATGTTGATCAAAAGAATTACGAAGAGTACAAAATGCATTTTGATTTGAACGCCCATTTTTATAAAAAACCTGAATAACTTTAACGCGTTGCTCATTTGCGTATCTTTCCACGGATCAAATTGAGTAAGTTTAAGATTAGGAAATGTCAAATGAAATGCAGAAAACAAATTTAAAGACTAGGTGTAGTTCACCTTCAACATGGGCCCTTAAAATTTAACCATCCTCTACAAAGAAAGTGATACATATTTTATTATAAACAGATTATTCCATAGCGATTAACAAAATAATAAATATTGTGCTTTAAATGTACACAAAATTGGTGGTGGGTATAAAAGATTCGGCACAGCCGAATATAGTGCTCTTACTTGTTTTTTTTTTTTGCTTATGTCTTGGCAGATTGTTAACCGATTTTGGTAGCTTGCATGTGTAACATATGTTTTTGTAACATATTATGAATTCAAAAAGTTTATTTTAATAGATACACGAACAGACGGATGCTATTCACTTGACTTCTTATTTATTAGTTTTTAGAGATATATGCTTAATATTACATATATTTTATAACGAGACAACGCTATCGTATTCAAATGTTCTCAGAATGTTAAAAAACACCAGTATCTTAACAAAATACTTCTTACTTCAATGCTAAAATGTTTACTGGGTGCTCCATTCACTTACATTTACAAAGGCTGATATCCAAGCGTGTACAATTGTTTTCAGTAATGAAATATAAAACTCTCATAGTCCAGAGAGTTGTAAATCGTTTTACGCCTTTTACAAAAAAAAAAAGAAAAAAAACAGCAAAATTAAAACAATAACAATAATACAACAAGAGCAAAAAAATTATTAAAACTACGTCAAAAACGAACCGAAACTGTTAAAAAAACTTAGACTAAATTAATATCGAAACTCCTTTGACTAACTAGGGAATAGGAAGAGCGGATAAATTGAAACAAAGAGGAAAGAGGAAATGGAGAAAATCTTTAAAAGAAACAGGAGCAAAACTCAAAGGTATCATTAGTAGTTAAGCTAATAGAAAATAAAATCCGAAAACATAAACGCAAAACATTGTGGTGGAATTAAGATAAAATGCGAAAAAACATTATGCTGATACCTACACCACCATCACCATTAACACCAGGACTAGGATTATACCGTCTACAGTAAAACTGGCATAAACATTTGTTCTGAATTTTTCTATTTTAATTTTGTTGCTATTTTGATTGCTCCAATTCTAAACAAGGCGGCGTTGAACGGATGATAAAACAAACACCGCACTATAACAAGAGCTGTTTTAAACGTACATGCCTAGACACAAACATATTTTAGTTTAATGAAGAATGGTGTTGGGAGACAGAGATATTATGTTGGCAAATGCTTAAGAGATTTTACTACTACAACACCAGCACTAACAATAACAAAATAATAACTTTTCAACAAGGTGAGCATTACATTACACCAAATAAAAAAAAATTATTGTCTAAAGCGTTAGACAGACAGGAAGATTTATGTGTGTTTTTCCTTTATTTTATTCATTTAATTTGTTTTTGTTATTTTTATGTTTAAATTTATAATTTTCAGAGACGTTGCCACAAGTCATTCTTCACTTGACTATTTTGATTTAACATTTTAATTAGTTTCATACTAAAACGTATAAAATTTAAAACCTCATTAAGGACAACAGTAATAAAATGAGGACGGTTATAAAGCCTTTAAAACAAATGGATTCGGAGCTTAATTTTAATTTTCATTTTGTAATTAATTAATTACACTGTGCAAGAAATTGACACTTTTTTTTCGTGACAAGTTTTAACATAATTCGGGTACGCTGATTCCAGTGGTGCCCGGGGTTTTTTAAGATTGGCTCTGGTTTTCGAGATATACCGTTATTTTGAAAATGGGGGAGGTTGCACAAGATATGTTCGCTTAACTCAAAAACGCTTTAGCTTATTGAAAAAACTTAAAAAACCGAAATTCCGCAATAAAATTTCCTTTAAGAAAAGTAAATCTTCTTTCTAATATCAGCAGTCGTTTTAGAAACATATTTTTTTTTTGTTCAAAATTAATTTTTTATCAAAATTTCAAAATTTTTGTGTTTTAAAAATTCATAAAAAATTAAAAAATGCAGCTAGGCTTCTA
This sequence comes from Phyto melanocephala, assembly GCA_941918925.1. Lineage (NCBI taxonomy): Eukaryota > Metazoa > Arthropoda > Insecta > Diptera > Rhinophoridae > Phyto > Phyto melanocephala. Next base: position 110,254,820 of record OW799234.1, read on the forward strand.
ATTTTTTGCTGACATATAAAAAACAAAGCTGCAAACAAAACAAGCCATAAATCTGTGGTTTTCATGGTCAACCGCGTATGCTAATTTTATACGATTTTGAGTTAATAATGCCATATTGTTTGGTTTTAAACGGCCTTTGTTTGGTTTTAAAAATGTTTTAAATAAGATGAACCCATTTCTATTATTTTAATGGCATAACAACGTAACTTCTGTATATATTCAAAAATCGTTTATCACTAACACGGTTTTGTAGCTCTCCTGAAAAGTTTGATTTTAAGATATACGTGGTTGCCCATGAAAACCACAGAAATAACACTTTCCGTTAATTAAAACTATGTGGACTATATGGAATTTGATGTGCTGAACTCAAATCCGTAGTCGGTTTTTTTCCATCAGATCGGGATTTTTTTTATGGGCGTGACAAATTTTTTCCACTAAATTAGTCAGGTACGGAGACATATTTCATCCTATTTCGAGAACCAGTCATCCAGTTTTCAAAAGTAAAACACCAGAAGATGTGTTTTCTCTATCTCTTATCGTTTTGGAATTATTTAGAAATTATTATTTAGAAATTTTATTGTCAATTTACCGCCGGTACCCAATATTTTAATGCAACCAGCTACATATATATAGCATTTCGTTAGGTTAGCAGGTAATGAAACTGAAGTACAACCGTATTTTGCATCGTTCTATTCGCATTTAAAAACTTAAACGTTGGAATGTCATTGAAAATACATTTTTTGCATTACCATGCCAAAAAATTTAATGAACAATCACCAGCCGAGTCTGCTGAACATGGCGAGAGATTTCACCAAGTAACAACAAGGCTCGAGCACTGGTATAGCGGCCAACAAATTTATTCGCTATTAGGGGATATTTGTTAAAATCTGCAGGAGGAAGAAGAATGAATTTCTAAATAAAAACTTTTACTACTAAACAACAAAATTTTTTTAGTTTGGTTTTAATAAAACATTAAAAATTTGCATTTTGTCTGAAAAAATCAAAAGTTGTAGACTTTAATCACTAATAGCTTATTTTGTTTGGAACTTTGTTTTTTATACGCGTAGAACCCTAGCCTTAAATTTTGCACCTACAGCGCCTGAGATACCCCTAGACGAGCCAAATGTATGACCAGCACAACTTTATTTTTCATTCTCATCATTTGTTTCTAAGGCCTAGGATTCACTACTAGGGGGATAAATTGTATGACCGACCGCCAATGTTTTTTGTTCTTAGCATTTTCTCAAATTATACTTTCCCTTTATCACCATCCCTTAGGGGGGTTGCGTTTTATGAAATTCTTAAATTAATTAAAATTTGTCGACTTTTGTGAATAAAATCAAAAAATGCTTACAGATTTTAAACATTTATGGCTTGTTTTGTTATCAGCTTCGTTTTTTATATGTCTGAAGCCTAGCTGCATTTTTTATTTTTTTATGAATTTTGAATAAACAAAAATTTTGAAATTTTGATAAAAAAATTAATTAAAAAAAAAAAAAAAAAAAATTATGTTTCTAAACATAATCAGAAAGAAATTTTACTTTTCTTAAAGGAAATTTTCGGAATTTCGGTTTTTTAAGTTTTTTCAATAGGCTAAAGCGTTTTTGAGTTAAGCGAACATATGTTGTTCAAAAATGGAGGAGATATAACGGTATATCTCGAAAACCAGAGCCAATCTTAAAACGCCAGGTGCCCGGCTTGTCTGTTTTTTCAACTAGCATATTGTTATTATACGCAAAGTTTATTCGCCGAAACATAGATTCACATTATGTTGAGAAAAACATAATGAGTTATTAAAATTGCTTAAGTTTTAGTAACTATAAGTAAGTAGTATAGGAAATTTGATCATGATTATCCATTCTTTTTTATAGTTTTCTCTCAATGGACATCATATTTTCAGGCTAAATTAAGCCTTTTCTAATCCTTTAGCCGAATTACGGCATTTGATGTCGATCGAAAATGATAAAATTCTTATTAGAATCCAATACAAAATGTAAGAAAAACTTTCACGTTTGATTGTAATTTAACAGAAGAAAAATTAATTAAGTCATTAGCCTTTTTTATGCCATTTTTTGTTTTTGTAGCCCTTAGCCTTTGTCGACTTAAGCAATCATTCCTTTTTGCCATTGGTATGTATATAAATAATAAATATATAATTTTTGATATTTTTTAATATTCCTGAAACCTTAGATATTGTTATTCTGAAAAAATAATGATTTTAATAAACAATAATTACTAATTTAAACAAAATTTTAATAAAAATTTTTACCACATTTGCCATTGTAAATTAATTGTATTTTGTTATAAATTTCAAACTTTTAACACTTTTTGACAAACATTCTGATAAGAGACTTAAAAAAATGTCCTTCATAATTTTGGAAATCTTGGAAGACCTCAATTTATTTAAAAGCGAATTCTTAATATTCCATTAATAGAAAACTTTCAGTGAAAATTTATTTATGGAATACTTTAAAAGATTTTTTAAAATATAAAAAAATGCTCTAATTATCAATGATACTAAACCGATATTTTTCAATATTTTATTTTACTTTTTGGTTTGTTGGATTTTAGCTGGCCTATATGCATATAGAATTTTTTTATTTCTGTTTTTTTTTTTTTTACAAAATTTGAATAAAATAAATTTATATATATAATTAATTGATTTTGTTTAATAAAAACTACAATTTGTTTGCCACTTGAAAAAGGAAAATTATTAAATAATTAAATAGTTTCCCAATTACAATTTAAACTGAATTATTTGGCCAATTTATAATTGTAAACATGATGGTTAAACTTTTATTTTTATTAAATTAAAAGTTTATTTTCTATTTATACATACTACATATTCATATTTTAGTGAAATATTTATCAAAAATAGTTTTTATTGTTTTTAACAGTTAAAAACAAAAACACATATATTGTTTAACGAATACAACCAAAATAGTTGTGAATTCAAAGTGTAGGTTTTTCAGTTAACAACAGGAGGAAATAAATGTGTGAGTGTGATATGGATGCATATGTACAATTTTTTGAACTATGATAAATTAAAAATAGAAAAAAATAAATATTTTTCTAAAAAAGTTTTAGCTTGAACTCTCAAAAACATATGAAATGAAAAATTTACAAAATTTTTTATTTTTATTTTTTTAGGATATATATTTTTGTTAGAAAAATATAGTTTTACGTATAAAAAATTAACGACAAAAGTTAGTTAAATAAAAATATTAATACAAAGTTAAAGCGAGAACAATAGGAAGTTGCACACATACATACATAAATAGATACATACATATATATAGAAATACAGGTTGGTGTAAAAGTAACTCTGGGGCTTAAAAATTTAATAAAATTCGTTAGTTCGTATATGTTTTGTTTCTTTTTTAGATTATAAAATATTTAAAATTGAAATTTTTTTTGCACATAGTACGGAAAATAATGTCAGGTAAATGAACCCCGTTTTCAGCTGCGCAATAATGAATTAAGTTTATGGTTAATAATGAATGAGTTTATGGTTGTACCATCTGAACTTCTATAACAGTGTTGGCCTTGTGCATGAGGATTGTCTCGGGCTTGTTCGCATATACTTTCTCCATCAACTAAACACAAAGGACTAGTCCGGTGCTGATAAATCTGGCGATTTTGCTGGCCAATTATTTTTCTGTGACATGTCCATCCTTTTGAAACCAAATTAAAGGTCTATCTTTAAGAGCTGAACGTAAAAATTTTCTATTGTTAACCTAAGCCGCTCTCTATTTACGGTTATAGCAGTTCCTTCTTCAGTTTCGCAAAGTATTGCCTATTTGTATTTTTAAATGTAAAGCCCCACCATATTGTACAACTAATGTGGTGCAATAAGCGTTGATGAATGACTATTGGATTCTTTAAACCCTACAACCTACAGTTCTGCTTATTCAAATGAAAAGGAGCTTCAACAATCATAATCAGGTTGAAATTTAGATGCAAAATTTAAACGCTGCACAGAGGAGTATTTGGCCAAAAACGGTAAACTGAATATTAGGAAATCTTAAGAACTAAGTACGCAGCTCGACAGACAATATTTTACATTATATTGTAAATTTTTAAGGCTTTCAGTTGCGATTTGTAGCTCTGAGACCCTGCTAAGGTCAGGAAAGTGAAGAAAATTATATGAGATTTAAATGTTTTTTTGGTTTCTGGATGTTTTTATGATATTTTTTTTCGGCTAAAGGAATAAAGGTTTAACAATGATTTTTTTTTTCTTGCTGAAAGGTTTGATCAAAAGTTATTTAAAAAAGAAAAGAAATTTTAAATATGTTAAATATTCATGTTGAAACAATTCGTTCAAATGCTAAAAACAAAAAAATTATACACTTTTTTTGCAAAAAAAAAAAAAAGAAGAGGTTTTTGAAAGTGAGGTTAGCAAATCTACGAATTATGTTTGATACCACAATAAAATTTGGAATCTCTAATTTTAGAAACAAAAAAAAAGAGTTTGCGCAAGTTTGCGCCATTATTTTTGAAGATTTTTTTAAATTTTCACATTTCTTCCATTTTTGCTCATCAGGCAATTTTTCTTATACATTTATATCGTCATAAACTTTTATGCATTTTGAATTATGGATTTTAACTGTTATTCACATCACTTTTAACACTTCACAATGTTAATACCTGTCTATATTTATAAATTTGAAAAATTCTTTATTATCGATAATAGTTATAAGTCTGTTAAGAATGAGTTTAAGCCTTTAAAATCAACATTTGTTAATTGAGTTTTACTATTTATACCGACTTCTATTCCTTAGGAAAAGTCTTAAAAATTTTAATTTTTGGTTTTTAAATTTTTTTTATGGCATTTTGTATACAAAAAATTTTACGAATTTTGCAGGAAAAAATTTTTTTTTCGCTAATACATTTTTAATAACTCCGAAATAGTAATAGATAGAAAAGAAATGTGTTGAGTTAGTTTAAGCAGAATTTTTCGGTGCATCTTCTGATCCTCCTGCTATTAAAATCGGAGAATCCGTTTTCAAGTTATGACAAAATGTATTAGGCAACCCAACGATTTAGAGAGTGAAATATGTTACGCCTTTAACAGAAAACCCTTACGTACTAGAGAAAAACGGAAAACAGATTTGAATTAAGGGCATCAAAATCAATATAGTCCACATACTTTTATTTCTAGGGTAGACAAAAATTTTTTTGTTGCGCAGTGTACTTTTGTTGCGCAGTGTAATTTTTTCAAAATCTGCCACTATATTTCTTGTATCATACTACACTTAAAACTATCAAAAAACTTGAATTTTTAATTCAAAAAACACGTTTAATAATTTTGGCCAGCTTTTCAGGCCAAATACTCCTCTGTGCGCTGTCAATGATCTGCGGTTTTAAGTTCTTGCACAAATTACACTTTATAAGGAAATAAAAGTTAATCTTTTTTTAAAACGACATAAGTAACATTCCTAGCTGAGCAGAATGACTTCTGGTAGATTTTTTTGGTGTTTCGTTAACACTTTGCTTTACACGCTCAATATTTTCCGCATCGCGAATTAAGCGAAGTCAACCGGTTCGCGGCAAACCTTTTACGGTGCCATGATGATGGTAACACTGAACTTAGCAACAAATCTGGTTTTTTGTACATTTGTGAATATTTTCGTTATATTATTTTTAATAACATAAAAAAAAAAATTAAAAAAAGAGAAAAAGCTTTTAAATGTTTTTTCCCCAAGGTGACTTCTGACCTATCCTGTAAATACTTGCTCTCACTTATGCATGTGAAAAATCCTTTAATATGTATATTCGAGGGCGAATTGAACGTTTCTTTAAAAAATTTATTATACTTACAAAAACTAACATTTTGTTCTAACAAATGGAGTAATTCAAAGATGTTTTTAGAGCTGTGGCAATAACTGTCATCGTCAGTAAAATAAGTTATTTCGGTTCACTTATTTGAATTTACTTAAATAACCGGCCATAGTTCGGATAAGTGTGAATTTATCTAAAATATATTTTAAATTACAGTACAAAAAAATTAATAATTAATAAATTCATAAGGTGCTTCAAGTGTCTTATTGTCATAATGTTTTTTTAACTTTAAATAATAATTTCATTAATTTATATGTTATGAAAATACGATATATATAAGAATTAAAAGAAATAAATTAAATTTTTATCAATGTTTCAATGAATAAAATTTTTTTTAAGAATTGTATTATAATGCAATCAAATCTCTGACAATTTTTTAAGGAAAAAACACATAACTCAGGAAGAATTTGAGTAAAAGAAACACTGTTCACTGTTTAGTTAGAATAAACTAATCATTACTGATAAAAATGGCTTAATAAGTCGATAGTTTACATTGTTTCGTTGGCATGATCGAAAAACACTAATTTTAAATACACTTTCAGAATCCCTTAAAACCACCTCCTATAAATATAAATTTGCAAACACATTGAATCACATATTGAGATGAAAAATTATATTCACTTTTCATTTTTATAAAAAGATTAACCCATATGTCTGTATGTGTATGTTTGCCTGTGTTAACTAAATCCAGGCGCGGAGATGTTAACATAAGTGTTTGTGTATCTGTATATAAGGGAACACTTCTATGTACACATGTAAACAGCATATTGTGTTATATTGTTCAATTGTATAAAATGACATGGCGTACAAAATGGTGTTGCTAAGTTTTTTTTATTTACTCTCATTTTTTACGACACAGCATAGTTTCAATGAACAGTTAAAGTTGGTTTAAAAACTCTTTTAATTAGCTTGTGCATTACAAAATTTTTGTAAAATACATACATACATACATCAGCTCAAACATTTATATTGAATTTTTATTTATTTAAATTTTTTTTTTTAGAAAATTATTATTTAGAAAGAGATTTGAAAAACATAAAAATAAGAAGCAAAGGTACTATTTTTAGTTAAACTTTAATTAACTTAATCAACTTCCAATCAAATCTCTGGCAAATTTTAAAGAAAAAAACACATAAGTCAGGAACCGCAGAACGTGGGGATTGTCCTAAAACGTATATATTAGTAAGTAAGAAGTATTTACTTTAAAACAATATTTGATTTAATTATTACTATATGCTTTACTTATGTTCATTATACCCGAACGTCATAGTATTGCTATTTTGAGATTAAACAAGTAAGAGCGCTATATTCGGCCGTGCCGAATCTTATATACCCTTCACAACGTGTAGTCATGAAATAACAGTAGTTTGTGTCACCATTCATCCCATATGAAATACGTACATACATATATAAAAACATCCCATTGTAAAATTATAAATTCACGTATGTATGTTAAAAAAACGAAAAAAAAAAAATTAAAAAAAAATTAAAAAAAAAAATTTTAAAAAAAGTTAAAAAAAAAAAATTTTAAAAAAAATTTAAAAAAAAAATTATTATATATAATTATAATTATTATAAATAAAACAAAAAAAAAATAAAAAAAAAAAAATTAAAAAAAAACAAGTAACAGTGCTATATTCGGCCGTACCGAATCTTATATACCCTTCACAACGTGTAGTCATGCAATAACAATTGTTTGTATTACCATTCATCCCATATAAAATACGTGCATACGTACACGTTAGAATAAATGTGGCATCGAATCCCAGCTGAGCCAAAAAAATTTTATTTTATTTTATTTAATATATTATTTATATTTTATTATTTTTTTTATATTTTTTTTTAAATTTTTTTAAAAAAATTTTTTAGAAAAATTTTTAAAAAATTTTTTTAAATTTTTTTTTAAATTTTTTAAAAATTTTTTTTTTTTTGCTTATTTTTATTATTTTTTTTTTTATTTTTAATATTTTTTTTTTTTGTAATTTTTTTTGTTTGGTATGTTTTTTACATGTATCTATGTATGTATGTTGTTGTTGTAATTGTGAAAAAAAACGAGGTGGTCGTGGTTTTTTGCTCATATCTCAGAAAGTTATGGGGCGATTGTGCTGAATTTCAATAGGGATTCATTCCTGGATATTTCCAAGAGATAGATACCATATACAGATCTGAGGAACATATAGTTGCTTCTAAAAGTTGATTTCAACCAACACACGGACAGACGGACAGACGGGCAGACGGACAGACGGACAGACTGATAGACGGACAGACGGACAGACGGTCAGGGCTTAATCGACTCCTCTATTCATAAGCTTTCAGAAAATATATACTTTATGGGGTCTGAAATGAAAATTGTAGAAATTACAAACGGAATGACAAAGCTATATATACCCTTGTGCACCACAGGTGAAGGGTATAAAAATAATAAAAATATAAATAATATATTAAATAAAAAATAAATAAAAAATAAAAAAAAAAATTAAAAAAAAATTTTTTAAAAAATTAAAAAAATTTTTTTTGGCTCAGCTGGGATTCGATGCCACGTTTTCTCTAACCAGTATACACGTTTGTATGTATGTATGTTGTTGTTGTAATGTTGCTTTTGTGAAAAAAAATCGAGGTGGTCGTGGGTTTTTGCTCATATCTCAGTTGTTTATGTACCGATGTTTCTGATTTTCAATACCGATCTACTCCCGAATATTTCTGATATTTTAATACCTAACCCGGATCCAACCTATGTCGGGGGGCTTCAAAAAGTTGATTTCAACATACACACGGACAGACGGACAGACTGACAGGGCTTAGTCGACTCCCCTATTCATAAGCTTTCAGAAAATATATACTTTATGGGGTCGGAAATGAAAATTGTAGAAATTTCACACGGAATGACAAACCTATATATACCCTTTTTCACTGTGTGAAGGGTATAAAAAAACTTATTCATATGGGTAAACAATCTGTTATTTTTATAAAAACATTTTTTAATTGTATGAACAGTGAACAAAAATAAAAAAAAGCCAAATAAAACTCAACATTCAGTTATGAAAATATTTATAAATGAAAAAAAAAATTAATATATATTCTCAGCACTTTTTGGAAAAATCTTTCTCGTTGCCATATCATCGTTGGTAAATTATTATGTTCGATGTGACACATAAAACCTATACATATAGAACACAATAATTTACGAACGACGATATATACTTTTTATAAAATTTCTTTACTAAGATACTATCTGATAAGACTGAAACGTATCAGTAGTGTCAAAACAATATTTTATTACTTTTCTAACAACCAATGTTGCCGTTTTATTGTAAAACACTATTCAAAGGCCACCTGAACCCTAATAAAATTCTGTCTTTATAATCAGCAGAGTAAGACAGATCTTTTAGCTTTTTAGGGCAGTATTTTAAACTTTTGATTTAATTCAGGGTACGACTTGTAACATTTTTTCTCCAAAATTATAACAAAAGTACTTGTCTGTAATTGTTTCCCAGCAAAAAAATCTATGACAAAAAAGTGATTTTGCAGTTCAACTGGTGACGAAGTGATTAAATTTAAGTGAAAACACTAATGATTTTAACATTAGCGTGTCATTGAAGATCATGTGTTTACATGAATATTTTAATGAACTGCACTCCATTCTAATAAGTGCATGGAACTCATGCATATTTAGTGACAAGTATCGGATATTTCATGTGTTAAATTTGTTTGTTTACAAAAATTCTTTAAGATATTTTGCATGATGTTGCATTCATTTTTAAGCACATCATTTATGACAAATTATTTTGCAGTTAGGAAGTCATTTAGAATTAATGCTTTTACACAATTGATTTAGAAGTCTTGTAAATGTAATTCGCTTTGCACTACTTCCAATTTTTTTTGCTGGGTTTATAATATTGCATATATTTTTTGGAAAAGAACACCAAAAAGGCACAGGGCAGAATAAATGCAACCTGTACGTCAGAAAGGAAACCCCATTAGATTGTTTACCTAAAAATATTAATGCGACGTCAAAGAAAATAGATTATTTTAGCAGCGTGTTTTATATAGTATTTATGCTTATGTTTTAATTAGAGCAATAACGCCGCGGCCGTCAGAATAACGCCCACAAATTGCCAATGTAAGCTTATATCTTTAGGTGGTGGACACGTAAATATCTAAGAAAATAAAATTAAAAATTTTGCTGGATGCTATTCTGTAATTGAAAATTTTGCAAAAAATATGCGAATAAGTTTCACCAAACCCACTTAATTAAAACGATTATTTTGCCCTTATATATTTAAAAACTTAAATTATTTTATAAATACAATTTTAATTTAAAAATTTGTTCCTCCTTTTGTTTTGCGTCGTTCTCTTTTATGTAAGTACTAGCCAAGATTTTCTATTTGCTGTAAAAATTAACAAATTTGTTGGTGTTCACACTCGGGAGTAGGCGACGTACAGCTGGTCATGTGAAAAGCAAAAATTTTCCAAATTCTTCCTCCTTTGTTGACGGTGCTTTGTGCTTTGTTGACGGTAAGAGCGAAGGCAAAATGGATTGGAAAGTGTAGTCGTTTGTAGTTGAAAGGCAAAGCGTTGGAAACCATTGGAATGCGTGAAAATAGCTGAAAACAATAACTTATTTTTAATGGGGGCGGCACTGCCCACTTTTCTAATTACAAAATTATATAGTCATGACAGCTCAAAATGTGTGCAAAGTTTCAGAAAAATCGGTCAAGTGCAAGTAGCTAAAAATCATAACTAATTTTTTATGGGCGTGGCCCCACCCACTTTTTATCATAAACACTTCCTGGAATGTGTACAACAACTTGCCAAAGTTTGTGTCCGATCGGCTTTACGGTTTCGGAGTCTACAGCTAACACACACACTAATAGAGTTTCATTTATATATATATAGATTGTTGTTGCATTTAATTTATTTGCTTGTGCTAAAAAATTATTGCTCAGCAATGTATTTTAACATTTATTGCTAAATATGTTGTCTAAAACAAATTCATTCGGTTCTCACGTTAATATCTTTTGTTGGCAATACAATTTGACAATTGATGTGGCAATAATTGCCAAACATATTGCTCGTGTGGTCGGGGGGTTCATGGGTTTTAGAATTATTTTTACCTAGTGTAGTATATTCAGCTGGTTATAATAGTAGTTGACTATGCGCCAACAGTCAAGTGGAGTCTAAATGACACTAATTTGCTGATCCAGCTGTTTCTTTTGGTAACCATATATCTTCTCTCTGTTATCCAGAAGCTGAAAAAAAAACAAATTTGTTTGTTAATTTTAAGAAAAGCGACCAAAGAAGTTACAATATATCTCAGTTTGTTTCCAACTAATTTCTCAGTTTTTCTCAATAGTAATTTTAAAAACATTAGCTTGTATTTAGATGCTTTTAGCGTGTCCAAAAATTAATTGCGGAATTTAGTTCTTTGATGTATTAAAAATAAAAAAATGTTTAAAAAACTATTTACGTATTCATTTTCCGATAAGTGACCGATTTATTAAAATTTTTTTACAGGGTATATCATTTATGCTATTTGTAGCAGTAGTTTATGTTCTAATTCTCAGAAATTTAAAGAACAATTGTGTTGAATTTCAATACCAATTTATTCCCAGATATTGGCAAAAGATTGATACCTCTTACAGATCTGTGCAACATGTGGGGGCTTTTACAAATTAATATTAACTAAGGCACTAACAGACAGGCAGAGTGACATCGCTTAATCTACTCTCCTTATGTGCTCAGAGAATATATACTTTATGGGTCGGAAATGAATATTGTAGAAATTACAAATGGAAAGACAAATCTATATATATCCTTGGTATGACAGCTGAAGGCGACATATAAGAATATTTGTTTATACAAATAATTTTTGGCTGAAGTTTTCCGATTACTGAGCTATCAAGCGTTTGGATAAATTATTCTAGTACTGAATAATATTTATTTTTTGTAGTGAATATATAAAAAAAACAAATATAGTCATGCTTTTTTGCGTATATCTCAGAAACATATGAAGCGAATGTACTGGAATTCAATTGAATTTCAATCCCGAATATTTCCAAAAGATTGGTAGCACATATCTATAGGCCTACACAATATAAACAGGCATATAAAATTTAATGTCAACTAATACATGGATAGATAGACATTGTTTAGTCGACTGTTCTGTTTATAAGTTTTTAGAAAACATAATCTTTATAGGGTTCGAAAATTAATTTTGTTGAAATTACAAACGGAATGATAGTTCTACATCTATCCTTGGCACTACAGATGAAGGGTATAAATATAACTCATAATTTTGTCAATTTAAATAATAATTCGCAGATACAGAAAAGGATAGATATATAACTTTTAAAGTTTTGCGTAAGAATTCGTTTAAAAGTTTTATCTATATTTAAATAAACTGAATGCCGGTCTTGATGTTTACTTTTTAACAACGATTTGAATTTAATTAAAATTTTTTTCTTTTTTAAATTTATTATTGGTCCCACGGTAAAATATTAAAAATATTAAAAATATTACAAATTTATTACTTTTAGAATAGTTTCTCACAACCGACCACCAAAAAAGATGAAGGTATATTAATTTGTTTATTATTTATGTAACATATTGAAATGCTGACCTAATGATCCATTATGTATTTTGGGTCCTTACATAGTTCCAGTACAATATGGCTATGTTGGTTGTTCGTTCAATCCTTTTAAATCACCTGTAGGTACGAAAACTATAAAAAATAAAGGATACAATTTGTAAATCATTTAAATATGAAATTAAGTTTTGTTTAGCCATTTTAAATTAGTAACAAAATTATTTTATTAGAAACAAATTTTACATTCAACCTGGCCCCGCCACTCTCAAATGTGTTTTTGATAATAATAATTGATAATTTAACAATAGTGCATTTACATTGAATTGCAATCAAGTAGATTTGATTTCAAGTCTTTATCGAAATCTGTACTATATAAATTTTATGTTTACCAAGGTTGTTTTAGAAACTTTAAAGATAAAAAATACATGTATACAATACTCGACCAATTGCAACCACCTTATAAATTATGTTCAAATATTCTGAAAATTTATGATCTAGACATAGAAAATTAGGGTTTTAATAGGATGGTACAAGTAAATTGGCCACCAAAATCATACAAATGGAGTAAACGTTTCCTATTTATATATAATAATTTATTTTACTATATGAAATGAAAATATCATAAAAAACTCTTTTTTCATTAAAATTAAATAATACTTTACATGTAGATACCCTTCTTATATACACACGCCTATCTTGCTTGCGGGTTAGGGGTTGAGGAACTTTTAAAAAGAAGAAATGAATTATTGTTTTTTTTTTTTTTTTGCTTCAGATCTTCTTTTTCAATGTCTCTTATGTCAGACTCTTATGACAAAACTATAATAAGAAGCTTTCCATTTCAAGTCCAAAGAGCACTTGATATTGCCTGCTGCATGCAAATATATCTAACGTTATAGCTATTTGCAAATATAAATAATTTATCAAAAATTATTTATTGCATTAATAAGCAAAACGCTTGCCGGGAATCAAAGCCTGCCTAGAAGGCCAGTCTGTTTTTGTCCAGTGCTCAGCTTTAGCTCGGATGTTCCATAAGCATAAGAAACAGAGATATTTTGTGTAGCCACTTTGTTGGCCCAGGAGAAAATTTACCATTTTCAAATCAACACATACAACCCAGTCATGCTCCTTGCACTTGATTTTGTCGAGAACAAAAGATATTGTTGGATATTCTTCTTTAACCTTTGTAGAATGAGCAATAGGTAAGGAATCAAGTTTGTTACCATTATGTAAAAGTACACATTTCAAACTTCGTTTTGACGAATCAGTGAACAACCGCCACTGATTTGGATTGTATTCTTTTTATCCCATTGCATTTATTAGGCCCGGAATATCAGTACAAAACCATAAAATTATCTTTTTGAGTAAAGAAAGGAAGTAAGTCCTTTTTCCTGTTACGTTCTTTCCTGTGGTCAACCAATTTCTTTCCTTAAATCGGGAAGCAAAAATTTCTGATGCCGTTTTAGAAAGTCCAAGGTCCCTGATACAGTTATTTAGATCATCTTGATTTAGTGGTCGGGGACTACCGTAGCAATCAAAATCACTGACGCTAGCACTGACGTCGTTTTCGGTTTGTCCGCTGCACTGGTCTGAATTTTGCGAAGATGTACATGAGTGCTGTGTTGTTGATGTATCACTAATACTCAAGACTGGTTTTATGGCAGATTTTACGTTTGGATATATCCACTTAGAGCAATTTTTATGGTTTATTTCTCTGATTTTCGTTACACAGAAATAACAGTCGTCACGATGGTTGGATGTTTCACGACAAATCATAGGAGAATTGTACTTAAAAGTGGGTCTTTTTTTGTTTGCCCACAGTCGCAAAGACTCAACACATGCTTTACATACCAAACTTGGTTTCCAAGGTTTAGCGTTTGACGGAAACGGAAACCCAAAGTAGTCCAAGTATACCTTTATCACAAAGTCCGACACATTTAAAGGAAATTTTTGAAACATATATTCTCCACAAATAACACAAAAACAATCAGGATTATTTAAACACGTACTTCCTGAGGAAGACATACTGAAATTTATAAAGGAACTAGTTAAGTTACACCGCTATTGATGTAAACTATCGACTACTTATGTAAATTTAAAACGGTACCTGTATCTCGCTAGCTAGAGCTGCTACAAAAAATCTGAGGGCACTCAAATTAGTTAACAACAGTAGAAAAACTTTATGCAACAAAAAAAAAAAAGTTTTATTTTGTTTTTCTGTGTAATCAATGTGACAAGCCATATAAAAAGACAGCTCGTGTTAAGGCACAATTGGACTTATCATTAATGCTGGGTGTATGAGACATATCACATATGCATACTTTTCCTTGATTTACTTTTAGTTTTTAGCATATGTTTTTTTGGTGATTGTATGTATTTCTATTTGCTATTTGGCATAACACCAAATATTTTTCACATTTTGTTGGTCATTCGTTATGCTGTTATTTTTTTAATTTTTATTTATTTTTTAATTTAGGACAAAAACAGAACAATAAAAAACCTAAAAATAAGCTATAAGCCCGCAAACATAAGGTTTGTTTAAATCTGTTTGTGTGTGTACATATGTAGGACTAGAAAAGGACATCATTGATTAAATTGGACACAAAAATAAAAAACAAAATAAAATTGTTTAATAAAAGTGTTGTTTTTAGCCTAAAGTGATTAATTTTTTTTTATTTTTTTATTTAATAAATAAAGAAAAAAAACTGTAGAAAATCATATTTAAAGCCTGAACTAATTGTTGTAGCTTTTTTGGTGTCATCACGTACTGTAAACACACATGATGTACGGCATAAGAGAATTTTAATTGATAAAGATAGACCTGAGGCTATAACACGAATTTTGGTAACATTTACATGTAGACATGAATGTGTGTGATAATATGTGTACATCCACGGAAAGAAAAACCATGGTAGTAGCATGATTACGACGGTCATACTATAATTTCTTAAATAATATTTAGTTATCGAAAACAAGTAACAATATAATACTCGAAATTATTTCAGATTGCAAAAAACCATTAAATTAAGTGGAGACAGACACCTATGAGTTTTATGTTAAAAACAATTTGTTTTTAACTGTTTGACATAGGAAAAAACAAAGCAACATTTTAAAAACCTAATGATAAAAAAAATATTAATGATAAAAATATAAGTTTAAAAAGTGTTTATAAAGTGTTAATAAAATTAATATAACAAAATTCCAAAAACAATGATTTGCTTTAGAAAATTATTATTTTATTGCCATTTTTGTCACAAACTCTTGGGCAGACCTAGTGGACTACCTGATGGCAACTGCTCTTTTATTTTATAAGGTGGTAACCCGGCCACAGTCGTAGAGCTTTAGGGTGTAGGGTATACCATCAGATATCCACAAGGTTGTGTAACAAAAAAAAAAAAATGAAGGTAAGTTAAAGTGAACAAAATTTTAACCCTCAATTTTGATTCTGATTTTCTTATTTCCTACATCCAGGCATATGTTTTTCTAACCGACAGCTGATGGACTGCTGCCTGGCCTGCCCAACCTCTTCCATTGCAAGTTTATGGCCAATCACTATATTAATTTGCCCCTAATATTGCCCTACAATTTGGTTTTTATCTCACTTACCTTGTTATGTTTTACGCCACCATTTTCGAATATGTAAGTAATAAAAAAATAACAATACTATCCCAAATGTGGGTGATTCACGTAATCTCGCGTAACAGACGACGAACCCCTAGCGAGAGCTCACACTATTGGATAACGCCACTACCGATTACTTTACTCAAGCGCCAATTAATGCTAAAATCACTTTGTTATTTATTTTTTTGGTCACTTTACCTAGTCCTAGTCCGAAGTACTGTTACCTGTCCAATGAAGGTGTGCATGTGCGTTGGTTGAGAATCCCCGTTGCTGGCCAATAAAACAAACAGTTCCTTCTGGATAACTGATGACATGTGTCCATAAATAGGTGTTGCACTTCGTATTTTCAACTCAATTTCAAGGTGTATGTTTATCTTTTTATTGTTTAATATTTGTTTAATGTTTGGTTTGTATATACTTATGTATGCTTCTATTTTAAACGTTATATTATTTAAATTTTTGGTTGTGTATTACACGTTGTGTAATAATTAAATTTTTGTATTTATATACACTTATTTTGTTTTAATAAAATCAAAAAAAAAAAAACAACATAAAAATAAAAAAAACATAATATCATTATTACTGGAAACAATTATATGGTTAAAACAATCATGTAATTCAATGATAGTATGTTGCTCTGTGATTATGATTACCACAAACATGTTATTTCTTTGCGTGTGCAAGTTCAATTTTTATTAAACAAATGCAGCAGGAAGTGGGAAAGGAAAAAATATTTGTTTTATGCTGATTATAAATAAAAATTTTAACAAATGTCACTGGGGTATCAATTTAGCCGATAAAAGCTAATCAATATAGTTATGTTCAATTTTTCTTTTAAACATATTGTATAATAAATTTAAAATTTACCTGTTCTTTTTGTACATTACTTACCATACCATTCAAAACCACTTGCGGTGACAAAAGGGTATAAGCAAATACATTTTTCAAACCGGGTGGTTTTGTTTTAAAAATTATTTTAAGCACTTAAGATGTGTGTGTCTATATTTTTTAACTACTGAACGTTGCTATATTCTTATCTACGTACATGAAGTTAGTAGGAAAACTGGGGCTTAGAAGACAAATGGCTATGTCTAGGCCAAAGCACAGCTCTCACTTTTATAATAAACTAGCCAAACCCGGCGCGCGTTGCTACGACCCGTAATGAATCGAAATGCATTCTGAATTTTAATTGAATATCAAGTGCAAAAACCTAAAAATTATAATTTTTTTATGGGAGTGGCATTTCCCACTTTTTTCACGAAATTGTAAAGTCGTAACAGCTCAATATGTGTGCAAAGTTTCAGAAGAATCGGACCAGTGTAAGTACCTCAATATTATAATTGTTTTTATGGGCGTGGCCCTGCCCACATTTCTAATCACGAAATTGTAAAGTCATAACAGCTCAATATGTGTGCAAAATTTCAGAATAATCGGTCCAGTGCAAATACCTCAAAACTATACCTTTTTTTTATGGGCGTGGCACTGCCCACTTTTCTGTGCAAAGTTTCACAAAAATCGGTCTAGTGCAAGTACCTCAAAATTAAAACTTTTTTAGGGGCGTGGCCCCGCCCACTTTCCTTATCACGAAATTATTTAGTCATGACAGCTCGATATGTGTGCAAAGTTTTAGAAAAATTGGTCATGTGCAAGTAGCTAAAAATGATAACTAATTTTTATGGGTGTGGCCCCGCCCACTTTTTTCCACCCATAAACACTCTTTGGTATGTGTACAACAACTTACCAAAGTTTGAGCCCGATCGGTTTTACAGTTTCGGAGTCTATAGCTAACACACACACACACACACACACACACACACAGAGTTTCACTTTTATATATATAGATAAACGTAAAAAATATAAGTCATCTAATACATTAATTACTGTTTAAGGAAATTTCTCAGAACTAGAGTTAAATGCAAAAATTTATGAAAATATACATATAAACTATAAACTGTAAAAGAATATTTACAAAAGGCATAAAACTATAGTCTTGTATTATACAAATATACGATATTTTTATGAAGCCATGTTGCATAGATGTGTGAGATTGAAAATCACGGTTGCCTAAGTTAAAACATAGTAACTGGCAAACATTTGAAAATAGGGTAACTGGTATTCAATTTTCGTTCTGTGAAACTGTAAAATGAAAAGTAATTGCACAGCAAAATTTATGATGACACCATATGATTATGACAGACAAAAAGTTTACATTTCACTGTTTCAGATAACGAGAATTGAGCTTGGTTTCGAAAAAAGATTCCACTCCGTCTAATATCGGTTATTTTTTTCGTATTTTTAAATGTATGTACGAAAGTATAAAAATGAACTTAAGCCAGATTTATTTATTTTGCAATAAAATGTTAATAAAACCTTTGAATAAGTCTGTGATTTGTATTAGAGCTGCAAAACAATATATAGTTTTATTTTTAACAGCTTATCTATGTTTCTTTCCCCGATATCAATAGTATTAAAAAAAGTATATTTGTAAAAGTTAAGTCAGTAACAACTAATAAGTAAACCCATTTTACAAGTTAATTTTAAAAATGTCTGCACTTTAATGAGTTAAATTCGTCTGTCTTTTTTTTAACTACCTTAAAAGTTACTAAGAATATTACATGCACAAATTTAAAATGCAGAAGCTGAAAATTATTATTTTTTTAAATTGTTACTGCAATTATTATTTTAAAAAGGCATAAATTAATTATGTATATTAAAGTATTTGTTATTCAAATATAATAAATATTATAATTCTTTTCATATATGTCCAAAATTATCTATACAACAGTGTTTTCCAATTTGTCATTTTACTTTTTAAAACGTCAATATATTATGGTCATAAAAATATTGTTGAAATCGGAGTGAAAAGTAAAAGTATGAAAATGTGTTTCTTTTGAATCCAGCTTTATTTTCTGAAGTTATTAATTGTGAATTATAATAAATACTCATTTACAATTCTCTTAAGTCGTGAATATCACTCTGTTAGTACGGAATTTTTTTCACATAATCTCTTAATGTTATTCGCGAAAATAATTTAAAACTGATAACATTCTTACTGTTTATTTTTGAATACAGTAAACGTTACTGAAGTTGAAAAAAAGCAGCATTGAAGGTGTATTCTGATTATTTGCAATCTGCCCGCACTCAGCGAGAGTACTATAACGACTTGAGAGCATTAGTCAAGCCTGATCCAAATGCCATGTATCCAGGTATTCCAGAGGAGGATTTTTTAGTAATATCTATGGACTATGCTCAAAATGTTAGCTTTCCCTCGGGTCCACAGCAAATAGGAACTGCATACTTTAAATCAGGTCGCAAAACAGCAATTTTCGGAATTAAATACAAACGAACTTCAAAATGTTCAACACATCTTCTGTATTGACGAAAGCGATTCCATTGGAAAAGGTCCGAATTCAGTAATATCAATGCTTGATTACTACCTACGAGAAGTGCATTCAACTAAAAAATTAGTGATATTCGCTGATAACTGTGTTTCACAAAATAAAAACAATGCGATGATACGATGTTTACAACACTTTGTCGATACTTCCAGATGTGAGTCAGTTGAATTGAACTTTTTGTTAACCGGACATACAAAGTTTTCACCTGATCGTTTATTCGGAGTTTTCAAATCAAAATATGCCCAAACTAATGTCGGCTGCTTCATGGATGTAGTTGATTATGTAAGAAAATCATCTCGTAATGGATTTAATGTTCCTGTACCTATTCGACTTCCAAACTCAAGTGAGCCTGTTGTTGAGTGGAGAAAATGGGACGAATACTTCTCCACTAAATATAAAACTTTAGTTGGAATATCGAAGTATTATCACTTTGTATTTATTGCTTAGTCACTAGTGCAATGTAAACTTTTCGCAAATTCAGCCAGCATAAATCAAAACATACATCTGAGTAACAATACCAGTTTCGATGACAAACCAATTATAATTTCGTCACCAGTGTTATAGATGAAGCGTCAATGGTACTTTTATAAAGAGATCCGGGGTTTATATTTTGACGATTCAAAAAAAGATTCAGTTGCTCCTCCTCCTTTGGTCTCTGGAAATGGAAACGAAGAGGAGGATTCGGAGGAAGTGGAAAATCCTCAAGAAGTGGAGGCAAGAAGAAATCGAAAACAAATAAAGGACCGGTACCGTCAAGTTCTAAGGAGCCAATTCGCAAGAACCGTCAATTAAAATGATTTTTCTATTTTTTTAAATTGTTCATAAGGAAAAAAATTAATTTTTTCTAGTTTCGTAAAATCAAGTTATTTTTTTAATTTAGTAGGGGAAAAAATTAAAATAAATAAATTTTACCGTTAGGTCCCTTTCTCTCTGCGCTGTCACATATACCCTTTTTGACTGTGTGAAGGGTATAGTATAAGCAGGTTTTTGAATTTTGTTTAACATTCATGTGATTATAGGTCACATAAATTTTTTATACCAACTTTAGACAAATATTCATTCAAAATTATATCATAGCAAAAACCAAAATAATCAAAGTGAAACATGGCTGTGGTAACCATAATCAAAGGACAACATCTTATGGTTAAAACATATTGTTACATTTATACCTTAGTGCGTTAGAAATTTAGTAAAGTGGCATCAATTACTTTATATGAACAGAAATGTAAATATGCAGTTATATTTGTATATAAGTTTATAATAATTTGGTTTTTTAGTTCGTGGAAATAATAATATTAAAATAAAAAATTAATAATAATAAAAAAAATCTAATCTCCTTAGCAGAGCAAGGTTTCGATCCTCGGACCTCTGGGTTATGGGCCCAGCACGCTTCCACTGCGCCACTCTGCTAGTTGTCGTTCATGTGTTGAACTGTTTACATAAAAAAACTGGGACAATAGTAACTAGCATAAGTACAAAAATATTTTTAAAACATGGGAATTGTAGTCTTAAAATGGTACATTAATAAGCAGAGAAATAAACTTAATAAATTGTGTTTGCTTAAATCAGGCTCATATGCATTTTACGTGATAAAATAAATTTTTGCTGCAATTTATTCTTTCATATAGTTAAAACTATTGACTTATGTATTTCGCACTACTTGTGAAAATCTATCTTGTCTAAATAAAAATCAAATGTCGTTCGTTGGTAATCTGCACCGATTTTTTTAATTAGAAAAAAAAATTATTACTCCCACTTTAACTTCCAATTTTTTAATTTATTTATAATGGTTAAACCAATTTGTTTAATTTTTTTTTAATATACTTAATTTGTGTTGAGAATTATAATAAGACCATGCATAGTTAAGTTAAAAATTAGCAGGAAAAGAAGACTAGGAGTGAAACTTTCTACATAAAGAAAATATATTTTTGAAATATCTATAAAATGTTTACATCTGTAATCTTTGAATTTTGTGAGTTTTACTTCTATCTGATTTGTTTTGTTACAGACAAAAACTTATAGGATCGGAGCAAGGACAGTTATAGCTTCATTGGAGAAAAAAAACTTTATTTTATCAATTAATATCACATCTTATTATTCTGTTTTAGGCGAATAAAAGAGTCGCATAACAAACTATTGGGCTAGAACAGCCTTAACTGGATTCATAAAGATTTCACAAACTCCAACTATAAAATAAATGCCGCATAATTTAATCAGCTAAAATTTCAAAGAGTCGCAGAACCTGTGCCATTCGTACGCTGAATTTGGTAATTATGTATGTACATCCAGGGTTGTCAGATTTATTTTAACCTTTTTTTTTTATTAAATTCAGGGCATATATATTAGAGCGACTCACCAAAAAAAGTGCTCGATGTACCCTCCTAACAATGAACTTTGAACATTTTTAAGATGACATTCAATATTGCGGATTCAGTTTTGACCTCTCCTGAGCTGGACCATTTTTAACAAGTAAGAGTGCTATATTTGGCCATGCCGAATCTTATATACCCTTCACAACGTGTAGTCATGCAATAACAGTAGTTTGTATCACCATTCATTCCATATGAAATACGTACATATATACAAAAAACATACATATATTAAAACATCCCATTGTAAAATTAAAAATTAACGTATGTATGTTTAAAAAAAAAAGATAAATAAAAAAAAAATTTTAAAAAAAAATTAAAAAAAAAAAAATTTTAAAAAAATTTAAAAAAAAATAATTAAAATATAAATAATAAATATAAAACAAAAAAATAATTAAAATATTAATAATATATTACATAAAAAACAAGTAAGAGCACTATATTCGGCTGTGCCGAATCTTTTATACCCACCACCAATTTTGTGTACATTTAAAGCGTAATATTTATTATTTTGTTAATCGCTATGGAATAATCTCTTTATAATAAAATATGTATCACTTTCTTTGTAGAGGGTGGTTAAATTTTCAGGGCCCATGTTGAAGGTGAACTACACGTAGACTTTAAATTTGTTTTCTGCATTTCATTTGACATTTCTTAGTCTCAAACTTACTCAATTTGATCCGTGGAAATATACGCAAATGAGCAACGCTTTAAAGTTATTCAGGTTTTTTATGAAAATGGGCGTTCAAATCAAAATGCATTTTGTGCACTTCGTAATTCTTTTGATTAACATAATCGTTCAAATTCGTCCACTATCGGGAGAATTGTAAAATATATTTAAATTTCTGCAAAACAGGTCTGTATAAAATGTTAGAAAATCTGTGAATGTCTTCTTAGTTCGTTGAATGGGAACCACTACTGGTTTTTGCGATATAGTGGCAAAAGAGCAGTCAACCTCGCCTCATCATCATGTCCAACAATTGAGCACCAACATTGTCATTGAAAATTTGGACCATCAGATAGAGGAGTGGCGCCAAGGATGGAGGGCCATTTGGCCGATATTTTGTTAAATACATAATTGAACCATACAAATATTATAATTACAAAAAGAAATAATAATAATATTCGAAATAATTTGTGTGATATTTAAATTCAACATCGGCCCTTAATATATAACCACCCTTTATAACTTCGATATGCTAGTAAAATGTTTTCATAAATTAAGTCTTTCAATGAAAGTGGGCGTTAAAGTCAATAAAGTTTCTGCTAATAAATACAACTTAGATATTTCAATATAGTCCTTTATTTTCCCAAAAACTTTGTCAATAGAGAAATTACATGAATTTAAGATAAACCGTTATGTGGTAGGTAGGCGTTAAAGTGGGCGTGCCACCTTAACTTTTTGGCACAACAATTACATTGATTAGAAGGATATACGCATCATCATCATCATAGCTCTAATTTTGGCGGTTTTATGAGCTTTTAAATTTTTTTAACGGTATATAACGTGAAAAATGGGCGTCATAAACGGTGTGTCAAAGTTATTTTTGCGAATGAGTACAACTTAGGTGTTTCAATATAGTCCTTTATTATTCCAAAATCTTTATTAATAGAAAATTATAAGAATTTTTGGGTAAAACTATATATGGGAGGTGGGCGTGGCACCCTTTTTTTCTTGCGCAGTAATGACATTGCCTAGGAGGATGTACGTAACAAATATGATCATCACACGTCTAATTTTGGCGGTTTTATGAGCTTTTAAATTTCATTAACGGTAAATAACGTGAAAAGTGGGCGTTATAGTAGGCGTGTCAAAGTTGTTTTTGCGAATGATTGCAACTTAGGTGTTTCAATATAGCCCTTTGTTATTCCAAAATCTTTATTAATCATTCTGGCACATTAATGACAATGCTTAGGGGGATATACGTAGCAAATTTTATCATCATACCTCTAATTTTGGCGGTTGTATGACCTTTTAAATTTCATTAACGGTAGATAACGTGATAAGTGGGCGTTATAGTAGGCGTGTCAAAGTTATTTTTGCGAATGAGTACAACTTAGGTGTTTCAATATAGCCCTTATAATTCCAAAATCTTTATTAATAGAGAAATTATATGAATTTTGAATAAAACGTTATATGGGAGGTGGGCGTAAAAGTGGGCGTGGCACATTGATTTTCCGTTACAAAAAGCGTCCAAAAAGCAAAGTGTGCAAAATTTCAGAGTCGTACATCTAATTTTGTTGCTTTTATGACGTTTTTGTTTTTAAATATACCGAAAAATACACTGTGCGGTAAAAATTTTCGTATATTTTGAGCGATAACTCCTCTCCTAATGCATAGATTTAGATAACTTTCGTGGAAAAATATTGTTTTTACTCAGGAAATATATATTCGAAGTTTCATGAGTCTACGTTAATGCGTTTGGACACAATTCCATTTTATTCGATGTTCGAAGGACACGGTTTTTTCGACCTACTCTTGCTTTTCGAGCTATAACTCTCTTCCTAATATTCCGATTTAGCCCATTTTCAATACCAAACAAGCCTTGTCTATAAGAAAGATTCTGGCAAAATATGAGCCCCCTAGCTTTTTCGGTGCGACCTCTATCGTGCTTTCAACAGAAGGACAGAAGGACGGACATAGCTAGATCGTCATCAAATCAAACCCTGATTCAGAATATATATACTTTATGGGGTCTTAAATGGATATTTCGATGTGTTACAAACGGAATGACAAAATGAATATACCCCCACCATTTTTTTTTTGGTGGCGGGTATAATAAAAAAAAAATAAAAAAAAAATTTAAAAAAAAAATATAAAAAAATAAAAAATAAATTTTTTGGCTGAGCTGGGATTCGATCCCATGTTTACTTTAACAAATATACAAGTTTGTATGTATGTATGTTGTTGTAATGTTGTTTTTGTGACGGACAGACGGTCAGACGGACAGACTGACAGAGCTTAGTCGACTCCCCTATTCATAAGCTTTCAGAAAATATATACTTTATGGGGTCGGAAATGAAAATTGTAGAAATTTCACACGGAATGACAAACCTATATATACCCTTTTTCACTGTGTGAATGGTATAAAGAGGGTATTTTTGTGTTGTTTATTTGAAAATCTGTTTCCTTACCAACATATACAATCATAAAAAAGGTTTTTTTAAGTTGCGTCCAATCGATATTATATATCAATATGTATGTATGTGCTAATTGGATATAATTGCATTATATACATATATATAAAGTGTTTTATACTTCATTGGAATACTGTATGGGAGTTAAAATTATTTTACATATTTTGCAAAGGAAAAAAAGAAGTGTATAATTGTTTACTTACATTCATATAATTTGCTATTTATAATAACACGTTAAGAACTTCGTATTTTATTCTGTTTCGAAGGCGAGTTTAAGTGAAGTTTTCGTTTTTGACATACTTATTTATATAAGCATACATACAAATACAAAATTTAATATATTGTTTTTATTTCTTCGAGCTTAAGATCACATTTTTTAAATTAAAATTATTATTTTATTCAGATATTTCGCTACCACATTGGGTAGCTTCTTCAGGGAAAGTTTTTACAATTTATAACAATTAACAATTAAAATATTAAAATTGTTCAAAAACAAATTGTTTTGAAAAGGCGGGAAAATTTTTGTTTACATTTAAAATAACAAACGAAAATTCAAATACATATGTACATAGATATATCATAAAAAATGTCAACAATTTTACAATTTTTTCAAAAAACAGACAAAAATTTAAATACATACATACATATAAAATATTACAAATTACAAAAACTTTTCAAATATTATACAAACAAAAAATACAGAAGCATTTAATATATTATATTAAAACTAACTGACTAAAAAACTAACATAGTTCTAGACCTTATTAACTAATAGCCTATAATTCTGTGCAACATTAGCTGTATCAGTATTATAATAAATTCATTGTGTATACGGTACTTTTATAATTTGCAACATTTCCAATATATATCCACGTTATTTTAATCCAGTATAAAAAAATATTTAAGAGTTACATTTTATTTTAGACCTAGTCAAAGTCATTGATAAATACAGATTCATACACATGTTGGTAAATTCATATGCATACATGTATGCATATCATCTTATATTGGGAGTTTAAGCAGTAATTTGAATTTAATACACCAATATGTAAACTGTCTTTTAACAAGTTACTTTTAAATGCTTTTTATTTTAAAATAAATTAAAAATAAATGTCTGTAGTTGGTTGCCATTTTCTCATATTAAATAAAGAGAATTTATATTTAAATTTCTAAGGTGATTTAAATGTGAAAATGTAAATGAAATATTTGCTGTTTCTTACACATGTTATACAAGAATTTAAATAGAAAACAAAAAGCTAACAAGTTACATGCAAGAAGGCTTTGCGAATTTTATATACCCTTCTTAAGATGAAAATTTTAATTCGACATCCATGTTGGAATTTTAGTCTAAAAAACAAAAAAAAAAACACATTAAAACAATTATTTTAAAAACTATTGGAAATAAAAGTGTGTGTGATTAATTTTTATTATCTAGAAGCTGAGTGTTAGTCGTTCACATTTCTGATATTCTCATATGATGTGAAGTGCTGCTTCACTGGTTAATGCGGTGACTTGTTCACGAGTTGCCGAATGAGTATTCAGCAGAAAGTTTTCAGATTTTCTAAGAAATACTTAAGCCTATTAAAAAATCTTTTTTACGTTATACATTAAAAAAAAATTTTCCTTACAAAAATCTCTACACATTTTAATCATTACAATATCAAAACAACAATAGTTAAAAAAATTAAATCTACTCTCATATGTAAGCATTGTTAATAACAAAGATAAATAATAAACATACGTTAAATGAAATTCAGGTACAAAAACGATAGGTTAGTTAAAAAAATATATTTTTTTGAACAAATGCCTTTAGCGCATTCGAAATTAATGCAATCTTTTGTTTATGATTATTTTGCTTAAAAGGATACAGTTCAGTGAGTCAATTTGTTTCGCTTTTTGGCGTTCATATCTGCTATTATATCCTTTGTCATCTGCATGGGGTAAAATTCATACCATCTTCGATAAAATTAGAAATACAGCCTAGTCAGTATAGTTTTCATTTTTATCCTAAACTGTTCTATATCTATGTTAAAAAACGCAATTTTTTTCATTTGAAAAATTAAATTCGAAAACAGAATCGGTTGTGAATACAAAAATTGTTGTCGGGCTAATAGTTAAGCTGTGATAATTAAAATTTATAGTTATATCTACTAAAGGAATATGCAGTCAGAACTTAAAAATTATAAATTAATATTATTATAATTATTAAAATTGAATATTAATAATTTTTCCAACAGGAATTTTATAATCATAAAAGAAAAGCTGATTGCAAGAAGCGAACCATTCGATTGGCAATTTATTTAATTTTCTAAATGTATGCATGAGATCACTTAGACTAAGTTAATATGTTAAGGTATTAGTTCAAATATGTTTAAGAATTCCATCTCTTTAATACCGAATCACTTTTCAATGAGTCAATTGTTTTTGCTGAATTACCATTAAGTAAAAGTGAAGATAATTAGCTTTTGTTACATTATAGTTTTCTTCACAAATACAAAAACAGCAACTCACTTTCTGCTGATTTAATAATAATAAAAAAAACTATACTGTGTTTATATTAAAAGCTCTAAATGTTCAGCAAGGGCGGTAAATTTTGTAAACACATGATCCTGACGCTCCATCTTACTTAAAATATCTTTCAAATACATAACATATTAGTGTCGTTAACTTTCTAAATCACAAACGTCTATGTTTTTTTTGAAATATATTTTTGAACGATTTTTGAGAAATCAAAAAATTTTCAGCGTATAAAACAAAAAACATTAATAATAAATTTTTTTGCATTTATTTCACGAATAATGTAATATGAGGAAAAATCCACTTACAATTAAAGGAATATTAAAAACCTTTCCGATTTTCCCTACGACATTATTTGAGTACGAAAACACCTAAGTATGTATATCTAGGAATCTTACCCTACTTGCGGCAATACTGTTCATACAACAAAAAGTTATATGGTACTAAAGCTTAAGATTTGTAATATTACTCTGCAAATTTAAAATCATAGAAACACAAAAATTATGCAAACATTTTTGAAAATCAAATATATACGAGCTCAATATTTTAAAAGCATGTGTAACAAGAATATAAGTAGATGGCTTTTGATAATTAATAAAATAAATAATAATATTATTTGTTACAAGTAAAACAAGAAAATTATTATACCCAAAAGTTTTTTGTTTTGTAAATGTTAAAAACAAATCAGATTAAATAAATAAAACCCTTAAAAAAAAATAAGAAAATTCTTTAGTAAAATATTCATTGCTTTAAATGTAAATTCTTAAAGATAAAGCCAAGACAAACAGGAAATTGATTTGCAAATATTTAAGCTTTTGATAAATATATATAAAGAAACGTAACTGTATGTATGTACTTATATATTTTTGCTTAGACACACATATGTATATAAGAATAAAAGAAAACAAGTGCCTTAAATTAAATAAAATAGTTTGTATTGACATGTGCTTAATGAAATTTTATTTAATTTGTTATTTTAAAGTTTGAAAAAAAAAAATAATCGCTCTGAAGTAAAACACTTAAGGTTTTACCATCAAGATGAGCAGAAAATAAGTTTGTAAAATTGTCAAAACCCATTGGAGTAACACGGCCAGCATGTTACTTGATATTCATAAATATTTTCATAATGCCGTCATCAAGCAAACAGCTAAAAATACGAAGTGTAAAGTTAAATTCACTGATTCCTTCCTTTTAATCTTGTCTAGTAAAAATTTATTTATATATAATTTGACGGCTCTCTTTTAGATTTAGTAAAATTTTGGTTTGCATAGTAATATTGTTAAATCGTTAATTTAATAATTTAAATTCCATTTTTACAAATGTATTTTATATTGTATATTTTATTTTTTGAAATCAATAAAATTTTCGTTATTATCAAACTATTGAATTAAACACCGTAGCGTATTTGGTAAATACCTGTAAATACGACGAAAACCTGCACTCATACATTGAAAAGCCGATACATCCAAAACGAGTCACTGTTTGGTGTGGTCCAGAGGCATAATTGGGCCATTTTTCTTCGAAAATGAGCATGGAGTGGCCGTAGTCAATGGAGATCATTATCGGGCCATGTTTAAGGAATTTTTGTTCACAAAAATTAAAGAGGAGGATATTGGCAACATTTGGTTTCAACAGGATGACGCACAGTGGGTTCGATAGTACCCAAAGTGGCGAATAATTCATAGACGCCGTAGTTTTAAAATATTATATCTTTTTATTGATGGGTTATTATAAGCACATAAAAACACAATATTTAAAAAAAAAAAAGTTTAAAAAAATTTTTTTTAACCCGTTAAGCGCATTTTTGTTTTTTGGAAAAAAAAAAGACCTTAGTTCACAATTTATGCTGTAACTTTGGAATAAAAAGCGTTAAATTAATAAGTAAAACTGAAAATTAAAGCATACTCAATGTTTTATTAAAAAATTAAACTAATGAATATATTATATGTATTTGTATTACTATAAATTTAATCTAAAATCCAACTTTTGTTTTTTTACAAAATGTTATAAATATACAAATTGTTTCGAAAAAGCTACAAAAGAGAATATTATAATTTTTTAGTAATGAATTATCATAAATACATAAAATCACAGCATTTTAGAAAAAAAATAAAAAAAAAATTTTTTTAACCCGTTAAGTATTTTTGTTTTTTGAAAAAAACATGATCCACAATTTTCGCTGTAACTTTGAAATCAAAATAAATTTAAAGAATAAGTTAGAAATATGTATTCCTATTATTATGCAGTTTTTGCTTTCACTAAATTCAGTAAATTGTGGTTGGTTGGTTGGTTATTGTGGTAGTTCGCTGCACGCCAACAGTCAAGTAGAGTCTATATGACTCCGTTTTGACAGGACCACATCACTCAGTAAATGTAGAAATTAATCTGAAAAAATAAAAAATTGAAAACTTTTTGGGGAAAATTTGTTTTCGTTTTACCTTTTTAATAAAAAATATATTAAAATTTTTCTATTCTTCTGCATTTTCAAATTCATCACAAAGATCTCAATTACTATAATCTTCATTATCATCAATATTTTCATCATTATTATTATGATCTTCTTCATCATTATAATCATCACTATCATTAGCATCTTTATCACTATCTTCATTACCATAATATTTATCATAATTTTCATTAAAAATATCTGGCAAAACTAACTCTAATTCCGAAGTTGATAAATTAGATGTTTTTTCTGCTCATATTTCTTGCTCATGCTAGATATAAATCGGTCAGAACTTAGCAGAAACCTATTGAAAATATCTTCATTGGACTGGATGCGTGACACGATATTTTTTAAATGCAGTGTTCGTGAGTTACATATAATTTTATCAGGAAATTTATTTATAATAACGTAAGTTATTGCCGAATTTGTGTGTAAGCTTATTTTTAAGATTTTTTTTAGCATTTAATAAACATATTAATATTTAAGCTTTAGTTTTGTTCGAACAT
This sequence comes from Phyto melanocephala, assembly GCA_941918925.1. Classification (NCBI taxonomy): domain Eukaryota; kingdom Metazoa; phylum Arthropoda; class Insecta; order Diptera; family Rhinophoridae; genus Phyto; species Phyto melanocephala. The sequence goes on from OW799234.1 coordinate 110,285,239, forward strand.
TAAGTTTTTTCGTGATCATTTCGAGCTCATGAGTTAATTTTAAATTTAATAAAAGTACGAACTTATGCAAAAATTAGAATTCCGCGTAAATAAAACAGGAATTATTTTTTGTAAGTGAGCTTGAGTCAAACTTAACTCACGCAACCATCTCTGATAGAAACCAAGCTCATTTATAACAATAACTTTAATACCGAAATTAAAGACAAAAGAGATTTAAAAACAAACAAGTTGATATTTTGTTTGTTTTTTCAGATTAAGTATTTAGCAACTGGAGTTCTTTCACAAAAATTTTAATAAGTAAAAAAACGCGGCGCCTCTGCGAAAGTTTGATGTGGAATATATAATCTAAAATACTATATTAAAATATCACTTAATAAAATATGTTGAAACTCTGTGTATATATCGAAAATACCCCAAATATGGAGCACATTTTAAAAAATTTAAAAAATAGTTGCAAAACATTTATCAAACAAACATTAATGCAATTATGTAGCCAAATACCAAATACCATTTTAATAAAATTACGTTTAGAACGTTTAAAGAGAAGTATCAGCACCCAAAATATCTCAGTTTTCAGTTTTAGGCACGGCACGAACAATTTTGAAACATTATTTGAATTTGACAGCTCACAGTCGATAGAGTAATTTACTCAAAACAAAAGTTTTTGGCAAATAGTGATGTAGAATTTAATTACCTTTCACCCAGTACCACACACGTATGTGTAGGATAAAGTTCAGCTTTTGAATTAAATAATCCTCACTTTTGGTACATTTCAACCCTCTGTGCGATGCTACGTGCCACACAGCCAAAGCTACACTTTTTTATAGCATTTTCAAAGAAAAAGTTATTTAGCGGACCCTTTATAAAGAAATGTAATTTTTTCCTTGGTTCGAACTTTATAGACATATTGTATATAAAAACAATAACAACCAAGTCCTATGCAATTTTTTTTAATATATAAAAGCGTATACCGCTTTTTTTATTGTACAGTACTGTAAAGCAATTTTAAATTACTTTTTAACATCTACATTCTCTTCTACTAGATGTGGTTTTTTTCGCATTTTTTTCGCAAACTTTTAGTGTCCTTATGTGCAAGTTTAGTAGGTGATTTCACATATTGTATTTATAAATGTTTTGTTAAATTTGTATGTATGTGTGGTGGTTATACTTTTCGAACGGAAAATAAAAAGGAAACGGATGTCTGCTATAAACGGATGTAAAGTACTACACCTCTTAGGATTCTTACCTTTTATATAATGGGCATAATTTTTAAGGGCGTTGCTTTGATGAAAAAAAAAACTTTGAAATAGGAAAGTTGATTTAAAGGTGTTTCTTATAGGTATTAATTTTAAATAAAAATTAAAGTAGTTTCATTATTTAAAGGAATGTTTTTAACATAAATGTTCGCATTTATATACATATTTGAATAAAATTTAAGTATTATCCAAAAAAATATTTTCTATTGTCATTTTTAAGAAAATTCTAATGATAGAAAATTAAACCATAACGAGAGAAAAAAAGTAAATGTATTGTGCTCTATGTAATACAGTTCTGTATATAAGAAAAATTGTTATTTGTAGGTATTCGCTTTATTTTTTTGTGAGTGTTATAAAAGCACCTATTTTCCATTCCTACAACAAAATTTAAGCAAATCACATTCAGTACGAATTCAACGCATGCATGCCCATCTCAATGTGCATAAATTCCTGCTAGTTGTTGTATTGTTTGTTTCAAACCAGTTCATAATGCTGGAGAAGTAGATAAGTCCCTCTCATTTTCCCTTAGTTTAAGTTTTGTATTGTATCCGCATGATAATCTTTTTAATATCAAAGATGCATATAAAGTGTTAATGGAAAAAATAGAAAAACATTGCTTGAATGAATTTTACCGACAATAAATATTTTCTACACCATTTCCAATTAGGAAATCTGGATTTATGTGTAAGTTATTGATTTTATGATGCTAAAGGGTGTCGATTTTTTTTATACCCACCACCAAAAAATTTGTATGTATGGTATATTCATTTTGTCATTCCATTTCTAAATTATCTATTTTCTAAGTCTTGTTTTTATTTTAGGAAGTTCCACTTATGTCCGTCCGTCAGTCTGTCTGTTAGAAGCACGATAGAGCTCGGACCGAAATAGAAATTGGGTTCAAATTTTTTTAGAATATTTCTAATACATAAGGTTTTTTCGGTATTGAAATTTGTTCAAATCGGTATATTATGATGATCTACGGCTTTCAATGCAAGAGTAGGTAAAAAACAATCAATTTAGACACATCGAATAAAATGCTATTGTGTCTATACGTATTGACGTAGAGCGATAAAATTTAACAGATATATTTCGCGAGCAAAAAAATATCTCTCACAGAAAATTGCTCAAATCTATACGTTACAAAAGGAGTTATAGATCAAAATGTACAAAAATTAATACCACACGGTGACTGTTTCGGTATATTTTGAATTTAAAACGTAACAAAACTGACAAAATCAAATGAACAATAATGAAATTTTCAGACAATTCTTTTTGCTCAATAAATTTGTAACAACGGAAAACTAAGCTGACGCACCAACTTATATACCTACCTCCCATATACCGACATGTTTAAAACTCATACAATTTTTCATAAAATGGACTAAAATATTGGAAGAATAAGGAAATTAATTATTAAAATATCTAAGCTGAACCCTTTAGCAAAAACAACTTCGATACGCCTACTTAATCGCCCTTTTATCTTATATTTTACTATCAACGACATTTAAAAGCTTTAAAACCCGACAGAATTAGAGGTATGATGATGAAATTTGGAAAATATATTTTTCTGCTTAATTTTTTTGTAATGCCAGAAAGTGAAAGTGAGAACGCCCAGCGCCGCTTATCTTAAATTCATACTATTTCTATATGAACAAAAATAACTTTATAATAAATTATCTAAGTTGAGTTTAAACCCTATTTATATTATTTTAAAGTTAGAAGTTGCCACGCCCGCAAAATGTTAACATTATGTTTGTGCTACTTTTGACTACCAAATTATATACTTAGTTTTCCGTAAAAATACAACATTGAAGTAAAAAGAGTGAGTAGCATCACTCCTAATGTACATATTTTAGTGAAACGATATTATTCCATAGCGATTAGTGTTAACAACAAAATAGTAAATTTGGTACTATGAAAGTGCACAAAACTGGTAGAGGGTATCAAAAATTCGTCACAGCCGCATAAAGTGCTCTTACATGTTTAAGATCATGAATTCCGATGCTTACTAGTTTACTTATACTAACATCACTAGAAGAAAATAAGCTTAATTTAAAATTATTATATACGCTAGTTGAATTATCTAAAAAATTAACTAAATTAGAAAAGACGTTTTTTGTCGTTTACTTGAGCAAGTTAAGTGTTATTGGTTTAATATATTTTCACACAATATATATTTGGTATTAGTTTATAATATCCAGGCCCTACAAATTAGCAAAAATCTCTGAAGATTTGTCATGAATTGTCGACGTCGCACTGTAATTTGCCTAAAATTATTTTTTTAAATTTGTTGTAATACTTAGTACCTCTCTAAGGGCCATTATTACAACTTGCCGTTAGTTAAAGGCAGGATTTTGTCGGACCGATAAATAGCTTTGTATTATAAAGCCTTCATTTATTATTTTTTTATCCCTTTAATATTATTATTAATAATAAAAATAACAAAAGATTGAAGCTGTAATAATGCAAAGCTATTTATCGGACACAACAAAACCTACCTTTAACTAACTGCAAGTTGTAATAATGGCTCAAAGTAAGTTAAAAACAAAAAAGTAACCCTTAGATTTGGTCAAATAGATCTATTCTCTAGAAATTTAAAGGGTTAATTTTGAGATTTGTTTTAAAACTCTCACATCGCTGGCAGAATAACCGATATCTGTGAAGGGTATTTCTGTACAATAACAATTTTAATTGAAATCCACTAACTATTACACATTTAACTTGTATTTACCAAAAAAAGCTTCAATATTTTTTTAATTCTAGAAATTGTGTAAAAAGGGAATCTTCTACTTACCTGTTGATAATGTGGCATTACAATTTCAATAAAGAACATTTTGTAGAAAATGTTCTGAACGGTTGACCATTTGTGACACATATGTATGAATGTATTTTACCAGCTTTTGTATTGCAATTACTTAGCTCACCACTGTGTTGAGTACCGCATAAAAGGATAAAGACATTCCAGCACCAACACTATTATAAAAATTATTTGAATTTTATGTTCTAAGAAGGTGTGCGTAGATTGATTTATATATATATATTTTTTTTTTTTTTGTAGTTCAAAAGGAATATAGGAAAAAAAGTTAAGTTTAAAACATTCAATGACTTGAAATATTGGCAATAAAATATTTTGATTCAGTGGTCTAGTATTGTCTTTTATATATGTATATGATCCTGTTTATGTATTTCCAAGGCTAAGTCAAACATTTGTTTATGCATACAAACGAACTATATAAAATTCCAAAAAAATATTTAACAAACGTTTGTTTAAATGTTCATAAGTTTCAGAGATTCCCATTGTTCAAGTGAGCAAAATTTCAAATTAATCCACTTATATTCGAGCTTTTCGTTACACAAAATTCAAAGAAATCTTATTTCATTTTTACTCAACTCCGTTGTTGTTAGTGTTTCGTTAAAACAACAGAAATTAGAAAATGTATGAATATTCAACGCAATAAAAAAATTAAAATTTCCAGGAAAGAGAAATACAACACAAAAACATATTTATATGATGTCCTATGTGTCGTTAATTAATATTGCTGTTCAAATCAGCTGGCGAATTATTTTTTTTTTTAGTGTTACCAACACTTCACTGCACAAATGGTGTAAAATTCAAATTTGCGTTAATTTTGGAACAACATTTTTGTTTTAAAACATTACAATAAACAATCAAATAGTTTTTAATAATTTTTTAATATTAAAAGATTGTGATAATACGACCTATAACAAATTTTATGAACTCACAAAATATATAAGCAAAAATTATAAACGTGGTATTCTCTGATACGTATATCCATCTTTTTGATTGCTTTCGTATAGCCTCATAATAAATTTTATTTCTTATACTTCTGACTCTGTTACAGCCGTCTACCAATACGTGTCAATTGTAGCCCATATTGAATATTGCTATATTTTTTTAAACTTACTTTTTCACACGTCCATATTGCTTTGGCCATCACATTATATGAAATTTTGTTAAAGTGATGTACATATGTATGTATCCTTAAATGCATTGAAAGCGAAGAAAGGCGAAAAAAAGGTTCTTTAAAACTCCCATAAATATTGTTTTTATTTATTTGCTTAAATTGTTAATAGCCTATGAAAGAAATGATGTCTTTTGATTTCTATATATCAATACACCTGTTAAATATATTTAAGTGTCAATAATAAAATCTCTCAACATAAAACATTGGGAAGTAATAGACATTGAGAATGAAGCATTCAAAGAGCTTACAGGAGATCAAGAAATAAAATCCTTTTCTTACGTGTTTTAAATTGCTGTTTATAGTAATGATTGAAATAAATTTGGACGAGAAAACTTTTTTATTTATGTATGTATTGAGTATAAGGGTTAAGCTGTAAAAGGTAAATGGGAAATTGGGCGTCAATGGAGGAAAAGATAAATCTATTTTAAAATACAATAAATAAAAAAAAATTGTTTTCCCTTATGTGTTTTTTTTTCCAATAACCAAATTTATCTTGAAACTATTTTGCTTAACGAAAAACATAAAAAGTACTGCTGGGTACTTTGTGGTCCTTTTTGGTATATTTTCTTTAATTATCACCCAAAAATTTTTAAAATATTGTCGAGTGAGTAATTAATTTTTTTTAAGAGATTATTATTAATAAGGCCTGAGACGCAAATAATTGGTAAATAAATTATTCTGGCTAAAGTAAGTTTTTGTAAAATGTTATAATTTTCTAAAACATTTAAATTAAATTATAAGAATTTAAAATACTGTAAATATCATTCGAAAATAATTTTCGAGATTACGGCTTATTATTTGGTATCTTAAGGCTGATCAAAAATTAATTAGGTTTATATATTTATATTTTATTCGAACTTTTTTCTATATATTAAATTTTTAATGTGAACCATTTTTTTAAGAATATAGAAGAATATGAACATGTTGAATTATGAATTGTCATTTGATAGGTGAAATTAAATATTCAACAAAATATGAAAATTAATACTAAAATCAACTAATTCAAATTTCATTCAATTGTAACATAAATAGGAATTTTAAGTTACACAGTAGTATACCGATAAAAAGTGCTGATGTTGAAATCGTAGCTGATTTCGAAAATGCATTCCACTCGGCTAATATCGGAAATAATTTTTATAAAGAATATTCCTAAAAATGGTAACAATTTAATTTAATTTGAATTATAAAATTAAATAAAAAGAATAAATGAACTTAAGCCAAAATAAAAAATGGTTCACATTAAAAATTTAATTAATTAGGTTTCTGAAAAGAATTTGCTATAATTAAAAAACGATAATTTTTGCCTATAACTTTTCCGATTAGTAAATAATTTATGAAAAATTTTTCATGAATATCTCTAGAGGCATTCCAAATTTATAAACAATAACAACCGTGTCTATCCTAGGGCTGGCAAATTTTTTCTTCTATGGAAAAAATAAGCGAAAAATTAGAAGCAGTCGTATTTATTTTTACATATCTGAGAAAGTTATAAGGAATTTTGCTGATTTGCAATAACGATTTGCTTCCGAATATTTCTAATATTTCGATATATTACACGAGTCTGTCAGATATCGAAGGGCAAAGTCGATTCAACAAACACACGGACAGACGGATAATGTATAATCGACTCCCCTATTCATAAGCTTTCAGAAAATATAAGCTTTGTGGAGCCTGAATTTCAAACGGAATCACAAACCTTTATATACCCGTATATACTCGTTGTGAAGGGTATAATTAAACTAATAAAGTTTAAAATGTCAATCAAACTAATGACATTAAAATTTAAAGCTCTAACAATATTTTAAAAATCAATATTTGTATTTTCATTTATTACATACACTTTTGTTTGTAAATACTTATTAAGGAATTTGCATGTTGTTTTAAGGTTGTGTTGAGTATTCTTAAATAAAGGGTCTGCCAAAAAAAATTTTTTTTTTGAAAATGCTATAAAAAAAGTGTAGCTTCGGCTGTGTGGCCTATTCAATTTTTGTGAACAAAAATTCATTCAACATGGCCCGTTAATGATCGCTATTGACTACGGCCACTCCTTGCTTATTTTCGAAGAAAAATGGCCCAATTATGCCTCTGAACCAAAATCCGTACCAAACAGTGACTCGTTTTGGGTGTATCGGCTTTAAATGTATGCGTGCTGGTTTTCTGTGCCCCAAATGCGACAATTTTGCTTTTTTACATACCCGTCAAGATCTAAATGAGCTTCATCTGAAAAGATGATTTTTGGCAAAATCGGCCAAAGTAATGTCGCAATATTTCTCAGCGTTGTTCAAGCGTATACACAACCATATTCGTTCAGCGGAAGAATAAAACTAATTATCTGTCAAATCAGACATGAGCTAAGTATTACGATTCACGAAATAAGCACTAGTTGAAAAAAAACGTTAGATGGCGGACCCTTTAGCAAGGACCCACAAGCAACAGTATTGTGTTACAAAAAATTAAAGAATATTTGAAATTTTTAAAATAATTGTTCTAAATTCCTTAACATTTTCCCATTTTTTTTTTTCAACTGACAACTGGCTGTCCTTCTTCTATATAATTATTATTTATCTTATTAGTAAACATACTTTCAAATAACATCATACTTTAATGCTGGCTACACATGAAGTAACATTAATAGAAACATTGCATAGTCTGTATTAATGTTAACTGGTTTTGCTGTTTTAATTTGTTGAGAAAGAAACACATGTTTCTACTTGTGTTGCCCCATGTGTATCCACCCTAATATTCTACACATGTGTATGTCTTGTGCCATCATATTTAGTATTGGCTGTAAATCTTTGAGTGATGTTGAACGAAAAAAAGGCATGAGGAAGATAAAAATAATAACATTGTTATAATTTTAATAAAAACGTCGCTAGTTGTTTGAACAGTATCTTTTTTTTTGCTAATATTATGAATATATTTAAAAGCAAAAAATGTGACAATATGATGAACATAAGCGTTATAATAACAATGTAATCAGATCCAGTAAATTACATTACTGGCTAAAGGTGGAATATACTATTTTTCAATTTTACTAAAGTTAATAGAAAATACGAAAATATTTGTAAAGCAACGTTTCGCAAAATAAGCTTCAAGCTGCATAAAATTGAGGGGTGAAGCAACAATAGATTTAAAGGATAAGTCGTTTAGAATATGTAAGATTTGTTGAAATTTAAAAAAAGGGATAAAAAATATCAAAAAAAAAAAACTAAAGATATTACAATTGTATAAGAGAAAAAACTTTATATTTCCTAAAAAACCATGTTTAAGAAAATCTAAAAAAAAAACTTTTAAAATTTTTCTTATCACAAATATTATATTTAATAAGTTTTTATAAAAAAAAGAAAATTTAGCAAAATGACTGTAAAAATCTTTAAAGAGGGTTTTTTTTATATACGAAAAGGTTTCTGAAAATATAAGAATGATTACCTTTTATATTTACCGCATTTTTTTGTAGAAAAAAAATCTTAAAAAATCCTGAAAAAATATTATAAATTTTAAAAAATATTTTCAATAACTTATTATAAGCATAAAAACAATCATTTATAAAATGATAATATGCATATCAAAAATAAATTTTTTAATTTCTGTATAAAAAAATTAAAATTATGATTTGTTTTTTTTTTTGTAATTTAATTGCTACAGTCCAGTGGTTAGAAAAAAACCATTTAGCCGATCGCTAACAAATCTGGTGCTTTAAAGCAGAATGCAGCATCAATATACAGCTTCAAGAGATCAAGTATTAAATAATTTTATTTCCAGCTTTTTCAGGACTTCTTGCCTATATGCACCAAAGTTTTGAATAATATTTATAGGGTGTTCACAACGAATTATCTACTTAACAACTTAGATAATAATTTGTATAATTTTGCTTTTTATGCGCTCAAGAGGTTTACTTTTTAAGACCGAAAAACACTTTTGGCTCTGCTTACGCTGTCCAAGACTGACATAATAGGTGTGTTCTCTTACTCTCCTAGTAAATTATTACATCCAGGGAGTAAAAGGGAATTGAGCAAAATTACTCTTAAAAAATATTAAAACATAAATAAGTAATTTACAAGCCAACACTTACAACCAAAATTAGTGTTCTTACATACAGGTGCATATGAGTACTTAATAACTGCTCTTAAATTTGTGAAAATAAGTAGCTAATCTTTTAACGACCCAAATTATTAAAATCAAAATGTAAAAAGTTTGTAAATAAAATAAAAGATAATGCGAAAAATTTTAATAAAAAATAAAAAACAAATAGCGGCAAAACTAGGTACCCATACATTTGCAATATCATTGTACTAAAATTCGTATTTATTAAATGATTTATTTGTAATACATGCAGACATTAAGCCAATGAAAATTTTTTTACAATTTTTCTCTACTAAACTACGAGAAGGCCCTATAAGCCCCTACAAACATTTATTAAAAGTGCAATTTCCTAGAAAGAATACTCTCGATCATTAGATTCAATTATAATAAAAAACTAAATACGGGAGAAGTTTGTACTTAAGAATCATAACTGAAATTGGAAAGCAACTTAAAATTCTTGGAAGAAAAATGCAAGTATGTTAGATTAAGCATTTCATGTGAATTTAACATAAAAAGCGAACGGATCATTATTCAAAAATGTTAGGTTAATCAGATTTTCTGTATTTTGTGTGTTGACATATCCCTATGAATTAATAAATAAATAAATAAATAAGTTTTTATAAATTAGGATATTAAGTTCTGTACTTGAACTTGGAAATGCATTTCTAAACTTATTGAAATATCTTTTAATAGTGGAATATTCTGGGTATCTAAGTACTCATAATATTCGAAATTTTTAAAATACAAGCTGGCCTGAAAAAAAAAATACGTACATATCGCTGGTCACAAATAGAAAGGCCTCAACTCGCATTTGTTATGAAATTGAGTTTAAATTTATTTTTTTGTTATTTTGTAAATTATTTATTTATTTTTTATTGTAAATTTAAAAGAATTATAAAAGAGACTATATGAAAGCAAAACAATTATACAAGTGGAGAAAAGGACTTTAAAAAATTAACAAGAAAAAATAGTTAAGGGTAACCAATTGCATATTTTAGCCACCTTACCTTTGTTGGAAGTTTCATAACATCAGGTTGGTTGGCGACAAAGTGCAGAAACTCGGCAAACCCCACAAACATGATGTTAAAAAAAATTTAACAAAAGATTTGTAAAAGTGTAGCATACTCATCAATAATTATCACTCAAAAAAAAGAAGCGCATTCTATCATTAACACTCTTTAAGTGTAAAGAGTTAAATATTAAACTTATATCTTTAAATAAATATGTTTAATATGTTAATATAAATAAATATGTATTTTTTTAACCATTAACTATTAAAAGTTATAAAAATATTGAAAGAGATACATTCACACACACGTCAATACTGAAATGCCACCACAAAACATTGTTAAAAATGTTGTCGAGCTTTATCATACAACCGGAAACTTGCCACAACTTTGCGTGATATTTATATACTCTATAAACTTTTTATACTTTTCTTGAGTTTCCATTTTATTATTTTTTTTATCTTAAGTGGAGTAACACAGCAACCAACTACTTGTTCGTATTTTGTACCGGAAAAAAGAAAAAAAATCGTAAACAAAATAATCGAAAAAACTTTCACACACATATACATATTTATATCAGATCAGATTTTATTATCTTATGTTTTTTAAGTAAGTAATTCTCAACATTCCATCATTATTGGGGTGAATGTATTAACGTTATTTATCAGCTGTAGTTATGTTTAATAATGTTTCAGAATTTTTATGTTTACGTTAATACTGAATTTTGTTGGGTGTTCACTTATATTACAAATTACACATGCTAACATTCTGATTGCAATTTCTTTTTCTACATTACCATGTTTTGAGTTCATATAAGATAAAAAGTTGTTGTTTGAATAAAAATTACGAAATCTTTTTGAAACTGCATCATGTTCGAAGCCTAATAAACACATGATGAAATGAACATACCGCTTAAATGTTTAAATTCCTCCCCTAATAAACTTTATTTTCTTTACTAAAAGAATCAATTTTTTAATTTAAGAATATTTTTTCAATCTATTATCAAATGCGTAGACCATGAAAAGGTCTGCAAAGGAAAATAACAAAACATTAAACATTTATTTTTACCAAAATCACTATGTGTACCTCACCGGTATCACCTATTTATTGGGTCATAAATGTACACTTTAAAATTCAAAGACTCTAGTTGGTGCATATTTTCAGTTACAGATTACAAATTATCTTATGTGCATTTAATTATGTTAATACTAATTAGCTGCATTTTCACAAGCAAAATGGCTTACAAGCTATCAATTTAAATTAAAAACAAGTAAGAGTGCTATATTCGGCCGTGCCGAATCTTATATACCCTTCACAACGTGTAGTCATGCAATAACAGTAGTTTGTATCACCATTCATCCCATATGAAATACGTACATACATATAAAAAAACATACATATATAAAAACATCCCATTGTAAAATTATAAATTTACGTATGTATGTTAAAAAATATAAAAAAAAAATTTTAAAAATAATAAATAAAATATAAATAATAAATATAAAACAAAAAAAAAATAAGAAAAAAAATTAAAAACAAAATAAAAAAAATTAAAAAAAAAATATTAATAAAAATATAAATAATATATAAAATAAAAAAAAAAGTAAGAGCGCTATATTCGGCCGTGCCGAATCTTATATACCCTTCACAACGTGTAGTCATGCAATAACAATAGTTTGTATCACCATTCATCTCATATGAAATACATATAAAAAATATACATATATAAAAAACATCCCATTGTAAAATTAAAAATTTACGTATGTATGTTAAAAAAAAAATAAAAAAAAAAAAATTAAAAAAAAAAAAAATTAAAAAAAAAATTTAAAAAAAATAATTAAAATATATATAATTAATATAAAACAAAAAAAAAATAATAAAAATATAAATAATATATTAAATAAAAAATAAAAAAAAAATTAAAAACAAGTAACAGTGCTATATTCGGCCGTGCCGAATCTTATATACCCTTCACAACGTGTAGTCATGCAATATCAATTGTTTGTATCACCATTCATTCCATATAAAATACGTGCATACATACGTACACGTTAGAATAAATGTGGCATCGAATCCCAGCTGAGCCAAAAAAATTTTATTTTATTTTATTTAATATATTATTTATATTTTATTATTTTTTTTATATTTTTTTAAAATTTTTTTTAAATTTTTGTAAAAAATTTTTTTAGAAAAATTTAAAAAAATTTTTTTTGTGCACCACAGGTGAAGGGTATAAAAAAATTTAAAAAAAAAATTTTTAAATATAAAAAAAATATTTTTTTGGCTCAGCTGGGATTCGATGCCACGTTTTCTCTAACCAGTATACACGTTTGTATGTATGTATGTTGTTGTTGTAATGTTGTTTTTGTGAAAAAAAAATCGAGGTGGTCGTGGGTTTTTGCTCATATCTCAGTTGTTTATGTACCGATGTTTCTGATTTTCAATACCGTTCTACTCCCGAATATTTCTGATATTTTAGTATCTCACCCGGGTCCAAGCGATATCGGGGGGCTTCAAAAAATTGATTTCAACATACACACGGACAGACGGTCAGACGGACAGACGGACAGACTGACAGACTGACAGAGCTTAATCGACTACCCTATTCATAAGCTTTCAAAAAATATACACTTTATGGGGTCGGAAATGAAAATTGTAGAAATTTCACGCGGAATGACAAACCTATATATACCCTTTTTATACCCTTCTCCTGTGGTGCACAAGGGTATATATAGCTTTGTCATTCCGTTTGTAATTTCTACAATTTTCATTTCCGACCCCATAAAGTATATATTTTCTGAAAGCTTATGAATAGAGGAGTCGATTAAGCCCTGACCGTCTGTCCGTCTGCCCGTCTGTCCGTGTGTTGGTTGAAATCAACTTTTAGAAGCAACTATATGTTCCTCAGATCTGTATATGGTATCAATCTCTTGGAAATATCCAGGAATGAATCGCTATTGAAATTCAGCACAATCGCCCCATAACTTTCTGAGATATGAGCAAAAAACCACGACCACCTCGTTTTTTTTCACAATTACAACAACAACATACATACATACATACATACATACATACATACATACATACATACATACATGTAAAAAACATACCAAAAAAAAAAAATTAAAAAAAAAAATATTAAAAGTAATAAAAAAATAATAAAAAAAAATAAAAAAAAAAAATTTTAAAAAAATTTAAAAAAAATTTAAAAAAAATTTTAAAAAAATATAAAAAAAATAATAAAATATAAATAATATATTAAATAAAATAAAATAAAATTTTTTTGGCTCAGCTGGGATTCGATGCCACATTTATTCTAACGTGTACGTATGCACGTATTTTATATGGGATGAATGGTGATACAAACAATTGTTATTGCATGACTACACGTTGTGAAGGGTATATAAGATTCGGCACGGCCGAATATAGCACTGTTACTTGTTCACTGTGTGAAGGGTATAATAAAGTGTGTATAAGTATTACTCTTTCATTATAAAATACATACTGACAAAAATAAGTGCTTTTCTTTACGAATAAAATAAATAAAATAAATCTGAATCACAACAAAGATTTATTTATATAAATAAAACTGAAGTAGAACATTTAAAACATGTTTGAATATTTTGGTAATAGACGTAGGCATAAGGAATACTTGCATAATAACTTCAATTTTTAATGAACTGTAATTAGATGCGTTTACATGTTTTAACACAACTGCTCTAAATGAAAATTATTTAGTGACACTGCTGTTTAATATTTTTTACGTTTTTTATATGTGATCTATTGCACACGTTGGTTTTGCTATGATTTGCCGTTTCTTTGACTCATTGTCGCTGTTCGTTTTGCCCTTCTCTTTTGTTTGAAAACAAATGATTTCTTTATTACGGCGAGAGTAATGTTTTGTTATATATGATTACACTGAAATATAGTAATTAGAAATAGTATAATAGTTCTTTAGAAAATATGTTGAATTTTAACAAGCAAGCATACCACAGTAAACAGTGAAGGACTGTTACCGATGGAATGTAAAAATATATTAAAACGATGAAAATTCTAGCTTATATATGTAAGTAGGGTGCAAATAAGGTTTAACAAATACGCCTTTATATCCAGAATTTTCTCTTTTCATATTGTGTTGGTCAATCTTTGTTTTGTATTATTATATACTTTTAGACAAGCTTTATATCAATAACCTTTATATAAAAACCATTTTTTTTCTTTCAATGTTTCGCAACTACATTAGGTAGCTTCAAATCAAAAATATCGAAATAGCGAGCTTTAACGAAAACCTAAAAATAACCTAATAATATATCAATTACTTTGGTTTCTATTTAACTTTATTTTTTCTTCTTCTTTAAATATAATCAAGTTGCAATTTCAAAATGCATACAACACAAAAGAAACCTAAAATGTGAGCAACTGTTACCTGTTCTTGAGAATAAAAACGTAGTTTGTAGCTCGTCGTCACAATTATAGTTTGTTACATAAAAACTTTAACCCATTGTAACAATATATACAACCCATACTTTCCTTTAGCAAGATATGTAAGCAAGTGCAGTAATATAATATAAACATAAATGTGTTTACAAGTTAAGGTACGTTAAAACTTTTTCACCACTTTTAAGCATAATGAGTATGTAAGGGAAAATGCTAAATGAAAAGAAAATTCCACATATACCAACATACTATAGCAGACTGTGATTTACACCCTTCGCTATTTTGTTCAAACATTTAGCTTTTACTTCTCCTTCATGGCAGCTAACTTTTTTTTTTAATATGAAGGATGTAAAACATGTCAACGGATGTCAACTTACTGTTATACACGAGATGAGATAATCAACAATAACATTCAACTTGTTTGTTGCAAACATGTTACTTTATTTTTTTTAAGGAATGTTGGAAAATATTCTTCTTTTGTTGTTGTTGCGGTTCTTTTTACTCATTTTTGCTAAGGTGGCAAATTCTTTTTCCTGTTTATTTATATGCTTGTCTGTATAAGTGTGTATTAGAAAGGTTGCCACAACAGCAGAACCTAGAGTTGGTGCTGGTTCTATGATAATATTAGTTGTGTTTAACAGGATGACAATAATAATCAAAATGACAACGAGTCATTTTGTTTAATATATATGTATGTAAGTATGTATGTGTAAAGATAGCTAATATTTATATGTATGTTTACCTTATGCATGTCTGTAGGTACATGTATTAGATTATCTCTACTTTTCGTGGCAACAAAATGTAAAAAGAAGAAAGTTAATAATAAAAAAAATGAAATTACATAAGAAGTTTTCCTAGCGGGTGTTTTTTTTTACTGATATTTAACTCGTTTTTGTTTGTTTTTTGAGTTCATGTTGAAGTATAATTGTCATTTTTTGATATTGTTTTATATTTCTTTTTCAGCATTTCTGAATGCTTGTTGCCATTGTTATTCCTTTAAGTCGTCTTATAAAGAAAAACACAAGTTTCATTTTTTACATTTTATATAAATATTCTCTGAAGTATTGTTGCATAAGGATTCATGTGACATCTTATTACAGCAAAACATTAACATAAAATAAAACATTAAATGCTTGCAGTACTGAGAGTTAACAACACTTAAATATTGTTAAGATAACGAAGTAAACATCTAAAGTTAACTATTTTTTTTTAAATGAAAAGAAAATAGCTTTATTTTTTTTTATATTTTTGAGGCATACTTAAAAAACAACACCAACAAAAGTAAAGTAGAAGTTCAAATAGAATTTATAACTACAAAATTAAGCAAACGCTTTATCTCATTATAATACATGCATTATCAATTATAAAATAATTTTATTTGTGGAGATCGGAACTCATACATATTTGTTGCATTATTTCTAAAGGTTGATATCTTTGTTATTTGATTTTGCTGTGTTAATTTCAAAATTCGTGCTGTGCAAGATATGTGTTTTCTAATGAAAATTTTTTTTCAGCGACAAAGCTTATATTTGACTCAATGGATACGCCAACAAACAAAATTGCTGAATTTGATATGAAGATCAATCAGAAAAAGCTAAACAGCTGTCAATGAGTACTCAAAAATGCATGATTTGTGGTGGTGTGTGAGCTGGAAGCTTCAGTAAACCGTAATTCTTTAAGAACGATGTAAAGGAAACATGCGGTAATTACTGAATGGAACAATTATAATTGTTTGAATGTGGTTTCGGTGTAAAATGTCTCAAGGCACACCATAAAACAAACGTAATGGAAAGCGAATTTGGTGGGCAATTAATCTCACGTTTTAGATTAGTCCAGTGGACGTGCAAATCATGCGATTTGACATCTTTGAGAATATTTTCGATGGATATGTTTGAAGTCTCTCATTTACATGAATAAATTTTTAAAAAGTTAATGTTAGGCATTCATATATCGCCTTAAATTTATAATTAAAAATCAACGAATATTTGCAAGTAAAAACATTTAAAAATATACGAGTTTGCAAAAAATTTTTTTTATTTTTTAGACTTGAAGTGAAGTTTGTGTCACGAACAAAATAACTTGATGGCAAATGTTTTCAAATACAATACGTATTGGGCACGAACCAAAACAAGATATATAAACTAATTAACTGTTGTTGTGTTTTGGCTACTTTCATTCATCAATAGGCAAGAAATTAAGAAATTTTAATTATACTCTAACAACAACAACTCTTAAAAGTGTATTAAAAATTCCCTTATTTGTTTAAACTTAAGATATGAAATATTTTTATTTCTTTTAAATAGTATTTTGTCCCATTATGCACATCTATTAGACATATTGTATAACCTTCGTTAAGTATTATTATACGCAGCTCTAACCAATTAAAAATTAACATATTCACAATAGTTTACGGCTTATTCAGCTTAACAATTAGACTTGAACGCAATATTGCCAGACGGGACTTTAGGTTTCACCAAAGAAATGATGGGGATATATTCGTTTTGTCATTTCGTTAGTAATATATTGAAATATCCATTTAAGACTCCATAAGGTATATATTTTCTGAGTCTTACATTTTAGGACGATCCAGCTATGTCCGTCTGTTTGTTGAAAATACGTTAGAGCTCGAACTGAAAAAATTCGAAGGTTTAAATTTTGAAAGAATATTTCTTATACACAATCTTTGTTCGGTATTAAAAATGTGCTAAATCGGAATAATTGGAAGAAAGTTATAGCTCGTAATGCAAGATAAGGTCAAAAAAACCATGTCCTTCCAACATCGAATAAAATCAATTTTGTCTAAGCGCATTGACGTAGAGAGATGAAATTTTTTATGAATATTTCCTGATTAAAAAAATATCTTTTCCTGTAAATTGCTCAAATTGATACATTCCGAAAGGAGTTATTAATCAAAATGCACGAAAATTTATACCGCAAAGTGCCAAGTATATTTAAAATTAAAAACTTAATAAAATTGACGAAATAAGATGTATCATTCTAAGATTTAGAAAAGATTTTCAATAACGAAAATTTAACGCCCACCTCCCATATTTATTTTTATACCCTTTACCTGTGGTGCACAAGGGTATATATAGCTTTGTCATTCTGTTTGTAATTTCTATAATTTTCATTTCCGACCCCATAACGTATATATTTTTTAAAAGCTTATGAATAGATGAGTCGATTGAGGCCTGACCATCTGTTCGTGTGCTAGTTGAAATCCACCTTTAGAAGCAACTATATATTCCTTAGATCTGTGTATGGTATCAATCTTTTGGCAATCAGCACAATCGCCCCATAATTTTCTGAGATATGAGCAAAAAACCACGACCATCAGGTGAAGTTATCAAAGCAGCTGTTTATCAGCTGAGCACTCTTTTTAATACTGAAATGTCAAATTTTGTTTGTGTTTTTATGTGTGCTTCTACTTTTTTATTGTTAACATTTGTGGGCGCCATTAGTTGAAAAATTTTTAAAATTGTGAAAAATTGTGCAAATTCTTTTAAAAATTTTAAAAAAAGAGATAAAGAAATTGTGAATTGTGAAAAATTTAATAAAACGTTAAAAAAATTAAATTAAATTAAATAGAGTATTTGTATTTGTGAATAATGCGTGTGTGCTCTTTGTGCAAAAAGAAATATTTGAAGGGCAATGGAACTTTGTTCTATGTGCCCAGAGATCAAGGCTTGTATTAATTACCAATGTATTAATCCATGCATAGGTAAATGTGGTTCCGGAGCCGAATGTGCAAGTGTCCTCACGGAACATCAGATGATGCTCTAGTTTCTTGCCGTCAATCTCGTACTTATCCTATTGCCAAGTATCATGGTTCATCATCTGGTTCTAGTAATTTTTATTTAATTGCACCTTTTTAATATTTTATTTTATACAAATTATTATGTACTTATATGTAAACAAACGTGTTTTTTATTTTTGATTTCGTAAACAACTTTTCGACAGTTCAAGTTAGTTTACACTAACAAAATACACGTTGTATTTTTTCACTTTGTAGTTGTTTTAGCGACGAGTTCACCTTATTGAATTCGCCTTGTATGTACGTATTTTATATGAGATGAATGGATACAAACAATTGTTATTGCATGACTACACGTTTACTTGTTATTTTTATTATTCATATTATATTTATTACTTATTAATATTATTTTTATTTGGACAAAAATGTTTCAAACAAAAGTTGAATTCAGACATTAATTAATAAATTTGAAAGGTAGGAGGTGACATACCCATTATTTCTTAACTACCTCTGGGTACTAAACTATACACTTCAGGTTTTGTAAATTACAAAAGAGTCGGTAGTATTATTTCTAATGTAGAAATTCCTAATGTTTCATTTTAGGACTAAATTTAAGAAAATAGATTAAAAGCAAATCGAAGTTACAAAAAGAAAGTAAACAAATGTTTGCGTAAAGAGATTATTCCATAGCGATTACTGTTAATAACAACAAATTCTAAAATTTGTGCTATTAAAGTAAACAAAATTGGTAGTGGGAATCGAAAATTATAGTGCTCTTACTAGAAAAATATAAAATATTTGATAAATGAATAGCGAAATGATTATACTGTTATACATTCCTGCACAAAGTTATTTAAAGATTTTTGTATATTTTTGCCATTAAATGGTTATGAAAATGTCAACGCATACACTTTAAGATATGTATGCTTACAAATTAATACAATATTTTATTTTCTCTTAACATTTCAAATATTTCTTTTTTTGTAATATAAAATTCCTAAAGCGCTCTTATTTTTTGTTTAAATTTTAAAATCATTTAAAATAATTTCATAAGCATTACGAAACATTGTTTTCTTGTAACGATTTGGTAAAAATTTAAAAAAAAAACCCAAAAATAAAACTAAACAAGATTTTAAAATAATATAAAAATATAAGTCCTTAAAATGGCTTGTAGATGAGTGCACATACTCGTGCACCAGAATTTATATATTAAAAAGAACATCCACACACCAACAAACACATTGGTTCACCCACAAAACATGTTGATGTCACAAGTCAAGCCCCTCAAACAAGAAAATATACAAAATGGTATAGAGAAGAGAAAACATACATATTTTTAAAACAAGAAAACTGACCTCAACAAAAATATTTGAAAGCAACCGGAAGTCGTCTAACTTAATACAAAAACAAAAACATACGTTTAGTGCACACACACACATATAAAGAAATTCTGACGGACAATGCCTTCTTCTGATACACACAACTCTTACATACAAGTAACTTATTCAAGGGACATACTACTTACATTAAGCTACTTAAAGCTTAAAGTAGAAAAATTCTAAAAGGAAGTCAAATAATACTGCTTAAAAAATATACAGGAAAAGAAAGTCCTAGAAGAAATTAATATGAAATTAAATTAAAAAAAAAATAAAAAGAAAAAAGATATTACAACAGCTTATATGCATTTTAATATCTGTATAAATTTTTAACAAATAAACGATTTTAAAATTTAAACAAAGAAATGAAATGTATAGCCGTTAACTTAAAGCGTAATTTGACAGTGAAAACAATTTAAAAATATCCAAACATTTATCATCTAATTGTATCTAATTGTAGAGTTTTCCTTCGGCCAATTATTTCTTTCCATTTTCATACACACAATAAAGTGATATGTTGCGGGAAAAAAAGTTTTTTAGAACTTTTCTTTTCTGATCATAATATTTTCATAATTCTTGCGTGTTGAATGTGTACATCGATATCTTAAATATATTTTAGTAGCTACAATCATAAAATTATGTTACCAAAAGTAAGTCATTCAATTTTAAACAAATCTGATTATCACAACTAAAAATGTTCTCTTATCTTTGATATGTGTAAGATAAAATAAGTTTTTTGCATTTAATAAATTTAATTAATTACTGCGTTCTATGGAATGTATAAAACTTTAGTCAGATGATAATATGTCACTTCAGGTTGTGCCGTAGAAGAAGAGTTAAAAAAGAACGAAACCAACTAACATTGGGGTCGAAGGCATAAAATTTCACAAATAACTTAAAAACAGAGTTCAAGTACCGTAAAAACTAAAAGTACCGGCTTAAAGTGAATACAACTCTACATCACTAAGTGAAAACTAAATACCAAATCGGTAATGGAACTCATGTAGTGACGCAAACAACAATGTGAGAGAAAACTAAAAAAAGGGGAGATAAGAGCCAAAAGGATTGCGTAACTAAGTCATATTTACCACAACTTATTTTCAAAAAGTAATTAATCTAGCCAAGCAACCATCAATCTCAGGTATTTATTGAAATGTCTTGATTAAATTTGTAATAAAAAAATATTTGTGGAAATTTCTTTTGTTTTCAATATTAATATTGGAAATGCAATTGAGTTTCTTAGTTAAAATGGACATAAATTATAAATTCTGCTCAATTAAGAAGAGATTTTAATATTGTTAAGTGGCTGAACATGGCGTTATTTTAGAAAACTTTACACTGCGCATCGGGGCGCCTTAGAAGTTATATATGTACAATTTTGTAACATCCATACGCGTTAAGTTTACAAAAAACTCTTCGCGACTTCTCCGCTAATACTTTTATTGCTCTTGCTGTTGTCATTGTTTTGTGATAGTCACGCATTAGTCAAATTTTTAATAATCCACATTCTAAGTCATTCAATGGCAGACACCCTGGCGTGTCTGGAAAAAAATTAAGTTTATTTGTTAATTAATAGAGGGTACTAATAACTTCTACTGCTGGAGCATTCAATTTATTTTACCCACATCAAGCTCCGTGTGCCTCGCAATTATATTTCTGTAGCTACAAAAAAATATAATTTTGTTTGGGGGATACCCGTTCCCCACTTTTTATAACTTTAAGATTTCGTTGGAACTGATCGTTTGTTCTAGGAATATACATAAGATTAAATGAGCCTCGCTATTGTAGTTGTGGAGATAAGAAATCGGATCGGAGAAAAAAATCTTTTGGCTCTACTGTGTGACGTTTTAAAGTTATCAGAATATTGTACTCGGCCAGAGTCTAGAGCGAAGCTAGTGTTTCAAATCTAAAAGATTTTGAATTTTAAATCAGTTTTTCTTAAGCGGTTTTTGACACTTTTTTTTGGGAAATTACTATTTATCCTAACTTTTATTCGAAATAAAATGAATAATTTATCGGGGCTAATTAAGAAATTTTTCTATTTTTCCTTATGAATATCTATGGCTTGGTATAGAAAAAGGGGTATCTCGATTTGTTACTACTTTACAGGAGAATGGAATGAGTTAGAGCTTTTTTATAAAAAAATCCTTTATTTTCAACCGTACTTAAGTTTTTAGGGGTGATATGTGGCGAAATCGTCGTGTCCTTTTTATATAAAGCCATAGGTATATGGAATTGTTATAAATCAATCAAAAGTTATGTATAACCGAATATTTGTCATTGAATTTCAAACTCTTTTTATTTTATTATATTTTGAAATAAATACTATCAAACAAAAAAAAAAAACATAAGAGGAAAAAGGTGAAAACCCTGTAGGTTTTTGCTTTGTTTCACTAAATTTGTGATAATTTTCCATTTAACAAGTATCTAGGAGCACCATATTCGACTATGCACAAAATTTATTACCTTGCTGTTAGCAGAAATTACTGTGGAATAATCTCTTTATATTTAAATCTGAATTACCTTTTTTTACAGTTCAATTGTTTTAAATTTAGTCTGAAGAAACGACAAGTTTAATTTGGTTGCCAGAGGAATCAAAATAATTATAAATGTTTTCTGTGGGCTACTACCCTTTTTTCCAACATTTTTGTCATTATAACAATAATCTGAATTTAATATCAAGAGTTGTATGAGGAGTGGGCGTTAATGTGCAATTCTTACCTTTATTTTCTTGTATTGTAATAAAATTTACCAGAAAGTAATATATGCGTAAATTCATTATCATAAGTCTAATTTTGTCAGTTTTATCAACTATTGAGTTTCATTGAAAGTTGTATATGTGAGAAGTAGGAGTTAAAGTAGGCATGTCAAATTAATTTCTGCAAATTAACTTAAATTAGATATTTTAATATAGAGTCCTTTGCTCTTCCAAGATCTTTTTAAATATAAATTATATAAATTGAATACCCTGTTCAGACAGATATTTTTAATTGTTTAAATTAAGTGTTGATTGAGCAATACTCAATGCATACTCAATTTATTTTACTCCAATAGCATTTGATAGCTGTAAAAATACGAAGTGTTTATACCAAATCAAATGACGCCTTCTATTCAGTTTTTTTCCTGTTCATAAAATATATTTACAATTATATTTTTATAAATATAAGTATATGAATTTGAATTTATTTAAACATTTTATTAAAATTTCCATCAACCATTTTCCATTTTCTTACTTTTTATTTTTTGTATATTTTTTGTTTGACATTAGAAATGCCACCTATAGAAGGTTTTTCTCACTGAACATACTTTTGAAGTGTTGTATTTCGAGTTTTGGACAATAAGTGAAACAATAAAGTATATATTGCTCAATTTTTAAGTAATTTTTAGTATTGTAAATTGAGCTCAATAAAGGTCTTTAATTGCAAGAATATTATAAATTGACAATTAAGGCGCGTTTGTGAACATAGTACAAGGCAGCATGTTAAATGGGAAGTGGTTGTGTCACCTTAATTTTTTGGAAGTATAATTATATTGACCAGAAAGGTCAAGGTTTACGTGTATATTTCATTACCATAGATAGTTTTATAGGTTTTTAAATTTCATTAATAGTAAATTTTTTTTAAATTAAAGTTCTTTTTTCTTCCACGATCCATTACAAAAAATACAATATGGGAGGTGGGCGTAAAAGAAGGCAACCTTAATTTTAAGTTTTTCGAATCTATTGACCAAAAAGCAATACTTTAAAATTTCAGTATCATACATTGAATTAAATAATTAAAAAAAAAAAATTTAAATACACCGAATAAAACATGTAAAAATTTGCGTATATTTTGGTAATTCTTTCGTAGTGTATAATGGCTTTTTTTGTCTTACTAATCTGCCAATATATAATATTCCCTATGTATTAGAAATTTTCTGGCAAAATTGTATGCCCCTAATTTTTTCGGAGCTTTATCGTGTTTTCAACAGAAAGACAGACGGACGATCATGGATGGATCGTTTTAAAACGAAAATAAAATGGATATTTCGACATGTTAGAATTAGAAACGAAATGATAAAATTTTTTTCGTGGTGCGTAACAAAAAAAACGCAAAATTGGACTGGTAGTTATGAACAAATGAAAAATCTGCGAAATCCATTCTCATATATACGGAAAATTATATATCAAATTAATTTTCTTTGTATAAGGGATACCAAAACCACTTCTTAAAATCTTGTTCTTTATTAACGTTGTTCGGGAAATTACAAATACAACAGAAATAAGGTCAGCGAAATCCATTTAGACATTCTAAAGTAATGCTTTTATAAATATGGGTTCATGTTATATGACTGTGCACCAGATATCGTCAAAGTAATTGGCAAACAAGGAAGTCTTTAATTATATAAATATTTATTTATTAGAGAAGAAATTTAGTTAATTTACGTTCATTTTGTAAGTGTCTTCTTAAATACACTTAAAATAGAAAAATGAACTTTTGATACTTTTTATTGCCTCTTTCATTACCAAATATTTCATTCGAAGCAAATAAATAAATAATTAAGAAAGGAACAAGTAAGAGCACTATATTCGGCTGTGCCGAATCTTTTATACCCACCACCAATTTTGTGTACATTTAAAGCACAATATTTATTATTTTGTTAATCGCTATAGAATAATCTCTTTATAATAAAATATGTATCACTTTCTTTGTAGAGGGTGGTCAAATTTTAAGGGCCCATGTTGAAGGTGAACCACACCTAAACTTCAACTTTTTTCTTGCATTTCATTTGACATTTCTCAATCTCAGACTAACTCAATTTGAACCGTGGAAAGATACGCAATCGAGAGACGCTTTTAAATATTAAAGATTTTTATAAAAATGGGCGTTCAAATCAAAATGCATTTTGTGCACTTCGTGATTATTTTGGTCAACAAAATCGTTCGAATTCGTCCACAATCGTGAGAATTGTAAAAAATATTTAAATGTCTGCAAGGCAGGTCTGTATGAAATGTGAAAACATCTGTGAATGCCATCTTAGTTCGTTGAATGGGAAACATTGCATTTTTTCACGGTAACGTGGCAAAAGAGCAAGCAACCTCGACTCATCAACGTGCCCAACAATTGAGCATCAACAGTGTCATTGAAAATATGGACTATCGGATCGAGGTGTGCCGCCTAGGTTGGGGGGGCCATTTGGCCGATATTTTGTTCCATACATAATTGAAGCATACAAATATTATCATTATAAAAATAAATGATAATAATTTCATAATAATTTTTTTCAAAACTTTGGTATGCTAGAAAAATGTTTTCGTAAATTTAATCTTTCAATGAAAGTGGCCGTTAAAATACGCGTGTCAATAAAGTTTCTGCTAATAAACATAACTTAGATATTTCAATATAGTCCTTTAGTATTCCAAAATCTTTATTCATAGAGAATTTACATGAAAAGTTTTATCTACGAAATAGTGCTAATTTATATTTGTTATCTTATGTTCTCTTGAAGTTATGCTCTATTAAAAATGGGAATTTAGGAAAATTTTGACATAAGTAAAAAAAAATTATCTCTAAACATCATAAACAATTTATATTCATGTACTAATGGCTAACAAATTTTAAAATTATACAAAACTTATTTCGTTTGAAAATCTTTTAAAAGCAAAATGTTATAGAAGTTTAAAAATCAAAATCTTACTAATAAATTTCCCGTTTTAGCAAAATGCTGAGAATGTATATTTTGAATCACCGTGTGATAATAATATAAAAATATGTATCACTTTCTTTGTAGAGGGTGGCTAAATTGTAAGGGCCAATTTTAGAAAGTCTGTGAATGCCTTCTTAGTTCATTGAATGGGAACCACTGCTGGTTTTTGCGATAGTGTGGCAAAAGAGCAGTCAACCTCTACTCATCATCATGCCCAACAATTGAGCATCAACATTGTCATTGAAAATTTGGACTATCAGATAGAGGTGTGGCGCCAAGGATGGGGGGGGGCCATTTGGCCGATATTTTGTTAAATGCATAATTGAACCATACAAATATTATCATTATAAAAAGAAATGATAATAATTTATTAAATAATTTGTGTTTTATTTAAAAACAACATCAGCCCTTAAAATTTAACCACCCTTTATAACTTCGATATGCTACTAAAATGCTTTTGTCAATGTAGTCTTTCAATGAAAGTGGGCGTTAAAGTAGGCGTGTCAATAAAGTTTCTGCTAGTAAATACAACTTAAATATTTCAATATAGTCCTTTATTTTCCCAAAAACTTTGTCAATAGAGAAATTACATAAATTTAAGATAAACCGTTATATGGGAGGTAGGCGTTAAAGTGGGCGTGTCAGCTAAACTTTTTGGCACAACAATTACATTGATTAGAAGGATATACGTAGCAAATTTGATCATCATACCTCTAATTTTAACGGTTTTATGAGCTTTTAAATTTCATTAACGGTAGATAACGTGAAAAGTGGGCGTTATAGTAGGCGTGTCAAAGTTATTTTTGCGAATGAGTACAACTTAGGTGTTTCAATATAGCCCTTTATTATTCCAAAATCATTATTAATAGAGAAATTATATGAATTTTAGGTAAAACGTTATATGGGAGGTGGGCGTAAAAGGGGGCGTGGCACATTGATTTTCCGTTACGAAAAAGCGTCTCGCCAAAAACCAAAGTGTGCAAAATTTCAGAGTCGTACATTAAATTTTGTTGCTTTTATGACGTTTTTGTTTTTAAATATACCGAAAAATACACTGTGCGGTATAAATTTTCGTACATTTTGATCGATAACTCGTCTTCTAATACATAGATTTAGATGATTTTCGGGGTACAATATTGTTTTTACTCAGGAAATATATATTCGAAGTTTCATGAGTCTACGTTAATGCATTTGGACACAATTCCGTTTTATTCGATGTTTGAAGGACACGGTTTTTTCGACCTACTCTTGCTTTTCGAGCTATAACTCTCTTCCTAATATTCCGATTTAGCCCATTTTCAATACCAAACAAACCTTGTCTATAAGAAAGATTCTGGCAAAATTTGAGCCCCCTAGCTTTTTCGGTGCGACCTCTATCGTGCTTTCAACAGACGGACAGACGGACAGACGGACAGACGGACAGACGGACAGACGGACAGACGGACGGACATAGCTAGATCGTCATCAAATCAAACCCTGATTCAGAATATATATACTTTATGGGGTCTAAAATGGATATTTCGATGTGTTACAAACGGAATGACAAAATGAATATACCCCCACCATTTTTTTGGTGGCGGGTATAAAAAGTTTGGTTGTATTTTTCTAGGGTAAAGTGCATTATTTTCAATATCTTTTTTTAATTCAAAGACAGACTGTGGATAAGTTGTGGTTAAACCCTTTTTGGTGTTTTTAAAAATTTTTTGTTTTATTTTCATCTCCAACAAGTACTACTTAAGGGTATGGTTACCACGAGTATATATTTATTTTTGGTTTAGTTTTATATATGTGAGTGTTCTATGGACATACATATATATATATATATATATATATATATATGTATTTATACGAAATTTTTACACAAACATTAAAGAACGTTTAAAATAAACCTCTTATATAGGGTGGTCTTTTTTACTTGTCACAATCTAGTGTTAAAGTATAATGTTTTTCACATAGAAACAAACAAAGCAATGCAAAAAAGAGAACATAAAAAAGGCCAAACTACCTTGTAGTTAGTTTGACACTGATGCTGACCACTTCAAAATGTATTTCCGTAATAGGGATTTTGCCACAAAATGAGTAAAACACAAAACTTAGCACAACACTAAGCACAACATTAATTATTTTAAGTGATTTACCAAACCAGTTAATAAGTCTTTAAACCACAACTACATAAAACAATACTAAAAATAGGGATTATCCAAAGGACAACTAATACATGGAAACATAAAGTAAATGAAACTATAAAAATGACTTTAAGAAATGCATTTCATTATTGCAGTTATTCAAAAAAATTTTTAATGTTAATATATGTATATGTATACAAAAAGATTTACTTAGATACTTAACTACAACTTGGTAATAACTCACTTTTGTGTGTTTAATTATGTGGCGTCGCATAATTGTGCTCTGATAGAGTTTCCTTACTATTCTGAATTAAAATAAACTCATTTATTTATAACTGGAGGAGTATAAATTGCACCTGTAACTGGAGCAATGGTATAAGACTTTCAGAACCTGGGTTAACGTTTTCTAACTGCACGCAAAGAAAAGATATGGTTATGGTAACCATAAACGAAGAGCAACATACTATTGAATTGAATTGTATTATTGTTGTTAAAACATACAATTGTTACCAATTATCATTATTATGTTTAATTGAAGCATAATGTAATAACAATATATATAACTACAGTTGAAATGGACTATCTTTGCTTTTTTTACGGTAAACTATTTTTTGAGCTGCTAGTTGCATATAATGATTTACTTACCTTTTTAATTGCAAATTTGTATAACAATATTTTTAAAAATTTTTTTTGGTTTAGTTTAAAGTTTCTCCAATTTATTACAACTTTTGTGTATTTTTTTGACATCTCCAACTATTAAAGTAATACAAATTTATTCTGCAAGAATAAAAACGGTTAAATTAACTTATTTTTAAAGAAAATCATAGCTTGATTGCTTTGTAATCATTTTGTTGTAGTACCTATTATTTAATGGTAATTTTTATACCCTTCATTTGTGGTGCACAAGGTTATATATAGCTTTGTCATTCCGTTTGTAATTTCTACAATTTTCATTTCCGACCCCATAAAGTATATATTTTCTGAAAGCTTATGAATAGGCGAGTCGATAAAGCCCTGACCGTCTATCCGTCTGTCCGTGTGTTGGTTGAAATCAACTTTTAGAAGCAACTGTATGTTCCTCAGATCTGTATTTGGTATCAATCTCTTGGAAATATCCAGGAATGAGTCGCTATTGAAATTCAGCACAATCGCCCCATAACTTTCTGAGATATGAGCAAAAAACCACGACCACCTCGTTTTTTTCACAATTACAACAACAACCTACATACATACTGGTTAAAGTAAACGTGGCATCGAATTCCAGCTGAGCCAAAAAAAATTTTATTTTATTGAATATATTATTTATATTTTATTATGTTTTTTTATATTTTTTTTAATTTTTTTCTTTTAAATTTTTTAAAATTTTTTTTTGAATTTTTATTGTAATTCTTTTATTATTTTTAATATAATTTTTTTGTGTTTTTTTTTTAATGTTTTTTACATGTATTATTTTAAATTTTTTATGAGATTAATGGTGATACAAACAATTGTTATTGCATGACTACACGTTGTGAAGGGTATATGAGATTCGGCACGGCCGAATTTGTTTTAATTTTAAATGCTTTTGAATATAATGTTATTTTTGTCGAATTACTGTATGACTCATTTAAAACTGAAGCAAATTGTTTTTCCTGAATTATAATTATAAGTTTCTAAGTTTTGTTGTGTAGAAATATCAATAAATAAATAAATAAAATAAAAATAAATAAAATACCTATTTACAACATGGTGAAGGGTATTATATATTTGGCTTGGCCAAATATATTATTTTTACTTGTGTTTTAAATTATTGCTATTATTATTATTATTACTTTTAAGATGAAGTAAGATCTGGCTGTTATTTCAAAAAAAATAATAGTAGTTTAACAAAAATTTTTTTTAAACAAACATAACGTGGTTTTAGTAACTGTTTTTTGAGCACTGCATTTTTCTGAAATAATTGATAACATATTTGCATTAATATTGCTTAATTCTTAAGCCACCATATTAAACCTACTACTTCAGTGTATAGGCAAATAATTTTAATATTTTATTTATAAATTGACTATAAAAATAAACCGCTGATTGTTTTTGTTAAAATTTCTGGTTTATTGGAAAGGTTGAACTTTATAATATAAAAATAGAACACAATATTGTTCAAATGTCAACCACAACTGGCTCGGCAGTACCCTATCCGGTTAATATTGATTGATGTTTTAGCACATTCTCAGCCACAGAAGCAGTGTTTTGTATTTAAAGCACCATATAAAAACGTACACGGGTTACTTTTTTTTAATAGCAATCCTTGTTTGTAAATTCGTTTCACAAATTGACGCACAAACTAAACTGAAAGCCAATCTCTTTTCAAAAACTTTTCCTCGTAAATTTTTTACAGTTTGAGTTAAATACTGAATATGTACTTTGAAAGTAAGTTTTTAATATTTTGCAATTTTGTATAGTGTATAGGGTCACATTCTGCAAGTAGCAAACATAAGCCTGAAAACAAATCAAAAATAAATGATATTCTATCTTTTAAAGTCAAAGTAATCGATAGTTCAAATTAAAGATTTAAATTTCTTTAATATTTAAGAATATTGAAAATTAATAGGCTACAGTTTAAGCATCTGGTAAAATCTAAATGATCGTTGTGGTAATGTTTTTGTATAGAGAACAATAATAGAAAGTCAATGAGACTTTAAAAACAAAAATTTTGATGTTTAATAAAATACAAATCAATTCCGATGTGAAAATTTTAAAATCGAAAATATAAAGTGGCATATTCAATTATTTAACCAAAAAGTTGGAGGCACTTTTAAGTACACACGTTTAAAAATAAATCTAAAACTGTTTTTAATCCTCCAATTTTTTTTTCTTTTTAAAAGTTATAAGTCTTATATGTGAGTCTCTTAAGTAACTTTTCTTTACACCGATGTACTTAGAACTAATGCTACCAACAATGCGTGATAGTGTTTTTAAAATAAATATTTATTTTTCGATAGGAGTGTTAAAATCTGAATTGACTGCTAAAACATTTTATTTACTTTTTTAAGGTTAAAAAAAAAAATTTAAAGACAAACAGATATATATTTTCAGCAAAAACCTTATCCAAACTTGCCCTATTTATTTGCAGTTCGTTAAGAATTTAGCTTAAAGTAAAAATAATTTTTTCTTCTATTTAATTCCCTGGGTACTTAAGGTATTTAAAAATTAAAAAAAAAACAAGAGATAAAATCTTTAATTTTCAACTAAATAAGTTGAAACATCGGTCGGAGTTTTTATTTCATACAATTACAAATACATTTAATATTAAAGGTACCTACACGCAAAGAAAACACATGGTTGTGGTAATCATAATCGAAGAGCAACAATCTTTGCAATCTTTGCTAGTTAAATACATACAGTAAAATATGTACATACTATTTTAATTGCAATTTTTATACCAATATTTTTTTTAATTTTCTGATATATTTTTAAGTTTCTCCAATTTTTACAAAAAATTTGTGTATTTTTTTGACATCTCAAGCTTTTAAAATAATAAAAATTTATTCAGCAAGAAGAAGAACAATTGAAATCAAATTATTATTAAAAAAATTATAAATTGATTGCTTTGTATTCATACTGTTGTTTTACATATAATTTTATGATTAATTGTAGTTCTAAATGCTTTTGAATATAATTTTATTTTTGTCGCATTAATTTTTTTTAAATCATACTAATTTTAAACGACAACGGTATTGAAATTTAAAAATAAAATGATACATTTGGTGATCATTTTATTTACCCAATAACAATAAAGAACTTACGTGTAAATAATTTATAATACTTTATTTTATTAATCTGATTTAATTTAGGATAAAAAAGGTTCAAGAAAATTTATGATGTTGATTGCATCGCTGCCGACAGGAAAAGAGATCGAGTAGATTCTTTCTTTTATGCAAGTGCATACAGCATGTGCCTTTTATATTTGAATACCGATTACTGTCGCTATTCGGTAATTCGTATTTGGTAGTTGCAGGGTGCCACATCACTCCCCTTGCTAGAAAAGACTATCGAAATCTAACCGGGAGCTTAATACATCGTCCACTTTTTGTTGCTTTTGTGGCAGGCTGAGTTGAAACTGTGGTTGATGTATCAGCCGTGTATGTGGCACAGCTGGGACCACCTGAAATCGGCGTGTCTGGAGTTGAATAACTACCGGAAGCCTCTTCTGGAATGTGTGGAGTGCTTGGTACGAGATCATGTGGCGAATTAAAAATTGTTGCTTGTTCAGATGAGCTTAAAGATTCTGACGCTGGGAGAAAACATGGCTTTAAACGGTTTATACTAATATTTGTTCTACGACCCCGCACAAGTATTGTGAAAAACTTAGGAAAACGCTTTATAACAATATACGGGCCATCGTAGGGATGAGTCAGCGAAGGACGGATCGAGTCGTTTCGAACGAAAACGTGCGATGTTGACTGAAGGTCCTTAGAAATAAAGGTTGCCTTCTTCGAGTGGTGCGATGTTTGTGTAGGTTGAAGATTTTTCATTGAATCTCGAAATTCTGCTACAAAGTTGCTACTGGTTGTTGTAGGATTGTTTTTAAAGAAAAATTCTCCTGGGATACTTAAAGTGGTACCATATACCAGCTCTGCAGGTGATGTGTTTATATCCGATTTAAATACTACACGTAGGCCAAGTAGAATTGTTGGTAGGTGATAAACCCACCTTGATGAATCGTGACATAAGATGGCGGACTTAAATGTTCTGTGTCACCTCTCTATTAGGCCATTCGCTTGGGGGTGGTACGATGTGGTTCGTAAGTGCGTAGCTCCAATCGCTTGCATTAATTCGGCGAAAACTGATGATTCAAATTGCCTGCCTCTGTCGGATGTGACTCGATGCGGGACTCCAAATCTAGAAATCCAGTGAGTAACTAGCGCTCTTGCCACCATTTCAGCAGACATGTCGGGCATCGGTACGGCTTCAGGCCATCGAGTAAACCTGTCGATTATCGTTAGACAATATCGCTGACCTTCACATAGTGGAAAAGGTCCAACGATATCGATATTTATATGCGAAAAACGTTCGGAAGGTGGTTCGTACATGTCAGGTTTCGAAATGTTGTGACGGTGCGTTTTTGAACGCTGACACGGTAGACATGACCTGACAAAATTGGCGATTTCTTTTTTCATGCCATCCCAGACAAATCTTGAAGTCACTAATAAAGTTGTAGCACGAACTCCAGGATGTGCTAAGTTGTGTAACGAGTTAAGTATTTGCCTTCGAAAATCTTTTGGGACGTAAGGCCTTACACGTGAAGTGGATGTATCACACACAATTTGTTCGTCACATCCTAAAATATTCAAATCCTTTAACATTAGTGAATTATTTGACGTACCTTGATTTTTTAACAAATTTTGCAGCTCGTTGTCACTTTTTTGTGCTGTTGCTAAATCTTTAAAATTTATAATTCGTTGAACAGAGTCGCCATGTAAAGTTTGTATCCTAGATAGGGCATCAGCTGTTGCATTCTCTCTCCCAGGTGTATGACGTATGTCAGTTGTAAACTGACTGATAAAATCAAGTTGCCTTAACCTGCGTGGTGATGCTTTTTCCATCTTTTGTTTGTAGGCAAATATCAATTGGCGATGATCGGTCACTATATAACAAGGGCGTCCTTCTATTGCGTACCGAAAATGGCAAACAGCCTGGTAGATGGCGGCTAATTCGCGGTCGTACGTTGAATAATTCTGCTGTGTCGCTGTTAGCTTCTTTGAATAGAAAGCTAATGGTTGAATGTTTCCATCAACTTTTTGATGCAGCGCTGCTCCCACGGCTGTGTCTGATGCGTCGACGTAAACGGCTAATTCTGCACCGGGGACGGGGTGAGCCAGTAACGTGGCGTTGCACAACTCGGTTTTACAACGCTCAAACGCATTTTCGGTGTCGGAAGTCCATACTAATGGTGTGGTGTCGTTCTTTTTGTTACCTAAAATCATGCCTTGCAAAACTCCCTGGTAAGTGATGGTGTGGGGCAAAAACTTTCTGTAAAAGTTCATCATACCGATGAATCTTTTAAGTTCTTGTGCGTTGAGCGGTTTTCGGTACTCTTTAATCACTGCGACCTTTTCGGGCGATGGTCGAATGCCTTCGGGTGTGACGAGGTGACCACGAAAAGTAATCTCGGACTTTCCGAATTCGCATTTTTTTAAATTAATGGCAAGTCGATTTTCACGCAGGCGCTGAAATACCAAACGAAGGTCATGACGATGCTGCTCTAAGGTGGCAGAGGAAACAAAAATGTCGTCAATGTACGGAAACACACAGTCGACACCTCTGAACACCTCGTTGATAAGTCGCTGGAAAGTTTGCGCAGCATTTCGTAGGCCAAAAGTCATACAATTGAATTCATACAACCCAAAAGGAGTACTTATTGCCGTTTTTGGTACATCGTCGGCATGAATCGGAATTTGATGATACGCTTTCTGGAGATCGATTTTCGAAAACACCTTTTTACTTTTTAAATTATTCGTAAAGTCTGTCAAATACGGCAGGGGGTACCGGTCTGGCACCGTTTGCGCGTTCAGGGCGCGGTAGTCCCCACAAGGTCTCCATGTCCCATCGTTTTTTTTAACCATATGCAATGGGCTGCTCCAGTTGCTTTTAGACGGTTGGCATATTCCAGCTTCAGCGAGAAAATTAAACTCTTTTTTTGCTGCTTCGAGTTTTTCAGCTGGCAATCGACGAGGACGGCAAAATGTGGGCTGCCCAGTCGTTTCAATTCGGTGAGAAATTGTTGACCTCGATTTGTAACCGTAAGGCGAGAGTACCGTGATGTCGTTGAATTCTTGTAAAAGATCTGCAAACGGGTTGTACGTACTAAACGTTTTTACACAAGCGATTTCTGAAGTCGACGGTAGCTGTAGCTTAGAATCGTGACCGGTAATAAAATCGTGATATTTTATGAAGTCTGACCCTATTATTGGCGTCGTCACATCAGCAATGATAAATGACCAATAAAAATTCCGTTTCAAACCTAGGTCTAACCGTAGGCGCGTTTCTCCTATAACCTTAATTGGCGAACCGTTCGCAGCATATAACTTTACGGGTGTCGGGCAGATGTCTGAAGTGTTGGCAGAAAGAGGAATCACTGAGACGTCGGCACCACTATCAACCAAAAAATTCTTTTGGGTGCATCTGTCGGTCACTTGGAGGCGAAAAATATGGCACTTAGTGGGGGATTTTTCGCTAGAATCCTCCACCGGCCAAAGAAGTCACTTTGGTGACTGCGCTGTAACAGCGTGCACTTGCCGTTGCTTATGTTTGCACGGGCTGCGACAATTTCGTGCATTACGCCCATACTTTTTATGATACCAGCACTCATCAAAATTCGAGCTGGTTTTTTTATCGGACGATGATGGACGGTGCATAGAACGATGACGAGCGACAGTAGGCCTGCGAGATCGCGAACGTGACCGCGTGGTAAATTGCTCGAACTTTCTACCTAACTCCATTATAGCTGTATGTAGCTCGTTAATGACACTGGTAGGCTCTTTTGTCACTTTACATACCTGTGATGGCGATACAGCGTCTATAATGGTGTCAGCTATTTTGGTAAATTCTGCTGCAGTGCCAGTTGAAGCTGCTACCACAGGTTGAGCAAACGTCGGTAATCGTTTTGTCCAGAGACCCTTAAGCGCTGCTTCGCCTACTGAGTTGCCGGCCACCCTCTTCATTTCAAAAAAGAGCTCGGAAGGCTTTTTGTCGCCTAAAGGCATTTCAGATAAGAGCCGGTTGAGTCGTCTCTGTTCGCTGTCGGCGAAATGGTCACTAATTTTTTGTTTGACGTATTCGAATCGGTCGGATGCTGGCAAAGTTGTGATGACGTCGGTTAACTGCGCTACTGTTTCGGGCTTTAAGGCGGCAAGCACGGTGGCGGCCTTTTGTTTGTCAGAGGTTATGCCTGATGCACTGAACCAAAACTCCATGGAAATAAACCATGCTTCGATGTTTGTGTAACACATTTCTGGGAATGGCAATCGGGCATAAATGGCTGATACGCTACCGGTGTTGTTTGGTGCCTGATCATCGTCATCGTTTTGCTTGGCCACGGTAGATGCTGCTGATAAATTGTTGGTTGCCATTACTTTGTTCCTCGGGGTCACCAATTTGGGGATTATTTTATTTACCCGATAACAATAAAGAACTTACGTGTAAATAATTTATAATACTTTATTTTATTAATCTGATTTAATTTAGGATAAAAAAGGTTCAAGAAAATTTATGATGTTGATTGCATCGCTGCCGACAGGAAAAGAGATCGAGTAGATTCTTTCTTTTATGCAAGTGCATACAGCATGTGCCTTTTATATTTGAATACCGATTACTGTCGCTATTCGGTAATTCGTATTTGGTAGTTGCAGGGTGCCACATACACATTAAGCAAATGCTTGATTAATGTGACACAATATATGATGAAATGAAACAAAAATAACTATTACTTGTTTTCGACAACCAAATATTGTTAAAGCGAGTACAATATGACTGTCGTGATAATGTTGCAACGATGGTTTTTCTTTGCGTGTACATGAAGTGTTAAAACTTCTAAGTAAATGTTTCGAAATACACACATGCAAACAATCAAAAACACACACACTCACACTATGTATAATGATGTATTTTAGCAGTGTTAAGAGCCTGACAGAAAATGTTTAAGATAATAAAAAGATAAATGAAATAAAACTTCTTAAATGTTACGTGTCTACACATACATATCAACATGCTATTGAATTATAGGCACACACAGATAAAAGTTAATATGTAGAAAAGAATATGTGCAGAGGTTTTAAGCTGTGTAAGTGTACACATGTGTGCTATTGACAGTCATTTAAGATTTTTTGATATAGTAGACCATAAAAGGCCAACCAACATGAACTTTTTCTGTATTTTTTTAAATACAATACAACTTGAAATGTACATTTTTTTTCTATTTCAAAACACATGTATTAGGGCTTTGTCGAAAAGTAAAATATACATTAAAGGAATTTTAAAGATAAAACTACATTTTTATTGTTAAAAAAACAAAAATTAAATAAATATTATTTGTTCCAATATTTTTTTTTATTAAAATGATAATTAAACCTTTAGTAGGAACTGTTTATAAATAATGTGCTGATACAACGTTTTTGTGCCGCTAGCTGTAAATAAGAAAATATTTATTACATTTTGTACTGATGGCAAAAATATATGTAAATACAAAACAATTAAGTAAGTTATGGTCACTTAAGTCCGACCATTAAGTAACGTGCTTGTTTTATGCTACTGTGACTGAGTGGCATAAGATTTGACGTAATTGCTATTACATTAATATTGTTTAAACACAACAGGCTCTTGTATTACATCCTCAATTAAAGATAGGTCTTAAAAATTATATATCTATATGCTGGTCACCTAAACCAATAATAATTTTAAGCACACAAACTTAAAGGAGAAGAAAATAGCACACACAAAATACTTAGGTTAGCATTTAGACCCGATGGAAAAAACTTCCGATTACTGTTCATATCTTTGACTTTTTTAATGTGCCTAAAAAAAAAACAAAAAAATAACGTAATAAGATTTCTTAAACTGTGCATATATGTATATTACATTCTCACAAGAACAAATTTTTATATTGCAAAACTGAGCAGTGTCACGCCTATATAAAGTAAGTATTCTTCGTTAACTTATTTTACCAAGCATACCTACTGACCGCATACAAACTAAGCTCCACAATACCAATTTGTTATTAGAAGAGTGGCCATATTCATTTTCTTATCATACCCATCACCTGTGGTGCACAAGTGTATATATACATAGCTTTGTCATTTCGTTTGTAATTTCTATATTTTCTGAAAGCTAATTTGATTAATTCATGCCTGTCTGTCCGTGTGAGGGATGAACTCAACTTTGAGAAGCCCTCACATATCAGTTCAATCTGTATATGGTGTCAATCTTATGCAAATATCGCGGAGTGACTTTCTGAGATATCAGCAAGTAAACACGACTACTTCCGTTTTTTCCCATATAAAAAATTTTCAGACTTAATTTAAAGAGACGTTTGTTACTATTTGTAGGTGAGATCTGCCTCTAGATATATTCTTTAAAAATTTTAAGATAAATCTATTATAGGTAAGCATAAACATTAACATGTTCAAAGCACCAGAATACAAGTCGTAGTCTTGAAAAGTACTGGTACGAAAAACTGGCAAATCGGCTTGAAACTAACTGAGATGTAAGCACAAAAATACAAATGCTTCGGTGGTTTCCCTAAACGATTTCCTTTTCAGCTTTTTGCACTACGATGTCGGTATCAATTTGGTAAAATCTAGTTATAAAAGATCGACGAGGGCATCCGAAATAAAATACGAATATTGAAAGGACCGACTAGATATTAAAATATGCAATTAACCATATAGTAGCGTAGATTTCAGATTAACTGTAAGTATTTCATATCTTGGATTTTACTGCCTTTTATAGTAAAATCTACTTTATGAGCCTCTAATTTCATATTCAATTTTAAAATTTTGTTTCGAATAAAATTTAAATTTTTTTATAATTTACTGCATTCTACTTATTAAGCCCTTTAATTTTAACCAATATTTGGTGATTGAGGGGGGTAAGTTTTGACCAGCATATAAATTTTTTGCGTGCCGTTTTGAGGTTTCGACCAGCATGAATTTGAAATTGTTCACGATGTACTGTACTCTGTTAAGCTTAAGCGCTTTTATTAAGTATGAAAATTAAATCTGTCTGTTGTCTACGATTTTCTTTAATGATTTCAACTTGTTTACTTTTTTTATTATTATTTATTTCATTCATTAGTAGCAAAAATATTCAGGCGTGTTTTAAGATTTTTGTTGCGATCATAACTCATGTGTGTAATAATAATTTTTTTTATGAAATTTCATTCGATGGAAAGTATAATTCCCTGTTCTGAAAATCTTATCATTTCTAATTCTAATAAGAAATTTGTTATTAAAGTAACCAACTTTAAACCAAATACCGAAATATACCACGCTTCCTACTATACTACATATTTTTATTTTTTTTTTGTATAGATATTTAACATATTTGTAAATTATCGGAGAGCTGAAAATGTCTGATACTGACGATAAAAATGTAGAGAAAGAAGGGAGTCGTATTTTTTGCTTATC
Organism: Phyto melanocephala; assembly: GCA_941918925.1. Classification (NCBI taxonomy): domain Eukaryota; kingdom Metazoa; phylum Arthropoda; class Insecta; order Diptera; family Rhinophoridae; genus Phyto; species Phyto melanocephala. The sequence continues at coordinate 110,324,108 of OW799234.1, forward strand.
TTGCAACAAGTTAAGAAACAATTGTGGTGTTTTTCAACAACGATTAATTCTCAAATATTGTATTTACACACTAATAATATCACATTTAGAGGTGCGATTCACTTGTCATATCCGATTTCCGAGACTTGATAAAATAAACCACAACATGAAAAATATCGTTATCGTTAGAAAATAATCGTTAAAATTAGTAACTGAATACTGAAATCGATAAAATTGTTGTTAAATTTTCTTAACAATACGATTACCGTTTAAACAAGCAAGTGAATCGCACTACAGGTATGTTGGTTTCAACCAAAACATAAGGTTTTAAATATACTTTGTGTGATAGAAAATTATATTAGCCTTGGAATCACAGGTGAAGGATGTGAAGAATATGTTACAGTTATGTACAAGTTAGTTTCGGAAGCTTACCTCCTTACATTCTAAATTTCTTGAATATTAGTTTGGAAACTGTCACCTAATAGATTTACTAAATGCTAAAGGGATTTCCCTATCTTGGGCAAAATATTGCAAAAGTAATTGTCAATATAAAAGAATATACAATATCTCGTAACTAAATACAATATATGTATACATTTTCCAAGACTAGTCTTGGTTAGGTTAGGTTAGGTTGAAAAGCAGGGGCACTAAAAGCCCAAACCCATGACAGGTATACACTTACGCCCAGTTGGCATGTTGTGCGCTCCATGTGGGAACCGGAATTCCCAATTTAAAACCTTAATCAATATTTTCCCAAAAATAAATATCGGACTAGTCCAAGAACTCAGTCCCCTCAATGTACTGGAGTCCCCCAGGTACTCGAAATTCGGCATAGTATCCACTGTAAAATTATCGCGTCTAATATGCCCAAACGCAGGACAATGACAGAGATAGTGTATCAAAGTCTCATCCTCTTCCTCGCATGCTCTGCATGTTGTCTCTTCAGATAGTCTCATGCTCATGCACTCAGTCTAATATACATGAATACCGGCTTGCACTCCCTTCATTTAATGTATTCTATTTATTGTTACTTTAACTAACACTAGTATAACCATTAACCGCTACAATTTAAAAATGTGTAACAATGTTATTTTATAGCTAGAGCTGGGAATAAAGGCTTCCAGCGTTAAATGTAACCAGGGATTTGTATTACAGGCCTTAACGTGGGCGAATTTTCCTATTTTTAAGATAAGTATGCAATATTACTCTATAAAACCTACAATAAAAACCTCTTAGGAGTTGCTTGAATTCGATTCGAAAGATCAGATATTCATTCTTACTCTCCTTCTTTAAGAAGGGAAGAAAGATTTAAATACATTTTCGTATATATTCTTTTAATTTTTGTATTCTTTCCAATAACAAAAAAAATAAATATTGAAAGCATTACTAAAACCAAAAATAAAATTAAAAATTAAATAAAAAATTAAATACAAGAAAAAATAATTGAAAAATAAGCAGGATTTTATTTGTTTGGGTTATAAGCTTCCAAAGAGTGAGTTTAAGAGTGCTGAGCTCAAAAATGTGAAACCAAAACTAAAGATATGTTTTAAAAATATATAAAGCATTTAATGAAAAGGAAAGATTTTTGGTAAAATTTAAAAAATCTTTAGGCTTGTCTTAAAACAAAGGGCTTCTAAAAAGGACTCTTTCAGAAGGCCTCCTTATTATAATAACGCGTGAAAAAACATAATTGAACATTGAATAAGTGAGTCTGATAAAATCCTACTATTAACTAACCCCAAACTGTAATAAATGTTCTTAATAAGGTTTTCATTAAGGCCTACTTACCTCTTCTTCTTACAGCTGAGTTTATGCTGCATATGCATGTGTTTTTATATGTTTTTATGCCTGCAGTAAATGTCTGTAAATGCATTATTATAAGTGTGGTTAGACACATTTCCGTTTAAATTGCGATTACTTCCGCAACAATAAAAATATAGGGAAACCGCAAATATGGGTTCATTGAAATAATACTGCCTCAAATGTTTGGGTTTTTCTTGCTGTTTTTCTCCTATTTTATTATGTCACACGCATACACCGACACAATTTCAAACAATTCAACTACATTTAATATTTAAAAATTTTGTTAGAAAATGTTGATGATGATGATGACGACAATAATCATCATTATTATAGGGTTTCTATGGCTACAATTGTTTAATAGAAATTTTGCTTCTTTGTTTGCATGTGTTTGCATGAAAAATTTATAAATTAAATGAATAAATGAAAGCAGGCAAAATGCAAAAAATTTAATAATACTTAAGTGGCATCTTTTATGTACAACAAGTGTGTAGAAATACACAAGTAAATACATAACATGTAATTACGTTACAATGTAGTCATTGTAATCATAATTGTTTTCATTTTTATAGTTTTGTGTTCTTTTGTGGAAACTGAAAAGAACACAGAAAACATATAAAACTGTTTTCAAAAGCAACTAATCTCAGTCAGAAACTTAGAAAACCAATAGTTTTTGGGCAAATGGTTTGGTAATAAAAAAGAAACATTTTTCATTTTCATGAATAAACTGAAAGCAAAAGAGATTTGCACAGTTAAAATTGCAAGAAATACACTTGGTATGTATACATGAAGTTACTGTATTCACAGTATCTTTAAGTTAAATGTTTTAAAATTATAACCTTAAGAATTCTATATAAACAACACAACATAAACAAGCGTTATATTTTATATTTACATATATTAAATTGGACGATATGCAGAGTGGTAAAATATGTTTTTTCGATTGCGAGATTACACTATGCAACAAGCAAAAATTCTTAGAAGAACCAACATATTTTTTTGATCCGCTATAGTCACCCAACTGCAAAAATCATCATAATTTCAAATTCTATGGTAAGTTTTTTTTTTAAATCTTTTTTATCAAATTTGAGATTTTTGAAGAGGCTTCTCGATACATGTTTTCGTAACTTTAGAACGACGTACTCTATATTGTTAAACATTCCGTTTATAAACTTCAAATTACGCCAACTTTAAGGTTTTTAATACCATTTTTTGATCAAGACATCAGTTCTGGAGTTATCGAGGAACAAGTCGGAAATTTTTTTTTTTTTGCAAAGTTTTAAAATTTTTGAAATTTAAAAATCTATAAAAATAAAAAGCATTAATAATTACCAGTTTTGGTACTTAATCTAAAAACTTCATGTATTAGAAATAAAATGAATTTTATTACATGAAAATCTATGGATAAATTCGTGTTTTATTCCTGATAAACTGAAAGTACCTAGTTTTGATATTTTTATCACAAATTAGTGTATAGCTAAAAATTTTGTGTTTTTTTTTTTAAGAGACAAATTAATTTTAAATTATTTTCTTACCTTAATAAGTCTAGAAGTTAGATGAGATCTAGAGTGCCCCTGTGGACTAGTCAGTAAAATGACAAGTCAGTTGTTTGGGGGTTGCGGGTTCGATTCCTGCCGGAGACTCTGGAATTGTCTGCTTCTCTTTCTCTTCTATTCTAAATATTTCTATTCTTATTCTATTCTTCTCTCTATTAAGGCGTCACAATGGACCGTAATGGTCTCCGAGTGAAGGTGTGAGGGTAACTTTGCACCAGCCTTACCTACCTACCTACCTACCTAGATGAGATCTAAAAACGTACCAAAGATAAAGGTTTTACCGGGTTTTGTCCCTAACCCTAAGCCTTTCGATTTTAAAAAAAGTACCAGACACCTGTCCGCTTATTTTATTTCTGCTTCTTGTATAATATTTAAAAAATCATCTTTTTATTTAATTGAAACATAAAACAAAATACACTAACATTGTCATGGTGGCTTCGTTTCTTATTTGGGTTAAGATTCTCGTCTTCCTTCATATTTGCCACTTACGCTTATCAGATTGTAATAAACTTCAAAGTTTAAATCAATTTGTGCGATCAATCACAAAACTCGTTAAAAGTGAATTCAGTGTTCTGCAATCTCAGGTAATATATTTTGAGATCCAATTACTGCACAAGCAAATTCCAAGAACTGCATTTTTATCGCTTTCTGAATTTACCGTAATTACACTTCAGTATTGCCTGGGTACAAGAAATCAGTCGCAAATTAGTATTAAAATTCTTCCTTTAACTTTATGAGGTATGAGTAAATAACAATGACTGTCTCTGTTTTTTATTACTTATACAAAAAAAAAAATAAAATAATTCACATCTAGGATTATTTAAAGACACGTTTGTGTCTTTGAATAATGATATGTTTGTGAAATTTTTTGGACAAATTGGTCTCTAATCGGCAAGGATATAGCAAAAATTGTTTGCAAAATATATATGAATTTTTTTTTAAATATATAAAATTTTTTAAGCTCCTTAATAATTTTTGGAGATATTAAAGACACTTTTTCCAAAATGGCTTATAACATGGAATTTGAAATCTAGGCTAAACTACGATGTGATCAATATACATATGGACATTTCCATGAATATGCAAACCACGACTGTAAAAATAAAAACTCATTTGTTTTACTATGCGCAGGTATTAAAAGCTTATTTAATTATTTTAAGAGCAATAATAAGATTAAATCTTTGACTTTTTTAAAGAATTGCAATCAACTATTTTTTTAGCGACTAAATAATAAAAATAAATTGTAATTGTAAATATGCTTTAAAATTAAGTTAACAAAAATAATTAAGAAGAACCATAAGAAAAAATAATATATAGAGTCCAAATAGCGGTGCTTTTTTTATTTCCCTTGGATGTTATTTTAATGTCACGTACGTAGTGCAAAATAATTATTTGTCTCCGTCATTCGTATTTGAACAGTCGCACGAGCATCTAATTTAGAATTTAACTTTTTTCTTAACATAATATAAATTTTATTACCTAAGAATACTATTGAGAAAAATATGTCACGTACGATATGTTACGAACGATATTAAATTGAATTTATTATAAAATCATTTAAGAAATTAAAAAAAGAGAAAATACCTCCCAAAATTAGAAGATTTCTGTTTTATGTCACGTGCAATATATTCTTACTTTTCTGGATATTTTAGACAACAGTGATTCGAATATATTTAATTTTTTTTAATAAAGGACCCTTTTAATGGAACATAAAGATTTAATTTTGTTTCAGTTACTCTTACTTTGCAAAAATTACTCCACTTTATAGAAGTACAAATGTCACGTACGATGACATGGAAATGCCCATTTGAAATAACGGTAAATAGTATTAGCAGATTAAGCATGGCGGCCAAAAATAGCATTCTTACTTTATTATGACATTTTAATTTAATTACACAACGGTAATTTAACAAATTAATGACATTTTTTTTTGTTTTTGTGCGGACACAAAATATATTAAAGGAAGAAAATCGAAGCGAATCTCTTAAACCAATGCATAGACCTTTTTTATTTTTATATGCAAATTACCAGCAGCAATTTTATGCATTCGCATAATAATATGAAACAGGAAGAATAGCACTCGATAGCAACAGTACCGGTGAAAATATAAGCGCCGCAATTCGGGATCATTATCCCTTGAACGAATTTACTTCATTAAGCAAAGTGTGAACTTTTTTAAAGAAAAACCATCTCCTACGATGAAGCCTATTTCCATCTGGCTTCCTGAGTACACAAAATTGTCGAATTTGGTACTGATGAATTACGTTAAAAACAAATACTGTCTGGTGTAGATTTAGGTCAGACATCACGACTGGCTATTACTTTATTTAAATGAGGGTTAAATTGCAACTAAAAAGCATATATCTAGGCGACATGTGGTTTCCGCAATACGACACCATATTGCGTATGAAATTGGTGTTCTCCAAGAAATCATCTCTAATATTTATTTACGATTTCTACAAAGATATTCCTGCCTTCCATATCATCTGTCATACATTCATCAAATACTTCTACGGCTATTCTCTTTTATAATATATAGTTATATACATAATTGCACATTGAAACTGAATGTGATCTTGTCACAACTGATGTTAAGTGTGTCCACTTCACTACAGTAACTTGTTGCCAATATATAAGTTATTCATTGAAAACGTTTGTAATTATAAAAAAATTAAGTAATTTGTTGATATTATTTTCAAAGAACACATGTATTGAATATGTGTAATTGTTGTTTTATGTTTCACATCTTGCAATATTGTCAAATATTTATGACCTACCGGAAACGATTAAATGTTTTATGCTCAATCCATACCTTAACATACTTTTACAATAACAATTACAAACTAATACGTGTACTCTATATGGATACAAAAAAAAATAAATAAACATTGACATATACACTCATTTCGAATTTCATAGAGGTATTTTACATCTGTTCCTTACATATGATTTGACATACAGCCATACATAAGCAATACGAATTTCAGGTACTTTCAATGTTTTCGTTTAGAATGTTGTAAGTACATGTGAAGTAGACGTATGCACATGCAAAATAACTTTTATGCGCCAATTATTCACACAATATTGCTTTTAATATTTACACATACATGTGTTAATACACATACATAGATTTAAATGGGGTTTGTGTGTGTGTTCATGGGCATTTGTATAGGTCTGTGAGTTTGCGTTTATAGCGAAAGTGTAGAAGTAAAGGAGTCGGTTTTTAAAAGAATATTATTTGCTTTACGCATTGCAATCTAAAATGCAAATACTTTATAATGTACGTTGATGTAGATCTTCATGTACACTTACAATTCACATGTGCACTTTCTTTTAGAAAAAGTTGTTATAGTACTTCTATATGCATACGTAGTAGCTATTAGAGCAGTCATAAATACAGTCGTAGAAAAATTGTTAGTAGAGGTGGTGGCATGATAAAAGAAAATTGATATTTTAGGCATAGTTTTAACATGAACTAAATATTTTTATTGGTTGAACCTAATACAACAATATAACATATAGATGAGTGTATTTTTGATTTCTTGTTCAGCTACAAGTCATACAAGTCTTATCTTACGTCTCCCAAAGTTTAAGCTAGACTTATAAGCTTGACTTATAACAAATTTATTCAGTAAAGTTTTATAATGATCCTTTTTAAAATTGGCAATAGTTATAAATGCCAAATGCAGGGTCATTATATGATTCACGCCATTATTTCAGTGACCTGATGTTTGCATTGTTCTAAAAAACATTCTTATCCATTGATTAGGTGCCACATTACAGCAAAACAATAAATTGTGTCTGCGTCTGGATATCGCAAAATTAGTAGCCTTATCAAGATCATATTTTTCAGAAACCATAATCGAATGTTTTTCTTTATTTTTTTTTGGAAATATCAGGCAATACGTAGACTACATAATTTCACAAAAATTAAATATACTTTCTAAAACTCCATAATATATTTACAATTAGCGTTTGATTAACAACTAATATCGCAACAATCGTGCACTTTAATGAGCTTCTCTTTATGTGGTCAATCAGCTTTAAGCAGTTAGAAATCTTGCCAGATAGTTATAATACTTAAGTCCAGTCCAATACATTTAACATAGTTAGTAAAAGATGATTCCTACTAATTAATGGCAGAAAAAACGGAAAAAATTGTTTAGTATATTTTTAAAACGGCGACAATGATACTGCCAGAAAACTTCAAATATCCATTCAAATACATTTATAAAGTTACATTTTGCATATCGCTTTAAATATCTAGATTATAGCACTTATTAAGAGTTCTTGTAAAAAACGGATTAATTGTAACATATTTGTAGCAAGACAAATTACGACTGACGCTTCGTTCTAACGTACCAGCACCTAAACTATATAGATTACGGAAAGTCTAATCAGCTGTTAGAGATGCCAAATTTTTCATGAACAAAAATTTTCTGGCTTTCGGAGTAACATCCTTTATAAGACCAACATGTGCTATATTCGTTTAGAAGACAATGTTCAATGTCTTTTCTTAAAAAAGCACCCCTTCGATAGCAAAAACTATCTTGAATCAATCTGCACCTTTTTTTGTGTAGGAGTAGCTTATTCAAAATACTTTTGACAATTTGGTAATTTTCAGGGAAAAATATTTTTTTTTATCACGAAATATACATTGAAAATTTCATGGCTCCACATTATTGCGTTTGGACACAATTGCATTTTATTAGATGTTGGAAGGACATGGTTTTTTTGACCTACTCTTGCATTACGAGCTATAACTCTCTTCCTAATATTCCGATTTAGCCCATTTTCAATACCAAACAAACCTTGTGTATAAGAGAGAAACCCTAACTTTTTTGATTCAAACAGACGGACAGACGGAAGCTCCGATTCAGAAAATATATTCTTAATGGGGTCTAAAATGAATATTTCGATGTGTTACAAACGGAATGACAAAATAAATATATTCATTCCATTTTTTTGGTGGCGGGTACCTTGTGTTAAATATTACCAGCTCAAATTTTTTTAGATTCACACTAAAGGTGAATTTACCCATTTGTTACGAACAAGATTTTTAACCGGAGTAATTTTTTTCACTGAAAGTTTTATGCAGCGTGATTCATTTCTTTTAGAAATTTTTTTTGTATATAAAAGTAACAAAAATTTAGAAATTAACAATTTTACAATTTTACTGTTACAAACATAACATCCCAGAATAAACTAGGTAATGACTTGCTCTTACTAAACAACATACTTTTCAATGCGTATTACATATCGTCTGTCTTACTAAATAAGAAGCATTTTCGTAATGTCTTGATTTATAATGTGATAAGCAAGTACTTATTTTCAGTCATTTTCTTAGATACGCACACAATACAATTTCCTGTTGCGAAATTTGCTAGAAGTCATTCAGATACGTAACTTTTTATAATTCTCATTTAGTTTAACACGCTTAGGGTATAAGTAATATTAATTTGGCAACAGCGGCAAAGCATTTCATTAGCAAAGTGATGACTTATAGATTTTCAGTGATTTTTAAATTTCAAAATAACGTATCGCAGAATAATCTAACCGAATTTTCGTCGTAAGAAGAACCGAATGACTTCTGTGAGTCCATAATAGTAATGAGTTATCTAAATCAAGTACTTATATATTGGTATTTATAACTCATTATTTTGTAATGTGTTATTTTGCTCGGATGATATGGTTACTCATTTTAATTTCTGTCTCTCCAAAAACAAAAGGGCCCAAAGAAGTTATAAACATATGTATACGGAGAAAAATTTTGTTCGTAACAATTATTTTTCAAAAGATCGGTTATTTAACAAATTTTATTTACTAAATACTTTTAGATAATAAATTTTCTATTATATTAAAATTAAAGCAACAAGAATTTGGTGGCTTCAATAAATCTCTTGTTTGTATCAAATTTAAAACAGTAGAATCGTGTAGTCTATTTCTTTCCTTTGTTTTAGTTAGGTTTTGAAAATAAAAACTCGTTCGGCATTGACCGATGAATGTTAAATAGACAGAATTCCTCTTACAATTCTTAAAATATCTGGAAACATGAACTCATTTAATTAATTTTTCATCTGTGAAACTTTAGAGCAAAAATAGGATATATTTGAATCTTTGTGTGATTTAACCGGTTAACGCCCAACTTTTTAAAAATATTTTTTTTTTCTTTTTTTTTGGAAAAACGTTTTTAATTAAAGTAAAATAACACAAGAATTTTAAAATTTATTTATTTTTTATAAAAATTATGCAAATATAGCCTGTCCTATAAATAGGACGCTGGGACTTAGAGGAATCATAGGTGATATGAAACCAAATTTAAGTTATTGTCTTATTCAAATAAAACGAAGATTATTTTGCATGATATGGAATAAAACAGTCCTTGCAAGGTGTTACATCACATTTAGCGCAAAATGAAAGTGGTTTTTATTTACAGTTTTGTCCCTGACATCTTCGCTGTTTCTATCGTTTTTTCATAAAATGTCCTTTGTTATAATATCTTACATCTGAAAAAACTTTCGTGGAAGATGTTCTCGGTCTGCATACAAACGGTTATTTAGATATCTTCAAGTTAGGAACAGTGACTGATCTTTTGAACTCTAACGAACTAATTCTATTTTCGTTTACAAGTTTGTAAACAATCCACGAATTCACCATAGTCATATCTATACGTGTAATAAATAGAGATCAGTATCATTTCTTGGCTCTAATATTTGTTGCGTATTTACCCACCAAACAGTCTTGTTGATCCACTCCACTTGTTGTCATTTCATTTTGCGATAAGTATGTATACATTTGCATCGAATCACTAATCAAATAAACCTCGTTCTTTCGTTCCAAGAGTTTTAGAGTCTTAAAGAGGACATTATGAAAGTCTGTTCTCCCTCAAAGTCGCACGGAATCCTAGCTGCTGCAAATAAAACAGTGAGTCTCTACTGGTAAATAAATTTTCAGAGTATATTTGATGACTTGTGGATTCTGATATACCATCTAACATATCTATTGCTACTCTCGATCCTAATGCCAAATCTTCACGATCGATTTTCCCATATCTAAGTCAAAATTAAGGCAATATTCACTCAGGCTCAAATATATCAGGTAATTTGTATTGCATTATAAGTTCTCCTGGTATATCAGTGACTTCCAAATCTCCTATGTTGTTATCATCGTCGTCGTCGTCATCAGTCAGTTCATATGGTTCTGGTAAAAGAACAATTATATCGACATCTTTAGATGCCATAAATGTAGAATCATTTAAAATATCGTACAATTCTCGTAAAAACAATGTTTTTCTATAAAATAGTCTTAAGAATTTTTGAACTGAAGTGAATAATATCAATGTAATACCGCGAAACAAAGACTCAACTACACGCAATATCCAATGCAGAAAATGATGAAGATCGACACATAAACTTGAAGTACTAAAAACGAAAAAAATATATATGTTTGGACATCGTCAACAAACATCCATATGAATCTCCCAAATATAAAGCAGAAAATAGCGCGTAGTAAACAACAAACACGATATACTGAAAATTTAAAAAACTGTTAATATTTTGATACCGTCAAGTACCAGCGTCATATAAATAGGACAGTCACAATGCACCATCTGTTTTTTCAAGTATGGTATTTTTTTTATTTTAATAAGTATATAAACAGTTTGGGTAAATACTTTTTAATTTAAATAATAGCATATAATTTTGTTAAAGTTTGTGTTATATGATTTATAAACATATTTATAATGTCGCCCAAGATTCTTAAAAATGCACTAAGTTTAGTTATTTTTCACTGGCAAGTTATAATAGAATGAAAAAGCAAGCATACCTATAAAGATTTTTTGGTATTACACCTAACGAATAAAAAAAATATTTTTAGAATAAAAATTATATAAGTGACAAAAAAACATATTTTTTGTAATGTCCTATAAATAGGACGCTGGGCTATAATGGGTTAAGTTTACTCAACACAGCTAGTGCTCTGTACTGATTATTTATTGGTTTGTTTGTTCGTGTGGAAACATTTTCACCAGAAGAGGTACTATTGAATTTGTTTCTCCCATAAAACCTTTTTCTGGAGTAAATTTATCAAACCATTTTAGTACTTCATTATTAAAGTCCACCTTACACGGTTACGAATCATAAGTAAAATAAAATACATATAACAACAGCCAAGGCGAATTCATGTACCAGGTGGTGCCAAATTAACTGGAGATTTTTTGCAATAAAGTACTAGGCATATTTTGTTGTTGCAGACTTGGCACCACCTGGTACATGAATTCGCTTTGACAACACCATTGCAACAAAAACAGAGAAGCTGACAATATAAAATAAAACAAACACACACAAACAAAATTAAAGAGAATATGGACAAATTTTTAAATTGTACCAAGTAGCTCGCGGTAGTAACACGGTACCAATAAGGTCAAAAATGTACCATAAAAAGTACAATTGTACCATGATTTCCATCCCTGTTTAGGATATTATATATTTTGGCTTATAAAAAAAATATATATTTGAAATCTATCTTGTAAAAATTTCGCATGTAAAAATTTTAATAAAAGACATTTTAAACTTATGTTTAATTTTATGAGTATGGGGTTAAATATATAAATATTTGTTTAATGACAAAAATTTTGCAATAATTTTTTTGGCTGTATTCTTATAGCACAAATAATTGTGTGTTTTTTTTTAATTTTCTTTCACATACTCGCACACAAATATTTATATTTGTAGGAGTATTTCGTCTGTTCTCTTATTGTAAGTTATTTGCGTTTTACGTACGCACATATTACGGTTATTGTATATTCGCATTAAGGTATGTGTGTGAGAGTATGCTACATCAAATTGTAATGTATCCTGTCCACTACACATGTTAAAATCTACACTTTCACATACATGCACGCACATATACTCGCACGCCTTTGCTTACACTCACTTAGCCCTAGAATACTAAGCCACCCAGAAAGCACATAATGATTTTGAAAACTTAAAAAAAAAACATAAAATAAGGAGAATAACAAAGCAGGCACATTTATAGTTATTGCAATATTTTCCATTTGAATTTTGCAACATTAAGACAACCTGTCTGCAACTCTTAATTTTACTTTTTCAATCGGTTTTATTTTTATTGCTGCTTTTGATTATACATACATAGAGTCGTTGCAACATGCAACAAATAAAACGGTAGTAGGACGTTTGTAAGAGATCAATAAATGTGGGAGTATGTATGTATGTAAACGCAGATGTTGCTTTAAGTATTTGTGAATGAAAATTCATTGCTTTCATTTCAGTTTCCGTTTGAATCTCAAATTTGCCTTAATGTCGACTCTGATGACTTTGTGGGTGTAATCATGTTAATGGAACATTATCGTACATAAATAAAAGTATTGCTGATAAAATTCTTTTACAAACAATAATTTATTTAAGTTTCCTGTAATTTAGCATTTTGTTTGTTTGGTTCCCTGTCATTTGCTTTATAATATTCTAAAAACATGCGTTTTAAATTAAACTTTTAATATAATGCTGTAAGCAAAGTTTAAACAGAGCAGCAAAATTATTTGTTAAAATTACTTCCTAAATTTATGATGTCAATAGCAGGTAAATGCCAAATACGCAAAATAATAACTATTTTTCAGTCTCTACAAAAAAAAATGTACTAAAAACCAAAGAAACAAATATATAGAAACATAACACTTGTTTGAAAAGAAATACCTTTTTGAATTTTGCAATGTAAGAATTTTCTTAAATAAAAATGGAATTTCAATTTTGAGTTTTTGCCTTCTTAGCACATTTATTATGATGCGTGTGTGTGTTCAATACAGATTGCTACTCGCAAAAAGATCTAGAGGATAGGGTAAAAGAGAAACATGGAATGTAAACTGACATCAAAAAGAATTCTTTTAACAAAACAATAAAATATCATCACTAATGTCTGTTTTTAGCAGTTGGAGACTTGTCTTGCTAACCAAGTTACTGAAGAACTAAATAAAAAAACTAAAAAAAGTGAAAAAAGTAGAATTCTGAAAATATTTTTAAGCTGATGTCAGCATATGAACCATGTACTTTTTTCTTATTTTTTTTATTATTATTCTTTTATCATTTGTTTTGCGACATAGTGACAATTGTTCACACTATCACGATGGCAACGACAAGTGACTATTACAACTACTGTGTTTTTACAAGTACTTGTACAACAAGCTATCAAACTGCATGCCTTAAAACAGTGATACTCAAACATCTAAATATAACCACAACTATTATTTAAGTGGTGGGAGGTAATTTTTAAAATAATAATTAAATAAAAGTCTATCAAATATTTTTTTTAAATTGTGTTTCAATATTTTTACTTTTAGGCTAATGGAATTAGTGGACAAGTCAAGATATTAATACATCATGAAATATAATTTATATATTACAAAATCAGTAATATTTTTGGTTGGATTTTAATTCAGATATAATAAGCTTGGCCGTGAAACAAATTTTTGTAATTAGAATAATTGGTGTGATTGGCATTTATAAAAGTTAAGGAATCTTAATGATTTTTAGAATCATAAATTAAACCGGTTACACTGATTGTGTTTTACAATCTTTAAAAAGAAAATTTTTAACCAAAAAACAATATCAGAATTATTCTGATTTTTATGTCACATTTATTTTATGGCATAACCATAATATTGGCTAGAAGGATATCTGCAGTAAATTTCATCAACATACCTCTAATTTTGTAGGTTTTATGAGCTTTTAAATTTCATTAACAGTTAATAACGTCAAAAGTGGGCGTTAAAGAAGGCATGTCGAAGTTGTTTCTGCTAATAAATACAACTTAGATAATTCAATACAGTTCTTTATTATTCCAAAATCTTTATTCGTAGAGATATTATATGAATTTGAGATAAAGCGTTATATAGGAGGTGGGCGTGTCACATTTATTTTTCAAACAAAGCCTTTGACCAAAAAGCAATGTTTGCAAAATTTCAGCATCGTGCATCTATTTTTGTCAGTTTTATTAGGTTTTAAGTTTTTAATGTTCCGAAAAATACACTGTGCAGTATAAATTTTCCTACATTTTGATCTATATCTCCTTTCGTGATGCATAGATTTAAGCAATTTTTAGATAAAAAATATTGGTGATGTAAAATATGGAGATAAATATTAAAATAATAGTGGCCAATCAGCAGACTAAAGTTCTACAAAGTACATACATACCTCACCAACAGACTTTGTTCCTAATAAATAAATTAGAGAGCTTGAATTTTATTGCAGATACCTTGCAGCCCGATACATTTTGTTGGATTCTTACCTTGACAGTTATTGGAATTCTTTCCCTCCGTTTGATCGAAATTTTCGAGCAGTAAAATTTCCCTGTGCTTAGGTCAAGTAAAGCATGACTGTTGGTTATGCCATAAGTCCCTAAATATGTTTTTTTTTGTAAATATTGTTATGTTTCTTTGTTTTTTTTTTTTTCTTAAAATATGCTAAATATAAATAAAAATGTATGCAATAATTTTTTTAAAAATAAATATATAACAAATATATCTGTTTTCTTTTCGGTTGCATTTATTTACAAACCGTTTCAATAATTAATATTACTGAAACAATCAATACTTTTTTTAAATAAGTCCGAAGATTTTACTATAGGTTTGACTAAATTATTTTCAATTATTTTTAAAAATTATACACATTTTAATTGATATTTTTTGCAACATATTTTAAATAAAAATATTAATTTTCATTTTAAGTATCATTTTAACGATTGAGAAAAAACCAAATAAAATTCAAATTAAAAATATTAATTTCGTAATTAAAATTAATATTTATTTTTTCTGTGATTTAATTAAGATTTTTATTTTATTTTATTTTTTTTTTTCAAACAGAAATTTTACACACTCTTTCTTTTGTTAATTGTACTATTTACCTGTTGTAAATGGGTATATGATATATAGCTGTATCATTTTGTTTGTAATTTCTACAATATTCATTTCCAACGCCATAAAGTATACATTTTGTAAAAGCTTATAAACAAGGAATTGATTTAAAATTATCCGTTTGTCCGACTATTTGTCTGTTGTGTGTTGGATAAAATAAACTTTGAGATACCCCCACATGTCACACAGATCTGTTTATTATATCATTTGGTCGAAAAGGTCATTAATTCGCCAAGTTATAGACAAAACATTATTTTGAAAAATATATATATATATTTTAAATATAGCAAGTCACTAAAGGTCATAATTGTTTTTGAGACCGCACAGATACGAAAAGCTAAGTAAGATGTGAACACAAAAATACTACTTCTGTGATGATTTTCCTTAAATTTATTTATTAATTTTTTTATTTATTTATTTCAGCCAAATTGGAAAATGCTTACAGGCTAGCAACCTAATATATATAACAATATTGGTCATAAATCTTTATTTTCTAAACATAACTTAAAATTATATTCAGATAAAGAAAAATCTAAACTAAAATTATTATTTATTTTATTCAAAATACTTAAACTACGCACAATTGTCTCATTCATTACATAATTAGTTAATTAGACTAGATCTATAAAATAAATCATTAAATCTTAAAGACCTAATTGACACACGAAAAGATATTAAATTAAACAAATATTCGCAATCAATAAAACCATTTATTAATTTAAAAATTATCATAAAAGAATGCAAAGCTCTTCTTAAATAAACAGGTTTTAAACCCAAAGGCAAACAACGATTTGCAAGTGAAAATCAATTCTATTTTAACAGCTTGACAACAGAGAATGTCAACATATGTAAGTATCAGAGGAAAGAGATTGACTAAATAGTAAAATATAATAAACATAGTTTTTATTGATTTTTTTCTTCAGACTCAAGTCAATATACCCAATTATTGTTTTTTATTTAAAAAAAAAATTGGTTATTTTATTTACTTATCATTTGTCGATATTTTGCACACCTTCGTTGCTCTTCTTAAGGAAATTAAAAACAAAATAAATTACAATTAATTTAACAAATTAATATAAAAAATGTTTTTTTGTTTTTTCTTTTTATACATATACACTTTTTAACAACAACAACTGTTTTTAACAAAATACATATCGATGCCTTACTTCCTCAACCTCGTATCTTAAAAAATAATATTTTTCAGGATAGACAAAAAAAACGGTTTATCTTTTTATACTTCAGTGTTTGATTAAAAGTTTAAATTCAATTATTAAGGAATTGATTGTATTTATGTATATTAGTAGTAATAATATACTAATCTTTTTTAGTTAAAGCATAAAACAATCGTTTGATATGAAAAAGTCAAAACCGTATTTTTTAAGATACGAGGTTGAGAAAGTAACGCATCGATATATTCTACTTATACATATTAAACTTTTTTCTTTAAACAACAACAATAACTTAAAAATATTGTTGCCTTACTTTGAGTGAAGCCGTATTATGTAAAAGTTCAAAGTTCAGTTACGATGTTTTTGTTTATATTTTGTTATTATGTGTCTGTAAGTGTATGCACAATTTTTGGTGTCTGCTTTATAGTTTATTCTTGTGTCCGTGGGAGTATTTATTATGTGCAGAATTTCCAAAGTAAATCTCTTTTTGTAATTATTCTCTTGTTGTAATATCATTGCATTCTCTATATTTGAAGTGTGTCCATTCCTTGCACAATGGGCTGCAAATGCTGTTTCTGGTCCTCTTGTCCCTCGCCTGTCTTATAATCTGACTTATGTGCAGAAAGTCTTGTTCTAAGTTTTGATTTTGTCGTTCCAACATATATTTTCTTTCATAAAAAAGTTTGTCTTTTCTTTCCTTAGTATCTGAAAAAATCTTATTTAAAGTTTTATCTGTTTTTAATGCAATGTTGTAATTAAGCCTATCATATATGTCAGAGTGTATAATTCACTCTGGAAAACCAAGAGCATGTGCCAGCAATTTATATATATTTTGAGGTCGTTCTACAGGCACTTTATTTAAATTTTTTCTAGTATCCTAAAAGATATTCATTGCCATTGTAACTGTGATTTGTTTTGTATAGCGAATAAAAACGCTGTAGAGGGAACCTTGAGTGCTCTAAATAAATTCCACAGACACATTTAATTTACTAAAGAACTTGAAGAATATGGTAAGATACCTTACTTAAATAGATGCACTTATAATAAGACACCAAAATATAATAACAACGAACTGGTACCAAAAACCATCTGCGTCAGGACGAATAATAAATTTTCACTCGAAACATCCAAAACATGTTAAAATCAATACAGCACATAACTTCGCAAAGTGGGTAAGAACGACAGATCAATCATAAAAAATAACATAAAGAAAATTTTAGAAAAATTATGGAAATATTAAAAAAAAGAAAGCTGTTTTTCATTTTCAATGGCTACGAATATCCTTAAAGATGCTGGGAATAACTTAAATAAAGTGCCTGTAGAACCACCTCACAAAATTTATCAATCACTAAAAAAAAATTAACCAACCTTTTTTTAAATCTGTAGTTTTATTATTGTAGGTTAAATTTGTAACACGATATAACGAAATTTGTTTTTCATTGCTTAAAACTGATTTTTAAAAATGTTGATTTCAGTTGACATTTTCATTTATCTATATAAAGCGTGATCCATTTTGAGGTTCCCTACTTTTTTAAAGTAAAAAAAAAAAACACAGAAATTTAAATTTAATGGGGAATGTTTATTATTATTGAAAGAACATTTTTTGGCATTTATTTTTTGAAGATTATGTCTATCATATGTCGCCCGTTGCTACGTCTCAGATGGTCCATCCGTTAAGTCCAATTTTCAATGACTCGTTCGAGCATTTCGACTGGTAACTGGCGAATGACACGCGTGATCTTTTTCTGCAAGGCCTGAATCGAAGCGGGTTTGTCTGCATAAAATTTAGCCTTTATATATCTCTACAAAAAAAAAAAGTCTAATAGTGTGATATCACACGATCTTGGTGGCCAATCGACCGACTCAAAACGTGAAATTATGCGCTCACCGAAGTGTTCTCTCAATAAATCCATTGATTGATGCGATGTGTGGGAAGTGGCGCCGTCTTTCTGAAACCTTATGTCGCCGAGATCATGAGCTTCAATTTCAGGCATTAAATAGTCGGTTATCATGGCACGATAACGGTCGGCATTGACGGTTACGTTCGCAATGGCATAATTTTTAAATAAATATGGACCGATGATTCCACCGGTCCCCAAACCACACTAAACCGTTGTTTTTTCTGGATAGAGTGGCAGTTCTTGAATCTCTTCATGTTGTTTTTTGTCCCAAATGCGGCAATTTTGCTTGTTTACATACCCATTGAGCCAGAAATTGACCTAATTGCTGAAAAAAATGTGCCCCGAAAACGTCGGATCTTCTCGGAACTTTTCAAGAGCCCATAGAGCGAAGCGATGTCGGTTGGGAAGGTCGAGCGACTTCAGTTGCTGCACAAGCTGTATTTGGTATGCTTTCAATTTAAGATTTTGACGTAAAATGTGCCAAGTGGTTCCATACGTCAGTCCGTGTTGCTGCGAACGGCGCCGAATCGATTCTCCACGGTTTTCGGGTACACTCTCAGCTACGGCCGCTATATTTTCTCCACAGCGTGCTGGACTTGATCTATTCGATCGAAAATTATCTAGTAATGACTGCTGCGTCTTAAAATGGGTGATGGTGTAGCGAATAGTACGCTCAGTAGGCCCATTATGTTTACCATAAGTTGAGCGAAGTGCACGAAACACATTCCTCACAGAACGTGAATTTTCGTAATAAATTTGAACGATTTGTAAACGTTGTCCAGGCGTAGGTCTTTCCATTATGAAATGGCAAAACAATACTTAACAAAAAAACATGACAGCATGACACGACTCACACGTGATCTGTCAAAAGAAGGCTATTGAAAAAAGTATCTCTACTTGAATCACTCATTACAACACATTTCGAACAGAGTTTACGACCAGAAAAATGGCAAATGATAAGAAATTAATCCCGCATTTACAAGTTGTGTGTTACTGCATAATAGAAATCATAAGTATTTTTGTCATTTTCGTATTTTCTATGAACACTTAACAAGCTGTTACTTAAGGCATTCTCTCGTAGCACACAATTTACCCACACATTTCAAGTTACACTTGTTTGGCTAAATAAAAAATGCCCTGGAAAACAAAAACCTCAAAACCTGTTCTCTACCGCAAATTAAACTTGAACCTTAAGTGGTAGTGGTTTTGTTAAAAATAATATTAATTGTCATTTTAGTTGAAACAAATTAATTTTCAAAAAAAAAAAAAAATAAAAACATTTTTTATTTTATATGTTTGTGTGCTACTCTTACATATTAAAGGCATAAGAAACCCAAAAACATTTAAAAATGTCTCCCTAATGATCAAAACATTTATTATTATTTTCTTTACAGACACATTATCTCAAACACATTTTTGAGAATTCCTTTAAAAGGTTTTTACCATTTTTATCTTTTACTCTTTAAAGTTTGTACTCCCTAGATACTGCAAAATACTCTACCATGCATATGCATACACATGTACATACATATATGTATTTATATATGTATGTAAGTACATTAGTGAGCTTGTAGAATCTGTTGTGACAAATTAATTAAACTGCCTTGCTCCCTGTGGATGCTCGTTTCCACACATACGAGCTGTATTAATTTCTAGTGTTCAAGTTAGTTGAGTCTATTTGTTTTGTTTCTTCTTCTTTACTTATATTTTCAGTTTTAAATAAGTGTCTAATGAGTGTGTGTATGTATATGTGTGAGCAAGAATAGATTTTATCATATCTCTATATTGCATGTTGCCAGTATGATTTTATATCATTTGTTTGGATTCTATGTTAGTATTTGTTGTAAAAGTGGTATTCATTGCGAATCACTTGCAATTAGCAATGTAAGCTTAATGCGGTTCTTAGTTGTTAATTATTTGGTTTTATCAATTATATAAGTAGTTTCATATTAGCAAGTGAGCTAACTTACTTTCTAATATTAATTAAAGGCTGTTTATATGTTCCATCAGCAATGTGTGCATAAGGTTTTAAAAAGGATTATTTTAACTTTTTATACAACATATAACACATAAATGGGAATCCAATAAACGTATATTGACACGCGTCAATATGCATAAAGCAAGTGTGGTTAATATAAAAATACGACGTGGAATAATTCTTATTTTATCTAGAATATGAACCAATATTTCTTACTTTAAAAAATAGTTGAAAGCTTAAAAGATATTTAAAACATTTGCCAAAATTTAGATTCTTTACAAAACTAACAGTATGTGCTGTCGGCAATGCAGCAATAATATAACATTTCACTTTAAAAGCCATAGTAATTAAACTTTTTTAAAGAAAATAAAAGAACAACCTTACAACAATAGAACAAAAAAGAAAGTATTTAACCTGCAGTTGCACATTGAGTTAAAACTATTCTAAAAACTCTACTCATTTACGCTGCTGTACATGCTTTATGTGGCGAAACAAATGTCTGCGCTTTACTCTTGCACCACAAATTAAATGCAATACTTGATTATCCAAAAAAAAAAAAAAATAAAAAAAAATTTTAAAAATTTCAAAACATAAAAAAAGTTTTCTATTTATCAAGGAGTTTTTCGGCTGATCCAGTTGTACATCTTGTTCAATGAATGGTTTGGTCTAGTTAGATTTGGTTACTAGGTTGGTTACAAGAACAACGAATGGTTATGTCGTTCGGTTGTTTTCTAACGGTTGCTGTGGAAACTAGCATCGCAATTTGGTACTTTGGCAGACACTGATATTTAACGTGACTTAAGGAGTTGCTGTTGCATAGAATAAGTTTTGAAAAAGGAGAAGAAATAAAAAGCTAAAACTTAAACAACGTTTCTATTACAATGTAGAGCAATAATTGTAGTTGAAGTAATAGTCATATTGTTTGTTTGCTTTTATTGGAATTGTTTACTATGCGAGGATTCACAGTTCATCTTTAGACATTTTTAGTTGGAAAAAAAAACTTCTCTTGCAATCTTCTAACGCGACGATATAGTCAGTCTTGTAAATAGTAAATAGTTTAAAATATGCTTAATAAAAAGAGCATAAAAAAGTCACAATACCCGTTTGGATCATTAAAAGTTGTTCAAAGAAAGTAAAATTAAAAATGCACTTTGGCTTTTGTTTTCGATTACATATTTTTTCTCTTTCTTATTTTAGTTTTATTTTTATTCGCATCATGACTTTGTACTTGTGAGTTGTATTGGTATTTACCATTGTAAATGAGGTGAACAGATAAAGAAATGAAACCCATAAAAACCGATTAAATGAAGTTGTAAGTCTACCCACTACAAAAATGTGTTTCAGGCGCCTTTAATATGCATAAAAGATTTTCAAATATGAACTTAAAATTAAACAAGTAAGAGCACTATTTTCGGCTTTGCCGAATTTTTGGTACCCACCACCAATGTTTTTGTACTTGTATAACACAATATTTATTATTTTTTTATTAACTGTAATCACTATGGAATAATCTCTTTATACTAAAATTTTTATCATTTTCTGTGTGTATCTTTGATTTTCTAATAAAATATTTTCGTAAAATAAGTCTTGCAATGAAAGTGGGCATTAAAGTTGGCGTGTCACAAGGTTTACAAAATTTCAGGATCGTTCATATAATTTTGTAATTTTTATTACGTTTTAAATTTTAAGTAAACCGTAAAACACACTGTACGGTATACAGTTTCGTACATTTGGACCTATAACTTTTTTCGTAATTAATAGATATTGGGCAATTTTCAGGTTAAGTTATTTCTCTTACTCTGAAAATATGCATTCGAAGTTTCATAGCTCTACGTCAATGCGTTTAGACACAATTGTATTTTATCTGATGTTGGAAGGAGATTGTTTTTTTACGTATTCTTGCATTACGATCTATGGCTCTCTGTTTAATATTCCGCTTTAGCCCAAATACCAAATAACCCTTGTGTACAAGAAATATTCTGGCAAAATTAGAACCCCCGAACTTTTCCGGTTCGAGCTGTATCATGATTTCAACACATGGACAGAGGGACATACCTAGCTAGATCGTCAAAAAATAAAACCAGGACTCAGAAAAAATATAGTTTATGGGGTATAAAATGGATGTTCCAAAATGTTGCATACAAAATGATAAAATGAATATTACCCCACACCATTAACCCCACAAGGTAACAAATCTAAACTTAGAAAAAAAATTATTTAAAATTATTTCAGTACATACACAGAAAAAAATATTATTTAAAAACCTACAATTAAAACAAATAATTGATTTACTTAAAAATTTGAATTAAAAGTTTGATTTATTTAATAATAATGAACTTTATTGAAAAACAAATTGAATTGTTTAATTTAAAAAAAGTATGCATAGGTAAGTGCGTACGTAAGCTAAATTAGAAAAATACATCAATGAAATATTTTTTAAAGATAAGCTTTTGAGAGTGAAAGATCTGCTTTTAACTAGATACATTAAAGGTTGAAAATTAACAATAAAAACGGGTACCAGTAAGTTGCGGCAGAATATCTTGATATATTTTTTAAAAATATACAGAAGTAACGCAGTTTGTTTGCACAAGTGACACAAGTGACACAAGGAATTTTTAAAACAATAAAAATTATGGTTGTAGTTGGAAACAAATAAAATGGGGTTCCACGAGTTTAGTGTGCCTTACCACTCATAGGAAACAACATATTATAGTTTTCATAAATTATTTGAGAATATAATTACGACAATGAAATATGGTGGCCAACAAGACCTTGTTAAATTACATTTCATAGACTTTTCTGTAGAGTTTTCTTTAATGGCAACTCAATGCTTATAAGATACAGTGATTAAATATATTCCAAACATGTCCTTCTATTTCAATTATATTCTGCAAAAGACATATCTTACAAATTTTACGCAAATTAATAAGTTTTCCTCAATCTTCAGTAAAAACCTTTTTTACGCTTTTTCTACGCCATTGACACTCATTCTTAGTGGTAATACGCTGCCAATACTTAATTACTATATATACTTAAATAATACTGTATGGAGCGCACAACATGCCAACTGGGCATAAGTGCATACCTGTCATGGGTTTGGGCTTTTATACCCCTTCTTTTCAACCTAACCTAACCTAACCTAACCTGTACAAAAAATAATACTTTTGTTATTTCTAGTTTTTTTCTAATACTAATGAAATGAATAAAATGCAATAAAAATATATGTACATAATTATGTATGAGTATATGTATGTGTTAGTTTTAAAAATAAATCGATAAAAATTATAAATTTTTTTGATACATTTATTTGAACGAGTTTATATTGATACAGTCCAAATTTTATCTAAATTTACGCAAAAAATTTCAATTGTAGACATAATTCAATTAATTAAAATCCTATTTAACAATTATAAAAATTTAAATTTATTTTTAAACACATTAGTCATATACATATGTTTCTCCTCAATTATAAATTGTAATTTTCATTTATTGCAATTAATAGCATTATTTTGATGATTGGAGCAAAATTAAAATTAAAAAAAAAATAAAATTTATAATGTGAATTTGGTAATTGCCTTTTATTTTCCGTGTACATGGAATATTTTTGAACATTTAAAGGTGTAAACACCAACTTGTTAAATATTCTGTCCTTCTGTCTCTCTTCTTCCAATAGATGAAGTTTTATAAAATTTTATCTCTTAAAATATATAGCATATCTTTTATATATAAGAATTTAAATATATCATTAAATTTAGATATAATATCTTGCTGTTCCTGAAGATATAAAAGTGCAGTAGAGAAACTGTTCCATTCAATCTGGTTTAATATTATTTGCTTTTATACTTTCCTGCATTTGTTGAATTGACGATGGCAGATAAAGAACGGTCTGCCTTCTCTTAGAGTCCTAGTCTCTGGGTTCCATTAAAGTAGTAACAGTTTGAGCTACGTCACGTGGAGGCCTACGTAGCGTGTGGCTTATTACTTTGATTGATTCACTTGTCTTTTATTATATTAATAATTTATAATAGATTGTTTCATGGCTGTCAGATTTATTACTTATTTAAAAAAATTTTTTTTGGGTGGAGAAAATATTCTTTTTACCCTCCTGCTGTGCTTGATATGTTTAACGTAAAAATTGATTCTATAGTTCTCCACTAATTTTTAAACATAAAAAATAATTTCTTAACGTCAAGGGTTATATTTGCATCGTTTTAGATATTTTTTTTACTCCAAACTCTCAACTCTCCAAAATTTAAGGTTTTCCTTACTCACACTTAATCTACCTAAGTTCTGAATATGACTAATTGTGGTTCATCAAAATAAAATGTTTTTTTAATAAATTGGCTACAGCGCCATCTATCGTATTCGAAATTCAACAAAACCCTAAGGCGGATCAACCTATCATGAGGTAAAATTTTTATTTTAATAGCTATAATTACCTATGCATAAAGGATCTTATAATTATATAAGGATTGAATATTATTTATTAATCAAGATTACAAGCTTCTTATTTTGTAACCAATTTTTCAATAGCACACAAATTTGAATTATTTTTTTTTCCGGTTGACACATTTTTTAAAATTGCACCTGGCCACCTTTTATGCAGTGCACAATTACTGCAAAAATGGTTTATGGTTAGTTGTGTTTCTTATTCCTCCATTTAAACGAAATTCCTGGCTGTACGACTACATTTCTAAATGGTTTCTTTTACGTTTTTTTTCTATCTACTTAGCAGCGTTAGTGGTCTAAAATAATTTAACATTTTACTTAACATTTTAGGCAGCATAGGGAATAAAAAATAATGTCTTAAAAGATTTATTTTTTTTTTAATTTGAAGGAAAATAGTGCTGGTAATTATGTACATATTAACACAGTTGAATCACAATAGTGCAACGGAGTGTTCATAATAAGAGAAGGCATTTTAACTTATTTTAAATGACAACTAACTGAAAACTTATGTTAGCTTAATTGCTAAAGTTATAGTTAATCACAGGAGTAAAATTCTGTAGCTTCATTAAAAGTACTGTTAAGCTTAGAAAATATTATTAATGTTTCTAATAAATTTAAGAGTTATATAAAAACTTTTTAAATATTAATTATTTATTATAAACTTACTATGTTTGTATATGCATTTATATAACGTGTATTTTTTATAGGCAAGTCGTCTTTTTTGTCACGCAGTTTACACTCACATTTCACAACCGATAATTACCGACAATAATTTTCCTGCAGATGTTCGCAATCTCAATTCTATCAAAATTAGTTCAGTATTAATATTGATATTGAGTGTGTTGATAGGAATTGTTTTTGCAAAAATAGTGTTTTATGTGTGTGCACTTTAGGTCAAACGACACATTTTTCTGTGCGAAAGTCCAAAAATCAACTTGCAGTTTTACTATTGTTGTTGTTGTTTTTTAATTCTAAAGACTTCAGAATAAAAAAAAAGTGATTTTTGTTTTGACTAAATATTAATAACCGTTATACAGTAGCGTGTCGAAGTCAACTGATTGAAGTTTTTCTATAATTGCGTTCCTAATTTAAGTAGTGAGTGGTCAACTTTAAGTGCGTATATCTCGGACTGTGTTTGTGATAATTTATTAGAGTAAAATGGAAAAGAAAGAGCCAAGTAAGTAGATATATTTTTAATTTTAAATGTTTTATATATATGTCGCTATACTTAATAAATAACTCATTAGCGTAAACATCTATAAATAGTTAAATTTTTATAAAATTTTTAGTTTCTGAAAGCTTTTAAAAATATATACCCCATTTCACCACTCTCAAATTGCAATTAATTTTCCACGTTGTAGCATGATTTCAGGAAAGTTCTTAAAATATTTAGTTTTAGAATTTATACCATAGACAGACGACAGGGTTAATTTGCATTAAAAGTCTTAATATAAATTAACTTTTGAATTATCCCCAATCCAATGTGTATTAAATATCACGTAAATGCACTAAATCATATTGAATTTAAACTGAATTTAGCAATTTCAATATGGCAACGCAGTCGGCAATCAATCAAAAAATTAAAAAATCATATGTATGTACCTACATATGAATTATAACCTCAATGAAAAGATACCATTAAACCTAGGTAAAATATGAAGCGGCCTTAGCTGCCACAAAATTAATGGCAATAGATGAGTGGCTTAAAGGAGAACATAAGACCAGATACCAAAGAATAACGGATATCTTACCGATAGGAAATATTACAGAATTAACATGTGATAAAATCCCGATGAGATATGAGAATATTAACAGCATCACCATTATACCGGAAGAGGGAGAATGGGATGAGATAATCAGGATGGGAAACACCCACGGAATCGATCTTTATACAGACGGTTCAAAGATTGGTGACCAAACTGGAATGCGCTTATACGACATAAGCCGAAATAGAGGCAAATACTTCCGTCTACCAGATCACAACACTATTTTTCAGGCTGAGATCATGGCGATTACGGAAGGAATTAAATGGATCAAGGAAACGAATAGCGAAACTCCGATTCGTATCTTTACGGATAGCCAATCAGTGATTAAGACTTTGAGAAAGGAGAAAGTTGAATCCCGGAACGTTTTGCAATGCAAGAGTGAGATAAACTCATATGCAAATTGTGAACATCTGGAGATAATATGGATACCAAGCCATCACGGGCTGATCGGAAACGAGAAAGCCGACAAATTATCCAAAATGGGAGCTCTTTTGAGTACTATAACTTTGGAGAACGCCAAACCCCTTAAACGATTTAAGGATGAACTTAAACGTTGGGCAATGGAAGAACATGTCAGAAAATGGCAAAGCACTGATGTCGGTAAGGTGACAAGAACACTCTGGGGTGACCCAAATCTTGGGAAGTCAAAGGAGATTCTGAGACTAAGTAGACCTACACTTAGGAAATTAACCGGTGTAATTACAGGTCATACGGAGTTGAGAACTCATCTAGCTCGCATGGGATTATCTGATGAGACGACATGTAGAGCTTGCGAGGAAGAGGATGAGACCCTGGTACACTACCTCTGTCATTGTCCTGCGTTTGGGCATATTAGGCGCGAAAATTTTACAGTAGATAATATGCCGAACTTGGAATACCTGGGGGACTCGAACTGGAGATCCAGAAGGCGTTACGTTGAGGGGACTGGTTTCTTGGACTAGTCCGTTATTTATGGGAAATTATGTTTATGGTTTTTTTTTTTTTTTTTTTTTTTTTTTTTTTTTTGTTTAGGAATTCCGTTTTCCACATGGAGCGCACAACATGCCAACTGGGCATAGGTGTATACCTGTCATGGGTTTGGGCTTTTATACCCCTCCTTTTCAACCTAACCTAACCTAACCTAAATGCAAAATCTGTCGTCTGTCACAGCAAAATTTTAATTTGCATTAGTGAGATTCTAATGCAAATTAACGCTGTCGTCTGTCTATGGTGTTACATTGCTAAGAAACTTCTCCATATAGCATCATAGGTTTGAATGTTTTTGTAATAATTATTTCTGAAATTTTAAGTGTTTTCGCATCCAAGTTTTCAATATAAAATTTGGTTTAAAAAAAAAAATTTGGTTTTAACTTTAGAACCAATCATTAGGACCTGATTTTACCAAACAAAATAATTAATTGCATTAAGAGTACTTTAAAACTACTTCTGCTTTATCTTGAGATGATGTAAGTTCGTTCTTTAATTTTCTGGCAATATCATCCCACAATGAGTATAACCATAAACGGACATCACCTTTTATCAAGAAGTCAATGTTTTTCTTCAAACTTGTAAGCTTGTGTTGTCTTTTTTCTGAAATACACGAATTGTTCAACTGATATCGATGATTCGTTCGTGGGGTAAAATTTAATACTTCTAAAATTTCTCTCACATAATAATTGTTATTTGAGCGTATATGGGTATGAACATTGTGTAGCTGTATTTGCAGTATTATTTATCAATGAAACTGCAACTGTATTTGTTGTTGTATATTAGTTGTTTGTTGCAGAGTTTTCAACAAAATAAAAATTACAAGCATTGTTAAAATATATAACAAAAATAAACGCGCTTAAACAAAATTTATAAAAGTAAAGAGAGACTTGCATAATTACATTATACGTATTATTAGACATAAATCGATGCCTAACTTCCTTAACCTCGTATCTTAAAAAATAAAATTTTTCAAGAGAGAAAAAAAAAACGGTTCATCTTTTTATACTTCGGTGTTTGGTTAAAAGTTTAAATGCAATTATTAAGGAATTGATTGTATTTATTTATATTAGTAGTAATAATATACTAATGTTTTTAGTTAAAGCATGAAACAATCGTTTGATATGAAAAAGTCAAAACCGTATTTTTTAAAGTTACGAGGTTGAGGAAGTAAGGCATCGAAATACGTCTTTAGATTTTAAACAGCAATTTAATCTTCTGACTAAAAATAGTTCAATCACACATTAAAATTTCAAAAATATATATTAATATACTTAAAGGTTTTTTTTTCTTTAAAATAATTCAATAAAATTTTCCACCCCATAGTGATTTTCTTATTTTAACAGCCAAACATTAGTGCAGTTCATTAGGAAATTATTTTAATAAAATATTCTGCTACTTTATTCTGGAAACAAAGTTGTTTTATTTTTACTCAATAATTAAGAGTTTAAAGTTTGTTACAATCTGCAGTAAAAAATAAATAAAAACAATTGTTGTAAATAGTTTTCATCTATTAAAACAATACACTCAAGCAAAAACGTTAATAAAAATTTTGTTTTCCACTTTATTAGTATCATGTATGGAATTAAAAATAATTACAAAACTAGGAAAGTGTTTTAATTTAATTTTCAATGCGCTTTTAATTGCAAAATAATTATATATTACGTGTTTTGATATAATATACGATCTAAAGCAAAAAGTTCACACCACAAGTTCTACGCTTTTTCGCGTCGTACGTCTCTCACAATAAAGTTGAATCAATGTATTTAGTTGTGCGATGCAGAGCACAAAGCAAAGATGCTTTTATGCAAAAAGTACGCTTACTTTCTACATTATAAAGCGACATGAGTGGAGAGAGAGCAACTCAACTGAATTTTAATGCCCGTTATGATAAATTATACTCTAGTTTTAATTTGTTAAATAAATAATGAAATGCTATCGTTATAAAGTTTAAAATTATTGGAGAGAATAAAATGTTATTATTGAGAAAAAATTTTCATGGACAAAATTTTCATTTTTCTTATCGATGACATTTGCGTAGTGAGTGTCTTTTTTTAAGTTTTTTTATTTAATGCGCAAAAAGCGCGGCATATAAGCTGAAATGCAGAAATCGTAGAATGCGTGGTACGTAGAATGCTTATAATGCGTGGTACGAATTTAAGCTTAAGCTTGTCGGAATAAAACATATTATTTTTTAGTGAATGGAGCAGTATGAGTAGATACAATTGTGTTGTCAAACAAAGAACAGAACAGAAAGTGTTATAACTCAAACTTCCGTTTTAAAGATGTTTTGTTCACAATTAATTGGGCTTACTCTTAAATTGAGGAATGTGGTTCCTGAACCAGCGATTTTTACAAATGACGTAAAACTTTGTGAAGAGGTTCGAGCTCAGCCAGTTTTCATTAGAGTATTACTTTTTTTCCATTGTTATATTTCTCCAAAGCACATTATTTACTTAGCAGTTCTTTTGAGTGTAAGTACCAACTATAAATAACGAAAGAGATTAATTGCTGTTAAAAATTTTTTCTCAACTGAAAACAGAACTAAAATAATCAAAATAAAAGGGGCAAATGATTGTTAAATCAAATAGAGCTGCAACAGTTAGTAAATTGAACGTAAATAGTTGACTTTCAAATGGTGTATATGTATGCACAGCAGATATATTTTTATATAAATAAGGTGGCCCAAAGAAATAACTCTATCTGAAGATGCTCTTATTTTTGCAAATGGCGGCCAAGGTCAAATATGTTTTGACATTTGTGAACTAGACACATGTAGAATACAAGTGAACAAGCCATGGAGCGATATACTTCCCAAGAACGTGGAATAACCGTGTCGAGGGTGCAGTGGACAATTTGTTTAACAAAATCATAATGAGCGATGAGGGTCATTTTCACCTCAGCGGGTAATTGAACAAGCAAAACTTTTGCTTCTGGGGCATCGAAAATCCACGAGTACTGCACGAGGAGCCATTACACCCGCTTTAGGTGACTGCATGGTGCGCTTTTCACGCTGAAGAAGTCATCAGGCCATTCTTTTCGAGCAAGCCGCTGGTCAAACGACAACATTAAGCGCTATAGGGCCATGTTAGCCAAGTGTATTCTGCAGCAATTGATTGAATTAGGGCTGGAGGACATTTAATTCAAACAACGGAGCAACGGCAGACACTACGCAAGCCACACTCGTTATTCTGAAGGCGATGTTCTAGGGTCGCCGATTTACATTGGCGCGCAAAATCGCCCGATTTAACCGTTCCAGACATTTTTTGTAGCGTTTTTTGAAGTCCCGTGTTTATGTGAACAAGTCTGAAAGGTTTTAAGGACAACCTTGGACACGAGTGCTACAATCTGTCGCCAAAGTGATGAAAAATACCATAAAACGAGCCCGTATAGCAATCAAATGTGACGGCGACCATTTTACCGATATCATCTTCTCGACTTGACCAATAAAATTCTAAAGGTTCAAATAAACATAATCAAAAAACAGAATTAAATTTTTTTATTTAGAAAAAAAAATTTGAGACAAACAACATCAGATGACTTCTTTGGGCCCACCTTGTATATATGTACATGTGTCTAAGTATATATCATGCACCAATTAAGAAGAAAATAAAGTTTAAGGTCAATTATATTGGTTCATATGTATATTGATATTGAAATTTGTTAAAATCAAATAGATTTTTTAATAGAGTAAATGTAAAGAAAAACCGTTACACTCGTTACAAGTTAATCAGGTGGTATTGTTTTTTTACGAAATTTATGAAATAAATTTACTTATTCTTGACTATTTTTGGAGCTTTTAAAAAGAAATTCACTAGAAATACTTTATTTTACCTTAAGTCCTACCCTATATTGTAGTCTGTCTTATAAAAATCGTCATGCACTTTAAATGTATATTTCATCTGTTTGCTTGGTTTCAGTATTTGTCTTAGGTACTGTTAACATGTCCTAACTAAACTCAGTCATATATCAATGGTCGCTGGTAGAAAGGCTCTAAGTCAAATAAAATTTCACCGTAGAAGTTTGAAACGTAATAGAAACTTTGTTATCATAATGTAATTGCTTTTGTAAAATTGCTATTATTGTTTTTTTTATGTTGAAAAAATGAAATTTCGTAAACAATTCGAATTGGGGCCTTTGTATTCGTGACCATGGACATATTACTGAGCCCTGTTAGATAATATGTTCACACTAGGCAAATATTTAAGAAAAAAACAAACCACAAATACATTATAATTTCTGCCCTTGTCTATAAGCGTTTATTTAATTTAACTTTATTAATTAAAAATCATTGCAAAACTAATTCAACATTAACTACACTTTGTTTAATGTAAGGCATTATGTAATATAAAATGATATAAATATATTTTAAATAAATTATAAAATAGTGGTTACGCATATTTGAGAAACTATTTCCCAAATGCGGACATAGCTTTATAATATAACATGTATATAAGTTAGTTGTAAACGAGATGTGGTAGTATTTAAGCATTTATTAATTAAACTTTTAAAAACAAGTAGAAAGTCTTACAAAAAAAGAAAAGTAACAAAAACTATTGTACAATTTTTACTATAAAATGAAACAACCAAGTATCTTCACATACGATCATTCATATTGACACTCATAAACAAATGTACGTAAAAAAGAAAAGAAAAAAAAAACACTTTTGTAGCAACTTATTATTGCTGGCAAAAACAAAGAACAAAGTAATGAACTCGGTTTTAAAAATAATCAACATTGTTGCAAACATTTAACAGTCGAGCTTTTGAAGCAAAAACAACAACAGCAACAATAAAAATAAGGACTGGTTTGAAACGAAAACAAAACAAGGATGAATATGTTAAACCTTCTTTGGGTGTGTCTAAGAGGGAGTACGTGTGATTGAATGTGTTTATGCTGGCTTGTGTCATGAAGCATCAAGGGGAGCAGCATCAGCAGTAACTTTGTTGTAAAAACAAAGATGCAACATCATCATCAGCAGCAGTAACTAAATCAACTGAAAAACTATGGAAACATAAAAGGAAAAACGATTTTGTGCTGATTTTTTGTTTGTTCGCTAAGTCTGTTTTATTTTTTTACTGTATTTGACTGGTATTATACAGTGTTCTTAGTAAACTTTTTTTTTGGTACTAAAAAGTTCATATTGCGGAAATTTAAAAAAAAATTTTTTTTTCTAAAATTTTATAAAAAATATCAATAATACTTATGGATTTATATTTCAAAGCAATACTTGGTTTCATTTTTTTTATTAAGAAAATTAAATCAACGAAAATATGTCGCAAATATATAAAAACGGTGTTCTAAATTATTAATAAAATATTTATGTACACAGGCTCACATTACTAGGTTGAAAAATAATATTATTGAAGCTCCTTTATTGCTTGATCTATCTCACTATACGATTACCCTAATATATTATAGTATATCAAAACTTTAAAATGAATGGAAAGTTTAATTAATTTGATGTGTAAAATTTTTAAATTTTTTTCTTTTATCTTTAATAATATTATTTCGGGTATTATATTTGGTGGTCGAAAACAAGTAATAGTTATTTTTGTTTCATTTCATCATATACTTTGTCACGATAATCAAGCATTTGTTTGAATTGTATAAGTTAATGATAACTATTCGTAAAAATTTTAAAATGGTCATCATTTAAAAATAGTATGATTTAAAAAAATTATGAAGACAAAAAAAACATTATATTCAAAAGCATTATAAATTAAAACTAATCATTAAATAATAAGTGAGACAACAGATTACAACAAATTAATCAATCTTCTTCTTGCTGAATAAATTTTTATTATTTTAAAAGTTTGAGATGTCAAAAAAATGAACAAAAATTTTGAAAAATTAAAGAAAATTTAAAAATTAACGAGAAAGTGTAATACAATATTTGTATAAAAATTGCAATTAAATTGGTAAGAACAATCAATATGTGTTTATTACAGCAAAAGACAATAATACAATATTGATATAAAAATTGCAATTAAATTGGTAAGAACAATCAATATGTGTTTATTACAGCAAAAGACAATAATTTGCAGTAAAAAGCAAAGATTGCCGATTTCAATTGTAGTCATATATATGATTATTGAATGATACTTAAATTAAACATAATAATGATAACTGATAACCATTGCTGTTTTTAACCATAATCATATAATTCAATCATAGTATGTTGGTCTTCGATTATGGTTACCACAACTATATTTTTTCTTTGCGTTTATGAATCTTTGAGAAGAAATGTGGAAAAATCCCGCATTTACATCTTAGCGAATACCCAAGTGGTTTTGGTGCTGGAATGTATTGACGTCCTCAATTCCTTTAGCATCTACAACTGTTTCCGTGTCGTGAGGGAAATGTTAGTATAGAACGTGTCAACCGTCTTGCAAACTGTGGAGCAAGCCATCTACTGATTGGCCCTGGGCCTTTCTGTTGTGTACCTCCATATTATATTAGGGAAGAACTATCCGTCCTCTCCGACGCTGAGTTTTCTTCCTCATGGCGAATGGCTCAGGGTCAACGTCAGGCTAAGATATTGTGTTCCGGTGGCCGAATCTAGGGGGATTTTCTCTCTAGAAGGACTTGAAAGTGTTATCAGGTCTTCTGCCTAGACACTACAATCTAAGATACCATTAAAGTAAAACTAGCAGGTAGAATGTAGTGACGTGCCGGTCTTGCGATATGGATAATGAGACCGCGAAGCATGTCCTTTTCAATTGCACTGCACTCTGCACAAGGAGATAACGTTTTCTGGAGTGTAGTACTAATAAGCCAATGGGCATTTCAAATTCTTTGCCTTGTAGAATATTGGGATTCATTATAAGCCTTGACCGATGGGCAAGCTGGTGGCTGCAGAAAATACCTATTTTTTGTTAGCAGTACTTATGGGTAAATTTATTATTACTACTACTATGACTATCGTCGGCAAAGACAAAAGTACTTTTCAGGTATGATGGTGTTTGCTCACTCCATAATATAGGTAATCTCCCTATTGTTAAAACCCACTTAACACTATTATATTAAAATTGCATGACATGTAAAAAACTCAAATAAAATTACAAATTATTATAGCGTGACTACAATTAGCTTACGCTCATATTCAATACATTTAAGTTAAAAATTTAAACGAATATTATTGGTCAGCGTTGCCATTTTTTTAACTTATTTTTATTATTTTTAAATTTCATTACTTTTGCAAAAAACATAACCAATTCTAATATAAATTCCATGATAAATAACATATATTTTTAAAATTTTAGCCATTTTTGTGCCTAACTTAGAACAAAAAACTAACTTTGTTTGGATAAAACTATTAAACAATAATGGAAAATACTTTTTGTTTAAACAAATTTAAATAAATCTCATTTTTACATTAATTTGGGGTGCCCCGGCGTACTAGTCAGTAGTGTGCTGGTCTGCTAGTTTGGGGGTTGCGGGTTCGATTCCCGATAGAGACTCGTTACTGGTCTGCTTCTCCTTCTCTCCTATTCTTACTATTCTACTTAAATGAAGTGCACAACATGCGAATTAGGCATAAGTGTATAACTGTCGTGGCCTTGGTCTTTTAATGCCTCTCCTTTTTAACCTAACCTAACCTAACTAACATTCATTTGGAGTACAAAAAAAAACTGATATATTTTTTGTGTATTTTTTTTTGATGATTTTATCTAATAATTTCAGTCTAAAATTTTTTGTCGTTGTAACTCTCTATTTGATAGAATAAAAAGGAAACCCTTTTAAAATAAGAATGGCCGAGAGTACTAAAAATACATAAAACAAACACAACTCGAGCATATTTAGCCTTAAACGCATAAATAACGTAACTGACATTTGTACTTATAAATTGAAATTGACTTTTTGATGCAGAATTAAAATGCCTCGAATGCGTCGTGTGGAAAAAAATAACAAAATAAACAAATGAATTTATTTTCTCGAGATAATAGTATTTACGCGAAAAGAAAACCATGGCTACGACAAGATCACAATAGCATAATATATTTCCTTTAACAATATTTGGTTATCGAAAAGACTTACAAAATTGTTATAACAAAATAACAATTAAATATTAGAAGAAAAATCAGTATGGTTACAAAGCAGTAAAGCTATGATATCATTTGATTATAAATCGATTTCTTCTTATTGTCGAATACATCTTAATTATTTAAAAAAATTTATATGTTAAGACAGTTAAATAAAATTTAAAAAAATAAATCATAAAAATACCCGATAAAATATAAAAATTAACTCGTATTGATATAAAAAATTGTAATTGAAAAGGTAAGTACAATCACTATGAATAACAGCAAAGGACAATAATTTGTCTCTCAAAAGAGCATATTATTTGTAGTCAGGATATGAGTATTTTATGACATTTTAACTAAACATAATAACGACAAATTGCAATCATTATATTTTTCAACCACAATCGTACAACTCAATAATAGTATATTGCTTTTCGATTACTTTTGGTTACCACAACCATGTTTTGTTCTTTGCCTGTACTTATGTACCTATTAGTTGTTCTTATCAAGAGATAGACTAGGACTAACTTTTGTTTTTTTGTTTGCCTAAAGACATTTACGTTCATTAAAATATAATTAAAAATAAACGGCAATTAAAAAAGTCATGTCATGATAGACCATTTCTAAATTATTACTATCAAAACTTATCGAAATATTTTATATAAACTAGTTGCTAATAAAATACCTTGCACTTACTTGTATTTTATATATTTTTTTTGTCAAATTTCTTGTCTTCATTACCTTTTTTTGTAAATCATTTTTAAATCCAAATTTGAGTAAGATATTGAATAAGGTTATTAAAATACGTGTTAAAATACCTGTTGTGTGTGATTTAGGAAAATTAAATTAGAGAGGGAAAGTTAAGTGTTTTCCTTCAAAATTTTTCTCCGTATGTTACGCTGTCTTCACGGTCACGTTACTGACAAAAAATTCTTATGGACAATTTCAATCAAAAGGTCTATAATTTACATTACGTAATGATTTATTTAAATTTTCACAAACAAAATCCTGAAAAAAATGATATAAAGATTGAAACATTCTTCTTTGAAATTTGGTTTTTGCAGGTTAGGTTATTTTAGGGACTCAGCTACAAAGTAATTAAAAAACATAATAAAATTTTTTGCTATGAATAAATTGCATATTTTAGAAACACTTTTTAGAACCAAAAACAGCTGTTTGTGTTGTTCACAGAATTTTTCATTTCCTTAAAAGTTTAATAGTGCAGACACAAAAAGTAATGAAAAAAATTTGATTTCATTATGATTGAACAAAAAATTACGTTTTTATGTTCTAACAGATCCAATGAAAATTTAATAACTTGTAGTAAGAAGATATGGTAAATTGTATCATAACAACTGGACATCGTGTTAGGCTCGTGAAGGTTCCAGGGCATTCAAGCAGCCACAGGAATATGCATATGGGCTAATCCGAAAATCTTTAAACCAAAAGCAAAAATTTAAAATTGCCCAAATTCCAAATGTTTGTTAATGGAATAATAGGATGCATATTTAAGCTTCAAAATATATAAGCAATAAGGTTTAACGGTGTTTTGTTTGTCCTTGGCAGAGGCTAACGTAAACGTACCTCTTGCTTTCATTTATTTTTGTAAAAAAGGGTATTTTTCATGGTCAAAAAAGTTGAAAAAATAGTCGCTTCAGTATTTAACGTTTAGCAAAACTTTAATTTGGTTAATTTGCTTTTATTTAACATAAAAATCATATTTGTAAATTATCTAATATATAAGCAATTTGAACTAAAAATGGGTACACTGTGTGTAACGTCCGTAACGGAAAATAGGGTTATTTTAAGTTAACAGAATGAATTTTAATAATTTTGTTTTCCAAACTAGCTTTATAAACAGAGTTTTTTATGCACTTTAATCTGATGGAAAAAAATAAATACATTTATTACACTTTTTTTTTGAAATATAAATGACAAAGTGTGTAACGTCCGTAACGGCATGAAAATACCCTAAAATTTTATTTTAATATTATGAGGTGGAAGTAAATGTTTATAATGGGTTTTCACCTGCTGAATCTGAATCTGGGCTTTAAATTGCTCTTTGTTGCCGAGAACCCGAAAAACTTAACCTCAAAGTAACAAAAAGTGTGTTTAATTAACATGCGATCCCCCAATCTGCAACTTAAATTGAGATGAATTTAAAATTCTCCTGAAACCTAAAATAATTCTTAAAAATCAATAATTAGTAATTAATAATCATGTTGTAAACCGCAACCCTGTTGTCCCCCTTAAAATATTTGGTGGTGCATGCAATATCTACGTACTGGATTTTCCATTAGCAATTAGGATTTTTTTTGCTACTTCACATGGAAAAGGAGTGGTGGACGGTGTTGGCGCTGTTGTTTAGCAAAAAGTTTGGCAACTAGTAAAATCTCGCCTTAAAAAATGCTCGAGATTTTCACAAATTAGAAAGAAAAAAAATTGCGTTTTCATAATATACGTTGGTAAAAATTATGTCAAAACTATATCCGACGAAATATCAAAAACACGGATAAATGTAAAAAATATCCCAGCTCTTAAATCATATTATTATTGTTCAGGCTTTTCCAATGACAATTCTATAAAAGTAGCTCGAACAGCTGGGTCTACTACGCACAAGATACAATGTTAAACAGTTAAATAAACAAATAAATAAATGAATATAAGCTAATATAAGAGTAGTGAAATATTCTATAATTTTTTGTAACTAATAAATTAATAATTACAAGGTTAAAAAGATTTTTAAATACGTGAATGTTTTTTATATACACAATTTGGTTTAATGGAAAAAGTGTAACGTCCGTAACGTAACGTCCGTAACAGATAAGAATTAAGATTTTTGCTTAACGTGACTACTTAGACTTCTTTTCTAAGCAGGATTGATATCGTCATATATTCCAATTAATTTTTTGTGTATGCAATTTTTTTGTTTATTATGCAAAATTCGCTAAAAAATTTGTAAATGCACATAAGCCTCAAAATCGACTTCCATTTTTTGTAGCGTCCGTAACGGAACTTTAAGCTAACATAACTTTTTTTAAAAAACAGTTAACCTTTAAGTTTAAAGCAAGTTTTGAAGAACTCCCAAAGTACTGCATTTTGCAAAAATTTCATGAAAATATTCCAATGTAAACGCCAGCTGTGTCAATCTTAACAAGGAAATTTGCGTGCGAATGTATCCTCCGTTACGCAGGATTAGCCCATATGCGAAAAATGATTTGTTGGTGTACTTTCAAATAATATCATACTATGGCCTTTACATGTAATGTATAGTTCCAAATCTTTATTGAAACTTACAGAAAATGATATGCCACTTGCAGTAGAATTACTCCTTAAGTACTGATCAATTTTCTGAACGTCTTTGCCTATTCTACAATCACTATTACAGAAGTTTTTACTGAGTTACTGCAGCACCTGTCATGCAACTGTATAGCTGTAGAGGAACGCTGATTATAATTTTTGGATTTGTCTATTTAATATGTCTTTGGACGACCTTGTGTCGACTCATAGTTAACAAATACTAATAAACCTAGATAATTAGGCTTACATACTAAAAAACAATATTAGATAGAAAGTATAAAGTTTTTT
Source organism: Phyto melanocephala (assembly GCA_941918925.1). Classification (NCBI taxonomy): domain Eukaryota; kingdom Metazoa; phylum Arthropoda; class Insecta; order Diptera; family Rhinophoridae; genus Phyto; species Phyto melanocephala. The sequence goes on from OW799234.1 coordinate 110,363,211, forward strand.
TTTTTTTTTAAATAAATATTTTATTTGGTGCTGTTTATTTACATAAACCGCATGTCAGTTTTTATAAAAAATTTTTACTAATTTTCCAAAACTAAGCCCTATGGATTGTTCCATGTTTTAAATATTTAAAACTTCAGTTTCTTTTAGAAAAATAAAACTTAATTAAACCGTAACGAAAAAATTAATTAATTTACAAAACTCTTAATAAAACTAGTTAAGTCAACCTTGTATGCGTGTGTGATGTGTGAGAGATGCAGATAGTTTGTTCAAATAGATAGTTTAAACATATTCATAAAAATACATTGTATGCATGTGTGAGTTAAATTTTTTATTTTTTTTTTTTATGTATATGTGTGTTTAATCTATACATACATAGATGGTTTCACACATACAAAATACATATGTATGTATGCGTGTGCTTGTTAATACAAAATTAGCAAAAAAAAATTTAACACACACGTTAATTTCTCTTGTGTACTGCAAAACTTTAAAACTAATATTTACATTACGATAGTTGTTGTTAATTTGTTTTTTTTTTATTATTGTTTTTTAATATAATTATAAGTTTTAATTATTTTGAGTGTAATTTATATTTTGATTATGTTAATCGCGTATACCATTTCCAGCGCAATTTTAAAAGTTTTTATTACATTCTTAAAATTTGATTAAAATTTATTACAATATCCTAAATTTAACTGTGTACATATGTTCTACAGTACGTATGAGTAATATTATTTTAATTATGTTGAAAATGTCTAAGACATACGTTCTACAGTAAGTATGAGTAATATTAAATTACGTTGAAAATGTCTCATACGCATTTAAAAAAATAAAAAACCTAACATTTATTTTTTTACATATTGACGCCTTAATACTTATGTTTTATTTTACAAGAGAGTAAAAAAAATAAATAAAATTTAAAATGATGAAATAAGTGAGGACTTTTTTTTTAGCTATAAATTTGGTTTTTTTCGAGGGTGATGTACTTGGCCTTTTTATAACAAGCCATCGATATGCTTAAAACATATTGCACATATATATGAGAAAAGATTTTAAAATATTCGAACTAAAATTTATGAGTAACTGCCATTGTTAATTTAAGTTATGAAAGATCTTAGAAAGCGTTAAGATACCACAAAACAGATGCTACATATATTTTAACTTTGACTATAACGCAAACAGATACAGCAGTTATTACGAGGTAAGGAAACTGGACCAAAAATCAAAACGTTAACAAAAAAACATTCGTGTATATTCTCCAGAAGAATAACATCAAATATTAAGAGTCCCTATGTAACAGGATGTGAAATATGCCACTATTACAAAAGAACATTCCAGTTACCCAGATATCAAACATTTACAGAATTACAGCAAGAATCATTAAGAAGTGTTATTTGGGCGTTCATTTGGTAATGATGAACTTCAATTTAGTTGAAAATATTCACAATTTTGATATTAACGTGTCATTGCAGATCATGTTTTCTTGTAAATGCACTATGTAAATAGGAACCATTTTTCCATGAGTTGCGATATATTATTTCGGAAGTCATCTATAATAAATCTGTTGGTGCAAATTATTTAGAGGTAATAAAAACTTAATTAATATTGCACTGTCTTCAAATCATTTGCTGGGATAATTTAACTAAATCTCAGGCAAATGAGAATTGTTTGGCAAGGTGTTTTTAAATTAAACATTGACATAGCTCTACTAGTGAATTATATCGCTGTATAGAATTCAAAATTTATGCAGTAAATGCTTTGACGTAGAAAAACATAACAACACTGAAATTTTAATTTATGTAAGTCACTGTCACTAGCATCACACTATATAGCAGTTATATCGCACGTAGATGTTCGATAGAATAATTATAACGCCATAGTTGACAATGCAATCTTTAATGAAATCAAATAAAACAATGTTTTAAAAACTAACAATTTTAGTATTTGGGCTACGGCTTCAAAGCAATCAACGTACAATATTGTTAGAGGAGGTTCCTTTTATTTTAAATTTGATAGTTATGATCTTTGAAAATGTATTTGCGTTCAGGTGGATTCTCAATGAACATCAGTTTTGCCCGTACTAACATTGCGACTAGAATAAATTGAAATATGTATATCAGGCGTACATATTCATAGTGATCAAAGTTTTTTAATTGTGGATTTTTCATACGAAAGATTGGACATGATTATTTGACATCAAAGCCCAACATGTAAATACGTTTTACGAAAATGTCTTTGCAGTTCTAATGTGAAACATGACTCTAGTCGGCTAAACGGATTTAATGGCTTACAACTTAATACCAGATAATTTAAGCAAGCAAAACGACGTTCCGCCGTAGAAACTTGCAAAACCATTCAACCAACAGCCTGAAGAAAGTGCGACACTGGCCTTTGCATTGAATGTTTTACTGATTATTACACAAGATTCTAGATATTCAGAGATAAGTGTACTTATAATATGTTACTTCATTAGAAAAAAAATTTATTTAATGTACCTGAGTATATTGATTGTTTTTTAATCAAATCAAATATCATCAAAAAAACTATTTTATATTTATATTTTGTAAGTTTAGATAGTTCCTGGCATTGCCATATTGCAACAGTCCTTTCTGGCTCCCGCAGGACTAGAACGAAAAAAATGAGTAATTTTGGACATAATGGGTTAATATTTCTATTAACTATTTTTTTGTCTAATCACATATGTCGTATATTACTGACAAAATCAGCGACATTGTCGTTATTATGGTCATACGTTATTTTAGTGGTATTTGTTTGAATGTCGTACACAAATTTGTATTATCTTTAACCAGTTTTAAAAGCATTTTAAAGACCAAGTGAATGTACATGCATTCATAAAGACATCAGGAGCTTCATATAAACGTGTAGACGAAGTCGATAAACTGTTATTTGTATTAAAATTATTTTTGGACATGGTTTAATGATATATTTTTGAGAAATTTTTTAGACTACATATTGATTGTTACAATTATTTAGAAAGGCCCTAGCTCGTCTTGTTTACAAAATTGAGTTTTTAAGTGATTCCAATACATATCAATCACACACACCTTGACACAAAAGTTTAATGCACTAGTATCAAAAAAACTAACAGTTTTACAAGCAATTTAAAAAAAGAAGTAGCATTGCGATAATACAGTTTCTATAAAGTTTACTTAAAGCCTTTCTAATTTTGACCAACGATATAGTTAACTAAGTTACGAAATACAGTCGAACTTCTCTATAGTTAAATCCTATATAATAAATCGCTCCAAACCACAGCTTTTTTGTTTAATTTTAGTGTATTTTGATGTTTTTATAATGAAATATTATACAGTTACTTTTTTAACAATAAACAAATTTTGAAGATGCAATTTTAGAAATAAGACAGTTTTAACAGTACTTGTCTTTTTCTGGACTTATGCAAATTCTCTAAAATGAAATTCGACTTTATTTTAATAATGCATTTTTATATAAAACAAAATGCATGTTTTTAATTTTATTAGTCTTTGAGTTAAAATTTATCATTTACAAAATATGTTTTTTTTGTTGTATTTTTATTTAGAATTTAATTTAGGCCTTTTTTTTATTTTCAATAACAATAAGCCACATGAGAGCAAACAGCTTAACCACAACAACCACTTTTAATGCCAATGAATTTTTATTACAGTAAAAATTTAAATTTATTAAAAAAAAAAAATAAATTTATTGAAAATTTTGTATATAAAAAAAATTAAATAATTTATGGATTTTAAATAAAAAATTCAAATGACTTGTTAAATATTTAGAAAAAATATTTGAAAGCAAAGGCGGTCAAATGCCTTAAAAACAACACTATCCAATCTAAAGCTATATTTGTGAGTTATGATGTTATTGAAATAAATTTATTTCGATAGGGTTCTCCTAAAAGAAGGATAGAGTATGGTGATAGTATCTCAAGAAATGATCAAGTTTATAATGCTCCCTAATCTCCTTGTGATTTCTTTCTTTGGGGATATGTTAACGTAAAAGTGTATTGGGTTAACAAAATAAAAAATAATTAAATTTTGCTATTTTAGTCTATTAGCTTTCCAATAGCTAAAGATAGTATGTTTGCGAATTGATAACTATCAATTCGGTATTATAACTACAATTTAACCTTAAACTTGCCTATATTCCTAAGGAAAGCTCATCTTTGTTTAAATTAAAATTACCAATTTGCTTCTAGATGCCACAAAATATGATTGACATCGACAACTTCTGTTTTCCGCAGTGAAATTTAATTTATAGTTAAAGTTTCAATACATATTTTTTAACGAATTAAATAGTAGATTACCTTAAATATTAACTTTCTGTTGTAAGTTAAAAAATAACTAAATGTACTACGTTACATTTACGTATTTTAATTCATTAAAAGTAGTCGGTATTTGCTCAGGTAACAAAAATGTTTAACAGTCATTTTATTTCTCTCGTCAGCCAAAATTTCCTTTTACTAACACTAGCTTTTTCTTCATATGTTTTGTCACGATAACCAAGCACTTGTGCGCATTGTATCATCTAATGTCCCGACAAAAATAAAATTATATTCAAAAGCATTTAAAACTAAAAAAAAAAAAAATAATCATTAAATAGTTAATAAATATGATTTTCTTTAATAAAAATTTCATTTCAACCGTTCTTCTTCTTGCTGATACACAAAAATTGTAAAAACATTGGAGATACTTGAAAGTAAACAAGAAGATTTTTCAAAATCTATATGTATTTAAGTGAAACTCTGTGTGTGTGTGTGTGTTAGCTAAAGACTCCGAAACTGTAAAACCGATCGAACTCAAGCTATGGCATGTTGTTGTACACATTCCAGGGAGTTTGTGTGGGTGGTAAAAAGTGGGCAGGGCCACGCCCATAAAAAAAAATTACCATTTTTAGCGACTTGCACATGACCGATTATTCTGAAACTTTGCATACATATTAAGCTGTCATGACTATATAATTTCGTCATTAGATAGGTGGGCAGGGCCACGCCCATAAAAAAAATATAATTTTAAGGTACTTGCACTCGACAGATGTTTCTGGAACTTTGTACATATATTGAACTCTCATGATTATACAACTTCGTGATTAGAAAAGTGGGCAGTGCCACGTCTATAAAAAATAAGTTATCATTTTCAGCTACTTGAACTTCACCGATTTTTTTGAAACTTTGAACACATATTGAGCTGTCATGACTATACAGTTTTGTGATAAGAAAAGTAGGCAGGGCCACGCCCATTAAAAAAAGTTATAATTTTTAGCTTTTTGCACTTCATATTCAATTTAAATTCAGAATGCATTTTTATTCATTAAGGGGCGTAGCAACGCGCGCTGTGCTTTTCTAGTAGTAAATAAAACAAATATTATTTTTTATATTTCAATTCGCTCAAAACCTCTCTTCCTCGTATTAAAGTCTTAATTAATTAATTTTTTTTTATAATTGCTGTTTAACTAAATAATCAAACACCGAAAGGAAACATTTATTGAGAAGTGCAGGGTGTGAGAAATAATATGATTTTCTAAGCATTTTGATATTCAGAATAGAGTAGATCTCTTAATAAATAATATCCTTTAGAATTTCCCTACCACGAATTTTAATTTTCATGAAGCTGTTTATTTATAATAACAATAAATCATCATTATAATAAATTTGTTGAATACTTATGTCAAAGTGGTTTTTGATCTTCAAACATAAACTTCTTAAAATCTTTTTGCGGCCTTAAACCTATACTCAAGTACTTAGGTAATCAAACTATTTTAAAATTCATACTGATGTTTTTTGTGACTCAATGTGAATACCCGAAGCATAAGAAGATCTCATAATAATTTATACTTAATAACAAAGAAACCTTTTTTAATAAATAATTCAAATAAAGGCAATTAAAAAAGTTGATATTTAATATAAAAGAGATTAAGCAGAGACTAATTTATATTGTATAAGTATTTATTACATTATGTCTGTGAATAATAAAGCCGCAGGATAAATTCAAACAATAATTAAACTGATATTTATTATCTAATTTGAATCAAAATTTATTTGTTGCACTTGTAAGTGCGTATGCAGGCTTGGTTTCTGCTTAAAAACTGTGGGAGAGAGCCAAATATTTGGAGTATATATGAATGAATATATGTGTGATATTTGTATGTTTATATATTCGCATGCATGTATATTAGCTAGTTTCAACTTAATTAAATGAAAATGTTACATGCACACATAAACACAATAAGTTCTTTAATATATGCTGGGTATTTTTAATTGTTATAATTGTTTTTGTTTTATTGTTTTTTTGTTAGTTTTTTGTTAACTTTATAAAATTGTTTTTATGTAAACTTAATTGAGTTTTTATGATTATTTTATTTTTTTTTTTAGTAATTGTTTATTATTAATGCTATAGCATATACAGCATCCAGTAAATTATGTTTAAAAAATACTTTATTGCAAACAATTAAAGGCAATTAAAGCTAAATTCTACAAATGACTAATGTTAGAGAGGTTCGTGTATGCACGTAAGCGAATTGTGAGTGACTCCCTGGTTAATACAGAGATGTTGAAAAGTAATTACTGCATAAAATTTGAAAAAAGAAATTAATAGAATCCAACATGTTAACAAACTTCTTTAATTTTTACTAATTTTTCTTTTTCCTTTTTTTTATTTATTTATTTTTTTTTTTGTTTAATATACCAATATCTAATCAAAAATATATAATTATCTAAAATTTATTTTAAATGCAAATTTGTTAACAAAAACTTATCCGAATGTGAATTTTAATGAAACATTTGTCGAAAATGTTTAAAGAAAAATAACAGATGCAATTGATCGACTCCAATTAGGGAATTTTTTACGCCACTAAGCTGGTGATGAATGCAAAAATAAGATTGCTCTCCAATAGCTCCTCCTTTAGAAGATTTCTCTCATCATATCGAAAAAGGCAGTAGTGGAAAGCTTCTAATATGACTTAAATAAGTCAATTAGGAGCAGTAAAGTACGCTGTTAGTAGGTCACCGCAGACTTGGCAATCATACTATCAGAACGCTAATATCTTACAATGACTTTTGTAGAAGTAGTCTTGATGAAAATAAGAGAGACTCTATATGCAAAATTATTGCTAGGTCACTGCTCTACACTTGCAAATACTCGAAAGGCACTTTTTGGATGGAGCTATAGTCTACATCTATTAAGCAGCTCGGATGGTGCTCTTAACCAGTATAGCCAGAAATGATTAATACTGTTATGGACAACTTTTCTCAAAGCAGTTTGTGATCCAAATAACTATATATTTCTATTCATCCGTTCTCTTCTACAATAATAACCTTATTTTCTCTTTTATCGAATCTGTAAAAGATATTACAAATGGATTAATAACATTACTTCAATTGAGCTGCATCAGCAGCCGTCTTGTCTAGCAAACCGAAACTATAGAAATGTAATTAAAATGACTGTCCTAAAAAGAACTGTTTCCAACTTTTTCCAACTTTTTCTTCTATAGACATAATTTGTGTTAATTTCTTGCTAATCTGATGAAGCAAATAATCCGATTTCCTTTAACCTATTTTTGGAACGTTTTGTTACTAATTCTACACGGTATAATTTAAGCTCTGTAACTATTAGACTTAAAACTAATTTTCTAAGCCGTTTTCTTTCTTTGAGACTTTAAACTTTTTAAAGATATATTAAAAGACATATATATTTCGTTTGAGTATATATATACAAAAATCTTAATAAGTCCAAATAAAAAATAAATATATTTTTTTGCAAATTACAAAATATTTTTATTTTGTATTTTACTCGCATTCAAAAAAAAATTTTTTTAAATTAGGTATGTGGTCATACCAAAACAATAAATGAGTAGTCAGAAAAAATAATTATTAGAGTTCATTAAAGTATCATGTAAATTTCATAAAGTTTTAAATTTTACCAACTCTGTTTTAAACTCCCATACTAACGAACATTTTAGTATTATTTATGCATATTTGATTTATGACTTTTTTAATGGTACACATTTACACTAACGCATATGTTAAGCTAATGTGATAACGATTTTCACAAAACCACATAGTGGTTTTTATTTAACTACTACAATAACTATATTTGGCATTTTAAATGAACATTCGTTTAGTAAAATGATCACTGTATTATACACACTTCACACATGTTAGCATGTAGTAACTTAAAATATATGTTTATATGTGTGGAATTACTAATTTATCACTAACTCACAAAGTCTTCCAATTATCCTCATACGTCATATCCCAGTAAAATACTTTGGTTTTGTGTTGCGTGTAGTTATTCTTTCATAAACTACTAGAAATCCGACCGGGTTTCGCACAGGTAAAATTAATTAAGGTTTAATTATATGATTAATATAATTGGTTCAATATTGTAGTACATAACGTTATAAAATTTACATTTTTTAAATAATATCAAAATCTTAAATCATTTAGAGAAAACAAAAATCATAAAAACAGTCAAATCTAAACAAGAGCGTTAAGCGTCAAGCGTTGGAGTTTTACATGCGATTTTTGTTTGTTACAATAACATAATACATGCTAAATGTGCAAGGCTTAACGCTCAACGCTCTGGTTTAGGTTGGGCTAAAATAAATACAGTGGCGTAAAAAAAGAGAAAAAAGAAAGATATTTGAGATCCCTCGCCCTATTTTCTTGTTTTTATACCCTTAATTGCCGTGTGATATTTCTACAATATTAATTTCTATTTTTTGAAAGCTTATGAATAGGGGAGTAGATTAAGCTTTTTCCGTCTGTCCGTCTGTCTGTGTATATATTGAAATCAAGATATCAGAAATATTGGGGAGCAAATCAGTATGGGAAACTAGCGGTATATCTTTATAACTTCTTGACATAAGAGCAAATAAACACGACTGCCTCTGTTTTTTTCGCTTATTTTTACCACAAAAATTAAAACTGTTCAGCACTGGTATAATTTATAAACACGGTTGTAGCAATTCATAGATTTGGTATGCCCGTGGAGATATTCATTTCGGCAAACTCGTCAGTAATCGGCAAAGTTATAGCCAAAAATTATTTTTAAAAATATATATTTTTTTAAATATATCAAATTTTTTCAAACTTCTAACTAATACTTGAACACGCTTAAGTGACGAGATTATAAACCATAATCTCAGAAATTATTTTTAAGAAAATCTTACATATCGGTTTGAAACCAACTGAGATATAAGCTCCAAAGTGCAACTGCTTCATGGGTTTTACTGAAATTTGTAAACGAAAATAGATATTTTTTAGTTCCAAGATGGCGTTATAGATTAAATAAAGAATATATGAGTCAAATATAGAAGTTACGTCTAAGTCCCCTTTAACCCTTACAATATTGATATCAAATAATAGCGCTTAACCAGCTTAATGAAGTAAGCTATGAAGAAAGTTTTAAGTCCAAGATGGCGTCTGAAACAAAACGGTGGATCACATTTTTATTCCCCAATAATATGGGTATCAAATAAAAGGCCTTGACTTATAGAGTACAGTTAAGGATGTAAAAACTCAAAATCAAAAATGTCGTCGGAGATAAAATTAAAATAAAATAATTAAAACGAAATCTAAACTCTAAGCAACAATGTGGGCATTATATCTTTGTACATGGTGGTGAATGATATTATCTGATTCTTCACAGCCACATATAGCTCTATTATTTGTTTTTATCAAATATTGCCCTCGTAATTACAAATGCATTTTGGACTATACATAACTTCAAAACTTAAAAAATTAACTAATAATTAAACAGATAGATAAAAAAACTTAATAACTGATTAGGTCAAAGCAATCAAGTAGTTTTTACTCGAACATCTCAAAGTGAAAGAAAAAAGAAATAAAATTTAACTTAAGTAAATATTTCAAGGATATTACTTGAACTTATCCTTAATTGAATTTGAACACAAACAAACATTAGTTATCAATGTGAAAAAAAAGTAAATAGATACGTTTGTAGACAATGAAAACAAGAAACGAAAGAAAATGTGGCATCATGCAGGAAATTTGTTACAATGCAATAATATTTACATACATACATACATCTGTGTTCGATATCAATATATATAAGACAGTTTATAGTGAGAGATAAAACAAGCCATGTATTATTTGATTTTCTTAGAAAAATCAAAAATTTTATTATTTTATTCATGTTTAAAGTTGTAGTTTGTAATTTCCATACAAAATAAATAAAATGTCTCTATTCTCACTTTAGTTATGTTTTACAGAATATATATTTGATGTCAGTCATCACACTCTCAGAAAGAATCTCTTGGGTTTTCTTTACTACTTTTAGGGTTTGCCAAAGTCAAATTTTAATTTGAAATAATTTTTCCCAAAACTAAGTTTTTAAAGTTTTAAGTTCCTTAATACCTGTCACCGGTTTTTTTTTTAATTAAATAAATGTACAATATTTATCTATATCAACTTGATTTTATCTCAATAAAAGAACAAAGTTTTGTAGAAAATCACAATTTTGTTAGGATGAATTCACCCATTATATTTTGACAAAAATTGTAGGGAGAACATTTTGTTATTGAAAATTTTCTGCAGCACAATATTTTCGTTTTCGAAAAATTTTCAATTATTTTTTTCTCTGAAAAAAATCTTTGTTAAAGTTGAAAATATTATATTTTATCTGGAATATTACGTTTCAATTAACAGAGATATTAAAATATATTTTATTCGAACAAGGCAAAGATAAACAAGATAAAAAAATTATCTTTGATATAAGGAAAATCGTACTTATACCCCTGGAGCTTTCAATTAAATTAACATTTATTTCTAAATAAACCAACTTTTATCTTATTCCTAAATAAAAACTAGTACAGATTTTTAAAATTTTTATAAGTCTAATTTCTATAGAAAAACAATATATAAACCCTTAGTAAGCATTAAATAATTTTTGTGAATAACGCAGATAGACTATAGTTTTAAATTAACATTTTATTGGAAAAAAATTTATGGTATTTGTTAAAATTTTTAGTTGTCATAATCAGATTCCATGACATCATCGGGCTTATCATCATTTTTGTCTTTTTCTTTGTCTTTCTATTCTCTCCCGCATTTCTTCCCTTCTATCGTAAGAAAGTTGAAGAAACTATTCATGGAAGATCCTGAAGGTTTTTGATGCTGCTTCTAGAGGAAATTGTGGAAGTTACTGCACCATTCGGTTTACTTTGGTGAATTTTTTCTTTGCTCATTTGTAAGATTATCTTTGTATCAGGGGCTAAAGGGTCATCATTCCATTAGGCAACATTCGGATGTCCGACACAATATATATAAAAAAAAACTTTCGATAGTCTCTAGAGTTAAACTGTCCTAATTTTATATTGATGATACAGAAAAGTTTTCTCTCTAATTTGCTACAAGTTTCTTCACACACCCACACACACCATGAATGAGAATCAAACTCAGAAACTTATAGAAGACAAAACAAAACTCGAAATTATTTTTAAATTATTCTTTGTTTGGCCCTATGCTCCTTATAGGAACGACGGGAACATATATATATATATATTTGTTAATCTTGTTAACTAAAATATTACTACTTGTTACCTTTGTTTATACTTTCACTTTATCGGAAATAAAACTCGAATATAACGATGGACTTTAATGCAATCAAATTTTTTTTATTTGTAATACAGGGTGGCTCAGAAGACATCTTTTTTAATTTTTTGTTTTTTAAATACAGTAAATTTATAGGGAATATTTTTAGATTATTTATTAAAAATGATATCCCGCAAGTGGTGGCCATTTTCTGCTTCGCACAAATGTGCTCTTTCCAACAGATTTTCCATGACTTTTCGCAAAACTTCCGGTGTTATGTTGTTAATTTCGTCTCGAATATTGGTTTTTAATTCCTTAATAGTTCTAGGCTTATTAACATAAACTTTGCCTTTTAAATTAACCCAAAGGAAACAGTCTGGAGCGGTTAAGTCCGGGGAACGTGGAGGCCAATTAAAATTGCTTCCACGCAAAATTATTCTTTCACCAAAGATGTCGCGTTAAAAAGCCGTTGTGGCCCTTGCAGTGTGCGCTGTGGCTCCATCCTGTTGGAACCATATTTGCGGATGGTTTTCCACGTCTAGCTTTACAAAATTTTCCAACATGGCCCGATATCGATCACCATTGATGAAAATGGCGACACCTCGTTTATTTTCAAAAAAATGTGGGCCAATGATCCTTTCTGAAGAAACACCGCACCAAACAGTACACTTAACTGAGTGTAATTGTCGTTGATGAAGTACTCTCGGGTTTTCCGTAGCCCATATCCTACAGTTTTGCTTTTTCACGAACCGATTTAATTGGAAATGGGCTTCATAACTAAGTTATGAATTAAATTAGGATTCTCTTGTGCTTTTTGCTGAAAATAAATTGCATAGTCAAGTCGACACGAACTTATCCATAGATTTTTATGTAATAAAATTCATTTAATTTTGAATAAGTTCAGTTTTAAGATTAAGTACCCAGACTGGTTTTTTGTGTTGGTTTATATTTTTTATAATTTTTTTAATTTCAAAATATTTTTAATTTTACAAAAAAAAATGTTTCCGACTTTTTCCTCAATAACTCTAAAACTGAGGGCTAGATCAAAAAATTATATTTAAGAAACTTAAAGCTGGCGTAATTTAAAGTTTTCAGACGGATTGTTAAACAAAATCGAGTACGTCGTTTCAAAGTTATGATAAGATATATGCAGCAGCCTCTTCAAAAATCTAAAATTTTATAAAAAAAAATTTGAAAAAAGCCATAGCATAGAATTTGAAATTATGATGATTTTTGCAGTTAGGTGACTATAGCGGATCAAAAAAATATAGTGGTTTCCATTTGTTGCATAGTGTAATAGTATCAACTGCAATGTTGCCACAAATAAAAATATGACCTATATTATTAGATAAAACCTGTAATAAAAAAGCTAATCTAACAATATTACAGTCTTTTTCTTCACTTAATTAATTTATATTAAAATAGTGCAATGCAATTAAGAACTCAGTCCACAAAAAATGTTCATTAAATGTAAATTATCACAAAATTAATATTGTTGATTTTTTGTGAAAATTATACAATTTGAAAATATCCTAAAAGTCTACTTTCAAATGGCCAATATTTAATTAATAGATTTATTTTAAAAGTTTTATCCTTTACTTTTTATTTTTAGATTCCTGTTGAATACTTCTATCTTAAAAACAATCGAAGTTGATTTGTTTTTCTACCACAACTCACAAACTTTAATGAATATTGAAAATAAAATAAATACAGCAGGGATGTTGATAGAAAAGATATAACAAGAACATAATCTTAAATAGATTAAATATATAAAATTGATGTCCCTTATATTACAACTAAAAGGACATACAGAATGTTTTAAATAAACAAATATTTTACTGAAGTTTAGTTTTCTGTTTAGAGTACAAAAGCACAAATTACATATTTTTATTGCAAATCTTCAAATTACTTTTATTTACCTTTTTTCATATTTGCATTTAATATTTTTTGTTTTGAAAAAAAAAAGTCACAAAAGAAACATAAATTAAAGTAAATACATAAATTAAAAACTTATTCAAAACCCACAAAAGAAGTATTTGGCTTTTATTTAGTTTTATTTATTTATTTTTCTTTTTGGCAAATAAGTAATCCTTAAAGGATTTTCCTTATATTCTACATAAGCGAATATTTATGTATGCTCGTATTACACCAGAATTTTCATTATTTTTCTTAAACCAGAATTTATCTTTCCAAAAGCTATTTGAGAAGGTTGAATGCGTATTTAACATTATGAAAAGTTAAAAATAAAAACTAAAAAGTTTTCTTAAATAAAAAAGCTAATAAAATAAAGCCTGTAGACAAAAGCTGAAAAATAAAAAAAAGTAAAAATAAAACTTATTTTTAGTTTTAGTTGGGCTTTTCCTTAGGCTTTTGTACTAACTTTAAAGTCTGTTAGAATTTTTCTTTTTACAATTAATGTGTAGACCTAAATTTTTTTGTTTTGTTTTTTTTTTTTTGCCGCCTTATTTTTACATTTTCTTGTGGCAGATTTATGTTAAACTTAATCAGCTTCTTTTGTTTCGTTTTTATACCCTTCACCATAGCAATCATAGAAATTTCTTTATGAGCTTTTTAAATTGATAAAAAGATTTAAAGTGGTCCAAATTATTAGACAGCTCATACACGCACAAATTAAAAGTTTGCATCCACTGAATCTTGTTGGTGAGAGGGGAAAATAGACTACAATGCACCATATTCTCTTTTTCTTTCTCAACAACAAACTTAAGGTGGCCTACTGGACCAGGTAAAAAAATACAGTATTTAACTTCGAAAGAAAAAACTGTCAAATAGATAATAAAAAGAAATATACTCGAGGTATCAACTACACTTATTAAAGATCTGAGAATTTATGTATACGAAGATGCGGATGCCGTTTTTCTAACAAAATTATTTTAAGGGTCAAGCACGTTCTTGATAAATTAGGGGAACCCATTGGTGATTATAAAAATAAGAACAAATTCGAATTGTGTCACTTTTTTAATACGATTTTTTACTGGATTCATGTTGTGCTGATACTTTTTCATAAACAAGGCTTGATGTGAAAGTCCACACTACGCTTTCTACGCTTTTTCGCGTCGTACGCCTCCCTCAAAAAACTAAATCATATAAATATATAAATATCATAATTTACAGAGCACAAAGCGTAGGACGCTCTAATGCATACATCGCAAAAACGAAGGCTTACTTTCTACTAGCGTTTAGCGTCATCCGAGGCGAGAGAAAAACTCAACTGAGTTTAAATACCAGGGATGACTAAAAAGATTTTGTTTTATCGATAGATTTGTTTGTAGTCGTATTTATTTTGAAATAAGGAAATGATTTCCTAATAAAGTTTAAAATTATTGGCAAGAATAAAATATAATTAACTAAAAGAATTTTTTATATTTTTGCATTTTGGTTATCGATATCATTATGTAGAGTGCCGTCTCTCTACTTGTGTTATTTGAAGTGCAAAAAGCGTGGTATGCAACTTGAAATGCTGAAAGCGTATGAGGTATAAAATTCACTGACGCGAGAAGGCGTGATATGGACTTTCAGCTTTATTGAGCAGCGACTGAGGACAATTTTCGATATCAAAACATGATCAAAGAGTTATATCTTCATTAATTGGAGTATATTGAAGTAAATGACCTTGCAATTTCAAAAGACATATTTGCTATGCAACTCAAGAAAGAATTTACGTTCTGAAAATAACAATTTAAGTGAACTCACTCGTTTCGCGACAGCATTTTAAGCATAGAACATAGCATGTCTTTGCATTAAAGAAAATTCAACGCTTTATCAACGAAATTCAGTTACTTTAGTGCAAACCATGTTTCTATGTAATAGATTTATCCATCATTCTGGGACATTCGTTATAATATAACATTTCAATTCTTTGATATCCAACTACGAAACGTATTTTGTGATTTAAATTTTTATTCTGTTGTAAATGTATTTGCCTGAGACTGAGTCTCGAACATAACTATAAGTATATCAAATTTCTGTTAAATTTATTTTTAGCTAATACATATACATTTTTGTGCATGTCATTACGACACTTTAAATTCGGTTTCATATCCGAGCTATGACTGATAAAAATAAGCTTGTTTTCGTGTCTTGTTAAACAAGTTGCAATAAAATGAAATCAAATTTATTATCTAAGCTTCGCTTACTAAAGGCCATCTCAGTAAGAAAGATCTATTTCATTTAAAAAAAACACATTTTTTTCTTATAAAGTTGACATGTTCTGATTAAGATCGGAATAAAGTATTCGTCAAATGTCCCCCATGCTTCTGACGTCATGCCGTCATGACTTTTTCACAGAGATGTATATGATGATGACGCGTTGGATCTGGAATTTGATCCAAAGAATTATTTGCAGTTTATTTCCATTGACCAAGGATTTAACAAAATCTCATATAAAAGTATCACACAACGTTTAATCGCACGATCTTGACCATTTGACATCAGAATAACTTGAGATAATATATTCTGGATATCGTTGCTGTAATAATCGTTTTACAATTGTTTCATGACAAGAAGCCCTATCGTGATGAAAGCACAAATCGTCCAGATCAATGCTGTTCATTCAAGGGCATAACTACTCCGTTATAAAGTTCCTGTAATGAATGCGATTCACATTCAACGCAACCTCGGTCTTATATTCAAGGATATAAGGAGCAATTACGCCACCGAAATGAAAATCTTCACCAGGCAGTTGTTCGTTTTGGGTGCATTTGTTTCTTATGAATTACATGAAGATTTTCTGAGCCCCAAGTTCGACAACCCTGTGTATTCACGAGACTTTTAGATTGCCATTGACCTTACTGGGCTCTATTAACCATTGAACAAAATGCCGACTCTTTCCATGTTCTTCAGCTATGCGCTCCTTAGTAAGATGAATTTTGTACGCTTAAAAGCGGAGGTGTTAATCAATATTCATTGCGTAGTGCTTTGTGAAATTTGTAGTTGTTGCGAACGGTGCCAATTTGATATTTTTGAGTTTTCCGCGACACTCTTGTTTACAACAGCAATGTTTCAAAAAGACTGACGAGTATGTTGATGCACAGTAAGCCTGTCCATAGCCGACCCAAATTTTTAGAATTTCTCTACCACTCTTCGAATACTTAACATATTATATGCACTTTATCGACTAAAAATCCTCCAAAACCTACGATTGGTTTTTTTTTAAGTTTTCACAATTATTACGCGTTGTTCTTTCGCAAAGCGCTGCATTTATGATAATCGCAATAAAAATATGTAACAACCGCCAAATTCAAAGTAGTCATTTGTACAGAAAATAACACTTACTAAGAAACGCTTTAGACAAACTTCTTATACTTAAATTAATTATAATCCAAATTTCTTGTTATATTTTAAATGAGTTTTACAAATATTTTAATGGACGCTAAACTTTCATTACAAAGGTGTATGATGCATATGGCAGCCATGGTGGTGTAAGATACCATTTAATCAATCTTAGAGACATTTTTTAAGATTCTTGAATAACTCGCTTTCATTATTGTAATGCAATGTAGTGTAAAAATCTGTGCACTTTTGACAAAACAACTTATTTAGAGTATTGTGAGTAAAAAAAAAACACGTAATAATAAAAATAACTTAGAATTTTGACTCTGTTAGCTCTGATCTTATAATTTGTAGCAACAGACGAATTAATGTTTACTAGTCGATAAGCACTAAAATTTTAATTAATCTTTCAAATTGTTCAGAAATCAGAAACCTTAATTGGCATTAAAAAATATTTTAAATAAATTGTTTTATTTATTAAGTGATATCTTTTAAAGTATAATAAGTAGAAAGATGTCGACTGGTGTAAACAAAACGATTTGAAAATTGTACCTTAATGATTAAGAAATCAGAAATTTTTCTTAACTCGTTTTAAAATAATAATTCCGCAAAACTAAATGTATTTTTAAAATTTCATTTAAAATAAAAGGTGTTTTACGTTCAAAACCGCCAAACATATTATATTCTACTTAACTTTTTATATTTTATTTTCTGCTTTCAACCTTTTCCTTTGCATTTTAACTGGTGCCACCACACTGCCGTTAAACACAGACTTTGCCTTAAGTCATATACTATTTGTGCAAAAAATGCATCAGTAATGTAAAAGAGTTATTAATTGAAAATTGTAGTGTTGAAATTGGCATTAAACATAGTTCATAATAATATAAATTGATATTTATTCAAACTTTTTATTTTAAATTCTGGTTTACGTTAATTTTCTTGTTAAAATATTAAAAATAGGTACCCTATGTAATTCCTAATTGTATGTAAAGCATGTAAATCCATATTTAACTAGAAAAAAATTAAATTTTTTTTAGAAAATCCCCAAAAAAAATTCATAAGGTTTTGGAACTTTTTTTAAATTTGCATATTTAAGTGTCCCTTCATTTGGAACTTTTTTTAATTTATCGTATTTTTTTCAATAGGATATTAAATTATAACTTTTGTTTTCGCCTAATAGAATATGGACAATTGTTTAGGTGAAATTTTTGTAAACTTTGAAAGCGATAAAAAAGGCACCAAAAAGGCGTAGATAAGGGAAATATTAATTATTCCTAATTGGAGAGCCAATTCGCTTAAAATTTGTAATAAGGATGTCACCAGACAAAAAAATGTTATTTAGGTAAAATTTAAACACATTCATAAAAGGGTAGATAATAGAAAATTCGGGAAAGGAGTTTGGTACTTTTTAGAACATATTTATTTTTAAGCAAACAAAAAAAAAAGATTTTTTTACATTTATTCACTCATGATTTAGTGTATTAAAATATTTTATTTTTAAATATATATTTAATAATTTTGATTTTTGAGAACATACATTTATAGGGAAAACCCAAAAATAAAACTTTTTTATTATATTTTTTTTTTGTACCTTTAGAATTTTGTTAGTTTCTGAAGCTAGAATTTTGAATTTAGAAACGATTAATTCGTGGTTAGACTGAAAATGTATGCCTGACCAAAAAGATACTTTTACATTTTTTTTTGTAACTTTTTGCATTTTCTTTATTTTTTATTTGTTAATCTAAATGTTTGAAATTGGAGACTATCGATCAAAGTTGAGATTAAAACAAGTAAGAGCGCTATATTCGGCCATGCCGAATCTTATATACCCTTCACAACGTGTAGTCATGCAATAACAATTGCTTGTATCACCATTCATCCCATATGAAATACGTACACGTATGTTTGTTAAAAAAACAAAAAAAAAAAAAAAAATTTTAAAAAAAATTTAAAAAAAAAAATTTAAAAAAAATATTTAAAAAAAAAAATTATTATATATATAATATACATATATAAAACAAAAAAAAAAAAAAAAAAAAATTAAAAAAAAAAATAAAAATTAAAAAAAAAATAATAATAAAAATATAAATAACATATTAAATAAAAAATAAAAAAAAAATAAAAAAAAAAAATAAAAAAAAAAATTTTTTAAAAAATTAAAAAAAATTTTTTTTTGGCTCAGTTGGGATTCAATGCCACGTTTTCTCTAACCAGTATACACGTTTGTATGTATGTATGTTGTTGTTGTAATGTTGTTTTTGTGAAAAAAAAATCGAGGTGGTCGTGGGTTTTTGCTCATATCTCAGTTGTTTATGCACCAATGTTTCTGGTTTTCAATACCGATCTACTCCCGAATATTTCTGATATTTGAATACCTTACCCGGGTCCAACCTATGTCGGGGGGCTTCAAAAAGTTTCAACATACACACGGACAGACGGTCAGACGGACAGACGGACAGACTGACAGACTGACAGGGCTTAATCGACTCCCCTATTCATAAGCTTTCAGAAAATATATACTTTATGGGGTCGGAAATGAAAATTGTAGAAATTTCACACGGAATGACAAACCTATATATACCCTTTTTCACTGTGTGAAGGGTATAAAAAGAGTAGGCAACCAAAACGTTACTTTTTTGGTACTTTTTAGCAAAAAACAGGTAATGACTGTTACCAAACAACATTTTTTTCAATGACTATTCCATATCGTCTGTCTTACTAAGAAGTATTTTAGTAATGACTTGATATATTGCTTACATACACACACAATAAAGTTTTTTGTTGCGAAATTTGCTACAAGCCATTCAAATACGTAACTTTTTATAATTCTCATTTAGTTTATCACGCTTAGGGTATAAGTTGTAATTATTTTGAAGCAGCTTCACAAACGTAGAATACACAAAAACTACCATAAAAACGCAAAAAGTAGCTTTTTAGTGGCATATAATGTTTTCAGACTCACCTGTTTATAATTCACTATGTTCACTTATTCTGAATTTCTAGCTCCATTGGAATTTCTAGCTGCATAGAAAATACAAAAAGTATCAAAAAAAATCCGAAAAAGTACCTTTTTCCATGCACACATTTTTTCAATCTCAACTTGAATCAATAGTCCCTTGTTTCTAAAGTCTAGATTAATAAACGTAGAAAACACTAAGTTAGAAAAAAAAATTAAAAAGGACCTTCTTGGTCAATCAATTATTTTTAGTCTTACCTCGAATCAACACCTTCTCATTTTAAAGTCTTAGCTTCATTAACTTAGAAAATACAAAGATTATCGTAAAAAAGAGAAAAAGTACCCTCAAACCAATGGTCACTTATTTCAAGTTTCTTCCTTCAAAATTGTAGAAAAGTACTATAAGTTCAGCAAAATAACACACAACAAAACCATGAGTTGGAAGTACAAGAAAACAGTTCTTCACTAAAAAGATATAGTTTTTTACAGTATTATTTTACAATAAGTATAGATTGATGGAAATTAAACTGCAACAAGTCAAGATTAAAATCACAAATCATTTTCTGTCTAACATTTTAATTTCTCAGTAACAGGTTAAATCTTTTTTTAGTATCTATGTCTCACTAGTTATGATTCTATTTACGTATCGCTAACAACCCCCGGAGCGATGTTACGTTGGCGGAGCATCCACGACATGTTGTTATTAGTGGAATCGGGGTATATTTAAAAACACCACTCGCTGGGAGATAGGATAATCCTGGACCTCGTTCAAAAAGAGGTTAGGGAGACTCAGCTGCAGATGGAGCGTATAAGTTGTGGATCCATGTGCAATAAGAAAATGAATAGTGACATCAGTGCTTTTACTGATGGGGCATAAGAGAAACCTGAACCTACACCCTAAAAAGAAGTTAGGGAGACTCAGATTGCGATAGACTACGGATTACGGTTAACAAATCATTAAGTATGAATGCTAAGGAGAACCTCAGCCTAACAAAGATGATTGTGATTACGAAGGAGTTGATAATGCAAAGATTATTGGTAATGCAAAATAGTTTTCTAGTCTAGTAAAAACAGCTGTATTGGTGAGTTACTCATCGAAGGAAGGAATGTCGACCTATAACAATTTAAACAGAACGAACTCAAAAAAAGAGACAATTACTAACTACTGCTGTATTATTCAAAAGCAAAATCAAAAGTTAAATTGTTAACTAAAATTTTTTCTCCAGTCAATGCAACCATAATGTTCTGTTTCATGTTACTCCATTTTTCTATTTTGTTTTTGTTTTCCACTTTTCTTCTTTCATTTCATATTTCGAATTTAAATTACGTTTGTGTATTTCACAATGTTAGTGTTGATGATGCTCTTATTTTACTCGACAACTTACACATCATTCCTGGTTCTAACCATTTTTTGAGTCACATAGATTGTATTCTATTTAAACCAATTAAAAGACAAAACACAGAAAAAACGAATTTCAAAAGGATAAAAATACTGAATGCCTAAATCAAGATATAAGAAGAACACTCTCTGTTCTCGATTTTAGTTAAATTGAAAGGCAGCAAAACATTTAACTGCAACTTAATTTTCTCTAGCCACCATATTAATTTTTGAATTATGGTGGTGGTGTAATGATGTGCATGTTTCACTTCATGTTACCTTATTTAAAAATGTAGTTTTAAAGTGTTCAAGTTTTATGCTTAGGTCTAAGTAGTAGACTTTTTGATTGCAGTTTAACAATGTAATTTCTTGGACATTAAAGAGCTTTTCCTCACATAATAAATGAAAAAAATTTCTAATTTAAAGAACAAAATCTCAATAATATATAAAAAAAAACTGGTTTCATTAGAAAATTTTAGAAAAATTAGGCATAAATATAAAAAGTGGGCCAAAATTCACCCCTGTGTGTTAAAATTTTAAAATTTAAAATCTTACTTTTCCGAATTTTATTAAATACATAAAGTTTCTGAAGTTAAATTTTTACACACAGGCTCACCCTGTTCATTAAAATGTTCTATAAATAAGCATTTTTGTTGTTGATATACATATTTAAAAAAAATATGTTTTAAAGAAAATTTTTACATTGATTTTGTTTGTTGATTTTATAATTAATAATGTTTACATTGAATCTAATAAATCACCCTATTGGAAGGTGCTCTTATTTTTGAAAACAGCGTCCAATGTCAGACAGATGTAGAATACAATTAAACAAGCCATGGAGCGATACACTCCCCAATCGTATCGAATAATCGTGTCTATTTTTGCGTAATAATACGGTGGTGTTGGGCGCAGCGCGAATTTCGTCGCCGATTTTCTGGTTGCCCGTCATCGACTGCGCAAATACTGCGCTGATTGGCCACCAACCTTGAAGAGTATGGGATCATACGAGACGCTATCAGGAGTGGCCGGCCCCGGAGCACCCGTTTTGCCGAGGAAATCGCCGCTGTTGATTAGGATGTCGAGCTGTCGCCAGAAACATCGACCAGATGCAGTGCCTCGCAAGTAGCCATCAGCCGGTCGACCCTAAGGTAAATTTTGGTCAAAGACCTGCGCATGTTCCCGTACAAAGTCCAGTCCGTGCATCAGCTGATGCTTGTCGACTACCAAACGCATGTCTCATCTCTCATTTTGGAGATTTACATTGGCCCACAGAATTGACCGATTAAATCGTTCCAGACTTTTTGGTAGGGTTTTTTGAAGTCCCGTGATTACGTGAACAAGCCAGAGACCCTGAAAGCCTTCAAGGACAACATCCGACACGAGTGCTAGAATCTGATCTTCTCGACTTTACCTATAAAATTCTAAAGGTGCAAATAAAAATAATCAAAAAAACAGAAAGTATTTCATTTAGAAAAAAATGAGAGCCAAACAACATCGGATGACTTCTTTTGGCCCACCTTGTACTTCCAAATCAGCATAACTACTATTTCTATTTAATATATGTATGTTTATTTTATTACGAAATATTAAAAATATATTGCAATGAATTGATATACAGTTAAATAAGCTGCATATAGATAATAAATTAATACATTGTAGTGGTCACGTGTATTTTTAAAAAAAATTTTCCTTAAGGTGAACATTCCGCAACATTATGTGGATAATTCGAAACACATTAAATATGCTGTACATATGTCTGTGCGTTTAGAATTTAATATTTTGAGGGCTATTGCAAACAAATAAAAACCATTTTATTACTCATTTTACTACAACGAACAATTCTAAAATTATCAGTATGAGTTAATTTTTAATTCATATGCAGCGAGCCAAACATGACCATATTAATTGCAAATTGTAAAAATTATTATGGTTTTCATGAACAACCGCGTATGTATTTAAAATCAGATTTTTCACAGGAGCCACAAAACCGTATTAGCTGAAACTAAGGGTAAGGTATTAAACTATTTCAACTTTTTTTACCATTCGTGTAAATAAAGATCTTACAAATTTCTTATAAAAATTTTAAACAAATCTCAGTTCAAAATTAGATCATAGCGAAGACCGAAATAAACAAAGTGATACGAAGACTAAAAGTGTGTGAAAATAAAACCACGTTTGAAAGCAACCACAAAAGGAAATTTAGTTCAACCTAAATAAGTAATTATAAGTTCTCGTAAGTTTAATCAAAAATTATTTTTAAATGTTTTCTGAAATAACAACGCATGTGCTTTTGTGTTAAAAAAAAACAGAAATAATTTGCCACTAAAGGCTATAGTACATGGCATGTATTATGACTTTAAAATTTGTAAGACATATGTTAATCTACATGTCTGACAAAATCGTACTTTTACAGGCAACCATCGCTGTCAGCTTTGCAAGCAAAAGAGATTTCTGCCAACGGCTGATGTTAGATGTTTTGATAGAATAAAATAGAGCGCGCTATAATTGAAATTTTGTCAGATGTCTCAACACATGTTTTTTACAGAAGTAATGTTTTAAAGGTAACACACGACGTGTTCGTATTTATCAGTGTGGAATTTGTCAAGTCAGATTTAAAAACATGCCATGTGTTATAGCCTTAAGCAAACGTAATTTGATTATGATTGAATTTTGTTACGTTGTTATTTCAACCAAGTACGGAGCGTTTAATATGAAGCAATATGTCATTAATAACAAAATCGTCAAAAATTAGCAAACATAGGTGCCTATGAAAACCACAGATATTTTTTTAAAAATATTTTTTCATATAAAAATTAATTTAGTTTACAAAAAGCACATGACACGGAGTAGCAACCTTATAAGGCAGTCAGTAAGAATGTATCGATCTTACCATCATAGTTTTCAAAGAAATATGGATCTATGATTTCACCAGCCCGTAAAGCACACCAAACAGACAATTTTTCTGGATGTAACGGTGTCTCATCATACACTGGAGTAATACTTTTATTTATTTATTTTTTTCAATTCTATACACAAGACTAAAGGTGGAGTTACATACCATCCGTTCATGCGTTGTTGCGTTTGATACTTTTTCACCTTTTTATACGTTTCTAAACTCAAGTTACATACAATGCGTTTTATGCATCAACTCTTATGTTTTAATCAGCTGTTGTGTTTATATTTTTATTAACTAAAAACAATTTTGCCAAAATGGAAAGTAAAATTGACATTATAAGGGAATTTTTGGAATTCATTGAGTTTATCTACATGATAATTTATGCTACAATGGCCTACAAAAAGTACGAAAATAACACGAGCATCAATAAGCTTCTCGTCAATTGCACTTGTTTTCTTTTAATAATAAACAAACAGAGATGACACTCAGCACATAATAGTTATCGATAAGTAAAATAAAAATTTTGGTAATGAAAAAATTGTGTTTAAAATTAGTTTTTATGCATGTTTTCCTTAAAATTAATTGTAAACTTTATTTCGAATGCTTTTTCTTTTATTAAAAACATTTTTTAATACAAAAAAATGGAAAAAATAAATCCACCACACAATCAAATTTATCGATAACATCGACAAAAAAATATTGTTTGTCATCCATGGCTATCAACAACAGCTGACATTTTTTTACCTTTTCTGCGACGGATACAAAAGTAGAAAGTAAACCTACTTTGCTGCGTTGATACCTTTATGCATTCTTTGCGTTTTGCCGTGTAACTTGTCACATACAATTACACTGATTCTACTTTTTGGCAGATGCATAAAACGGAACAACGGATAGAACGCATGGTATGTAACTCCAGCTTAATAGTCTCTTATTAGAGTATAGAATGCCTTAATATCATCACATCAAATACGGCAGTTTTGTTTATTGACAAACAAACTTCAAAGATATAATATAATCGCTATTGTTTAAAAGAGTTAAATTCATTTAAAAATTATTTATTAATTTATCATATATTTTGAGTAATTTTTTTTATTTCATTTGGATATGGCGAATTCATTACACAAAGTTTTTCTTAAAACTGACTTTGAATGTGTTTTTTGAAGTTACACACGCAACGAAAAACTTATTTAAAATCATTTTCGCTGCTTGGGCTGGTGAAGAATATAAAAAAAATTGTAATTAAATTTTTATGTTATTTATTCTGCTTTTCATAAACTTATATACAAATGCAAATATGTATACATACAAACATACATATTTATATATTTCATCTTGTATAGAAAACAGAAAAACAAATATTAAACATTCGTAAAAGATGAAATACTATATGTGTATGGATGTATGTTTAAAACAAGAAAAACTTAAATAAAAATGAATGAAAAGATTTTGTCCACATAAAAGTCCTCGGAGAATTCTTGTGACAAAGAAACAAGAAGAAGTAAATGAGTGAGTGAATGAATGGCGAAAAAAAGCGAACTTTATGTGACGTTTTTATATAAAAACATTTCTTAAATTGAAAATATGAGTGTGCAGTTTAAGTACTTATGCCATTTCGTACGAACTCTTACGATCAGTCAAATATGCATTTTCAACAAGTCAAGTGGTTGAGGATACAACTGGCTGACAGATGCCTTTTGTGAAGCAGAAGCTGATGTTGGTTATGACATAAAGTTAATTCTTTTAGGCAAAAATAAGTAAATATTCAATTCACTGGGACAAAGGCACAAAAAACATACAGAAATTAAAGACACAAACTGAAAAGAAAAACAAACTGATGGTTTTTTTTTTACATTTACCATACTAACAGAAGATGACTAAAGACGTGTTACATATATACAGATGTACATGTATTACATATATGTTTATATATTTATATTGACATCCATACATACGTATGCCTGCATAAAGTTTCTTTAAAACATTTACTTAGCATTGTAGCACAAAAGTATCTTGAATGACTGAATAAGTAAATGAATCTGTACAGCAAACATTACGTTAGCACATAAATCCTTTTAACATACACACTTGCTATATTCAGGTTTATTATAACTTATATGCGGCAACAAGTACAAAAACTGAATAATACCCTCTAGAGCATTAACTATAAAAAAATAAAAAATAAAATAACAAAAAAATATGTGTAAGTTTGGAAAAAGAAGTAAATATGAATAACTTCCTTTTCATTATGTCACATTAATAAAGAAAAACAAAAATATGTGTTTGTGTTTTTCTTCGAGCATATTGCATTAAGGTAATGAAATCTAAGACCTGTTTCACCTAGTGGTTCCAGAAAGATCTACACACATTCTTTATAAAATATTCGGAAAATTTGGACACAAGCGATAATTAAATTTTCGTCTTGTTTAAGTTAAGGTATTAATGCTTGTAGGATAAATTTTTATAGTTTTTAGATGTAATTGTTTTCTAGAAAACTGATCTTAGTTCTCTACATCCCACAATTTCGCAAAAAATTTTTGCGAAATCTAACAATCTATTTTAAGCGCAAAAAAATTTATTTCAACAAATTTCCTAACCGTGCTTTGTTTTGTTCTAATAATAAAATTTTAAAAAATATAGTTACATTTAAAAGATAATTACGATCCATATAAATAACTTCTTAGAACCGTGATTTTACTAAATAGTATTTTATCGTAGATTTTGTAATCATATTATGACTAAACGGAATAATATTATGATAAAAATAACAAAATATCCGCTACTTCGCAAGATAGAGTTTCTTCCTTAAATTCTAAGTAATTTTTCTGTAAATTTATACAAATTTGTGTCTCTTATTTATTTTGTTTGGAAAAATTATAAATACTGTATGCGCATATCGCGGATAAATCTTCTATTTCAGCCAAGATCAATGCTTTTGAGTTTCACAATTTTAGATTTATATATTCAGAAAATACCTTAATGATCACAAAAATACAAAAGTAATATTTTGTCCTTCTCTAGAATTTTTAAACTCAACTTTGATTTAAAGTACCTGAATTGAGATTTCATTCTAAAACAAAAAAAATACAAAATATGACATAAATTCAAGAATAAGTAACTTATTGGGCTTAGGTTAGGTTGAAAAGGAGGGGTACTAAAAGCT
This sequence comes from Phyto melanocephala, assembly GCA_941918925.1. NCBI lineage: Eukaryota > Metazoa > Arthropoda > Insecta > Diptera > Rhinophoridae > Phyto > Phyto melanocephala. Next base: position 110,390,444 of record OW799234.1, read on the forward strand.
CAAACTTACCACAGGTATACACTTATGCCCAATTGGCATGTTGTGATCTCCATACGGAAAATGGAATTCCCAAACAAAAATCATAGTCATAATATCCCATAAGTATCGGACTAATCCAAGAGCCCAGTTGGAGTTTCGCAGGTATTCCAAGTTCGGCATAGTGTCAACTGTAAAATTTTCACATTTAATACGCTCAAACACAGGATAAGCTTCCATAACATTTTTATTTACAAACGTAGAAAATATAAAAAGTATATTAATGTGCAAAAAAGTACCTTTGTGTCGCCGATGTCAACTTATATCAACCAATTATAAAATTTTAGCTTTATAAACGTAGCAAATACAAAGAGTTCAACAAAAAAGCCAGAAAAAACATTTTTGACTGTCAATAACATTCTCAGTCTCCCTTCGGAACAATAATCTCTTATTGCAAAATTCTAGTATCTTTGACGTAGAAAGTACAAAAACAGAACTTTTTTAGTTGCCCATAACAATTTTTAAATTTCAGCTTTATAAAATTTGCATATACAGAAAATGCCATAAAAATGGAAAAAACTGTTTTTTTGTCGCCCAAAACTTTTTTAATTTTACTTGGAATCAATAGCCCCTTATTTCACAGCTACAGCTTCATAAAAGTATAAAATATGAAAAGTACCATAAAATTGTGAAAAAGTATCTTTTCGGTCGGCCATAAAATTTTCAGTTACACCTCGGATCAATTCATTAATTTTAAAAATCTAGTTTCATCAGCACATACAAATGTGCGAATAAGTACAATTTTTGTAGCTCATGACATTTTCAGTTTCCCATGGAATCAATAGTCTCTTATTTTACAATTTTAGATTCATAAACGTACAAAGTACCAAGATTGCCATAAAATTGCGAAAAAGTACATTTCTGGTAGCCCATAACATTTTCAGTCTCATCTGGGTTCAATAGTTTCTTATTTCGAAATTCTAGCTTCATAAACTTATATAATGCAAAAAGTACCATTTTAGTTTTGCATACAAATGTAGACATGCCAAGTTTAAAAAATTTAATTATCTAGCAATAATCTCTTTGAATAGATATGATTTGAAGTAAATAAATATACAATTCTTTTGCATACAAATAATTATGTTCTAAAAAGTACCAAACTGCTTTCCCGATTTTTCCCCTATCTACACTGTTATGAATGCATTTAAATTGTTACTAAATTACGTGATATTTCAAGTTTGATAAAATCTGTATCTAATCAGAAATAATACATATTTTCCCGTATAACATAATACATTTTTTCTAAAAGTTCAAAAAATAGGGACAATTTGCAATCCTTGTACATTTGAATCCGATAGGATCATAATATTCAAAAATACCCTAATTAAACATATAATTATTCACAATCATATGTTAATTCGTTGCTTGTATAGAGACGCTGATCAAAAGCAGATATTTTTTTTTTTTTATATACAAACTTTGTTAAAGCGTTGTAAGAGTTTAATAAGCATTACCTTTATATTTCAAATATTAGAAAAAAAAATTAGTTAGCGAATTGAATCACCATCAGATGGAAAATAAAAAGGGTTCATCGAATCCGTTCCCTTAGATATTTTCTTGGTTAACTTGTTAATCCAATACTAGATTGTATCTATTACAAAAATCACTAATAATTCTTGACCAAGTGCTATACTCTCATATCTGTTTAAAGTATTTTAATTGGAAAACATCGCCTTACACATCTGAAATCAGGGTTTTTTCCTAAACATAGTTTCAATACTGCTCTCATTGACATTGCGGAGGAAATTCGTGGCTGCGTTGAAGCTGGCAACATTATTTTTTTGGTTCTTTTAGATTGCTTAAAAGCATCTGATATGGTAAACTGCGATCCTGTTGCTATACAAATCTAAATTGTATATTTAACTCAACCCTTTCTGCGACTGATCGTACTTACATCATCATACTTCATACTTAAAAAACCGGTATCAATTTGTTTTCGTTAATAGTAAAAGTTCCTAGTACAGTCAATACCAGTAATAAAAGGCATTCCCTAAGGTTCAATGCTTGGATTCATCTCTCACCTCCCTCTCTCTCTCTCATCACTCACCTGTTCAGAACATATTTAATATGCAACCAGAATATCGTTTTCTATGGAGATATTAAATAAGAAAACTGTAGAACTGTATTTTTGTATAACAATAATTATATATAAAATTAAAAAGGTCATCACACTTTACACCCTACGAATGTAGGGACGCTCAAACTCATGCCTTAAATAGGTTTTACTAATGGAACGTCCTATTTGTTTAATCGCTTTAGATTTACTCGTTCACGAAGAAAGAATAAATTGTTTCTATATTATTAAATATAAAAGTCTGATCTTCAAATGGTAATTTCCTATTGGCTGTGTACTTTCTTAAACTTGCTTCTATCAAATAATTAGTTTTTGAACAACGCAGCACAGTTTTGTAAAAACAATCTATAAATTTGTTAATTAAGTCTTTTTTTTACACACTTTTCTTTGTTTTTTTGTTTTTTTTTCCCCTTTTGCTTGTTAATTTTCGGACTCCTGATCTAAAATTGTTATTGTCAGTAATTAACTGATTATTCGTCTGACAATATCCTTTTTTCAATATCGCCAAGTTGTGAGTGTTATTGTGTAGGATTCAAAATAAATAAATAAATAAATCTTTAATACAAAAAAATAACTGTCCGCAATATAATACTACCCCTTAGGCGATCTTACACCGTTTTTGACAACTTTACTTTACAACTTTAAAACTGGAATGCATTCCACTCGGCTAATAATGTATGTTAGTAAACATTAAATAATAAATTAATAAATAAATGAATGTGTGTGTGTGCGTGTATGTTCTTAACAATCGGAATAGTTTTTCAAGATTCTAAAATGCTTACAATTCAATTTAATTTAGAAATTGTTTAAGGAAATTTAAATAATAGAATAAATGAGCTTGAGCCGAAAAAAAAATAATCTAAATTAAAAATTTAATATATGTATAAAGTTCAAATAAAATATTAATATACATATGATAATTAATTTATAACTTTATTTTCTGTTTGCCACTTTAATCTTTTAACCGACTTAAACTTTTTATAAAATTTCTTTTAAATCTTGTTTAAATGCCAAAGTTTTAGCCTTAATATTATTGTCTCTCTGTAATAAAAATATACATTATAATTCCTTACACTACCTTTCTCTATTGCTGTTTTGTTTTTTATACCCGCCACCAAAAAAATGGTGGGGGTATATTCATTTTGTCATTCCGTTTGTAACACATCGAAATATCCATTTTAGACCCCATAAAGTATATATATTCTGAATCAGGGTTTGATTTGATGACGATCTAGCTATGTCCGTCCGTCTGTCCGTCTGTCCGTCTGTTGAAAGCACGATAGAGGTCGCACCGAAAAAGCTAGGGGGCTCAAATTTTGCCAGAATCTTTCTTATAGACAAGGTTTGTTTGGTATTGAAAATGGGCTAAATCGGAATATTAGGAAGAGAGTTATAGCTCGAAAAGCAAGAGTAGGTCGAAAAAACCGTGTCCTTCGAACATCGAATAAAATGGAATTGTGGACAAACGCATTCACGTAGACTCATGAAACTTCGAATATATATTTCCTGAGTAAAAACAATATTTTTCCCCAAAAATTATCTAAATATATGCATTAGGAGAGGAGTTATCGATCAAAATGTACGAAAATTTATACCGCACAGTGTATTTTTCGGTATATTTAAAAACAAAAACGTCATAAAAGCAACAAAATTGGATGTACGACTCTGAAATTTTGCACACTTTGCTTTTTGGTGACACGCTTTCTTGTAACGGCAAATCAATGTGCCACGCCCACTTTTACGCCCACCTCCCATATAACGTTTTACCTAAAATTCATATAATTTCTCTATTAATAAAGATTTTGGAATAATAAAGGGCTAAATTGAAACATCTAAAATGTACTCATTCGCAAAAATAACTTTGACACGCCTACTATAACGCCCACTCTTCACGTTATCTACCGTTAATGAATTTTAAAAGCTCATAAAACCGCCAAAATTAGAGGTATGATGATAAAATTTGCTACGTATATCCCCCTGGGCAATGTCATTACTGTGCCAGAAAATAAAGGTGCCACGCCCACTTTTACGCCCACCTCCCATACAATGTTTTACCTAACATTCATATAATTTCTCTATTACTAAAGATTTTTGAATATTAAAGGGCTATATTGAAACACCTAAGTTGTACTCATTCGCAAAAATAACTGTGACACGCCTACTATAGCGCCCACTTTTCACGTTATTTACCGTTAATGAAATTAAAAAGCTTATAAAACCGCCAAAATTAGAGGTACGATGATAAAATTTGCTACTTATATCCTTCTAATCAATGTAAAAAAGTTTAGGTGACACGCCCACTTTAACGCCTACCTCTCATATAACGGTTTATCCTAAATTCATGTAATTTCTCTATTGACAAAGTTTTTGGGAAAATAAAGGACTATATTGAAATATCTAAGTTGTATTTATTAGCAGAAACTTTATTGACACGCCTACTTTAACGCCCACTTTCATTGAAAGACTACATTTACAAAAGCATTGAGGCCAATGTTGATTTTAAATAAAACATAAATAGAAATTATTATCATTTCTTTTTATAATGATAATACTTGTATGGTTCAATTATGTATTTAACACAATATCGGCCAAATAGCCCCCCCCCATCCTTGGTGCCACGCCTCTATCTGATGGTCCAAATTTTCAATGACAATGTTGATGCTCAATTGTTGGGCATGATGATGAGTCGAGGTTGACTGCTCTTTTGCCCCACTACCTCAAAAGAACAGCAATGGTTCCCATTCAACAAACTAAGAAGGCATTCACAGGTTTTCTAACATTTTATACAGACCTGTTTTGCAGAAATTTAAATATTTGTTACAATTCTCCCGATTGTGGACGAATTTGAACGATTATGTTGATCAAAAGAATTACGAAGTGCCCAAAATGCATTTTGATTTGAACGCCCATTTTTATCAAAAACTTGAATAACTTTAAAGCGTTGCTCATTTGCGTATCTTTCTACGGATCAAATTGAGTAAGTTTGAGATTGAGAAATGTCAAGTGAAGTGCAAAAAACAAGTTTAAAGACAAGGTGTAGTTCACCTTCAACATGGGCCCTTAAAATTTAACCAACCCCTACAAAGAAAGTGATACATATTTTATTATAAAGAGATTATTCCATAGCGATTAACAAAATAATAAATATTGTGTTTTAAATGTACACAAAATTGGTGGTGGGTATAAAAGATTCGGCACAGCCGAATATAGTGCTCTTACTTGTTATTGTTTTATTAAGTTTACAATCCCTTCTTAATGTGAACAATTTTACTTTGAGCTAAAAATTCTGAAGCAAGAGTTGTAAACAGGAAAGTAAAGAATACAACAAATGAAATGCTAGGATAAATGTTTTTTCCATACTTTGGAATTTACAAGTATATAGTATATAACGGAAACAAAATTTACATACACAAGTTTTTTGTTTTAATAAAACTAAACAATTTCCCTTTTTGGCTTGCATTTATACATAGATACGCGCCTACCTTCTTATATAATAACAGGGATTAAATAAAAACATTAAATAGAAAATAGAAAAACGGAATATTTTACTCATTTAGGGGAATAATAATATTTTATAGTTTTCATCTATATTTATACAGAATTTCCAAAAAAAAAAATTTAACGTCTTCATTAAGATGTTAAGCAAGAGATTTTTTACATATTTCTTAAGCAGAATATTAAATCTAGCTTAGAAAATGTTTGATAAGAAAATAATTGTCGAATGACATCTATTTATTCGGCTCAGTATATTAATAGTAATAATAAGTGTTAAAAATTATGACTAATATATTAAGAACAGTTCTCTCTTTAAGATTTTTAGATGTTTTAAAATTATAAAATATATTTACTCTTAGATTACAATTTATTTAATTTTTAATTTTTTCTAGCGGCTCTACAAAAACTGTGACGGTAATTTGACCGGTTATATGACTGGTATTAGTGACTGATATATCGGTTATAATGTGGAACAAATTTTCTTTTAATTTCTTAAGGGCATATGAAAAAAATTACTGAAAATTTTTTGTACATGTTATTTTGCGTCCTTTTCTTACTTATTAGTTCTTTCACTATAAAACATATATCTGCTCTACTTCCTCTCTACCTTTTTACTAAATAAGCAAATATAATATAAATAGTAGTCACACTAAACGTATATATCGGTCAAAGATAACTAGGTATATATATAACTCGTACAATAGAGCAAAATTCATCATATATTTTTATATTATTTATTATAATATTTTTTATTACATAAACTACCGTACCATACATTTATTACCTTAATTTCACTGCTTCCTGGACTTGCTTATTTTAATTCTTTTTCATGGTATTAGCTTTATTAATATTACGGCTGGAAGTATTTAAAAGTAATATTTATGAAAATACGCTAAGTCATATACATATGTATGTATGTTTAGCTGCTACTTTTCATACTTTCCATTTATTTCTTAAGTATTTTATATAAAACCTCGTCGAAAAAACTACAAATTATTAAAAAAAAATTACTTTTTAAAATTTAACACAATAGTTTAACAAGAATTTTGTTTTCGAACGTCAAGAAATCGGTATATACTGTAGTTTGGACACAATTATCAACCAGTGCTGCCAGCCCGAAAAACGTAATTCATGAGAAATCTCCCTTTATTATAAAGTAGCGCGACTTCGTGTGCGTAGTTCTCGGGATAAAAGGTAGACTTTGCATAAGCCTAGGTTGTTATTTATATGTTTGTCAAATTTAATTTAATTCCTCTCAGCCATTTTTGCGTGGTTGAGTTCTAGATTCGCTTAGGAAATATAACTAATACCACATTCATTCAGTTCCGTTCAGCCATTTTTGCGTGATTGAGTAACAAATATCCAAGCATACGAACATTCACATTTACTATATCAGTTGGATAGTAGGATTAGTAGGAAAATTTTGAATTTGAAAATATGAAAGAAAGTTAAAACTTACAACAAAAATAAAAATATTTACAACACAAACAACCCGTTAAGGCTGATGATGAGTTTGCCAACGACTTCGCCTGGTGATCATAATAAAAAGTAGCCTATGTGTTAATCTAGGTTGTTATCTATTTAAGTATGTGCCGAATTTCATTTAGTTCCATTCAGCCTTTTTTGCGTGATTGAGTAACAAATATCCAAACATACAAACATTCACATAATGAATCTATTGATATTGTTAATTTAATAAGAAATATATTAAGCACTCCTGTAATCAACAAATTCATTTTTCCTGATGAAACTTTGAATCAAACCTCTTTTTTGCTTAAGAAGTGAAAAAGGATACACGTCCTTGTAAAAACACATACATACTTATACATATAATTACAAGGTAATTATATTTCAGTCTGAGTACTGTAAAAAATGTTTTTAAGTTGACTGTAAGCAATACTTTTCTACAATCTTTATTAAATATGCGAATAAGAAGGAAAATAAAAACAACACACTTACAGAACACACGCGTACAAGTACTAGTTGATGCAGAAGCATAAAATCTAATACGATGAGATCGTAAGTAATTTAAAATTACACATACACACATTTAAGTCGCAAAAAGAAATTGAAGAAATTACTTTGAAACACTCAATTATATTACACATGTTTATATGTACATATGCATATGTATGTATTTTTGAAAATCAAAAAAAAAAAGTATCTTTCAAAAACGTTGGATGAGTGAAAAAAGTTCAACACACGTTTCCCATAAATAAGAAATAATTTTTAAGCATGTATTGAAAAGTATTTCATCAATCTTTTTATGCAAATCGAAAGAAAAAATTTGGTTATTTTCTAATTTAATACAATAAAGATGTATTTTTAGAACCTTTATAAACAAGAAATTCATACACAGAAAAAAAATAAATATGAATATCAATTACGAAATTAATATTATTAATTAAAAAATTGTTTAATTTTGCTCCAATCATCAATATGATACTATTAATTAAATAAAAATTAAAGTTTTAATTGAAAAAGTATTGAGAAAAATATCAATTAAAACAGTATTAAAAAAATTAATTAAAATTTTCATAATTTTTAAAATGATTTATATAATTAATCATAATAATAATTTAATCATGTCCATTCTTGAGATTTAGGATGTATAAAATTAAAGCATTTATTATATCAATAATAAAATTTTAAAACCTGTATTCTCTTTTTTTATATTTATTTATTCTTAATATACATTTATATTACAAAGGAATCTATATTCCTAATTACATTTCGTTACTTTATTTATTCTTAATATACATTTATATTACAAAGGAATCTATATTCCTAATTACATTTCGTTACTTATATAATAAAATTAATGATAAGAAATAGGGTTCCACACACATACACATACTATACCATATTAAAAGCCGGATTTCCAAAAATAATTTTTTGCATCAACGACCTTGATATAAAGGAATATTAACCGGTAAAAAGGCTTATTCAGGCAGAGTGAAGAAATTCAACTAACTAACCTATTAAAATGAGAATTCTGTGGAATATAAAGGCACACGATAAATATGTAATGAATTTTGGCATACCTACAATGAAACCGAAATAACTTATTATTTTTAAAACAGAACATATTTTTATATATGTATGTACATATGTGCACTTACCAGAACTTTCTCTTGCAGATTGGCGACTATTTTTTATTATTCCGCTCCTTGAGTAAGAATTATATTAAATTTATTCTTTAAATTAAATTTTAAAGAAAATTGAATTTTAAATAATATTTTTTTTTATTTTTTTTTCAAGTGACAGAAATCTCTTTGTTTTTTGAAAATATTTAATATCAATTAAAAAATTTAACCAAATTAATGAAAACTATAATTAGAATTCAAAAACAAATCAAAATTTCAATTAACTAAACAAATTTTAGCAATATTTTTTCTGTGTAAATACAAATATAAACTTTGTCTAATATTAGACACACATACAAACATATATACATACGATCATACATACATACACATATAAATAAATACATAGATTCATGCATGTAGATGTACATACATATATGTAATATATTTTGACGCAAAAAGGTCTTAGTCAAAATATCACAGTTTGGGTTTTTGATTCAGTAAAATTTTGTATCTATTGTTTTTTGAATCAATTACTTAAGTCTTACACAATTGTTTTCAATGATTCATAAAACTTAATATATTTTTTTATTTATTAAGCAGAAACTGCAACGTTTGACTTATTACGTTTTTGATGACATCAAGAAGTAATAAATAAATATTTTTTATATAAGAAAATTATCAAAATTGTTATTCTTAAAAATGATTTGAATAATGAATTAAAACGAAATTTCTATTAATAATTTACAGCAACATTACTATAGATTAAGTAACCACCAAAAAATAGACATTGAATTGCTCTTACAAAATGATGATTATGATTAATTGTCCCCTATGTTTTTCACAACAAATTTAAAAAACTTAATATTTTTGTAAAAATCAATGCAATTTTTGTTTAACATATTCTTTCTTTAATAAAACTATTCGAGGTAGGTATAAGCTTTGCAAGATAAAATTAATTTTTGAATTTTTATACAAACGTTTGTGGCTGTCAAATGTCAAAGTATGATCAACAAAGTGTATTGAAAATAGCATTCATCTTACAACATACAAAACGAATTGGTAGCAACTCTTGAAGAATCTTAAAAACTAACGTTTAAATCGAGCAATAGAATCAAAAAATCTCTAGGTTTCCCACTAAAAGCTAGCTCTTTTTTTTGCCACAAAATGTGTATAAAAATCGCTAGACTTAGGGACAAAAAAAGAGTTAAAATTGCAACAGTGTTAGAATCAAGTACTTATTTATCATTATAAAAGTAAGTATTTATTTAGGTTTCTAATTACAAGCAATCGTAATAAGTACTTATTTGTGTCCCTATTGGTAAGCAAGCGGATTAAGTACTTGCCTCCAATGACATAAATGAATAATGAATAAAGAGTTTAGTTCAACGAAAATAATTTTCTTACCATTTTTTTTTTAAAAACGGACCAAAGCCTACCTTAACCTTCAATTTCCTGGAATTGCTTTTCAAAGTATAAATAAAATGACTGAAATAGCAAAAAAATATATTTGAATAAATAAAAGAGATAAAAAGCTGTGATTTAAATAGAAAAATATATTAACAAAGCATTACAATGAAATATATCTGTTATAAAATAGTTTTTACGATAAGTTTGTATTTCATATTTTAAAAGTGTTTAAATGTTTACGAAATTCATATATAAGATTAATATATAAAGAAAGGTGTCACAAATTCTAGATCAAAGTTTTCTTAATGTTAACATTTGATGTAATACCCATAAATGAATATTGACTCTTTTATAAAGGACTGTTTTAAATGTAACCAATTCAAAGTACTCCTCTAAAACGTTATTTTCCTTCATGATGTCAATTGAATACTACCTATTGCCACTAAAAGTTATTTAAAACATTTTAATGCTTCAAGTGTAAATACAGAGCTTTTACAGATTAAATTTTAATAAAAGAAAATTTAAAAACATTTATATGTAAAACAATGTCTTTAATAATATTTTCAATTGCAAATTATTTTAACTTTGTTCTTTTGACTGAAAATAATAATATTTTACCAAAGGCAAATAAACTTTCAAATTGTATTTAAATTAAAAATATCTACCAGTACGTCGAAAAGCCAGCAACAATTCTGAGCTAATGGATGAGATAATTCGGCAAATTAACGGCACATTATGCCTAAGCGTCATTGAAAATTTGAAACATCTGATAGAATTGTGTCCGATATTTTGTTCCATACATAATTGAACCAAACCAATATTATCATAACAAAAAGACATAATAATAATTTCCTAAATATTTTTTGTTTTATTAAAAATCAACATCGGCCCTTAAAATTAAACCACCCTTAATTGTATGTAAATATATGTATAGAATATAATGAATGTCCCATATATGGAATAATGATGCTCTGTGATAAAATTAGTCAAACTGATTCTCAGTACAAGCAAATTTAAGTCTGAGGCAATCTCTAAGAAATGTTAGCCTTCGATATTATCGTAAACATTAAAAACAAAAATATCTGTTAGACGGAAATTTTTATTGTTAATCTACACAATTATAGGTAACATAAACAAAAAAATCCTTTCCGCAAAAACAATTTGTATCAACATCAACAATTTGTATCAACTTATTTTACTATTTCTGTAGTTTTGTCACTTACATACATATGGTGAGTGCATATGTTAGCAGCAACCTTAATCTCTTAACTCCAAAAATACTGAGCCAGTTTTAAAATACATTTTCCAAAAATTGCTTTTGTAATGCAACTGAGTAACATTAAATCGTTTTACCAATTAATATAAAATGTAAATTACCAGTCTTATAAAAAATGTTTTTTATTTCCTGGGGCTCAATTCTTGTTCAACCAAACAGTGAAATGAAAAAAACTTTACATTTCACAGATTTTTAGAACAAGAATTGGTATCCTGTTATCATATGAAAAAAAAACTCGGACCCAGAAAAAACTCTCATGCACACCCAATACCCTGCAGATAACTAGAGTAGTCCATACACGCATGTAAAGTGTACTCCATAATAGACTAGGACTAGTCCAAAGGTAACCCAAATGTAAGGAGAAAACATGGTCGATTTAACATTACGATGTCCTAGGGCTGGACCATATAACCCATCGGAGTAGTCTTAAAACTACTCTTTATCACTACTCGATGGAGCATCTACACGACCATTATACACGTTTTGACAACAATATACGTAATAGTTAAAACATGAACACTTGTCGTTTAACTACAATCTCTTGTTTGAAAATGATATGGTCCATAACTGCATAACATAGGACCATGTTGTAAGTAGTCCATTTAGCTAAAATGGACTACGTAGCCCAATATTATCTGTAGGGTACTTATACACACATACACATATATACATATTAACACGTAAATAAACGTAGCATATTCCCAGTGGCGAATTTAAGCGACATCGTCACAATGACATTTTCATCAATGAATCATTGCCACTGAATCAGTGTCAAATCGCAATTTGCATGAAATTATCGCAAATGGAAATGGTACTTATGAATCTATGTGACAATAAGACAAACTTCATTGAAGGGTCACTATAATTTTAAAAGTTGAAACTTGGCGACATTTTCTGTTAAGAGTCTATAACAGTACATAAGAGTTGTCCAACGAACGACGATGATATTTTCAATTAAGACTCGTAAATACACGTACGCCTACAAGACAAACTCAAATTAGGCCATCTATGAAAGATTAAAAAAAAAATTATATATGATGCCAAATAGAAATTAGTATTTGTCATCGATGAGTTAACACGATGAATCATGATGAAGTTCGCAACCGGGATTATATATACAAGTATTGTATGTGTTCGTGTGTGGAGAATAAAATAGCTGTCATGTCTATTGTGTTAATTCTTTGCTCATTTTATTTTATTAAACGTAATCCTTTTGTCTATATGTGTATTCGTTTTTCTTTAAATGTTTCCGTTGTGTTTCTATTGCTACTGCTTTGTCTTTGTTACTAAGTATATAACAAACATAATAAAAATACTCTTTTTTTATTGCTAGTTTAACTAAATATTGTTCTTGTAGCCTTTAAAATTCGTTGCAAGTGTGTGTGTGTTGTTATACTTTATTACTCTTTATTGTTTTAGAAAATTATACTCATGTATGCGGCATTCTAATGAGGTTTTTTACATTCATGCAAGCACTGTTGATTTGCTCATGTTTTTGTCTTTTTTTGTAATGTACATTCCTACAAATGTGTACGGCTTTGAATTGTGTAATGGTTAAGAATTATTTATGTATGTAAGCACATATTCATATAACTGGTGAATTATATAAGCGTATGTGTTGGTGTGTTAATAATTTTATGTAAATATATGACTGATTCCGTAACAGAGTGGCATTCTAATTAATAAAGAAAATTTCCTAAGATTTTTTTGTAAAGAGTCTTTAAACAAAAAATTTACTCCCAAAGGACCAAAGTAAAACACGTATAAGTAAAAATATATATATTTTGTAGGCATGGAATTAAACAAAAAATTTCTAACTCAATTTTAAATTTTTTTTTAAGAAACGAAAAATAATAATATAATAATATATATATAATATAATAAATGTCAATGTTTGGATTCTTAAATACTCAATCAGGCAAAAACGGCTGAGCGGAACTAAGTGAAATTCGGCACATTGATAGATAACAACCTAGATTTACACTTAGGCTACTTTTTATCACCATAATAACGTGAAGTCATTGCCAAACTCATTATCACACATCCTAAATGGGTTGTTTGTGTATAAATATTTTTATTTTTGTTGTTTATACTAAGTCTACCTTTTATCCCGATAACTACGCAGACGAAGTCGCGGGCACAAGCTAGTATAATTATAATTGTAATAATAAAACAGAATAAAAAAAACAATATAAAATTGTTTTTGATCATTTTTATAATAATCCAAGCAAACAAATTTTGCACTAGTTCAATGTGAATGAAATTTTTGCATGATTTCTAATTCCAAATCCAAAACAGTTTGCTTATAATGATTTGCTTTAAAATACATGCAAATGCAAGCGACAAATCTTAAACAATTCATGTAAACAAACATTATCATGAAGCATGGGTTTCTTTTCATTAACTGTGCGTTCCTTCTATGCAGTAATTATAATTAAGTGAATTTTGTTAATGAATTCATATAAACAAATGCTCTCCAGTGACACGTTGATGTTAAAATTATGCATGTTTTACCTTAATTATACCAACTCATCATGGGTTGAGCTCATGCATTTAACATTTATTTTCCATGTCTTTTTTTGCTGGGATATATTTAAAAATATTAGAGGTATAAATACGCCGATTAGTGTAAAAAAATTATTTTAAATATTTTACTATTGTGAGTAGAAAAACTAAAAATAAAAATTTTCTTGTTTCCATGTACTCAACTTTCTAAGGAACTCAAAGACCGAAGTTTTTTTTTTTTTTTGCAAATTTTTTTACAAATTCTATATGCATGAACCAAACATATTTTTATTCACAGTACAAGTTATTAAATTTTCGCCTTATTCTCAAAATAAATTAGACCAATTTTTTTATATATATTTAAATATTTGTTTTCTTTTGAGTTGGTTGTAGGACTCTTTCTTCGTTAAAGGATGCTGCATTTAAATTATAAACAAATCCTCTTAGGTCAGACTCATTTTTTTATTTTATTGATCGATTTCATTGTAACGTTTTCAGTTATAATTACATTTAAATGTTTTTTTTAATAATTATCAAATTAAAAAAAAACTTTTATCTTCTTGAAATCCAAAAAATAAAATTTCATTACATTGCATTCAATTGCGCTTTTTAAAGGAGTTAAGAAGAAAAATTATTCGGAATTTTGTTTCGGACTCTATCTTTAATTTTTTATATTTACTGTTTTCTACTGGTCAAGCCCTTTTATTAATTATCAATTTTAGGGGATTAGAGATGCAGATTTTGACTCATTTGACTCTTCTGGCTTTTTAGAAGCCGAAAATAATTGAGTTCCTCTTGTAAATTTTATGAAAAATTCTAAAGCAATCATCTTTAAATGCCTATATCTCAGCTAATTATAAAAACAATTTTTTTTTAATTTTTTCAGAAAAATTTTTTAAGGCTACGGCTTATAATTTGATGTCTGCAGCATGTCTAAAAATTATCTAAAAAGCCTAAGCAATTTAATATATTTAAAAAAATATGTTCTTTTTTAAACAATTATTCCCTTAAACTTTACCGATTTGTGATTTTTCTAAATTTCTTCAAGTTTTTATACCCGCCACCAAAAAAATGGTGGGGGTATATTCATTTTGTCATTCCGTTTGTAACACATCGAAATATCCATTTTAGACCCCATAAAGTATATATATTCTGAATCAGGGTTTGATTTGATGACGATCTAGCTATGTCCGTCCGTCTGTCCGTCTGTCCGTCTGTTGAAAGCACGATAGAGGTCGCACCGAAAAAGCTAGGGGGCTCAAATTTTGCCAGAATCTTTCTTATAGACAAGGTTTGTTTGGTATTGAAAATGGGCTAAATCGGAATATTAGGAAGAGAGTTATATCTCGAAAAGCAAGAGTAGGTCGAAAAAACCATGTCCTTCAAACATCGAATAAAATGGAATTGTGTCTAAACGCATTAACATAGACTCATGAAACTTCGAATGTATATTTCCTGAGTAAAAGCAATATTTTTCCCCGAAAATTATCTAAATCCATGCATTAGGAGAGGAGTTATCGATCAAAATGTACGAAAATTTATACCGCACAGTGTATTTTTCGGTATATTTAAAAACAAAAACGTCATAAAAGCAACAAAATTGGATGTACGACTCTGAAATTTTGCACACTTTGCTTATTGGTGAGACGCTTTTTTGTAACGGAAAATCAATGTGCCACGCCCACTTTTACGCCCACCTCCCATATAACGTTTTACCCAACATTCATATAATTTCTCAATTTATATAGATTTTGGAATAATAAAGGGCTATATTGAAACATCTCAGTTGTACTCATTCGAAAATATAACTTTGACACGCCCACTATAACGCCCACTTTTCACGTTATATACCGTTAATTAAATTTAAAAGCTCATAAAACCGCCAAAATTAGAGGTATGATGATCAAATTCGCTACGTATATCCTCCTAGGCAATGTCATTACTGTGCCAGAAAATTAAGGCGCCACGCCCACTTTAACGCCCACCTCCCATATAACGTTTTACTTAAAATTCATATAATTTCTCTATTAATAAAGATTTTGGAATTATAAAGGGCTATTTTGAAACACCTAAGTTGTACTCATTCGCAAAAATAACTTTGACACGCCTACTATAACGCCCACTTTTCACGTTATAGACCGTTAATGAAATTTATAAGCTTATAAAACCGCCAAAATTAGAGGTATGATGATCAAATTTGCTACGTATATCCTCCTAGGCAATGTCATTACTGTACCAGAAAATTAAGGCGCCACGCCCACTTTAACGCCCACCTCCCATATAACGTTTTACTTAAAATTCATATAATTTCTCTATTAATAAAGATTTTGGCATTCTAAAGGGCTATATTGAAACACCTATGTTGTACTCATTCGCAAAAATAACTTTGACACGCCTACTATAACGCCCACTTTTCACGTTATAGACCGTTAATGAAATTTAAAAGCTTATAAAACCGCCAAAATTAGAGGTATGATGATCAAATTCGCTACGTATATCCTCCTAGGCAATGTCATTACTGTACCAGAAAATTAAGGCGCCACGCCCACTTTAACGCCCACCTCCCATATAACGTTTTACTTAAAATTCATATAATTTCTCTATTAATAAAGATTTTGGAATTATAAAGGGCTATTTTGAAACACCTAAGTTGTACTCATTCGCAAAAATAATTTTGACACGCCTACTATAACGCCCACTTTTCACGTTATAGACCGTTAATGAAATTTATAAGCTTATAAAACCGCCAAAATTAGAGGTATGATGATCAAATTCGCTACCTATATCCTCCTAGGCAATGTCATTACTGTGCCAGAAAATTAAGGCGCCACGCCCACTTTAACGCCCACCTCCCATATTACGTTTTACTTAAAGTTCATATAATTTCTCTATTAATAAAGATTTTGGAATTATAAAGGGCTATATTGAAATACCTAAGTTGTACTCATTCGCAAAAATAACTTTTACACGCCTACTATAACGCCCACTTTTCACGTTATATACCGTTAATGTAATTTAAAAGCTCATAAAACCGCCAAAATAAGAGGTATGATGATAAAATTTGCTACGTATATCCCCCTAGGCAATGTCATTACTGTGCCAATAAATTAAAGTGCCACGCTCACTTTTATGCCCACCTCCCATATAACGTTTTACTCAAAATTCCTATAATTTCTCTATTAATAAAGATTTTGGAATTATAAAGGGCTATATTGAAACACCTTAGTTGTACTCATTCGCAAAAATAACTTTTACACGCCTACTATAACGCCCACTTTTCACGTTATATACCGTTAATGTAATTTAAAAGCTCATAAAACCGCCAAAATAAGACGTATGATGATAAAATTTGCTACGTATATCATCCTAGGCAATGTCATTACTGTACCAGAAAATTAAGGCGCCACGCCCACTTTAACGCCCACCTCCCATATAACGTTTTACTTAAAATTCATATAATTTCTCTATTAATAAAGATTTTGGAATTATAAAGGGCTATTTTGAAACACCTAAGTTGTACTCATTCGCAAAAATAATTTTGACACGCCTACTATAACGCCCACTTTTCACGTTATAGACCGTTAATGAAATTTATAAGCTTATAAAACCGCCAAAATTAGAGGTATGATGATCAAATTCGCTACTTATATCCTCCTAGGCAATGTCATTACTGTGCCAGAAAATTAAGGCGCCACGCCCACTTTAACGCCCACCTCCCATATAACGTTTTACTTAAAGTTCATATAATTTCTCTATTAATAAAGATTTTGGAATTATAAAGGGCTATATTGAAATACCTAAGTTGTACTCATTCGCAAAAATAACTTTTACACGCCTACTATAACGCCCACTTTTCACGTTATATACCGTTAATGTAATTTAAAAGCTCATAAAACCGCCAAAATAAGAGGTATGATGATAAAATTTGCTACGTATATCCCCCTAGGCAATGTCATTACTGTGCCAATAAATTAAAGTGCCACGCTCACTTTTATGCCCACCTCCCATATAACGTTTTACTCAAAATTCCTATAATTTCTCTATTAATAAAGATTTTGGAATTATAAAGGGCTATATTGAAACACCTTAGTTGTACTCATTCGCAAAAATAACTTTTACACGCCTACTATAACGCCCACTTTTCACGTTATATACCGTTAATGTAATTTAAAAGCTCATAAAACCGCCAAAATAAGACGTATGATGATAAAATTTGCTACGTATATCATCCTAGGCAATGTCATTACTGTGCTAGAAAATTAAGTTGCCACGCCCACTTTTACGCCCACCTCTCATATAACGTTTTACCTAAGATTGATATAATGTCTCTACTAATAATGATTTTGGAATAATAAAGGGCTGTATTGAAACACCTAAGTTGTACTCATTCGCAAAAACAACTTTGACACGTCTACTATAACGCCCACTTTTCACGTAATCTACCGCTAATGAAATTTAAAAGCTCATAAAACCGCCAAAATTAGAGGTATGATGATCAAATTTGCTACGTATATCCTTCTAATCAATGTTATTGTTGTGCCAAAAAGTTTAGGTGACACACCCACTTTAAATAAAATACAAATTATTTAGGATATTATTATTTCTTTTTATAATGATAATATTTGTATGGTTCAATTATGTATTTAACAAAATATTGGCCAAATGGCCCCCCCATCCTTGGCGCCACTCCTCTATCTGATGGTCCAAATTTTCAATGACAATATTGATGCTCAATTGTTGGGCATGATGATGAGTCGAGGTTGACTGCTCTTTTGCCACACTATCGCAAAAAACAGCAATAGTTCCCATTCAACGAACTAAGAAGGCATTCACAGATTTTCTAACATTTTATACAGACCTGTTTTGCAGAAATTTAAATATTTTTTACAATTCTCCCGATTGTGGACGAACTTGAACGATTATGTTGATCAGAAGAATTACGAAGTGCACTAAATGCATTTTGATTTGAACGCCCATTTTCATAATAAACCTGAATAACTTTAAAACGTTGCTCATTTGCGTATCTTTCCACGGATCAAAATGAGTAAGTTTGAGATTAAGAAATGTCAAGTGAAATGCAGAAAACAAATTTAAAGACTAGGTGTAATTTCACCTTCAACATGGGCCCTTAAAATTTAATCACCCTCTACAAACAAAGTGATACATATTTTATTATAAAGAGATTATTCCATAATGATTAACAAAATAATAAATATTGTGCTTTAAATGTACACAAAATTGGTGGTGGGTATAAAAGATTCGGCACAGCCGAATATAGTGCTCTTACTTGTTTTTTAATAGAACAGAGGCATATTGTATCTACGAGCAAAAGTATTCATAAATTATAGTGGTTCATTTCCGAATATTTTCAATAGGTTTATACCTTACAAGTCTATTTAACATGTGAGGGCTTCCAAAAGTTGAATTCAAATAACGGAGACAAATATTTTAACCTATTCTTAAGCTTTCAGAAAATTCAAACGGCATCCAAGTGAAGGGTATAAAAATTATTAACAACAAGGTTTGTTAAGCAATCCCATTCTCATCGCTATTTAACAAACGGCTACAGCAGGACAAAACTAGTGATAATGTGAAATAGAATCATGAACGGAGAAAAATGGTTGCTGTTGGCAATTTCGTTGAGGCAGTTTAAAAATAAATATTAACATCTAACCCTAAATCACTGATCAAAAATTGCTGACAATGAAATCGTGGCCGATTTCAAAAATCCATTCAACTCTAACAGTTTTAGAAAGACTATACTATTTAGATGATACCTTCAATATAACAATTAAATTTCTTTTAAAAAAAAACTCAAAATAATTCAAGCTTGGATAAATTAAAATAAATTTTAATTTTACTCTTTTTTGATAATTTATAAAACACCCTCTTTCTACTATACAATGGAAATTTGTTTTCATTTGTTCTCACAAAACACAAATTTTTTTTGTTGGCAAAAATTTAATATTCATATGCTTATATGATTCAGTGTAAAAATTACTCCTACTTAACTGCAAATGATTAAAAAACAGTATAAGAAAAACATTTAACAAATAACAGTGGGTTAAGCCTAATCACATGGTACTCTACACAAACTGCGACTATTTATTTAGTTATCATTTATTAAATAGGAAATTAACTGTATTATTTTGAATTAAGGAAATTTTAATATTGGCTGAAAGTTATAGTCAACTATACACTAATTATTACAAAAATTTAAATATTAACTTTAGCTTGAATTGACATTGAACTTGAACACAATGATAAGTTTTGAGGACTAAAAAAAGAAGGTAGGTTAGGTTAGGTAGAACAGGCAGCTTTGTGCAGCTCACTTGAGTCCATTATAATTATCCCATTGTGATACCTGAATAGAACAGTAAGAATAGAATAGAAAAGAGAGAAGAGAAGCAGGCTAGTCCAGAGTCTCTGGCTGGAATCGAACCCGCAATCCCCAAACTAGCAGACCAGCACACTACTGACTACCCCACCGGGGAACCCTAAAAAAAAGAAGGTAAAACAAATTCATCGATATAAAATATGTTAGTCTAAATGACCAGTGGTTATATGTTCGAGTGAAGACTCTCGACTATTGCTCTACAACTATTTTTTCAGCTTGTTTAACGAACTGTTTAAATTTTTTTTTTATATAACATTGCAATATGAATATAAGCAACATGAAAACGCTTAACAGATATACAGTAGAAGGTCATATATATATAAACCACTATTATTGCTTATAACTTACCTTTAATAAATTTAGTTTAGAGGGAATTTACGCGATTTTAAGTACATTATCATTTTCGTGAATATAAAAGTTATATGCAATGAAAAATATATAAATAGCTCTCAGTGCAAAATTTAAATTATGAGAGGAAGTATTTTTATGTTTGTGAATACGATAAGATAAGAATTTTTTCGATGACATTTATTTGGACAGAGTTTTGGCCTTTGTTAAATTTTGAATAGAATAGAAGATGTTACTTATAAAAACTTAATAGTGTAGGACGTTAAAAGCAACGAAAGTAAATGTGATTTTTTAATGTTTATCAAATTTTCTATAGATGCTGTAACAAACATACTACAAAAAGTTTTATTTTTTCACTGTTTTCAAACATCTTTCCTAATTCGCATTACAAAACTAATTATTCGCTTTGTAAAACATGCACAAATTTAACACAAACTATATTTTTCCTTATTTTTGCAGAAAAAACTGAATACATGACACCTAAATAGTTTTGAAAAAAAATTTAACAGAAATTATGTGCAGTATTATATTACATTACGGGATTTTTGTTTCACTTGGTTTTTTCTGTAAAAAAAACAAAAAAGAAATATTTTTTTTCTTGTTTCTACTATTCGTAGTCACTTTAATAAACACAAACCTTTTACGCACCCTCAGAGCTAATGTAATGCGACACTTTTCGTTTCAGTGTTTATTTAACTACTTTATTTTGATGTGTTTTTATATTCGTCTAGTTTATGGCATAACCTAAGGTTAATTTATTTAAAGAAAAAAAAAATAATTAAAAAAAAAGTAAATATAATTGTAGTGAGTTTTAACGAGCGTATTTTATATTTTTTTAATTTGCATAGAGACAAGAGTTTAAGTACTTTATGGCACTTTGTCAGGGCGCTACATAAAAGGCAAAAAATTAAGTAAAATAATAGTAATGAGTAAAGAAAAGCAAACTATAAAAAATATGCATATCTCTGGCAAAAAGGAATAATTGCCTAAGTCGACTGGACGGAGTTCATATCATTGTTTTTATTTTATTTTAATTTAATTTTATTTTTTTTTTAATTTTATAAAAATATTGAAAGATTTTTTTTTAATTTGTAAAAATCAACTCAACCATATAAAACTTATTTCCTTAAAAATGGGAAAAAAAGCCATTAACATACTGAAAATTCTTTTTAGTATATAAAAAGAAAATCTTAGTGCAATCCTCAAACAGTTTCGTAATTTTTATGGGGCGAACCCTTTGCATTATATACAAGTGATATTCGTTAATTTTGCAAAAAAAATGGTGGTGGGGTATATTCATTTTATCATTCCGTTTGTTACACATCAAAATATCTATTTTAAGCGCCATTAGGTATATATTTTCTGAGTCCAGGTTTCAATTCAGGACGATCTGGCTATGTCGTCCAACTGTCCGTCTGTTTAAAGCATGACAGATTTCGAATCGAAACAGTTAGAAGAATCAAATTTTTCTAGAATATTTTTTTTATATACACAAGGTTTGTTTGGTATTGAATATAGTAATAGCTTTGTAAAATATAGAATATATACTTATATTGTATATATACCACATTTATACCATTTAAAGTTTCGCAGTATACAAACCAGCTTTAAACAAATTTGTTCAATGGTTTAATTGTATACTATACTATTGTAAAGTGTGTTTTTATAAAGTTATAGAATTTTGAATAGGTATAAAACCAAGATCAGTGTCTTAAATTGTCATAAAACTTACTTTGTTCGAAACATTATCTTCTCGGCTCGAATGTAGTCTAATCTGAAAACAAATTTTCCAGGAATTTTCAAGCTTATCGACGTAAAGAAGCGATTTCACATATCTCGACAAAAAAATCTGGCGTCGTTAAACTGAACGATTTTGGAGGCCAATTCAGAGGTCTTAAGCGTAAAACTGGCCGGTTACCAAACATTTCCTTTTAACCGTCTTATTAAAATCACAGCTCCTGCACATTATGTTTGTTCAATTGATAAACTAAAACGTCAGTAATCGTAGTATTATAAAAGTCGTCATTGACTTTAATTTTCTGACCAGCATAGTTTATAAAGAATGACTCCACCAGCCTACAAATCACTCCAATTAATCAGTTTTCCAGATGTAACGGTGCCTCAGCAAACACTTGAGGATTATCATCACTTCAAATGTGGCAGCTTTGTTTACTGACGTATTCATCCAAACAATAGTTAGCTTCATCACTAAACCAAATTAAGCTTATAAAAATTGGGATTAAAGGCAATCTTATTTTGGGCCCATTGACCGAATCTAGGTCTTGTAATTCATATTGAAATGACAAACTAAACCACTTGACAGCTAAGGAAAAGCCAGCCATTAAAAAGTGTTGCCAACTTAAATTAAAAAAAAAACACCCGTTAGTTTACAAATCCAATATCAGTTACTGATATACTTAGGAATGACTTTAGGAATGTTACTAACATTTCAAAGTTAAAAAAATATATTTTTCCTTTAAAAATTGCATAAGAAAGATTTACGGTCAAATCCGTAAAAAACAGCTGTCTAGAAGATTTATACATCAAATTACCATAGAAAATCATTTTTATAAATGCTTTATATATTTTTAATAAAGTTCATGAATAGGGCAGTTTAAATATAAAAATCGAACCGACAATTAAAAAAATAAAACGTGACCCTAATATAACAAAAGCTTTAAAGACGTCTTTAAGAAGTAAATTAACTAGACTTTACAAACAATCTGTTAACATTACACCACATATAACCATATGAGTACTACAAGTATGTGTGAACTATTTGGTTAAGATTTTTAATGAATTGTTATTAACAAAAGACAAGTAAGTATGTGACGGCCTGTTTTTGTACTTGTATTGTAGGCAAATCACGATTTTGCCACATGTAATTTGTCACAATAATGCGTCACCACAAATACCTGTACAGATTCCTAACAACCCACACACAAGCACAAAATCAAAAGCAATAATTTGAATGGAAAAGCTGTAGACACATATTCATTCAAGCACTCGTTCTATTTCGTACATGTAAATATGTACATAATGTTATGTTACAGTTAATGGGGGGTTTTATTAAACATTATGCGAGTTTTGTTTATGTGTCTGTCTGTACATACATATATTAAGTATGTGTACATGTGTGTAAATTGAATAGGCTGATAAACGTATACATGATATTATTTGTACAATTATTTTTAAAAAAAAAGGTAAATAAAAGAAGAAAAACAAATAAGAATCTTTTTTGTGGTTACATGGTTCTATGAAATCTGTATAATGTGTGTCTGCATGTGATCCACCTGTTTGTTATTTTTTCTTTAATTTAATTTATAATTTAGGTAAATAAAAGGAAATTATATTTATTGTATTTACACACACATACCAAAAAACATGTGTGGGAGTACATATATTCATTTTGTCATTCCATTTGCAACATATCGAAATATCCATTTAAGACCCCATTAAGTATATATTTTCTGAGTCGTAGTTTCATTTTATGATGATCTAGCTATATCCGTCCGTCTGTCCATCTGTTGAAAGCACGATAGAGCTCTAACCGAATAAGTTAGGGGCCAGAATGCTTTTTATACACCAGATATGTTTGGTATTTAAAATACACTATATCGGAAGAGAGTTATAGGTGGTAAGACAAGAGTAGGTAAATATCAAATAAAATGCGATTGTGCCTTAACGCATTTGAAGCAATAAAACTCGGAACATATATTTCCAGAGTAAAAAACAATCTTTTCCTGAAAAGTTCTCAAATCTATACATTACCAAAATTTACACCGCACAGTGTCTTTTTCGGTATATTCAAAATTTAAATATAAATTTTATGATGTTGAAATTTTGCCAACATTTCTTTTGGTTCAATGGATTTGTACTAAATTAATGAGACACGCCTACTTTAGTGCCCATATAATGCTTTATCTCAAAATTATAATTTTTATATGAATAAAAATTTTTTAAGAATAAAGGAAATAATATATAAGTTGAATACATTAGTAAGAAATACATTCACACGCCAAATTTAATGCCCACTTATCACGCAATCTAGTGTTAGTGAAATTTAAAAGCCCATAAAACCAACAGACTTGGATGTATTAACTGATGAAATTTCGTACATATAAAGGTAACACGTCCACTTTAACGTCTACCTCCCATATAATGCTTTAACATAAATTCATATAATTTCTGTATGGACAAAAGATTTTCAAAAAAAAAAAAAGAAATCTGTAATGGATTATCTAAGTGGAATTCAAATATTATTTATATAATTTTTACAGTAGGAAGTGCCATGCCCACTCAAAGCTAATATTAGATCTTTCTTCTTCTGGGTTCCAATTTATACACATCTGGTTCCGTAAAAATACAACATTGTTGAAAAAAAAACGTCAGTAGTATCATTTCTAATGCAGAAATTGTTAATTATCGTTAAAATGTATTTAGTGAATCTCACAATCGTTGGTGAAACTTAAACGATTGTCGGTTCGTTAGAGGAGGCTATTAAATCGCGGAAATAACGGTCTGTTTAATTGACATAAATTTCTATCTACATTTTTAAGCTGAAATCTCATACACTCATCAAAAACAGACAAATCTGTAACATTTTAATATTGAGGAGAAATTCAAATCACGGATGAATGTTACCCCTCTATATTAGTCAATTATAATTAATATAGTTTTTAAACGTATCATAGGTCAAATTAGTTATAATTAGTTGCACCGCCTATACATATGCTTAGTATAATTATTTAGAAGAATAAAAGAATAAAAGTTTTTATTTATATTTTTTAAAGTAATTAAGTATTTGAACATTAAAGCATTAAAGGCTGTAACGAAAATATTACATCTACATTAGCGTGATCGATTCGGCTTTACAACCGGTGGAAAACCGGTGTTTTTACTCTTTCAGCTGGCGGTTTTTTCCAAATGTTAATTTTTCGAATGTCCAATACACCGTTTTTATACCCGCCACCAAAAAAATGGTGGGGGTATATTCATTTTGTCATTCCGTTTGTAACACATCGAAATATCCATTTTAGACCCCATAAAGTATATATTATTAACGTAGACTCATGAAACTTCGAATATATATTTCCTGAGTAAAAACAATATTTTTCCCCGAAAATTATCTAAATCTATGCATTAGGAGAGGAGTTATAGATCAAAATGTACGAAAATTTATACCGCACAGTGTATTTTTTGGTATATTTAAAAACAAAAACGTCATAAAAGCAACAAAATTGGATGTACGACTCTGAAATTTTGCACACTTTGCTCTTAGGTGAGAGGCTTTTTTGCAACGGAAAATCAATGTGCCACGCCCACCTCCCATATAACGTTTTACCCAAAATTCATATAATTTCACTATTAATATAGATTTTGGAATAATAAAGGACTATATTGAAACATCTAGGTTGTGCTCATTAGCAAAAACAACTTTGACACGCCTACTATAACGCCCACTTTTCACGTTATCTGCCGTTAATGAAATTTAAAAGCTCATAAAACCGCCAAAATTAGAGGTATGATAATAAAATTTGCTACGTATATCCCACTAGGCAATGTCATTAATGTGCCAGAAAATTAAGGTGCCATGCCCACTTTTACGCCCACCTCCCATATAACGTTTTACCTAAAATTCATATAATTTCTGTATTAATAAAGATTTTGGAATAATACAGGGCTATATTGAAACACCTAAGTTGCACTCATTCGCAAAAACAGCTTTGACACGCCTACTATAACGCCCACTTTTCACGTTATCTGCCGTTAATGAAATTTAAAAGCTCATAAAACCGCCAAAATTAGAGGTATGATAATAAAATTTGCTACGTATATCCCACTAGGCAATGTCATTAATGTGCCAGAAAATTAAGGTGCCATGCTCACTTTTACGCCCACCTCCCATATAACGTTTTACCTAAAATTCATATAATTTCTGTATTAATAAAGATTTTGGAAGAATAAAGAGCTATATTGAAACACCTAAGTTGTACTCATTCGCAAAAACAACTTTGACACGCCTACTATAACGCCCACTTTTCACGTTATCTACCGTTAATGAAATTTAAAAGCTCATAAAACCGCCAAAAATAGAGGTATGATGATCAAATTTGCTACGTTTATTCTTCTAATCAATGTTATAAATGTGCCAAAAAGTTAGGTGACACGCCCACTTTAACGCCTACCTCATATATAACGGTTTATCTTAAATTCATGTAATTTCTCTATTGACAAAGTTTTTGGGAAAATAAAGGACTATATTGAAATATCTAAGTTGTATTTTTTAGCAGAAACTTTATTGGCATGCCTACTTTAACGCCCACTTTCATTGAAAGACTACACTTACAAAAGCATTTTAGTAGCATATTGAAGTTATAAAGGGTGGTTAAATTTTATGTTGAATTTAAATAAAACACAAATTATTTAGGATATTATTATTATTTCTTTTTGTAATTATTATATTTGTGTGGTTCAATTATGTATTTAACAAAATGTCGGACAAATGGCCCCCCATCCTTGGCGCCACTCCTCTATCTGATGGTCCAAATTTTCAATGACAATGTTGATGCTCAATTGTTGGGCATGATGATGAGGCGAGGTTGACTGCTCTTTTGCCACACTATCGCAAAAACCAGCAGTGGTTCCCATTCAACGAACTAAGAAGGAATTCACAGAATTTCTAGCATTTTATACAGACCTGTTTTGCAGAAATTTAAATATTTTTTACAATGCTCCCGATTGCGGACGAATTTGAACGATTATATTGATGAAAAGAATTACGAAATGCACAAAATGCATTTTGATTTGAACGCCAATTTTTATAAAAAACCTACATAACTTTAAAGCGTTGCTCATTTGCGTATCTTTCCCCGGATCAAATTGAGTAAGTTTGAGATTGAGAAATGTCAAGTGAAATGCAGAAAACAAATTTAAAGACTAGATGTAGTTCACCTTCAACATTGGCTCTTATAATTTAACCATCCTCTATAAAGAAAGCGATACATATTTTATTAAAAAAAGATTATTCCATAGCGATTAACAAAATAATAAATATTGTGCTTTAAATGTACATAAAATTGGTGGTGGGTATAAAAGATTCGGCACAGCCGAATATAGTGCTCTTACTTGTTTTTACTCACAGAAGCCGGTTTTTTTTCATTTTTAGTTTTATGTTCATTTACCTTTGAAACCAAACGTACCATACTATATTCATTACCCAAAAAAATTCAAAAAATCAGCAAATTTATTAAATACTCTTTCATAATATTGTAAGAAATCTATTTGTTGTTTCAAAAACAAATGTAAAATAAGAAAAATAATTAGGTTAACTTTTATTTGTCTTAAATGGAGAGCAGGTATTTTATACGTTGCTGCGCTTATTTATTATTTGCTATAATAATCAGCTGTTCAGTTAAGTTTTTTGACTAAATTATTGTACTTTGCAATACTTTTTTTTTTTTTTTTTTTTTATTTTTTTTTTCAGCCCCAGCGCCTTACAGGCATTTTTGAGGCAATTTCATAATATTTGAATTCATAATGTACAAATTTTCATCTTAAAATTGTAATAATAATTGTAAATTCAATATAAAAAAAAGAAAAATAAAATAGTTAACAAAAATTTTATATATATGTTAATAACAATAAATTAAATTCATAACTAAAACCATTAATTTAGATTAAAGAAGTATTTCGATATGAGCATACAAGTATTCTTTGCAGGAAGATTTGTAAACTGAAATTCTATTTATCAATTTCAGATTAGGAGGTAAATCATTGTATTTCTTACTACCAATATAATCGATGCGTTGCTTGGTTCTTTCAAATCTACATATTGGTATTCTTAAGTTTTGTGCATTTCTCGTATTAAAATGAAATTGATTTTGCATAAATGATACAGTACAATGACCAAGATTATGCAATGATTTAAAAACAAATTTCAAAACCTGATATGTATGTTGTCCATAAATTGGTAGAACTGTTTTACAAATATCTCTATAAAGAGAAATTGTTGAATAAGTTCTTGGTAGATTGTAAACTATTCTTAATGCTTTGTTTTGCATGCATTGAAGGGATTTTAAAATTCTGTTGTTTTTATTATGAGCATACACTATTCCCATATAATTTAAATGTGATTGTATCAGAGATTGATACAACATTAATTTTGTATTTACACTTAATTTATTTTTAAACTTGTATAAAATTCCAACTCCTGGAGCAATTTTCCTTTTAATATCCATTAGGTGTAAGTCCCATGAAAGATTACTTTGTAACGTGATTCCAAGATATTTAACGGAGTAAGACTCGCTTAGAGGTGTACCATTTATATTTACAATTAAATTATTGAAACTAGAATTGGGTCTAAATCGAACGAGCTTTGTCTTGTTAGAATTAAGTACTAGACGATTTAAACGAGCATATTCAAAAATCAAAGCAGAATCTCTTTCAATGTGAGTTTTTAACACTAAATCATGATTAAAAGGGTAAAATAAACAAACATCGTCAGCAAACATAAATATTTTCCCTGCCAAATTAAGATTTTTTAAATCGTTTATGTACAATGAAAATAACAGGGGACCTAGTCCACTCCCCTGTGGCACTCCATAGTTAACAGGGCCTAGAAAACTGGTTTCCTCTTTGACTTGAACATATTGCTTCCTATTCAAAAAATAAGTTTTAAATAAAGATAATTCTTTGCCTTTTATACCATACAATGACAATTTTTCCAGCAGAATATGGTGATCGACTAGATCATAATATTTTGTTCTACGAAATCTAGCGACTTGTACTAAAGCCTACCCATAGCTTTACTAATATTTCTGATAACATATGACTTGTGTAAATACTAAAATAGTTTGTCACACAAAGGGTCATTATTACAACTTGCCTACAAAGTTAATGTTAGTAAAAGGTAAATTTGACTACAGTGAGCAGTGTAGTGACTTTTTAATATTTTATATTTTTTATTATTATTACAACCTCCTTGTAACAAAATTTTTTTTTAATATGGCAGTACCAGAGCAAAACCAATTACTTTTAACAAATTAATTTAGTTCTTAAAAAATTTTACAAAACGAAATAACATTTTGGATGATTTATTTACTGTTTTGTGTCACTAATATAAAAAAATTAAAACTTAAAATAAAAAAAAAATTAAAAGGAAATATAAATCACAATTTAGTTGCCATATATTGGTTCATGTAGAGAAACAATGGCATTTTTAAATTTATAAACCGTACCTTAAAAGTTTAAGGTAATTGAAGCATAAACTTAACTTTTCAGTCACTTTTAGGTAAAAAGTATCTGTCCTTTAACATCTTTATTTTAAATAACGGCATTTTATAATAACGCCATTAAACTGTGTCAACTTAAAGTGCAATTATACCATAGAACAAACTAGTTTATACCTATAGATGTATTTCTGTCATGGGTATAAGAAAGAATTATATTTTATCTATTCGACCGGTTAACCGTTTTTTCTAAATTTTCAAAAAAGCAACCGGGTTTTTCTTTAATTCTAATTTTCAAACTATTTGAAAACCGGTTTCTTAAAAATGTCGAATAATCGATCACCCTAATTTACATTAGCTCTAAATAATTGTGACTATATTTTTTTAACTATATACCTACATACATGTGTATGTAATTATGCTCTTGTTTCTGTACATTGTATTGTATCCTTTCTTTTCTTCTTTACAAAAAATCATATTCATTTGAGATAATAACAGATACATACACAAACCATCTCAGCAAATATAAAGAACAACATTAAGTTTTATTCTTGTAATACTTCCTATTATCTAAATTCTGAACGACAAGTCACATAAAAGTTAATGTTATTTAATATAAGTAAATCTTTCGTAATTTCCTAGTTACAAAGAACACGTAAACGTACAAAATATTTTTGAAAAATAATATACTGCTAACTTTCACTCAACACGCAATACTTATGTACATACAATATGTTGTAAAAACCAATTAAGGTGAAAAATATTTTATAAAAATAGTTGATTATCGTATTTGAATAATTATGTCCCTTCTAGCTGTTTGTTTACAAATTAATAGGTTTTTGGCTATTACCTCTTCCCTTCGGAGAAAAATTGTTAGACAATCTAAAACCAACCCGACGCACAAAGTGACGAGCATAATCTCGGTATCAGTGAAAATTTAATATGTCAATCTCTCCCGAAGAGTAGAAGAGTATCATTCTTCGCCTGTTCATCCGAGGAGCGGTTTCCTGATACAACTGAGTAGAATGTCCCAACCGCATTATTAGATGCCAGGCATTCCATAGCCATAACAAATATGGTTACACACCCGCTAACGTCTTAATAGTTGCCTAACTGTGTACGATGTAGTATCTACCCTTGTTTACAGTCATCCAGTAGCCTGAAGAAAACCCTTCTGTCTCTCCTTTCCCTGATTTCGATTCATCAGTATAAACCTCCACAGAAGCACCCTCTTTACTAAATTGTGGCGATCCGATTATTGCATCTCCTGTCAAAGAAGGAGGTAGGGATGCATAGTCTAGTTATTCCGGAATGCCAGAAATGCATTCCATTATAGCCGCATGTCTTTACGAGCAAGTTTTCCGTGCATTAATAGCGCGCAGTCTAATAGTCGTTCTAGGGCTGGCTGCCTAGCCAGTTCAACGTGGCAAATAATGCCTTTAAGCCCTTTCGTAGAGTTTACTGTAAGTGATATAGGCAAATGCAAACTACCATACCAGGCCCCAGTACATAAGAATCGATTTGACAACCATATTCACTTGCCACTCAGATTTGTTCCTCAGACTTATGCCCCAGATCCTACCAATTTTTGTTCCACTTTAATATATGGATTAGACACTCAAAACAAATCAAGTAATCCGTAAGCAGTAACACATTAACTGCTACAGCGTTATTGACTTAAACATTACTACTTATAGGTTAAGAAAATCAGAATTATTCAAACATACCTGAAGTTTTATAGAGTGTGTTTATCTAAGCAAATGTTCAAAAAAATATGAGTATTTTTACACCCTTCAAACAGTGGAAAAGGGTATATAGGTTTGTCATTCCGTGTGAAATTTCTACAATTTTCATTTCCGACCCCCTAAAGTATATATTTTCTTAAAGCTTATGAATAGGGGAGTCGATTAAGCTCTGCCAGTCTGTCCGTGTGTATGTTGAAATCAACTTTTTGAAGCCTCCTGACATTGCCTGGACCCAGGTGAGGTATTAAAATATCAGAAATATTCGAGAGTAGATTGGTATTGAAAATCAGAAACAGCGGTACATAAACAACTGAGATATGACCAAAAAACTACGACCACCTTGTTTTTTTTTTTTTTTGTAGAAAAACATACAAACGTGGTAACTGGCTAGAGTGATTTTTTTTTTAACATACTGACGTTAACTCAATTTATAATTATACAATGGGATGTTTTAATATATGTATGTTTTTTATATGTATGTACGTATTTCATATGAGATAAACAGTACATACAATTGTTATTGCATGACTACACGTTGTGAAGAGACATAAGATTCGGATTAATAGTCTTGTACTTGATTCTATACAAGAAGGCCATTTTCTTATTGTTTTGAGAAAACCAAAAAAAAATTTTTTTTTGTTAAACTTTTAAGCACAATATCGGCTAAACTTCAGAATTTAATTCTTGTATTTAGAACTTTGTTTTGCTCTTTGTGTACTTATTGAAGCTAAATTTTAAATTAAGTTTTCTTTAATCTTTGAAATGTATTTTCTTATTTCAAGAGCTAGTATTGTTTTTTTTTTGCTTTTCCATTTTTGCATTTTGTTTTAAATTTTTTTAAATTTTTTTTTAACTTCTTAAGAGTATGCCTCCTGACATTGCCTGGACCCAGGTGAGGTATTAAAATATCAGAAATATTCGAGAGTAGATTGGTATTGAAAATCAGAAACAGCGGTACATAAACAACTGAGATATGACCAGAAAACTACGACCACCTTGTTTTTTTTTTTGTAGAAAAACATACAAACGTGGTAACTGGCTAGAGTGATTTTTTTTTTTAACATACTGACGTTAACTCAATTTATAATTATACAATGGGATGTTTTAATATATGTATGTTTTTTATATGTATGTACGTATTTCATATGAGATAAACAGTACATACAATTGTTATTGCATGACTACACGTTGTGAAGAGACATAAGATTCGGATTAATAGTCTTGTACTTGATTCTATACAAGAAGGCCATTTTCTTATTGTTTTGAGAAAACCAAAAAAAAAATTTTTTTTGTTAAACTTTTAAGCACAATATCGGCTAAACTTCAGAATTTAATTCTTGTATTTAGAACTTTGTTTTGCTCTTTGTGTACTTATTGAAGCTAAATTTTAAATTAAGTTTTCTTTAATCTTTGAAATGTATTTTCTTATTTCAAGAGCTAGTATTGTTTTTTTTTTGCTTTTCCATTTTTGCATTTTGTTTTAAATTTTTTTAAATTTTTTTTTAACTTCTTAAGAGTATGCCTCCTGACATTGCCTGGACCCAGGTGAGGTATTAAAATATCAGAAATATTCGAGAGTAGATTGGTATTGAAAATCAGAAACAGCGGTACATAAACAACTGAGATATGACCAGAAAACTACGACCACCTTGTTTTTTTTTTTTTTTTGTAGAAAAACATACAAACGTGGTAACTGGCTAGAGTGATTTTTTTTTTTAACATACTGACGTTAACTCAATTTATAATTATACAATGGGATGTTTTAATATATGTATGTTTTTTATATGTATGTACGTATTTCATATGAGATAAACAGTACATACAATTGTTATTGCATGACTACACGTTGTGAAGAGACATAAGATTCGGATTAATAGTCTTGTACTTGATTCTATACAAGAAGGCCATTTTCTTATTGTTTTGAGAAAACCAAAAAAAAAATTTTTTTTGTTAAACTTTTAAGCACAATATCGGCTAAACTTCAGAATTTAATTCTTGTATTTAGAACTTTGTTTTGCTCTTTGTGTACTTATTGAAGCTAAATTTTAAATTAAGTTTTCTTTAATCTTTGAAATGTATTTTCTTATTTCAAGAGCTAGTATTGTTTTTTTTTTGCTTTTCCATTTTTGCATTTTGTTTTAAATTTTTTTAAATTTTTTTTTAACTTCTTAAGAGTATGTAACAGGAAGGGTCATTTTTTCATATACTTAGGCAAACGGTAAAAAAATATATACAACTTAAACATAGATTTAGAAGCAAATAAGCCAAAAAACAAAAGACTAAAATGAGCCCCAAAATGTCAACATGTCAAGACAGGCGTGTTTTTGTTTACATGTACCAATAACGTTACCTGAAATTAAAAAATTATTGATTTAAATTTAAATAATTTTTAATACATTTTTCATGTAATTTTAATAAATTTTATAAGTTTTTTTGTATACAACTGCCTATCACACACTGATACATGTTAATAAAAAATTTTAACACCTTTTTAATATAAGAAGAGCGAAACTTTACTTTTTTTGAAATCGGGTTTCGATAAGTTCACTAACAAACACATTAACCATGAACAATTTCTTAAGCTAAGGTTAATTTAATGAGATACGCCCTTTTAATACGAGCGTACTTACATATGCTGCATTTATATATATACAATATGCATTATAAATAATAACAAACTGTTAACAATAATTACATAGTTATTATTAACAATAATCTAAAATTTAATTAAAATACTTTGAAAAAACAAATTCCAGTTAAAATATTTACAATTTATCTAATGAAGGGTTTGATGTTAACTTTAAATAAATGAAATTGTTACAAGTAGCCTTTTTTATTTTGTACATCTATATAAAATTTTCTGTGTAAAGTATATTTGTACATGTTTGGTATTTTCATTTTCACTTTTTTTTATTATTTTTATTGCTGTTGTCTCAGTTTTTGTTTGAATTGAATATCTTACCTGTCGATTTCGAATTAGAAACATGTTTTATTTGTTATTTGTTTTGTAAATGAATTGAATAGAATTTTAGAAAATTATGCTAAATAATTATGTAAATGACATGTTAGCAAACACATAATACATTTATGGTATGTAAATAAATACATGTACTATACACCAGTACAGGCGTTATACATATCCTCTTGTTTGTATAAAAATGGCAATCTGTAAACAAATTATTTACAGCGTATATAATGCCAATATACCATGTATATATATAAAAGTATATATGTATGTATATACATACATATAAAAACATATGTACATAAACAGAATTATAAAACAACACTGAAGGCATTCGATTAGATTTAAAAGGAACTTGTGACAGGTTTCAAATTTAAAATAAAACAAAATTGAAATAAAAATATATTTTATTTATTTTTATAATTTTGTTTAATTTATTTATTTTGAATATTAACTTAAATTATTTAAGCTTGAGGTCTATTTATTATTTAAATAATATCTTTAATTTTTATTTATTTTGCTAAAATATTTCTGAGCTAAGATACTAAGGGCTTAATCCTTGTTATGTGAAAGGTTGATAAGAATATTTTTTGCACATTATCATAAAGCTTCTAATTCGCGTTGATGAAAATTTATTTAAAAGAATGTTATTTTACATATTACGGCTTATACCGTTTTTAGGTTAATTAAAAAAACGATGTTTTTGGCTTTTTATTTATTTATATTTTTTAAATTATATAACATTAGTTACATATATATTTTAGCAATTTATAAATTAAAAATTTTTTTTTTATTTATAATATCAAGATGGCTGGTTTTTTAAAAATTACAAGAAAAATATGAAGTGGTCGTCGTTTGTTACCTTAAATGGATTTTTGCGTCTTGCACTGTCAAATAATTCCTATTAAATATGAAGTGTATTATTTTGTAATTAAAAATTTGGGACAAAAATTTCTTACTTTTGTCCATCCCTAATTCTTTCAAATTAATTAATTAAAATAGTTGTGGTAGACATATTTTGTTTAAATTCTTATTTATTTTTACATTTTCTTCAAAGTTATATTAACACAGTTACAAAACTTTCATTCCTACAGTTTGAATGACTGTTTTTATAAAATATAGGATAATCGCCACATAAGTATTTATGAAAATATAAAGTGCAAAATGCAAATGAAAACAAAAATTATATTCTGTTTTTATGCTTCACATGGGGAAATTAACAAATAAACAAGGTCAACACTTTGGGCCATTGCAAAACAGGAAACAAGTGCAATTCAGTTTAATTTAAAATCATGCACTTTGAAGGGAAAATAAAAATTAAAATTAAGCTTAAAGAAATGGGTAGATAAGATTTACAATTTTTTTAAGTGTTTTCGAAAGTCTTTTTCTTCAACATTATTAGTGCTATTCACTAACTTGTTTTAACGATAATCGTATCGTAAAAAAAACAATAAAAAATAATAGAAATAGATAGTTTTTGAATTACATTTAAACTTATTTTATTTTAATTGTGTTTCTTATGGAAATTTGTATTAATAAATTTCTATTAATTTTGAAAATAGGTCATTCATTTAATTGAAAAAAATCAGCTCAAAAATATTATCAAATTGTTTTTGCATGTGAACACCTGTAAATAATATTACAAAAGATTTTAGCGATTCTTGAAGTAGTACTAAGTAGTGCTTAGTAATGCATCTACAGTTTTGATCATATTAGACCAATTTTTACAGAAGTGCACATGTTTTCGTATGTATACTTTGTTATTCAGAAGCAAAAATTTGCTCTAATGCAATACCATTGCACTAAATTCTGAATTGGGCTATTATTAAAAATCGCCTAAGGGAGAACATTCGAAGCTTTTTATAGTGTAGAGAGCATGTAACTTAAACAGGATGATGCCTCCTGCCATACAATCTTTTGAAAGAAATGTTTGAAAATTTAATTATTTCTTGTAGAGGGCAAGTCAATTGGCCAAAAAGTCGTATGAGTCGACACTTTTAGACTAGTTTTGTAGGGTTTTTCGAATTCAAAAGTGCACAGCAATAATCCCATAATTCTTCAACAGCTTAAAAACAATATTATTGAACATGTGAAAAAGTAAAAGTATCTTTCCACAAAATTGGAAGTATGCCAAAATTGTTCCCATCCCTAAAAATAGTAATGAGTACCGCCCAATTGCTATCCTTTCATATTTATCTAAGGTTCTGGAAAGGCTCTTACACGAACAAATGGTTGATTACTTACATGCAAATAATTTATTTACTGATGTACAATCTGGTTTTCGACCTAAACATAGTTGTGCTACTGCACTTCTCGAAGTGACGGAGGAAATTCGTAGCTATATTGACAGTGGAAATGATGCCTTGTTAGTGCTTTTGGATCATACTAAAGCATTTGATATGGTTAATCACACTATGCTTCGTATTAAGTTGAATAAACTGTTCTTTTTTGCCTCCTCTGCGACTGATCTTATTTCATCATACCTAGAAAATCGATATCAGTATGTAAGCTCATATAACAAACAATCGTTGCCGTTGCCTGTAATCAAAGGTGTTCCCCAGGGGTCCATTTTAGGTCCTCTACTATTTACAATATATATAAATGATTTACCAAAACAGTTATCATATTGTAAGATTCATATGTACGCCGATGATGTCCAAATTTATATATGCTGCGAACCTGATAGAATCGATGATTGTATTGTAAAATTGAATTATGATTTATCCAAAATTGAAGCTTGGGCTGTAGCAAATGGTCTTTGTCTGAATCCTGTTAAATCTAAGTGCCTTGTAGTTTCTAGACGAGCTACACAAATAAGTATTGAACCCAATATCACTTTGAACTCGCAAAAAATTGAAATTGTTAGGAAAACGAAAAATCTTGGAATTATTTTTAACTCTTCACTTACATGGTCTGATCATATTAACACTGCTGCAGGGAGAGTATTTGCAATGCTTCGTTCACTTTGGGCCACTAAACACTCGACTCCGATAAACACGCGCATGCTTTTGGCAAAATCGTACCTAATACCGGTTTTACTTTATGGCAGTGAAGTTTTTGCAAGTTGTGACCAGAAAAGCACTAGAAAATTGACTTCTACATATAATGCTATTCTTAGATATGTCTTCAATTTGGGACGTTTTTCTCATATTACACCCTATGAGACTAAACTTTATGGCGTACGTTTTGGTGTTCTGTTAAATATTCGATCTCTTGTTCTCTTACATAAAATTATTTATACTGGAGTGCCGTCGTATTTGTTTAAACGTCTCTCTTTTACGCAGTCCAGAAGAAATTACAACCTCGTTCAAATAAGATTTAGGAGGCTTATATCTGAATGGCAGTTTTTTGTCCATACTATTCGTCTATGGAACTCAATACCATCGTCTATACAATTCGTTAGTAATACAACGCAGTTTAGGAAATGTATTTTTAATTTTTATTGTCATAATTGAAAATGTGTAAACTCTTTTTTTAAAACGTTTTTAGATGTATTTATATTTGTTATTGTTTTGCTCCTTTCCCTTTTTATTATATTTATAATTGTTTGTATTTAATGTTATAATTTTTTATTGTATGACATATTTAAAACTGAATCAAATTGTTTTTCCTGTACTATAATTATAAGACTCAAAGTTTTGTTGTATAGGAATACCAATATATAAATAAAATAAATAAAAA
Source organism: Phyto melanocephala (assembly GCA_941918925.1). Taxonomy (NCBI): domain Eukaryota; kingdom Metazoa; phylum Arthropoda; class Insecta; order Diptera; family Rhinophoridae; genus Phyto; species Phyto melanocephala. The sequence goes on from OW799234.1 coordinate 110,428,692, forward strand.
TAAATAAATAATTGATGTCAGTTTCTTAAGAAACGTGAATTATGGTAAAAGATTAGGAGCCTGACTAGCCAGTAGGAAGGGAATCTTGACCAACATATTTTTTCATTTCGAACCGGATCCTATTTGTAATAAAATGAAACAAAAATAATTTTAATATTTTTTAATAACAAATTTGGACACCATTTACTATGCACAGCAAAATACTCGACTACAGCTATTTGCAGGGTGGTTGCAATTGAGCAAATTAAAAAACAAAGTTAAAACAAACTGTAGCAGAACATCAAAAGATATAAAGACTTGAAATAATAATAAAAGAAATTGTGTTAAAATAAACTCAAAACATCTTTCTTTATGATTTAGTCAATTTTAAATAGTTTTTTCTACACTATCGTGGGCAGAATACAGACTATGTGATTTTGGATAAACTATAAATGCCCAATAACCTAACCTAAATTACTAATCGGCTTAGAATTTACCAATGCAAACATTGTAATATAAAAACTTATATTAGTAAGTACTTATTGAACGTGGTTAGCCTTGTTGGGTGAAACAATATTTTTGTATTGTATTAATTTGAAGATAAATTCCGATATCGTTATTATCGCGGTTGAAACAACTCCTTCTGTCCATTTTATTTTCAATGATTCTATTTTCTGTTAGAAAAATTATATTATCTCAAGATAAAAAAGCATCCAATATGTAAGTTAGTAAGTAAGTAAGTAAGTAAGTAAGTTTTGAGCCAATAGAATTCAAAAAGGCACTCAGAAAGTCGGACAGGCAGACAAAAATTTTACAAAGTTGTGTTTTGTATTCTAGACCATTGAACATATATGTTTATCTCCATAAACATTAAAAAAACAAATATTTTATTTGCAGACAAACCTTTTTAAAAATTTCAATTACAATAAAAGTACAGATTACTAAGCAGTGATACGATCAGAAATATTTTAATAAACATATGTTTTACACCTGAAAATTGTATGTAATACAAGATTATTTGTCAAGTGTTAACGTGGATGGTTCTTAATTAGTTACGTTCACGTATAAAAGCAAACTATTTATAAAAGAACTGCAATCAATATAACAAAAATCATTTAACATTTAGTACTAACGCCTAATGTTAGAATTCTAATACAAATATAGAATAAATAATTTCTATTATTTGTATTTTTGTGTAAGGTATAAAATAGTCAAGCCTGTCCGTCTACAGCATTATTACTTACCTCACGTTTTTTTTGGGGGATGAAAGTGAAAAGTATTCGTAAAGCTCTTGAAGTGTGTGTTCATTTATACTTTATCTAAATAAATAACAACAAAAATAAACATTTTTGTTAATATACTTAGTTGTCTTACGCCTACCACGCCCTTTAACGTGTTAAAATCTATGGCCTTGAGAAAAGTGTTTGCGGTATTTTTCTGTCCCAAAAAATATAGCCTCAAATTTTTTCCTCTAGTGCAGATCCTTATATAGCATACATTGTGTTGTTCTTTTGGCTCCCCACAAAAAGACATTAGTTTTGTATAGAAATCCTCTGATTTTGTTTTCCTTTTTGCTATTTCTCTTTTTACCATCGTGTTGCAGAAAGGCATACTATACAGGTAATTTAGGCAATCTTATGACAATTTCATTTTCTCTCTTTTTTTTCGATTAACTTTTTTTACACATTTTGTTAATTTATGACACTAAACAGATTGTTGTTGTATAGTATATGGGGTATGAGGGTGTGTATACAAAGATTAGTTTATATACGTATGTTTATATGTATGTATGTATGTGTGTATATGGTTGTGTTTTTGTATTCGTGTTAATAAATTTAGCTGTCTGAGGTCGTAATGCCAATGTCTATGGACCATAAAAATGACCTCGCATACTTTTAATGGCACATAAATTAAGTCAAGCAGAAATTTTCTAGATAAGATTTTTTTTATTCATTAAAGTGAAAATTTTACGCTTGTCAATATAGAATTTATAAAAAAAGCATTATATCTACGGTTTTCTGTACTATTTTTTAATTTATTATCTTTATAACTTTGAAGTAATAAACACATTTGTTGGTGTAAGGGTATAATGTGGTTTATGTCATTTATATCATCATGATTTATTATAGCGAAGAGATTAAAAAATTGTAGTTATTTAATATGTAGATTTTAAATGAAAAAGTTTAAATTTTATAAGATATTTTTTACTGATTAAAAAATAGTTTATTAAATGTTAACGCTAAAAGATACAGTTCAACAAAATAATTTAAAAAAAAAACTTTGGGAACTTAAAGCTGTTGAAGAAACATAACATTACCTTGTAAAGCATACTCAACGTAATGTTTCTTACATATTGACCCAAGTTTTTGCTTACTCTTGTCACAAAGTGCAATTGCGTATTTAACATCTCTAGAAAACAAAAAAAAACTAATTTTATTCATGATAAACTAGCTCTTAGTTTTTAAAATTCAATTGTGCAATTAACAATATTTGCACTAAACACATAAATACATATAAAAGATACTCAATAGATTTTTGTGTTAAGAAAAATTGGGCCTAATGTGTCTCATGCATACAGAAAAAACATAAAATTATCGGAATTAACATCATTTCGAGTAGAATGTATAATTAGCCTGTATTTTTATTTTAGTACTCAGCTTTGACGTTACTAAGTAGAAATAATTAAAATTTCCCAAGGCAATCTGCTAAATTTCAGCACTATTTGGCCAATTGTTTTACTAATCAGGTTCCTTGATAATATCTTTTTTTTCTTTTCCTTTTAAGAGTTAGGTTTCTCTGGCATTTCGGTTTAAGATGTTATCAATTACATTTTAAAATCAATCGAAAATTATAAAATAAAAATTACAAACACTTTTGTAGTTGTTAAAAGATGTAAAGAATTCCACAGATATAAATGAAACTCTCCTATTTGTTTGTAATTGTCATTATTATAATCTAATTATTACATTGTCAAATTTTAATCTAATTTAAAAACAAGTACTTTTGACAAATAACAAATAAATATTTTTTTAACCAATTATATAGCTTTAGGTAATATCAATCAGACAATAAATATGATTTTTTTAAGTTAGTAAAACAGTTTTAAATATAAAATACAAAAACAAATTAACCAAACCTAATAAAGTCATAACATAAAAGTTGCAATACTTATAGCAAAAAATTTAAACAAAAATTTTAAATAAATGTGCATTAAAAAAAAAATGTGCATTAAAAAAATTACACTGAAGCTGTTTTTTTACATTTTTACGAAAAACATATACATACATGCTTTATAAATGAATAAAAAAAGTTTCTAAAATATATAAAAAAGTCTTTAAATGTTTTGACAAACAAACATTTAAAAAATTTTCCCACTCTTTTGAATCCAAGAGCAAGACAAAATGTCCTTAAATAATAAAAGGTGCACAGCATTACAGAGATAAAAAATTCAAGCGATTAATATTTAAAGTAAATTAAATTAGGTGCATGTTAAGCTTCCTAAAGCAGTCATATTTATTGATATATTGATACAAGGCGAGTGGGGTGAGCCAGAGATTTTAATTCAATGTTTTTCAAATAGTTTTTTAATGGTCTTGCAACATGTGGCTGAGGGTTGTCATGATTGAAGTTTATGGTCTATGGTCGGTTTTTGTTGTTTGCTATCGAATAAATTATGTTTGCGCCCTTGTGATAGTATGACATGATTATAAAAGCTCATAATAAAAAAAACCTTTGATCCCACCAAATACAGATCATTACGTTGGCGTTATGGATATTCGGCTACTGGTTGATTCGGCTACTGTGCCATACATTACATATGACCTTTTGCGCTTGGGGTTATCGCAATGTATTAATTTTTCAACCACAGCAACAATAGGATGGATAAATGAATTGTTTTTACAGTGTTCAAGCATCGTTCACAAGTTTTTTGAGTTGGTGTATGTTGATTGTAATCTTCTACAAACAATCGATAACTTTTAGCAGCCGTTTATTTTTCTTTAAAGAAAACAGGTTATCAGGCTTTCCTGCAAAACATATGTTTTAGGCACAAAATTTGAGATTGTGTGCTTATACTTTGGCGTCTATCAAATACTGAATTATAATCATAGATATTTACCTCCGAAAATACCATATTTGTTTTTACTGATACAAACCATGTTCAGATCGACATTATTAACTCGTATACACAATATAAATGATATGAAGTAATTGCAAGTGCCTTTATATGCCACCTTATTTATGGAGTTTTTAAAGTGAACAACCGATATATGAAATGATTGTGTTAAAGTTTTTGTGGAGTAATTCGTTGTAATTTTTTCACTGCGCACAGTGGCATCACTTTAACAAAAAAAAGGTTATAAATATGTGAATTCTAAAGTGCCAATACTAGTCACATCAAACAAGCTGGGGCTCATAGAAGAGAAGTCTTGTCAATTGTCCGTAGTTCTTTAAAGTTGACAACCTGGAGCTTAAAAAACTTTTCGAGGCATATATGTAGTTTTTGTAAATATGAAGCGATTTGTATGACTTTTTACTTGTTGTAATTTTCTATCAAAGATAAAGATAAAACATGACCATAGTGTTAGGATATAAAGAATCCGCCATGTAAAGTTTTTTTTTCAACTAGTGCTTATTTCGTGAACGGTCTGATTTGACAGATAATTAGTTTTATCCTTCTGCTGAACGAATATTGTTGTGTATACGCCTGAACAACGCTGGGAAACATTGCGACATAACTTTGGCCGATTTTGCCGAAAAAAATCATTTTTTCAGATGAAGCTCATTTTGATCTTGGCGAGTATGTAAACAAGCAAAATTGTCGCATTTGGGGCACAGAAAACCCGCACGCATACATTGAAAAGCCCAAAATGAGTCACTGTTTGGTGCGGATTTTGGTCCAGAGGCATAAGTGTGCCATTTTTCTTCGAAAATGAGCAAGGAGTAGCCGTAGTCAATGGCGATCGTTATCGGGCCACGTTGAACGAATTTCTGTTCACAAAAATTGAAGAGGAGGATATTGGCAACACTTGGTTTCAACAGGACGGCGCTACGTGCCACACATCCGCAGCTACACTTTTTTTTATAGCAATTTAAAAAAAAATTTATTTGGCGGACCCTTTGTCATATAGCTTTTAAGTATAAGTACCCCTTTTTTGTGGTTTTCGGTGCATAGTTTCTTCAACGCATTTCCAATTTCTTTAATAGTCTTAGATTAGCTGATTGAAGGAATAACAAAACGTTTTTATATTCCTTTTGCAGCTTAAACAATTTAGTGCTGAAAAAGTTCTTATCTTAAATTTATTTATTTTGTTTATTAATTTATTTGATTTTATTATCTGCCCAACCAGACCGAGTCTTATACATATTTATAATATAAGAATATTAAGAAATTTTACTTGTAAAAAAGTTTAACAGAACATTTAACAACAAACTTAATAAAAGTATAACATTCAAAAAAAAATAATAATAATTATAAAAAAGAAAGTAATTGGAAAAAATATAAGAGCGCGAAGTGTTTTCACCAAACTCTCCATGAAGCGTCCGTAAAGAGTAGTTTTTAGAATACTTATGTTATATTCTATCACAACTGATGATTAAGTTGTTAAAGAAAATTACAAATTAATGGTATAAAAGATACTTCTTGTAATATTAGTCGTCATACCCGAATATAGTGCTTTTACTTTTTATACTCTTCACAGTGTAAGCCCTACAAGAACAGTGACGGTCATTTGACCGGTTATATGACTGGTATTAGTGACTGATATATAGGTTAAAGTTTCTGTTAATTTCTTAAGGGCAATGTGCAAAAAATTACTGAAACTTTTGTGTACATGTGCTTTTAAATCTTTCTCTTACTTATTAGTTCTGTCGACTGCAAAACATATATCTGGACTACTTACACTGCAGCTGTTTCTAATCAAATATAATATAAATAGTAGTCACACTTAACGTATATATCGGTCAAAGCTAACCAGGTATATACCTATATATTACTCGTACAATAAAACAAAATTTATTATCTTTTATATTATTCATTATTATATATTTCTTTACATTAACCTTCTTATTACAATCAATACGTTAATTTTACTGCTTCCTGAATGGGCTCAATTCAATCCTTTTCCATGGTATTAGCGTCATTGGTGTTATGGCTGGAATTGCTAAAGGTAAAAATTATGAGAATATGCAAAGGCATTTACATATTTATGTTTGGCTGCTACCTTTCGTACTAACGTTTTATTTCTTGAGTATTTTATAAAAAACATCGTCGAAAGAACTGCAAATTATTTAATAAAAATTACTTTTTGTTACACTGATTTAAAAATTGTACACAATAATTTTCCAATTTTTTTTAAACGTCAAGAAATCAATAGACATTATTTGTCTCACTCTTGCATACGCATTATTTTTCCTGTAGCAGGAATTATATATTAAATTGCTACAATAGTGTTAGCACAAACATTTTGTATGTGTTAGTTTCAGTCATGCATTTCCTGTAGGGAGGGTATATAAGTATGGGTTTGTCATTTCGTGTAAAATTTCAAAAAATTTTATTTCCGACCCCATAAAGTTTGTATTTTCTGAAAGCTTATTAATAGGGGAGTCAATTAAGCATTGTCCGTCTATGAGACTGTCCGTCTATCCGTGTGTTGAAATCAAATTTTTGAAGCCTGCAGACATTTTCAAGACTCGTGTAAGTTATCAAAATATCAGAAATATTCGGGAGCAGATCGGTAAAAAAAAAATCGCTCGATTAACAACTGAGATATGATGAAAAAACCTAGACCACCTAGCCTTTTTACACCAATACAAACTGGATGAATGTAGGTTCCAATTGCAGTTAAGACAAAAAAATTTTTTTTTGTTACTATTTTTAAATAATTTTTATTTTTTTATGTTTTATTATTCTTTTTTAACATACATACATAAACTTAATTTATAATTTTACAATGGGACGTTTTGAAGCGGATAAGGTCATTATAAAGATAATGAAACAGATATGTATGTATGTACGTATATCATATTAATGAGGTGAAAGGTAATACAAACAATTGTTATTGCATGATTACACGTTGTGAAGGGTATATAAGATTCGGCACTCTTACTCGTTTTTAATAAATACAGTATTTCAAATATTTTATTGCAATAATAACTAAATACGTTAAAAACCTGAAGTAGACAAGAGAGACAATTTATTTCAAACTTCACATTTAAAATACTCTCTTAATATGATGTGCATGTATATTTGTCAATATTATTTTTTATGTACATTAATTTAGAATCCAAATTAATATCTAGGTGAATTAAATTGGTTCAGCTTAAATATGTATAAACACATTTATATACAAAATATAAAATTTTGCTTAACTTGAATTTTTTGTTTTTTTTATATAAAAAACTTTTATATATCTTTCTTTATGTTATAAATATATTTCTTAATGTTATACTTTGAAAACTCAAAAATATGTTTCTCACTTTAAAACACTCGTAGAGTGTAAGCAAAAGAAATATATTAGAAAATGTTTAACAAAAATGCGAAATATGTCACGTTTTGTGTAAATTTAATTACACACTAGCAAATGTACACATGCATACACAAATAAATTATGCAAAAGACTTAGTTTTATTATTGTAATTATTTATGTGTTTGTATTACATGAAACATACACGAAGATAAACACAAGTAACTATACAGTAATGAGAATTATATAATACTTCATATTTTTTAAATTTAAATTCTATTTTCCTGCCATTTTGAATTGGAAAATTATGTACTGACATGTACATATTTTAAATAATTTGGCATTTTTTTTTGCCCTGTATTAACAACATTCTTAGAAAACCTTTATTATTTCATTCTTTTTTCGTCGACATGTATTTGGTTTTATACCCCTCACACAGTGAATAAGGGTTTATATAGGTTTGTCATTCCGTGTGAAATTTCTACAATTTTCATTTCCGACCCCATAAAGTATATATTTTCTGAACACTTATGAATAGGGGAGTCGATTAAGCTCTGGCAGTCTGTCAGTCTGTCAGTCTGAAATCAACTTTTTAAAGCCCCCCGACATAGGTTGGACCCGGGTAAGGTATTAAAATATAAGAAATATTCGGGAGTAGATCGATATTGAAAATCAGAAACATCGGTACATAAACAACTGAGATATGAGCAAAAACCCACGACCACCTCGATTTTTTTTCACAAAAACAACATTACAACAATAACATACATACATACATACATACATACATACATACATACAAACGTGTATACTGGTTAGAGAAAACGTGGCATCGAATCCCAACTGAGCCAAAAAAAAAAATTTTTTTTAATTTTTTTTAAATTTTTTTTAAATTTTTTTTATTTAATATATTATTTATATTTTTATTATTTTTTTTAAATTTTTTTTTTTATTTTTTTTTTTTTATTTTTTTGTTTGTTTTATGTATATTATATACATATATAATAATTTTTTTTAAAAATTTTTTTTTTTAATTTTTTTTATTTATTTTTTTTTTTATTTTTTTAACAAACATACGTGATTTTATAATTTTACAATGGGATGTTTTTATATATGTATATTTTTATATGTATATACGTATTTCATATGGGATGAAATAAATACTGTTATTGCATGACTACACGTTGTGAAGGGTATATAAGATTCGGCACGGCCGAATATAGCGCTCTTACTTGTTTTTATAACAAAATATTGTTATTAACCGAGCAAATAAGGGCATATAAGTACAATTGATAGACCAAAAATTTTAGTTTCATCTGTATTAAACTTAAACTTTTTAACAATTTGAGGTATAAATAAAATGAAGAGAAAAAATAAATATAAAAATTTAAACATAACTACATATAAAAAAAAATAAAAACGTATGAACAACAACAAAAATATGGATTGCAATTAAAGTATGTTAAAAATTGTTATTACTTTTGTTTTTAATTCTTGTCTGCATTAAACAAAAAAGCATAACCAATGCCATATTTGATTTTCAATTTTACTTTTCTTCTTTGCTTTTTTAGTTGTTTACGAACCCATCGTACAATTATGAAATAGGGTTATATATGTACGTATAACCAATTAAAAAAAGCGAGAAAAAAATTATCTGCTTTGAAACATTGCATTATAAAATTATAAGTCAAGTTCAGGTATTAATGTATCAAAAAAAATAAATTTAATTAATTAACTTATAAATAAGATAGTTTCTCAACTCAATATAAAATTATGTCAAAAATGTTTTTAAATATACCTAATGATAATCTAGGAAGTAGGTCGAAGTATCGGAATAAAATGAATAAATAATTTTCTTTAAAAATAAAACAACAAAATAAAATTTTTATGACCTAGAGCCAAACAAAAATCTTTAACAAAATTAAATTTTTTTTATTTGTCTAATCTGGGATTTTTTCATTTAGTTTGGATGAATAATGAATATGTTGTAAAAAGAGGAGGTGTTTCAGGGTGTAGGGGTTTTCAATATATCTTACTTGTCAATGGACCGATCTGCTCTAGAATATTTCTCATATTTTAATACACACACGCCTAAGAGATGTTTGGGGGCTTAAAAAAACTGATTTCAACATACACACGGACAGTGGGTCAGACTATATATATTTTATGGTATCGCAAATGAAAATTGGAGAGATTTCACACAAACATATATGTACCCTTACACTCTCTTTGAAGGGTATAAAAATTAGATAAAGTTTATACCATAACAACTTATAAATAATATAATGTGAATATTCTATCTTTTTAGCCTATTTAGTTTTGAGATTAAAAATATTGCTACAACGTAAATGCAAATTTCTTCTCTTCATTTTCCGTTTTACTTTCCTCACGTACGTTAGGAAAATGAATTTAGTGTAACTTTTGGTTAAAGCTCATGTTAAATTATAATCGAACATTGTGAAAATGGCCGTTAAAATAAAAAAAAATGTTATACACAAATTAGTTTATATAATAATGCCTCAAAGTATGCCTTTAGTTAATGATTAAAGTCCATAAATAAATAAAAATAAAACAAAAAAATATTTACAAAAAGAAAAAAATAATACAGTGCCGCTTTTTAAGTGCACAGTACTGTACATAAATATAAATTATAAACATTTTCGTATTTGTATGTAAATGTAAATGTTAATGTTATTTTATTTCTTTTTAAAGAAAGCATTCCCTCTACCAGTAAAAAAGTTATTTATATGAATTATGTTTTTTCTTTAGGTTTTTTTTTAATGAATTCTTTAGATAAACTTAAAGCGTACAAAAATCTTGCTTGTCTGTGAGCACATTTACTCGCTCATTTACTGAAATAGGGACACAATGTGAAAACGGCATTTTCGTACCATGAACGAGTTGTTCGAGCTTAATTATTCAACATACTTATGTGTTCCTACATTTTACTTCTTCTTCGACGAGACTAGAATCCTATGAAGAGGTAATGGACTATTGAGGTTTTGCCGACTTTCTGATGATTAAAGTTTTACAGGGCATTGTCCAGTAAGAGCTAGACTCAGTAGATGGTATCGCGATACTCCGAGTTATTGTAAAATATATTAGGATGAGGAATATTAAGAAACAGTAGACCATATTGCCTGTCACATAGATTTATGGAGTCGGGTTAGTGATTTCAGGATTTTCAAAGATACTTGTATCGAATCGCAAACTAGAGAATATCATCGAAATAATTTTTCTCGTTTTTTTTTATTTAAGTCTTACTATCTTCTTTCTGTCATCTTTAGTATTCTTAAATTTATTTTATTATTTATATTCGTACTAACTCTTTCTGTATTTCTCTTATTAATGGGATGCACCGTGGACCCCAAAGGTCTCCGAGCATCTGTGATGGAAGTGTTTCTTAGTTTTCTTCTTTCAAAACAAAAATCATTTAATTTTTTATGTCCAAAAATTTTAAAATGTAATTTAAAAAAGAATTTTTAGCTATTTTATTTAAAATTTTGTTAAATTTTTATATTATTGAATTTAACTTATCTTCTTAAAGTTCTTAACTGCACTTTTTTTATCTTTTCGTATTTTCACTACTATTTCTGTATTTCGACGTATTTTTGTATATTAGCTGCGAAATACACGGTATGTTTTCTACTTCTGACTTTAAAATTTGTGAGACATATGTAAATCTAATAACGGCTGATGTCACAAGTTTTGACAGAAGAAAATATTAAAATTTTGTCAGATGTCTCAACACATGTTTTTACAGAAGTAATGTTTCGCATCAAAATAAAGTGTTCGTTTTACACTGGAATATCTAATGTTCCGCATTATTTATGGTCCTAAAAATATCCCAGGTGCTATATCATATTATATCTATAGTACAGTAATTTAAGCACAGGGTGAACCAAATGTCAGCATGGAGTCTAAAAATATCAAAACTTTTTCAAATATTTTTTTTTTATTTTACAGATTGTATAAACCCAAGGCATATATATTCATCAGGTACTCTTGATTCGTCAGTTGATTATTTTTTCAACACTTATTTTAAATTTCAGCTGTCAAAATGCATAAATAAAAAACAATTTTCTCTCTTTTCTAATTTATTTTAAATGTCAAACTTTATATACAGCGTTGTCAACTCGGTGATTTTATCACCGTTTTTGGTGATTTTTAACATTTCGAAAGCGGAAAAATTGTGAGTCAGTGCTTGGTGATTTTTTTTTAGTTCTTAGTGATTTTCTTTTTATTTCGGTGACACCAAACACTAAAATTCAAATATATTAATTGAAAAAAATTTTTTGTAAGTGTAAATTTATATACATACTACCAAAATGTAACTTATAGTACAATTACATGCAACTCGGCAAAAAAATATTAATACACTAAAAATTTAATTATTTATAAGATGGTATTGATTGCCCAGAAAGTTTTTGTTTCAAAATGTCTAACTTTATACATATATGCATATGAGGTGAATGTGAATAAAAGAAATTCCTCTTTCTATCATCTTATAAATGATTAAACCTTAAAGCAAACTTTTAGCGTCCCACAACTTTAAACGCTTAAAAATTTTACCAGAAAACCTTGAAATTTTGAGTAAAATTAACATAATTAATGTTAGAAATGTTTTATCACATACAAAAGAAGATATTTTACCATTACCAATGGCAAAATATTGAATTGATTTTTGGATTGAAGTTAAATCGTACAAAAATGCAGGTTACTTAAATCCTTTTGAAGAATTAGCTAATATTGCCGTTAAACTTTTGTCGCTCCCATGAATGTGTTCAAATCTAAAATACGCAACCGAATGTCTTTAAATTCAGTTAATGCCTTACTTCACATTAAAAATGGGCTTAATCGGGAAAATTCCTGTTGCGAAACCTACCAAATAGCTGATGAAGTAAATATTCTAATTAATAGCAATGATATTTATAAAGCATTACAATTTGAAATTAATACTGTGTTGTGGCCAGATGATAGTGATAATAATGAAGAAATAATTGACTTTATCATTGATATTTGATATTATTTACACAGAGAAAAGCTTAAATCCGAATCAAATTATTAAACTGCAAGTTTATTAAAATTTTTCATAATTTTTAGTTGGAAATATTTCTATTTAATTACTCTAATATGTAATATAAAAATATTTAAATATTAAATAATAGTTCTACTTATTTGGTGAATAATTTATTTAATATTTTGTACAACAAATTCACATATGTTTATAAAATGTCGTATAAATGCATCAGGTATGGAAAAATTAATCCTGTCGTAATTTTTTCTCATTGTTGAAATAAATTTCTTACAATGCATCACTCCTGAGATATATTGTGAATTGATAATTACTATAATAATTTTTCCAATGTTTTTGTTTATTTTTATTTTCATATAAATATATGTATCTATGTAAATCTCTACTGACTGACTAAAAGATATTCGTTGTTTGATTTTTGTAAATTTTTTTGTTATTTATTCTGATATACATTTAAAAATGTCTTATTTTTAAAGAAATTTATAAAAATGTATAATTTTATTAAATAAATAAAAAAATAATTTACAAATTATAAATTTAGTGTTTTTTTTTGAGAATGACGCGTTTTTTCCTGGGTTATGGTGCTTTTTGAAATTTTAAAGTTGACAACGCTGTTTATATATAAAAAATATAAACAAAAAATTCTCTCCGTACTGCAATTAACTGATGAATAAATATGCCTTGGTATAAACCAAACCAGGAGAATAAATATTGGAGAGATTAAGAACTGAACAAAAAACCAGAAAAATAGAATTCTACTATTTAAACAAGCGTCAGTTATTTTAGCACAAAAAATCCTATTATTTTTAACGCTAGAGTTTCGTCCTCTGACGCAATGTTTCAGATTAGGTGATTTTCCTATATGGTTAACACTTCGTCTGATGCATTGGTCTTGACATATTTAACGCACAGTTAGAGACTTGAAATTTTAGGTTGGATATAAACATTTAACAAATTTTTGGAAATGATATTGAAGGAAACTTGTTTACTGCACCCATCATATTTATAACTCATATGGACTAGACTAATAAATTTTTTTAGTGAAAATGCTAAATTATAATTTAATTTTTTTTTTGCTTTTTTCTATTATTCATCGGCAATTCTCAGAGTTTAAATTATTTTTATTGCAAATCTAATTATGAAGGATGAAGTTCATTTTTATTTAAATGGTTTCAAAATAAGCAGAACAGTAGGCTCTGGGGTTCTGAAAATCTACGAGCTATTGCTTTCCATAAGGTGCTCGGTATGGTAAGTATGTCACATGTGTAAATGTGGCTTTATTTCTTCGAAAATGATTACAGAAACGCTGTAATCGTAAATTGAAAACGTCATCGGTTTATGATAGAATATTTCTTACGTCCTACTCTTCAAAACATACCAGAGAGTTTTAACCAAACTATTCGAGAGGGAATGTTTTTTTAAGTAAAATTTGTAGAAAGTGAATAATTTCGAGAAATTTGAAAATTAATTATTCAGCATTCGACTAATTTTTTTTGGGACTATTTGAGCAAGACCGAAAGCATCCTTAAACACAAGACCAAAATTTATGATTTGCAAAAAATAAAAATTAATATAAATATGAATATAAACAAAAAAAGTTATTAAATTTTTTTACAAGCCCTAAATTTAAAAATTTTGTATGAGTAAAGTTTTAAAAAATATTATTTTTGGAACACTATGTTAGCTAAATTTTAACGTTTACAATTGAACACAAAATGGAGAAGACAGAAAAAAACATGAAAAATTCAATTTATATCTAAACAGTACTACCAACTAAAATCCAATATATAAGACTGAAAATCTAGGTAGAAACTTAAAACATTAAAGTTCAAAAAGTAGGCTTAACACGTACAATAAAAATATATTTTAATGTATATCTACAAAATATTAAAGTAAAAATTTTTACTTTTTCTGTGTGTAAATCATAATTATCAAATATTTTTTAAAAATATTTTACTAATTTTAAACACTTCATATAAATATGCAGAAAACAAAAAACTGTTTACAAGCAAAGAATAGTTGTTAAAATGAAACGATTTAGTATATTTTCCTTTTATAAACAACAAGAGTATTATAGAATATAAAACAAAATACATAAAATGTATAATGTGTGATGTCTACATTTAGATTGCCTTGAACTTAATGGCCTTAGTCAATGTTAAAATTGAGGCAACATTTTCTACAGGAAACACGACTAAAAACAATACAGACATGTGCAGCCGCATGCGAGAAAATGCTCTTACAAATATAGCCGGTAAAAGAAGGGCATGACAGAAAAAAGATATTGAGTAAATATCCTTTACGAATTAAAATATAAAAAAAAGAGAGTACAAACTGCTCTTAAATCACTAACGAGCTGAATCTGTAAAGGGTGTTGCTTGGCAACATGTTGATGACACAAAATTATTGTTTGTGTTTTTAATGCTGCTTTATTTATGTATCACAATTGGAAAGTATAAATTTTTAATAAAATCCAACACATTACATAGGTATTTGTACATGACCATGAAATATTCTTCACCTTTAATTTAATAAATTTTACAACGATGATAAATATAAAATGTTTTTAATAAATCTGAGATAAGTATTTAATTGTTTATTACTTTCCTTAATGTTTATTGCACTTTGATTACTTTTAAACCTATAACAAGCAAATTAGTTATATTGCTTACAACTTTTTAATCGATCTTAATACTCTTAAAACCTAATTCACAACGATATCCGCAGTAGTACCTATGTTTTTCAAAAATACTACAAACGTCTGCTTTACTTTAGGACCTCCGAAATATTATAACCAAAGTAAGCAAATTATATCAACATATTATACCCTTCACACAGTGAAAAAGGGTATATATAGGTTTGTCATTTCGTGTGAAATTTCTACAATTTTCATTTCCGATCCAATAAAGTGTATATTTTCTGAAAGCTTAGTATCTGTCCGTCTGATTGTCTAACCGTGTGTATCTTGAAATAAACTTTCTGAATCCCCCCGACATCGCCTGGACCCGGGTGAAAAAATATCAGAAATATTTGGGAGTAGATCGGTATTGAAAATCAGAAACATCCGTACATAAACAACTGAGCACACAAACACTGAACTAACTAAACAATATGAGTAAAAACCCACAACCACCTCGATTTTTTTAAACACAACAACAACACATATACATACAAATGTGTTATACTGGTTAGAGTAAACGTGGCATTGAATACCAGCTGAGCCAAAAAAATTTTTTTAGTGTTTAATTTTTTTTTTTAATTTTATTTTTTTTTGTAACATACATACGTAAATTTATAATTTTACAATAGGATGTTAATATATATGTATGTACGTATTTCATATGAGATGAATGGTGATAGAAACTATTGCTATTTTATGACTACACGTTGTGAAGGGTATATAAGATTCGGCATGGAATATACCACTGTTACTTGTTTTTAAATTATATTAGTTTAAACAATCTTTAAATAGAGGTGTTTTGTCTATTTTGCTTTAGAGCAAATCAAATATTTCTTTAGCGACCCTTTAATGGCAACACACTACTAATTTTGTTCAATGATTTTATTTGGTTGTATTAAAAGTCTATTAAACGAACAGTTGATTATTCTAAGTAAAATTAATTGTATTATATAATTAAAGTCAATTTGAAACTATAACTACTTACACACTATCACCACGCACATACACATAATGAGCAGATCTTACTTACATGTGAACATATAACATATTTAACTAAACGGCTTTTTATCGTACACATATATTTATTAAAAATTATGATGAATAAAAATACTCATTAATTTAATAATAACAAAAATCATATGATATCTATGACTATTAAAACTGGACGGGTTATATTCGTAACGAGAAAAATGGTTTTTGAACCAACAAATCTTACATTGAATATATCAACTGTCTTAAAGTTATAGCAGAGCCATCCTTCAGTTAAAGATCATCGTTTTATCTAATAATCATTCCCTTTGAAAAACCTCTCCATACCATTAATTAAACAATTATGTGGAGTACACTCAAATGCAAGGGCATACCAGGAAAACTAATATCTATCGTTAAATTTCTATACTGACACGCATTGCTCATGAAGACTTTGTGAGCATAATAAGCGATTATCAGCATTACTCTAGTTGACACAGGCAAGATCAGAAACAATGTCATTAGCAACAACAACAACAAATCCAAATCCACCAACGCCACCTAGATTAAACAACAGTATTAGCATTTATTGAATTGTTTGTTGTTAAGTTCATTTGAGAAAAAAGAATTATGAAATTATTGAAATTTTATTTATTTATTATTAAAAATATTTAAAATTGATTAATTTTTAAGTGCGTAAGCACTTTCGTATATGAAATTGATTTAATAATGAAAAAAAAAACATTTATTAAACATTTATTAAATGTGTAAGCACTTTTGCAAATGCAAAAAGGAGTTGATTAAGTGAAAAAAATCAATAAATTTTGAAATTATTTATTGAACTTCTATTTATGTAAGAACTTTTATATTTTGACAATAAATTGCTACCTCTCCATACGCAAAAAATTCAACATATTTAATAACTGTATAAAGTTGAGGTACTAACGTTTTACAAGTATTTGCAAACCATTGCCTTCTTTGCAAACTAAAAATCGCCTGTGGGATATAAGACTTCATACTTCTATAGATATTGAAACCAAATGGCGCAAATGACGGTGGTTTAGTCATATACGGCACAAATGCAAAAAAGGGTTTAGTTAAGTTTTGAAGTAGCTAAATGTAATAGAATGAGCTGTAGACAATATAATAAAATGAACTCGTTTGAGCTTAATGATCCCTTTAGAAACCTAAAGAAATCTGTATATATAATGTTGTGTGTAGACCATACATAGATCAGGCTTGCGAATTATAACTTCTTTACTCAAATATATGAATTGTTTATATTGTTTTAATTAATTTTATAAAATTTTAATTTAGTTGGGAAATAATTATTTTTACTTCCTGCCCTGGATTCGCGCTTTGTGTAGACAGGCAAATAGATAGCAACTGATTATCTTATTAAATTTAAACCAATTTTTTTTCTAAATAAACTGTTTAAAATGTTTATTTTAAAATACACTTTGTTATTAATTATGTGAAAATATATAACATAAATTAAATTAAATGTGATGTTAAAAAATTTACTTTTAAATATGACACCATTAACCAGTAATTTAACTTTATTACCGGTGTTGTTTTTGGTGTAGATGGTGTTTGGTTTTTTTTAATTCCACTTAAGCCAACCTCTCTTAGTACATGTTTTTTCTTATTTTCTGTTAAAATTTATAAATTTGTTTGTTAACACTTTTAATGTAATTTAAATCTTTTGTCCTTTTTATCTTGTTTTCTAGACAAAGTAAATGCTAATGTGCAGACATCCCAAAATACCCACGTAATTGTCAAATTCACAACAAAAAGTTACACTAGACTAAAACGAAAGTAGAATAAAGCCTAAACATCATTCATTGGAATGCAAATGAAGTACCCTGTTAAGAAACCTTTAAGTTAAGTTAGGTTTATTGGTTTTTAGGCAGTTTAGTTTAAAAAGGGAAGTTTGGCATGAAGTTTCTAAAAGCTTAATTTAAAGCCTATGATTCTAAAAATATAAAGGCCAACAACGACTGATGTCAGCGGTGAAGCTATAGTTTAAGGATGCAATGGAGAAAGTAACGAGAAAAGTAAAAGTTTCAAAAAGTAAAAGGAAAATATAATAAAAGACTGTGTACCATTAAAAATCACTTCAATTATCGAGAACACAAATAAATTGCCATTATGTATACAACTCTTGTTTCAGCAGATCACTAATTTACTAAGATGTAACAACAACCGATTAACATACTGACACAAGGAAATATTACAACAGACTGAATTTTACGGTAATACCCTTTGGCATGCTAAATAAAATGAGCGTAGAGCAAGGGAAAATATGAAATTGGCCAAAAAAAAACTGTGACAAATCGTGTAGGATGGAGGTGTTTATTTTTAGATATCGTTTTTCCTTATAAGAGATGTGATGCAGAAAAACAGTATAATCTTGCGGTTTCTTGTACAAATTGAAATAATCAAAGGTGCGCTTAAAATAGTTAGAATTGAAGCGGGGGACGGGAAATTATATAACAGTTACATACTTTGATATGTTGGAGGTAAGAAAAAATTTCATTTAAGCCAGAATAAACACTTCAGAGTGATACATTTGTGTAAAAGAAATATTTAAATATTATGCTACCGAATAGCATCTATTGCTCTGAATATAAAATATAAAGGGTAGTTAAAATTTAAGGGCCGATGTTGATTTTGAATAAAACACAAAATAATTAGGAAATTATTTTCATTTCTTTTTATTAAGATAATATTGGTATGGTTATGTATGGACAAAATAGCCACCGCGAGCTCGGTTGCACACTTCCATCCGAATATTCAAATTTTTAATGGCAATGTTTATGTTTAATTGTTGGGCACGACAAAGAGTCGTGGTTGACTGCACAATATCGCAAAAAATAGCAATATTTTTCGTTCAGCGAACGAAGAAGGCACTCACAGATGTTTCCACATTTTATACAGACCTGTTTTGTTGAAATTTAAATATTTTTCACAATTGTCCCGATTCTGGACGCATTTGATCGATTATGTTGACCAAAAGAATCACGAAGTGTACGAAATGCATTTTAATTTGAACGCCCATTTTAATACTAAGCCTGAACAATTTTAACGCATTGCTCGGTTGTGTATCTTTCTACGATTCAAATTGAGTTGATCTAAAATTAATAAATGCCCTATAAAAAGCAAAAATAAAACCTAACGTTTAGTTGTGGATCACATTCAACATCGGCCCTTGAAATTTAAATACCCTTTATTATGCAAGGCTTAAATGAAATAAATAAAAGGAGGTGTACATCCATTAAACTACTTCTAGAGTAAAATATTTTAAATTTATTTTATAGGGTCTAAACATACACAATGTTAGATTAAGTAAAGCTTAGAATATTTTATCTATATATATAAAAAATTGTTGCAAGTGCGTTGTGACTTTATAACTCACGAACTATCAAAAAAAGCTTGCACGAAATCACTCGCGTTCGTGAGTTATGACTTTTCATGTCAACATGTAATTTTTTGTTCACATAAAAAAAAAACAACAACAAATACGTATTCGACATGACCTAAAGATCGCGAGCGAAATAGTGTGTAAATCAAAAGTAGTTTGATGTTGTAAAAGGATTATTTTATTTACAAATTTTAAACTTACTTACATACTAAAACTAAAATATGCTTATCTGACTAACCATTATCTTCTCTTCAGAACAAAATTGGGTATTGCAATGCGGCATAACAACGATGGAGTTCAGATATACGATTTAGTTGCACTACGAAGTATGCAGGGGATTCGCTAGTATAAAATAACAATTTGTTATGAAGAATGGCGTTTTAGTGGAAAATACAATTGAAAGCTTTAAAAAAGGTTAAACTTTTAACCGATGATCTTAAGTCAAAGTACAGTTTAAAATTTTAAATATTAAAATTTTGTATCGGGTTAATTTCTCACTTATATTTTTCCACAAATATTTATGCTATCTTTCTTATGCAAAGCTTAGAAGATTATAATATCAAACCGCAAAAAAAACTAAATTAAAACAAGAAGTTTTTCTCTATAAAAAAAAGCAGTCGCCTTAAATAAAAAATAAGAAACAAAACAAAAATAAAGAATAAGGTAAAAAATAAGTGGAATAAACTTTTAAGGTCATTTAATTAATTAACCCATAAACGAAGGTAATGTACATACAAAACAAACAAAAAATAAAACACATTTACACTCGCACACGAAAC
Organism: Phyto melanocephala; assembly: GCA_941918925.1. Lineage (NCBI taxonomy): Eukaryota > Metazoa > Arthropoda > Insecta > Diptera > Rhinophoridae > Phyto > Phyto melanocephala. Next base: position 110,449,021 of record OW799234.1, read on the forward strand.
AAATAAAGGAGCTGGATACCAAATAGACGGAACAAAGTACACGTTTAACTTAATTTTGTAGCAACGTTACAAGTAAATGAAAATCATAAGGACAAACAAGTACTCGCTTGTTAAATAGCAAAAATAAAAAATATAAAGCATTTTCCTTTCTAGTTGTGTGCAGCTTAAAACCATGATAAAAACCAAAAATGTGGTAAATTTTAAAAATTTTGTTTAATGTCTACTTTTTTGTTTTCATTTAAAAGAACGTAAGTAGTCCGTGATTTTTTGTTGTATCAGTGATTTCTTTTTAAAATTACAAGTGTAGAATTTAGGATATTTAATGACGTTCTTTAGGAAAGTTTTCTATACATTTTTTATATGCGACCTACTCCGAGAAAAGTGGCCAGTGTGTCGAAAAACGGGTTTGGATTTAAAAGTGGGCTCTGGTACCTAAAAGGTAAAAATTTATTTACCCCATAAAAACGTACAAAACGAACTTGGAAAAATCCAGCAAAATGAGAAAACATTAATATTTTTTTATTTTTTTTTGCCATGACGTCAACAAAGTCGGCACCCAATCATAACTAACCATACCAAATCACATCTTCCAACTGAAGGTGTTTTCACTGTGATAATGCGTTATGACACTTTAAATTCGTTTTTCTCAAAACTCCATTTTCACACCCTAGGTCCCTTTTCTCGGAAAAGGTCACATATGTTTAATTTAGATAACAATTTCGATAACACAGGTTCACAAATTAAACAAAATCGACTCAACTCATTTGGCATTTGTTTTCTATGTGAAATCACTCCCTAAATCTCAAAATCAAATACATAGAGTTGTAAGATATTGGAGCATCTTAAAGTTTTATCTAACGAACAGTAAAATTATACTACAAGCAGTTACGTCGTGTTACATATATAAAGTCTCGTAAAGTTGTGTCACGTTTTTTGTTGTTATTTTGTCACGTCTACGTTACAACATGTCACATATAGTTTTTCACTTTATATACAGCTATAATACTTACACTTGAATCATGTTATGCAAAGTTACCCAACGTCCCGTTACGTAAAGTACATAAGTATAATTATTTTTAATTCTCCAAGTGTTGGTATTATTATTAATTACATCTGTTTTTATTTAAAAATATTTTGAACTTGCAACATTTTCTCTATCGACAATATTCAACTAAATGTGACACAAAAACTGTCTATTTGTTTTTGGCACTGTAATACTTAGAGTTTTAAAATTGTCTTTATTAACTCATAAACGGTTAACAGTGCAATGCTAAACAATAAAAAATTCCAGAAATGACAAACTCTGCCAAGAGAAATAGATATCAGACTTCCTTGCAATGTCACAAAATGAAATAATTTGTATGAAGCTTTACTAAGTTTTATAAAATTAGCTTTAAAGTATCCTAAAACTAATATTTAAATTTTTAATCAGGCTTGAGTTCATATTGAAATTCTTATTAAACGAAGAATTTTTTTAATTGTGATAAATGAAAGAAAAATCTGAAAAATTATATTTTTACCGACACTAGCCGAGTGGACTGTATTTTTGAAAACAGCTACGATTTTATCATCAGCACTTTTGGATCGATGGTCAGATGTTACCTTTTTAATCTCTAATAAAAAGAATTCTCTTGTCGCGGTGTTTGTGATTAAACTCCTCCGAATTGACTCGACCGATTTTCGTGAAATTTTGTGTGCATATCTTGTAGGTCTGAGAATCAGTCAAAATTTATTTTTCATACCCCTCAACGTGACGCCTTTTTCCCACCACCCCAAATAGACGAGACAGCTGGACTGATATCCTTGAAATTTGTACATTATATAAACAAGTCTCTAGTATGATTAATTGGATATTTTTTTACCACGCCTACTTTTACGCCCACTTTTATATGTCCGTGCATTGATATTGTTTTTGTTCTTCAAATTGTCCACAATTTATAGTCCAGCCAGTGCAGAAATAAACGTTTAAGAATCGATCAACATCTATTTTTTATACTCCTAAATATTTAGGACAATTATGCCCCAAGGGACAATTTATGCCTTACCTAAATAACGGAACGACATCGATGAAATTTTAAACTAAGATAGATCTGCGTACCGTTGAACACATATGGGCATTTCCATGAATATGTCAACCACGACTATACAAATAAAAACTCTTGAAAGTTTTTCATTATAAATTTATTGATAACAAAACACCCACACAATTATTAAGAGCTTATTAAAATATTTTAAGAGCAATAACTAGAGCTTAATCTGATTACCTCTTTGACTTATTTTTAAGAATTGCAATCAGCAGTTTTTTTTTAGCCACTTAATTTTAAAAAAAATTTGTTAGTATAAATATGCTTTAAAATTAAGGAAACAACAACAATTAACAAGATCCATAAGAAAAAAGAAAAATAGAGTCCAATTAGAGGTATTTTTTTATTTCCCTTGGAGTGCAAAAACATTATTTGTCTCCGTCATTCCTATTTGAACAGTCGCAAGAGTCCCAAAATAAAAGCACCTAATTTAGAATTTAACTTTTTTTTCTTAACATAATATAAATTTTATTCATAAGAATATTATTAAAGAAAAATCTGTCACGTACGATATGTCACGAACGATATTAAATGGAAATTATTATGAAATCATTGGAAGATTATTTTTAAATGAAAAATATTTGGTTTAGTGTTAGAAATTACGAAAAGAAAAAATACCTCCCAAGATTCGCAGATTTTTTCATATTTCCATATATACCTCAGAATCACTTCTGTTTTATGTCACGTACGATATATTCTTATTTTTCTGGATATTTTATACAACAATGATTCAAATATAAACAATTTTTTTTAATAAATTACCCTTTGAATGGAACATAAAGATCTAATTTCGTTTCAGTTATTCTTACTTGTAAAAATTACTCCACTTTGTAGGAGTACCACTGTCACGTACGATGACATAGAACTGCCCATATAGTTAACGTTTTTTTAATGTATTCGGAGAAAGTTAATTATTTTTATTGAACTAAGCAAATTTTCCTAGAAATAATTTATTTGGCAAAACAACGTTTACCGGGTCAGCTTATTTTAATATAATATTTATTTTATTTTCTTTGCTTCAAAGTAATACGAATTGTTCAAAATAGCAAAGCAATCTAAACAAATAGTTCCTAATTACACAACAATGAAAACTAATCGTTTAAAGGAGTTTATTTCTTACACTTTCTTTACTTAAATTATTAAACATACTTATATTAAGTTATAAATGTTATCATTCAATTCATTCTTCTTTTCAACTCCAGGGAAAAATCATTAATTATTTATTATCGTTTATCTGTGATATAAGAAATATATATGCCAGTGTGTTTGTGTGACGAAAGACTTTTTATATATGAAATTTATTTCGATATACTTTTCTTATTAACGCAACTTAAATCTTTTTTTTTTGTGATACTTTTTATTCTGAGTGTTTTTCTTTTAGTTGTAGCTTAAAACCGTGTAGTATAGAAAATATTTTAATATATTTTTATTCTGTGGTTTAATTATAATGCTTGCAAAACCAAAACCCTTCTATGATGAATAATAAATCACTTTTATGAAAAATAGAAAAACTAATTAAACTTAATCATGATTATATGAATTAATTGATCAGGAGCAGCCTTTTTTGGTGTTTTTTTTAAATTTTGTAATTACAAATTTTGAATACAAACCTAACAAATGCACTTTTGTAGGCTAGTGTAAATAATAACAAATAAAATCGATCGCAGAATTCTAAATATTTCCAACCAATTTAGGTAGAATTAAGTTCTTTTTACTAATGGAATAGTTGCTACTGTATTAACCATACTAAACTAAAATGAACTTTATGATTTTATTTTGTGTTAATTAAATATTAATAATAATAATAATAATAATAATAATAATAATAATAATAATAATAATAATAATAATAATAATAGTAATAATAATAATAATAATAATAATAATAATAATAATAATAATAATAATAATAAAATCCGCTCCGTCAATTTAATGTTTAGTTAAGTCTTTAGTAGAATAGATAAAATTTAGATCCTTTTGTACTTGTATACATTCATACAATTTTGATATTCCTTAGACAGCTAGTTGCACCATACTGAATCTTAGTACCAATTTTTTTATGAACGATTATATAAGACCTATATTTTACTTATATTTCCTTGCATCTTACACTAATTACACTTTATTCACTTTTATTTTATTCTCAATTAAGTGAATGCATATTATTTAAAATTTTAGTTCTGTTATCTCTGATACTTATCTAGTATAAAGCAATTTAATAAATGTATTTAATTTTCGAACATTTTTAAAAATTAAATCATTAAATCGTATTCGCTTTTGTGTAGGCATTAATCTGCAACTCTGTCTAATTAAAGAAGAAAAAACTAGAGTAGCAGAGTTAATTCGTGCGATTTTTATTACCAACTTATGTTGGCCACTTCACTTTGCCATTAATTTTAACAACGAAACTTTGCCCTGCTACATTTTGGTTTGACACCATTCGGTAAAAAAATAAATAAATAAAAATACTTATATTAATAAGGGCTCTTTAAAGTAATTCAAATTGAATTTCATTTTAAGGTCTTCTAAATTAATAGTACAGATAAATTTATTTATTAAGCACAAATGAATGCAAAATCAAGCAAACTATCTTGAACAATTCAAGTGAACATGCATCGTTAACAAACTCATCAAACATCGGTGTCTCTTCCCTACATTCATGAGTATGAGTGATGCTTAATTATAACACTAATTAAAATATAACTCATACGCTACATTGTCCTTCATCCTAATGATTTTATAAAATTTTTTGATGTCATTAATATAAATTCTTCTTTAAACAGAGTGCAATCATGTTAAGCAACAAAAAATTTAAATATTTAATTTTATATTGTTTATGCAGTTTCAAAAAGAAAAAGAAAAATATAAAATTTAAATATGCACACCAGCATATTTACACGCACATATGGACACATAAAGACATACCAAACAACCATAACTATATAACTATATAAAAAATAAGTTGAGAAAAAAGACACAAGTGTATGTGGCATTATGCAAAATATTTGTAGCTGTCTCTGTGAATGTGTGGGAGACTGTTTACTGCATACAACATTTTTTATCACTTTTTAGTACATACACAATCATACAAAACCATACGCACAACACACACAAAAATATTTAAAAATCCAACAACTTCAATTTTTGTTTATTCTTTATCTTAAAGTTGTTGTAGTTGGTAACACTGTTGATGCCACTGCCTGGCTATGTAATATTTGTGTAGTAAGAGTAAAAAATTTGTTTTAATGAAGGCAAGGTGCATCTTATAAATTCTTTTGTTTTATATAATTTTTTGTTGTGTGTTTTTGCTCTTTTCTTTTAATTTGTTGTCTTGTCTTTCATATTTTTTTCTTTTTTTTTTTTTGTTAATATTTTATTTTTTGTTAATATTTTTATGTTAAGCAGCTGTTGCTGCTTTTATCTTTTTTCATTTTTCTGTAGCCTTCTTAACATAAAACTTAACGTAAACAAATACTAGAACGTAAAAAATACTTGCACTACTGCTGCAAATGATGGCAAAAACACACAACATTGTGGTAAAATGCTTTTGCAAATAAATTTGCTTGCCACTGATGTTGGTGGAATTATTCCCGTCTACGTGTGATGTTCGTTTATATACATACATATATATTTAAAGTTAAACTGTAAATATTTCTTAATCTTCAAGTTTGTGCTTACTCGTACTATTTTCTTTCTTGTGAAAACTCAGTGTTAGTGTATATTGCTCTCGCTGACTCCATATTTCTCTTATGGCTGCGATAAAAAAATATATAAAAAATCAGTTTTTAAATATTTTTGAATTTAGTCTAAAGCTATATTTCATTTTTGAAAAAGAGACAAATTTGCAGAGGTTCTGTTATCCACAACAGTATTTGCAAAACTGTATGTATTCAAAAACTTTTATTGATATCTATTTATCACAGTAAAAAACTAATTAGTTTTTACATTTTTATTTATTAAGTACTTGCGCCTGACAGACCAACTGGAATACCAGATCTAAAGAGATGAAAATTTTAATTAAATTTAGTTTATCGGCGGTATAGGAATATTAACACTGATGATAAAATATGTGGTGGGTTCTCTTTTACATCCTTCACCTGTGGTGTCAAGGGTATATATAGCTTTGACATTCTATTTGAAATATCTGCAATATTTATTTCAGACCCCATTAAGTATATATTTTCTATTTTCTAAAGCTTATGGCTTGAGAAGCGGACTGTGTCAGTCCGTCCGTGTATTGGTTGAAATCAACTTTTAGAAGCCCCACAAATTACTCAAATCTGCATGTGGTTAATTTATAAAGACGTTCGTTATTTATTAAGATGCAATATGCATTCATGCGTTATTGGTGGAATCAATTGGCCATCACGGTCACCCGAGTTAACACCATCAGATTTCTTTTTGTGTGAATATTTAAAAGATATTATGTACGCAAATAAACCACAGAGACAGAAACAACTGAAAGACAACATAATATTATTATTGTTTATTATTGTTTTAGTAAGAGCTTGCTTTTTTCTAGGTTTTATATGCTATGCCTCTCTAACTTAAAATTTCTTTCCATCAATTTTGTAGTGCAGCAAGTCACTGAATCTCGAAATAAATTTTTACTTATTTTCATTTGCTTTTTTTCCAAACGAGGGTATAGTAAAAAGTTTCTTTGCAGTTAATTTTTATGAACGTTGGACAACGGCTTATCTGCCCAAAAAACACTTAACTTCTAAGATTCGGTGGAATTCCTTTACCATTGGTGCTGTTTAGTAAAAAGTTGTGCTTATTATTAACACTAACCAACATTTGCTGCAATAATTTTCAGGTTTACCTCTAACAATATATTACATTCAGCTTCATAGAAGTATGTGTCTATGCTCTTTATCTCATTAAATTTAAGTTGCTAATACTTTATACAAGAAACACTTCCTCACAAGCATTCACTTTCACCCAACATTGTCAGCTTGAATTTTCATATATTCTAAAGTAATGTGCCAACATTTTTCAAAACTTTAAAAGTAAAAAAAAAAAAAATTTAAAAAAATACAAAGAAAGAGAACAAAACTTTGTAGAGTATGGTGAAAAAAAAATAACAAGAAACCGCACAAGTTAATATAAATTTAGTTCAACACAACAGTATTTTTATTATTCTTAATTTAGTTTAACATGTTGCAACTTTAGTTGTTGTTAGTGGCTGTATGTCATTTTTATAATTGTATATTTAAGTATGATGTAGCCATTATTGTTGTATACAACTACAATATAATAGTGTTAGTTGATGAAAATATTTACCCAATCACACTAAAGCTGCGTTCACATTAAGCAAATATTTGACAAAATTAGCGTTACCACTAATTTTGATAAATATTTCTTTAAGGTTATATTAGTTTTTCTACACAGAATATTGTAAAACTTATAACAGTTGGTTGATAGTATAATTTGTTTAATTGTCCCCGACATTTAAAAAAATAAACAAAAACTTTTTAGGACAGCAGATAAGTTATTACGTCTTTATCTTCAAATATTTGCCATATATGAACATACCTTAAAGTGCACACGTGGAATATTTTCCACGTCATACAATATAAGTATGAATGACTTTCGAAAAGTGTATATGTGTGTGTTTATATACACACTGTTGGTAATTGGAGCATACAACATCACTCTTGACATTATGATGTAATTTTCCTGCAGCAAATTAATTTTTATCATACAAACGTAAATTGCATTTATATACACCTTCAATTTTTGTCATTTTCCCCCTACTTCTATGCTGGTGTATGTATCAGTGTGTACGAAAATACATTCTTTCGTTAATTTTTGCCTTACATATGCATGAATTTGACGTCTAAGTATGTAGATGTGTTGGCCTGTATGTTTTATATTTCGTTTTGTAGGTGTAACTGTGTACGACTGTGTGAGCAAAGATGAGTTAATTGTGTACTAACAATTTCAAATTGAAATCACATTTTCAAAAGCGTATAATTAAAATAACAACAAGGCTAAAAGGGACAAGCTATCTGAGTATCTGTTTATTTTCACACCTTTTTAACATTTACATACGCAAAAATGGGAGTTCCTGTTAAACACTGAAATTCAGTTAAATTCAATTTAATATAAATTTTTAAATACGTAAGTAGACATTGAGATACACGTGTGATTGAGAAAACGGTTCGCCTAGCTTCTTGGCACCTTTTCTGGCAAACAAATTTATAATTATAATATAAGGTCCACTGTCTGCCAAATTAAAATAAAACACATTTTTTTTAAAAGAAAATTTATGTTTTAGGATTTCTAATAATATTATAAGCGAAATTAAGCCAGAGTTAAAATGATTTACAAAGAGAGAACAAAATAGTTCAATTAATTTTAAGTTCTATTAATTTGTCCAACTTTTATGTTTAAATTTCTATTCAGTCTCGAGTTCAATTTTAACAGTCTTATTTTAACAAAGAATTTTTTTGATTGTAAAAATTAAAGAATAATCTAAAAAAGTCGCCTAGAATGCATTTTCAGGACAAGCAACAATTTTATCAGTAACACTCTTTGATTGTTGATTATGTGTTGGATGTAAATATCGTCTTTTAAATTTACAGAATTTAAAGTGGATTGAATTCATATTAGATCAACATTTACCAAGAGCAACACTTTTTCTTTGTTACTGTCTTTCACCAGTTTTTACTGGTAGTTAGAACCAGTTAGATAGAAACAAAAATTAATTTTGTTGTTCTATAACAATCAATGTTTATACTCTTTTTTTTCTATTTGGCCAGTTTTCAATAGAATAATGTTTGAGCAACAGTGAATGCCCTTTGCTTATGTAATTTGTAATTTCCTGAAAACTTTTTATTTGCAAAAATAGCAACTTTTTTAAAAGTAACACATCAACACAGTCGCGGCTCTAGCATTTTAAACGTATAAGTAATAAAAAAACTAAATAAAAATTTCGAATTAATCAAAAGGTAAAACTAATTTTAAAAAAGTTTACACCGAAATTGAAAACAAAAAATTTAAAAATGTATTTCTGTTTGTTGAAAAAAATTATTCATGTTGCACTCGCATTGGCAAAAGAAATAGACAAACAACTGATAGATAAAATACAAAACTTTTTTCATCTAATTTTCTACATTTTTTTCTCGAGCGACTTCATAAGCCTACTTTTTTGTAATGCTGATTTTCTTTGATTATGAGGTTATTGATGCTTCAATACAAAACTTTTAATTTTTTCTCTGTGCTACCTCGAATATTGAAATATCTTCTTTTATAAAAAAAAAACACAAAAAGCTAAAATGTATAAACGTCTCTTAGAGAAATAAAATAAAATACATCAACACATAGATGACATTACCCTTCATACTTTAGAATTTAATTTATTTATAATGTGTTGCATAGAATATTCCTTCATAAGTATATTTGATCCACCTTAAATTTGCTCATACTGACAAACGCAAACCATGTGCCCTTCTTTGCATATCAGTTTGTTGTACTTGTTATATGTAAAATGCAATATAAACATTTCTACATATATACACACATACGTACTCCTAAATATATATTTTATTTGTTTGGTTGTCTGACTGTGATGTAGTGTACTTTTTTGAGTGCGTAGGTATAATATTTGTATGCATGAAAAATATTTTGACGTTAACTTTTTAATAAAGTTGAAAATGTGTTATCGTTATAAAAATATTTATACACAAACTATCACAGCTAAAAAAGAAATAAAATTTGTTGCTTTTTCTGTTGCCGTTTTTAGTGCTGTATTTTAGATATATCGAAGTTTAAAACACTGACGAATATTTAATGAGCAGTGTTTGTAATGTCTATCAGTGAAGGAAAATTGAAAACTTGAGATGGTACTGACCACCAAGCAAAAGAGTACTTTTTTCAACATTTTGGTACTTTTTCCAAACATATTTTTTGTTGAAAAAAAAACTTAAAAATTAAAAACAGAAACACATAAATAAAATAAAAATAATAATAATTTAGTTAAGAAACTTGAAACTATTTTATTTTTGATATAAACATTTACGTAAATGCATATGTATGTATGTACATACACATGCATTTCCTTAGAATTTAATATGAAGTACACATATTTCTATGTTTTCGACTGTTAGTCACTAAAGAGATCATGAGTAATATTATAATTGTACAACAAGAATCATTTAAATTTTAATAGATCTTAAGCTTTAATTCAATTTGAAAGAGTTTGTACTTGCAAACTATCTCTTTTTTTCGTTTTTTTATCATTTTGCATTGAAAACGTCCACTCAACTGCTGCTGACGAATGTCGTATTGGCAAAAATCTGACAGCAATACATGGAACATCAGGAAACATAAACTCATTCATTTCGCTTTTAACTTGGCTTACATTTTGCAACTACCTCGATTTTATCAATAACTTCTTTGTCTTTAAGTATGTGCATCAAACGCAGTTCCAGTTTATCTAAATGGTTTTCATCTAAGTTTAAACTTACTAAGGTCGTGTTATCTAAAACTTCAGTTTGTATGAAGTTTTTTGCCACTTGTAAAAATTAATATTTCATTCTGGAGTGCAAAATGTGTATCCTTGCTTCCTCGGACTGCATATTGATATTCACATTGTCACATTGAATGACAAAAATAAATAATACATCTTTGTTTAAACTTTCTAAATTTCACTTCCAATAAATTTAAGGCGTTAATTTTTATCCCGCCTTTCAAAAAATTTTAAATTAAAAAAAAAAGTTAGCAGTTCCCATGCCTCCAAAAATCTGAACCACAGCCTGTCTTGAAAACCATCTAGGTTGGGGCATACCGTAGAATCCTGTGAACTTCTGTACCAAAATAGCTCAAGCTATTACAAAATTGAAAACTTATTTTCTTCATAAATATATCAATTTCTTTAGGTAGATATAAATAAGCTGCAGACGAAGCTAAGTTTAAATTATGACAAACGCAGCTATTTACGAACAAATTTGGTAACAATTTCTTTTATCTGGCCTAAACAACACTTAATTGCCCCATCATTGCATTGCAATTATCTGCCCTATACCCAATCAATCATTTTTTCAAGCGGAATATTGTTTTTCCTTTTTTCCATCTTTAATAATGTTTTTGAGGTGGTCAAGCATTGCAAATGGTAAATTGTGTTCTGCCACAAACAAACACAAAATTATTTCTAATTTGTTTGCTGATTCCTTACTTGTTTGGGTGTTTAGGCTGTGTTGTCAATATTCAAAAAAAAAAAAATAGCATCGCGAAATTTCAAAACAAACAAGAAAGCATAACAAGAAAAGAGTACTTAAACTTACGTGGGGGTACCGTGGTATTTTTTAAATGAAAAAGTTCTGAAAATAGTACCAAAGTACTGAATTTTCCATCACTGATGTCTATTGTAAATATGTACACATGTACATATATTTAGAATTGTGTTCAGACTAGTGTCACAAGCTTTTAATTTACTAAGGGCCATTATGACAATTTGCCGACAAAGTTAATGTTAATAAAAGGTAACGTTTTTTAGCTTGAGCAATAAACTGACCATTAGGTATTTTCTAGGGTGATCGATTATTCGACTTTTTTAAGAAACCGGTTTTTAAATAGTTTGAAATTTAAAATTTTAAAAAACCGGTCGCTATTTTGAAAATTGAGAAAAAACCGGTTAACCGGTTCGAATATATAAAATATAATATTTAAAGAAAAACTTAAAAACTATTTTAATTAAATTTATATATAAATATAAAATTTTTACATACGTTTGGCTGCACAATAACGCAATATCTGACATGAATGAGTTGACTAATTTGGTTTTAATTAGTTGTATTTAAGGACAAAAAGTACTCTTTACAAGTAAAATAAATAAATACAATTACATACAATATTTTTATCTCCTTCGGTACATTTTTTAAATATTAAATAGATCTTTTAAATTCATATGCACTAACGTATTCTGTTTGAAATTATTTCTGTAATTTGATATACATTTTAAAGGCTTGGAAGATAATCTTTAAAATTTCATTTTAAAAATTCTTTCTTATACCCCAGACAGACATACAAATATAGGCATAAACTAGTTTGTTCGATGGCTTAATTGAAATTTAAGTTGGCAGACACTCAATGCCATTATTTTATATTAGGATCTGGAAGTAAACATTATTGGTTTCTATTTATTGTAACTACACTTTTTACCTAAAAGTGATCAATCAGCTAAGTTTAGTTTTAAATTACCTTTAACTTTTAACGTTAGGTTTATATTCTATATAAAAAATAATATTAAAGATCAATTATTTTTCTTATTTAACATTTGTTTTTTAAACAACAAATAAATTTCTTACAATATTATGGAAGAATATTTAATAGTTTTTATTTTCTGATTTTTGGAAACTTTTCGCGTACTAAATATACTATAGTAGGACTGGTTACAAAGATATATGAAAATAAACTCAAAAAACTAAAAAAACCGGCTTTTTCGGATAAAAGCCGGTTTTCGATATTCGAAAAATCAACATTTAGAAAAAACCGTCAGCTGAAAGAGGAAAAAACCGGATTTTCCACCGGTTGTAAAACCGAGTCGATCACCCTAGTAGTTTCGTTATTATAACCTCCCTGTCAAATAAAATGTATTTTTTCTAAATATAGCAGCACTAAAGCAAATACAGACTATTTTTAACAAATTAATTAGTTCTTTAAAAACAAAGTGGCAACGACAAACAAATAGTAAACAATTTCTTTATACCGTAGCTTTTAATTTATAAACCTCACGTTAAAAGTAAAGGTAGAGCGATCTTCCCTTTAACATATCAGACACTTCTAGGTTAAAGTGAAGTTTTAATAACGAAAAACTAGTTATGTGTCCGATAACATTATAACTTTAGTTATCGGTAAGTTATAATAATTGCCCTAAGTAGCATAATCTTCATACATATATATATTATATATATATATTTAAAAAAATTCTACTAATTTGCTCTCAACTGTTGATTTGTATTATCATTATTATTGTTATTATTATATTTATCTTGTTGAGCTTGTTGATATTTCATACTAAATATAAAATGAATTTTATTGTAAAAGTTTATTTTTTAAAAACAAATTGTATTAAAGTACCGGATTAGGGCATTACTTGTTGTTAAAATATTTAGACATGTTTTATTGCAAACAAGCATAAGAATGTTCTTGAAAAAAATGTCAGATTTTAGTTTCTCTTGTTAGTTATTCTATTAATTGCCGGTTTCCATTAAATACAGGTTATTGACTCTTTGCTAATGCTTTTAAATCATTTAAATGGTTTTGAGGCTAAAATGCTAGCATTTAAAAAATAGTTTCGATTTAACCAATATTAAACGCGCTGCTAATGAGATCGCTTTATTCTTTATTTTATAAATATCTGCCTCGGAATTAAGATATCATTATAAATTAAATGCTAAAAAAACATTTCTTAAAGAAACTATCTAGGATTGGAATATTTTCAAATAAAATGTGTTTTTTCACCAGTGCAAATAATATAAAAAAAAGTCATTTAAACAAATAAAACTGTCAAATTATCTCTTAAATATACAAACGTATTTCAGAGAACGTCTTTAATTGACCGTGAATATGAATTTCAAAAGTAATTTCTTTCTGTTTAATATTTTTCCAATTCATTTGTTATAAAAAATATTAAATTTGATGATAACTGCCCGTACTAACCAATACACTCTTAGACAAAGTGACTTTGTAAGGGAGACAAACCACAGCAACAATAATAACAATGTTTGTTACCAATATCCATTATAATAATTTTCTATAAACCATAAACACAAGACCAAACGGAAGTGGAAACTTATGAATATATGTATTTGTTACACATGCATACACACACATAACCAAACACGCATCTATAGTAGAAAAAGCCACTGCAGTGGTCGTTATAATTTGTATGATGATGATGATGATAGTTTTACAACAACAAATGTTGCTAGAGATTATATGAGTATTGTATGTGCCGCTGAAATACTTTAAAGCATTGAAAATAGTAATAACTGTATGTGTGTGTGTGTGTGTGTGTGTGTGTGTGTGAGTGTGTATATATAAGTCTATAGCAACAACGGTATTAGTAATAATAATAAAATTATTATACGGTCATTTTATGGTAACCAGCATTTATGTAGCCATTAAATCTGTCAGGTGAAATCTATGCAATCAACTTATAAAGACACTGGCACTCACAACACTCACACAAATGCAAACTGCAGGCAAGTGAATACAAGGAATTGAAAATACACTTGCTAAGAACAAAGACAATCATGAAAATACTATTTAGATATAATATTATGGCAGACCCTTTAAGTAAAAGATAATTAATTGAAACCTTAGATATTAAATGTTATATGCTCAACACCTGCTGTTTTGATTATACTTTTTATTGTTGTTTTGTTATTTTCTTTGTTACACATGAAAATAATAACTTAAGATCCTATAAAATTAACATTTTATGAATCCTTAGATCACTTAAGGACGATCTTGCAATCTCGTTGGTATTTTAAAAAAATGCAGCGCATCTATTTCTGCTGACTAATAGAGAATTATATGTACACCCTTTCAATGACTATTTTTAAATTAATAACGTACGAAGAACATTGATCAAATACTCTAATGCCATGACTTGAAATTAATTATTAGACGGCGTATGAGCGGCAAAATTTTACATATTTAATTATTTTATTCGTATTTTGCTTCTATAAATTAATACAAATTTTATTACTTATTACGATTTTTATAAAAATAAAAATCCCTTCTGCAAAGCCCCCCTTTGCGAGACCACGCTTGTATATGCCATAGAGATAAACTTTATAAAATCATGAAATATATTAGTAGAATATTAATGTGGACGCGATAAACCAAAAAAAAAATAAAAATAACAAAAAATTTATTTCCAATGTCCTTCTTGTTTCTCAAATGATTATCAATTAAACCTTAAAATTAAATTTAAGTCCCTTTAAAAAACTAATAAACACACATCTTGAAGTTATAATATATCTGAACTGCACACATCCCCTGACTGTTTTAAGCAGAAAAAAAAAATCTAAAAATTCTAAAATAAAAAAAAAGTTTCACTAGACAAACATTCGTATCCACTTACCAGCAACTCCATAACCATACATACAGTCATTATGAATTCCGAATGTTAACGTTTGTACTCAATGTAGTTTGTCAGTACATGAGTGGGGTAAATAGATATTTGAACTTAATGTTCAACATGAAAATGGTCACTTTGTAACACAGCAGTTATAACAATAATAACAACAATAACATTCGCTACACTAAAAGCAACAGTAACAATAACAATAAACAACACAATATCGAAGTAAACGTTTTGTTTGTACTCTATTCAAAATTAATAATAACAACAACAAAATCCATTGAGATTTTAAAACCCAGGCATTGTCTGGTCGACAGTGGAAAGAAATACGACTTGAACTTTTCTTATTTAGCGCTGGTTAGTAGAGAAATGTCTACATTAAATTTCATGTTTTTTTTTCTTTCATTGCAATTATTGTGCTTTTTTTACATTTTAACTAAATATTTCTTTTATTGGTCACGTATACATTTATGCAATAAATACTTGTGTACATTTTACAACAATATAATGGCCAGAACATGAAATCGTCCAAGGATAGCGTTTAAATTTTCAATGAATAGAAGAGTTATATTTAGAGACTTCTTGGAAAATTAATTTTTAATGTTGAAAGGGGGAGAGAAAATCAAAGTTTATAGGGAAATCCTTTCAATATATGTATGTGCGTACATAAAGCCATGTTCACATTTGGTAAATAAGAGCAATTGCTATTTTTTTATAAATAGATATTTAATGTTCTGCAGCAGATAAAAATGGGTTGAATTTTTGATTTTTTTTAAATTATAAAATTTTGAATTTACTTATTAGCGACGACATCAATACATATGTACGTCTATTTCGTTAAATATTTGTAGGTTAGTGTAAGCATACCTTTAGTTTCAGAAAGCCATAAAAATTAGTTACAAAAATATTGTTTTAATTGTGGTTTACTTTAACGTGAGAAGTCCTAATATGGAAACTATTAAACAACTACAAGAATTATGTAATTCATTAATAAAGACCCAGAAGCAAATTATGGCAAATAATCAAGATTGAAATTTAATTCGAACGTACGAATTTGCTGTACTTTTGGTAAAGAGGTTCAAATAAAAATTCCCCAATTTCTACAGTTAATGAATGCTGTAATTTTCCCCTCGTTTATAATAAGGCGTGCTAATTGAATATTTCCGCCTCAAAGTTATTGATAGTTCGGTGTTGTATTTATAATTCAAAGCTTAATTAACAAAATTCAAATTTTAGGAGAATTTGCAATCCTATAGTGACACAATTGACTTGTTAGATACTTTAATTAACGTTGCACTTGTAGATGACAGATTTTACGTTTTATCATTATTTTGACGACTTCTAGTACCAAAAATATTCTGTTGACTTTTGACGTACCGCATCATTTGTGTGTTTAAAAAAATAACTTTTTGTGCGTTTACAACTAACATTAGTTAAAGAATTTGAAAAACAGGTTTTAGAATCAAAATTATAAAAATTAAACTTTGAAAACACATTACCTTACAGAAGTTCTTGCTTAAATATATTAGAATTGCAACGAATAAGTTTTAGTTTAAAGCAACTTCAATTGCTTTAAGATCAAATAATTTATGCAAATGCAAAACATTTTCTCTCTTTATGTGCATGATTTTTTTTATATTAAATTAAAACAAATAATGAATAGAATTTTATTTTCGTAATAAATTTGATTTTTTTTTTAACTGAACAATAATGTATTTTTTACTTGTTTTTATTTATGTTATATTTTTACTGCAAATAATCTTAATATGTTTTATAGTGTTTTTGCTAATTAAAACAAGCACATTTTTATGATTTCAACGATTTAAATTTGATGTTTTTACGCATATCATCTGGCAACTATGGTTGCACGGTCATTTTTTACACAGTTTGAAAATAAGCAAATATAAAATTTATACGATTTTATTCCATTTAGCACGATTCAAAATCGTTTGGGCTTAATTTTTTTTTTTTTTGCTTAAATTTAATTTTTACAAAATATGTTCATGTCACAGATTTAGGGGAATTCCCTTTTAGTGCATACAATCAAACTTATTTGTGGCAGCAACTAGAATGTGCTAACATTTTCTGAACTAAGTATTCATGCAATCAGACGTGTTTGTTAAGGAATTTTTTATAGGCAAATTTTATTTTCAAACCTTACATTAAGTTTAATTTTAACGAATTAAACTAAAGGTTATCCAAAAAATATTTTACATTAATTCAGTTATTTATATTTTTTCTTAATTTTGTTAAATATTTTATGTATCCCTTAAGAAATGTTGAAAACCACAAAAACAAAACTAAAACATAAATCTATTACTTTGGAAACCAAAATTGAAATTTTAGATTGCCTTCGAAATGGAGAACGCTCAACATTTCTTGGAAAAATTTTCGGTTTAAACGAAGACACAGTAAGAACTATAAAAAAATTAAATTTTAATTAGGCAATCAGTGATTTCTGGAATGAAACCAGCTGTTCAATCTTTATCATACTCTAGAGATTCTACTAAAGAAAAAATGAAAAAAGCACTCATAATAAAAATGAATAACATATTCTTTTTGTTAACAACACAGCTATTATACATGATTGTTTTTAGTTCCTAAACTTGTCGTAAATTTTTTTACATTACTTTTAAGCTTAGAGTGCAATTGCTTTTTTTCTTTAATAACCATGCTAGTGTAAAAGCACATAATATATGTATGTATGTAACTTGATAAAAAAACCTGAATAGTTGTTCATACAAAATCCTTGTATCTCACTAATTTGAATAGGTTTTAGAGATAAGGAAACAATCACCTACTTTGATCAATGTCGTTTTTTACACGGTTGTTTTACACGGGTTTTCTTGGAACCAATTAATGTGTAAAAACAGAATTAGGTATAGTTAATTAATTTAAATCTTACGGCAAACTGCACATTTTACATACCAGTGTAGCAATTTTAGGCAACCTTAGAATAAATTT
Organism: Phyto melanocephala; assembly: GCA_941918925.1. Taxonomy (NCBI): domain Eukaryota; kingdom Metazoa; phylum Arthropoda; class Insecta; order Diptera; family Rhinophoridae; genus Phyto; species Phyto melanocephala. The sequence continues at coordinate 110,467,165 of OW799234.1, forward strand.
CACGTATCTCCGCCGACAATTTATGTGTCGTCTACCGCCGCTGTAAATATGTAAAAGAACAGGTTCTTGTTATTTTTTAGTAAACTGTGCTTTTTGTGCAAATTTTTCTTAAATTACTTTGCACAGATTTTTAGTTATGCATATTTGCTTAAAGGAAACAAATTGCAGTTTAATAGTTTTTGTTTTTTGTAGTCCTGCAAAAGAAATATTTCTTGCTGGACTTACACGATCTGCACAGCTTGCAAGGCCAGTTGGCACCAAGAAATGTGTTTTGCTTATATAATAAGCAATACGACCTATATTGGCATTCAAAAACGGGTCAAGAAGTTATCTGGGCGGTGCAACTGTGTACTTTATTAAGTAAAACAAGAGCACATGTAGCTTTTTGCTCATATCTTAAGTAATAAAAAGTAGAAATTTCTGATTTTTAAAAGAAAATTTTTTTAAAGCAATTATGATAAACTGATACCACATGCGAATCTGTGAAATATATATGAGTCACAAAAAGTTAATTTCAACGCTCACATGAACGGACAGACAGACATAGCTAAAGCAACTTCTCTGTCTAAAAGAATTCACAGGATATTAACCTTCTTAGATCGCAAATAAATACAAAAGCAATGATAAACTTAACCGTTTTACACTCTCATGTGCAGAATATAAAAAAAAGAAAAATAAGAGAATTATAAAGACAATTGTTATTTATTGACGGTTATTTGCTACATAAGAAATGACGAAAAATGCGAAATTGTGCTCAGACAGTCTGCTTAATATACGGAGAAGCATTTGTATTTCTAAGGATTTATTTACATGTTTTCTGTATGCTAAAATAATACAAGAATAGTTGTCAATCATTAATGTTTTGTAATAATTCGCTTGAGTAAGTCAAGAAGCAAATAAGGTAGTTGCAAACGTCGTGAGAATTGATGTAATTACAGATGTTTATAACCGCTAATAATTGTTGTTTAACAGAGAAAAAGCTTATATTTACGTTTAACATATCTTTAACAATTTTTTAATAGATATAAAGAATTTGTAATATTTCATGTTGTAATCTAACATACTTTTTTGTGTCCTACATTTTTAGTAGCATAAATCAATTATATACTTTTATATTTAAGTATATATATTTAATGTTTGTTGTTTAATATATTCAATATATTTAAAGCCATTGATGTACATTAGCACAAATTGAATGATTCGTAGGAATTAAATACAATGAAATAAGTGTTTGGAAAAGGCCAAACGAAAAACCAAACAATATTGTGCAAGAAAACTATATTCGCGTACTTTTAAATGTAACGGGTATTTTTTTTAAGGGAATGATATTTGTGCCTTGAATTAAAACAAAGAAAAAGGTTTAAATAGAAACAATTTATTAGGAAATTTCAACTGATTTTTGCTCCACTAGGATTGATATGTGGCCAATACGCATACATGGCGTGACCTAGAAATACAATTTTCACTTACCTGTTACTATAAATTTTTTTCCGAGTTCAAGAAAAAATATCAATGTTCCAGGGGATGTAGAAGATAAATTATCCTAATTTTTTTTTTTTTTTGATTTTGAAGGCAGTGCTTAGTTCACCTATCTTATTCCATACATGGAAATGCTAATTAATTGCTTACAAAACCGCAAAAAAAAGGTCTTCTATGCTTCTTACTTGCAAAATAGAGCCCTACAAAATGGGCATCACATATAAAAATCATGCAATTTAATAAGCCATGTTTGCTAATAAAGATTGCTGTGACTAAATTTAAACTAAATTTTTTAAAACAGTCAAGATTTTGCTTACCAAAAGATATTGGTGATACTTTAAGTGACAAACTGACTTGTGAGTCCGATCGTAAAAAATATATTTCGCAGCAAATAATAAATTTTATATTTGAGCCTTTAACATGTGTAGACCAGTGATCGGCTTTGAGTCGTTTTTTCAATATTCATAGTGAGTCATAAAATTTGAGTATAAGTGCGTATAAGTCATTGAAATGTAACTGAGCTGACGTACGCATACCCACAACAACGTTAATTTATAAGTCCAACACACAATGAACATAAGTACTACGTCGTACTTATATTTATAGCGTTCCATATTTATATGATCTGCAAGACAACTCACGTTGATTCATATTTTTAAGAAACTACATACTTATCTTCATAGAATGAAGCAAGTTGACTCAACAACAAAAACATAAACAGCTCTCATTTGTATGAAGAATAAACAATGTTGCCAGGTTTAAATTTTTTGCAGCAAATTAAAAAACTGCGTACGCATAAACAAAGTCTCTTAAACAGACATCAAAGAAAGCACTTTATTTTTGCTTGTTGTTTTTGCATTATTTTGTTAAATTTAAATTATTTATTTTTTTAACAATCCACAATTACTATGGTGAATGTCAAATTGTTATCTGGCAAGCCTAGTTAAAACACACAACTCCATAATGACTACGCGAGTCATACGTCCTTTTGGTCGTCTTTTTATCTTGCATGAACGACAATAGCAATCAACTGAGTCAAACGTGTTGATGAATATGAGTACTGTTAGTACCTTTCATTTAAAAGTGCGTAAAAGTAGTAAAGACTTTTCAATAATTTTGAATGCGTATAAATCAACGAAATAATGAATAATGATTCAAGTTGACTTACTTCATAAGTATTCGTTGCAGATCTCTGGTGTAGACTTAGAACAAATTTTTTTAATGTATAAAAATTAGTTGAAAGAGTTTCTGTTTGAAAATGTATGGACGCAATTAATTAATTAATTTGTTTTTACAAGGCTTTTAACGAAAATAAATGGGAAATAAACAATAAAGTAAATTTGTTTTCTTTTTAATTAACTTTTAACTAACAGCTTAAAGAAGTGTATTTAGTGCTTGTTTGCAGTTGCTCAGGTTATAATTATTTTGAAAATTTTGAAAAAATTTTAAATTTTAATAATTACTAATTTCTGTGCTGTAATATAACACTACAAGTCTTGTGCATAGATTTACATAATAAATAAATAAATAAATGAATAAAAAGAGACATATTTCCATAACTACTAGCATGTGACGTGGTTCTCGGTATAAATAGCAGCCTATGTGCTTATCTTACATATCCGTAGGACAAAGTTCATTTAATTTTGCTCCGATTAGTAGGATTAACTAATATTCTATCACGAATTAAATTTTTTAATACACTTGGACCCAAAGCCTCTTTATAAACAAATCACTAAATGATTTTATTAAAATTTTAATATATTTTTCAGATACATTATTAAGTTTGCCACAAATGTCACACCTACATACAGTTGTTGGTTTTATCACCCTTGCTCTAGTGAGAAAATAAATTTAGCACTCTTTAAAACAGTCTTCCTAAGTGAGCAGCAAAACGAAAATAAAAAAAAAACAAAATAAAATCATAGAATGAACAAATTTTAGAATAGCTTAATGCAATAAAAACCATATTTAATGGAAATTATTTATGGGTAACGTGCATTGAATTTTACGAATTTTAATTAGAAACTTTTTCGATTTAGACTTTGTTTTTAATTTTTCTTAAAATTTTTTTTTATTCTTTTTTATTTAACCTTTCATTCGATGGCACTATGGCGAGTTATAACTTAAAAATTGAATAAATATAAAATTAATTATAAACGCAGTGTTATTTTAAAACAAACAAAAGTCTGCATAACTTACGAATCACTGGTGTTTATGTTATTTTGCTTTGTTTTCTTGCTATTTTTGTTTTAGACTACTAATTTGCTTAAAAGTGATAGTAAAAGTGTTGAGAATAATTTTGTTTAAGTTTTTCTTTGCGCGAACATTTATGTTCTCAATTGCTAGTATAGATAACAAATTGGTGGCGGAAATAGTTATTATGGTGAGTTGGTCGAAGAACCTTATGCAATTTATTTATTTGGGGCTTTTTTAAACAAAAAATATGTTAAAGTACTACACGCAAGAAAAAATAATAGTTACGACATGATCACGATGATCATATTATAGTTTCTATAACAATATTTGGTTTTCAAAAACAAGTAATAGTTATTTTTGTTTCATTTAATCATATATTTTGTCACGATAATCAAGCATTTGTTTGAATTGTATCATTTAATGTTTACTTTTCGTGAAAATTGCAAAATGATTATCATTTAAAAAAAATTTGATTTAAAAAAAGGATGACGACAAAAATAACATTATATTCAAAAGCCTTAAAAATAACAAAAATTAATAAATAATAGGTTAGACAACAGTATGTATACAAATTAATCAAGCTATGATTTTTTTAATAATAATTTGATTTCAACTGTTATTCTTCTTGTTGAATACATTTTTATTGTTTTAAAACTTTGAGACGTCAAAAAAGTGAACAAATATTTTGAAAAATTAAAGAAAATTTACAAATAAACTAGAAAATGTAAAAAAATGTTGATATAAAAATTGCAATTAAATTGGTAAGTACAATCAATATGTGTATGTGACAGCAAAAGACAATAATTTGCGGTAAAAAAGCAAAGATTGTCGTTTTCACTTGTAGTCATATATATGATTATTGAATGATACTTTAAATAAACATAATAATGATTACTGGTAACCATTACATGATATAACCATAATCATACAATTCAATTATAGTACGTTGCTCTTCGATTATGGTTACCGCAACCATATTTTTTCCTTGCGTGTAGTTTCTACAAAACTTTTATTTGAGTTAAGAAAATATATTTTTAAATAATTTTCTATTGCAACAAAATATGAGAGCACCCAGTTAAGCAAAGCCTTACAGTTTTTGTTATGATAATCTAAACAGCTTTGTCAAAGATCCGAGACTGCCAAAGGCGTCTTCAGAAATTTTGTCTTCTACGATAATACAAAGAAACTTAGTAACAAAAGAAACGAAAATTTCTTATAAGCTCACAAGAAAATAAGATCTCCTCAGATATTTGGTTTGAGAAAATGATTTCATGTTTTAAAAAAAATACACCTAAATTAATGGCTGTAATGGAGCTTAAAAATTGCAAGTTCCTAGTAAGTGGCGTTTATTAGAAGTCACAACAAAACGCAGTCTTAAATATCACACGTCTCTTACACAATGGAAATATATTTTGGGCCGGTCCTTGTGCAAAAGTCCGCAAAAGTAAAAGAAGAATAACAACAATTGCTTTGTATTATATTTTTATATTAGGCTATAAGTTCTATGTGATAATGACAGAATATCTAGGAAAAGTTAGGTTTTAGACAAACCCAACCATCGCAAATGATGTGTTGGCGTATATAGATTATGTCAGATGAAACCAAAAACGTAAGTGAGAAGGCAAAAGTTATAAACCGCCTATAAATTGTCAACGAACACTGTAAAATACAGAGTTTTTTAAAGTAGCATTACCTTTTTTAGAGTTTTTAAAAATAAAATTTTATTTTTAAGCGAAATAGACTAACGAAAATCGATTATCACTTGTAGTACTTCATAGAAATGTCCCGGAAATTATTATAAATGTTTGTTATTTAACTGTTTATTTTAATCTCTTATAGCAAAATTAAAATATGTTAAAATCTATATATTTATATAAAATTCACGTGTCACAGTGTTTGTCTCCAAACTCCTCCGAAACGGCTGAACCGATTTCAATGAAATCTTGCATACACATTTTATAGGTCTGAGAATAGGTTCATAACTATTTTTTACATTCCTTAATGAAGTGGGCGTGGCACATCCCATACAAAGGGAATTTTTAACATCATATATCTTGATTACTATGAAAGGGAGAGCTTCGAAAATTCGTGCAACATCATTTGTTGTTACTATTTGTAGCCGTACCGAAAAAAATGGGCGGGATTTGATAAGTGGGCGTGGTAGCTGCGATACAAAGTGAATTTTTAATATCATATATCTTGAGAACTATGACAGGGAGAGCTTTTTAAATTTGTGCGGTACCACCCGTGCAAACTTTGCACCCATATTGAGCTGTCATGACTATATAATTTGGTGATTAGAAAAGTGGGCATGGTTACGCCCATAAAAAAAGTTATAATATTGAGGTTCTTGCACTGTACAAATTTTCCGAAACTTGCACACATATTAAGCTGTCATGACTTTACACTTTCGTGATAAGAAAAGTGGGGAGTGCCACGCCCATAAAAAAGTTATTATTTTCAGCTACTTGAACTTCACAGATTTTTATGAAACTTTGCACGCACATATTGATCTCTCATGATGACACAATTTCGTGATTAGAAAAGTGGGCAGTGCCACGCCTATAAGAAATATGTTATAATTTTTAGCTACTTGCACAAGATCGTTTTTTCTGAAACTGCACACACATATTGAGTTGTCATGAGTATACATTTTCTTGATAAGAAAAGTGGAAGTGTCACGCCCATAAAAAAAGTTATTAATTTTAGCTACTTGAACTTCACCGATTTGTCTGAAACTTTGCACACATATTGAGCTGTCATGACTATACAGTTTCGTGACTAGAAAAGTTAGCAGTGCCTGTTACTTATCATCATAAACCAAAAAAATTTAAGAAAAATTTAGAAAAACTGTGCATTGAGATAATTGTTTAAAATTAAAAAAATATATATAATATTTTAGACTCTCTAATTGATTTTAAAAAATTATTGTCATAAACCTTATATTAAATTATAAGAATATTAATTTATTTCTAATAGAAATTTTCAATCAAAAACTTATATAGGGCATCCGATAAATAAAACATCAACATCGCACAGATTAAGCTTCATCGAAGGGAGTAAAATAGAACACGTCGCATCACTTACTTAAACTCTCTAACTATAAACGTGAAAGCATTAATTTTGATCTAAAACGTACTAGTTAAAATAACACAAATCTATACACATAGAAATATATTCACACTCTTAAGCACAACATGCACACAAGAAAGTCTGACACATAACAGTGAAGTTTATATGAAAACAAGCAGAAACCAGAGGATACTATCAATGCAAAAACAAAACAAAATTGATGCATGTGTATATAAGTGGATATATGTATATACTGATGTGTTTGTGTGTGTGTGTATGTATTGCAACAAATCCAAATGCAATCAAATCGAAGGATGGAAAAAAAATTGAAATAAATAAAAAAAAATAGAAATGAATCTAATGTATGTTAGGAATTTTAAACACAAACAACATTCAAATAAACAAACATTCTCATTCAAACCAAATTCATACCAAATTTCTAAACAACATACTCGATCGAAATTCAATTGAAAAAATAGCAGTCTAACAAAATCAAATTTAAAATGCATTTTATACTTAAGTCACAGCCACAATATGAATAACACACAGACACATACACTCACATACAGTTAGACATATTTCTCGTGAAATACATACTAGAAATGCATACGTACGAAGGCACATATTTAATACCCTGCAGCCTTTGTTTAGTACACTTATCATGTGTTGATGGCCTGCATTTAGCTCAACTGTGTATTTTAAGTATTCTTTGTTACTGACTAATTTCAAAACATGTTTATATGTTTTGCTGGTGGACCAATATCAAAGAAAGACTTGCGTAAAGACTTTTAATGTTCTTTAATGAGATGAGTTCTTTCGTACTGAAAAAATTTCTTATACTAAATTATTTTTCTTTAATATGCTCTTAATGTAATTATTAAATAACGTTGTTGTACCTTTAAGTTTCAGTTAACTTTTTCTCTTTAAGTACATTTGACTGAAAGCTAACTTTTAAGTAAATTAAATTGTATAGCTTTTTAAATGTACGTATTTTATTTTTGTCAATAAATATTGGCCGATATCCTAAAAAAAACTGCATTAGAAATTTAATTCCACTTTAAGTCTATTTATAATAAGTCTAGTACAAAAACATACTGAACAATTTGACTGCAATATGCGTTTTCATAAAAGCTGACGGGTAGACTTTCTAACTTTTTATTGCAATGAAATTCTTATACACACACATATGTGGAAACGTAAACATATCAAGCGTGTAAAAAGTGAGTAAATATTCAAATCACGCCTGTGGGATATCGACTCTATAAAGGATACGAATGTCTTTGGGAATTCTGATACTTTTTCTTATTTCAGTCACTAGATAAGGATTATTGTACGCATATCGATGTGTAAGTGTTTGTATCGATTATAATCTTTAAGGAAATGAAAATTTATCGTATTATAATAAGATAGACGTTGAAAGATGGTTTTGTAAATAAATAAATAAAAAAGGAATAAACACTTTCGTTGGTCGAATAGGAAAATATTTTATTTGTAGTTGAAAAAATACACAAAAAATTGTTCAATAAATTATTTAACTTAATAGAGAATAACTAAAATTTACATTTATATTTATAATAAATATTTAAATTCATAAATGGTTGATGATCTATAAAACATGATTTTGTATTATCCTCAGAAATCGTTAAGCTTTAAAAATATTTTACGTTAAGGTTCTCAAATTTTATGTATTAATAAGCATATACTATTTGAAAGGAGTTTTGGTTTCTATGTGCGGAATCCATATGTTTCCAACCAAGACGAATTCATAAAGGTGAAACCATCAGCCCTGTTGATGGGGAAACATAATATCAAAATTCTCCTTAATATAATCTATTAATTCAGGGATGGAAAATGAGATTTTGTTTCTGGTATCAAGCAATTAATTTGAGTGTACTTTTTTGTTAATAAATATACCAAATTTATGTATAGTTATTGCTTTTGCACCATTTAAAATGTGTTTTTGTTTTTAATGTGTTTTATTATAACAACTTTTCCAACCCTGATATACAAATTGGCTCGGACAGAAAACATACTCTTAAAAGTTACTTTTTTGTATCAATTCTCCGTTGCATATATTTACCTGTATGAATGTGCAAATGTGCAAATTTTTTAATAAAAAATAATAAATAATAAAACAGTGTTAAAATTGTAAACATTATAAAAATTAAACTTGTTTGTATTCAATATTTAATATTTTTTTTTTGTGTTTAATTAAAAAAAAAATACACAATTTTTTTGTATTAATATTTAAAGACAAGTGTCAGACTAATAAACCTGAATAAACAAATTTTATATATATTAACATTTGAGGTAATGTACGCATAGTATTTTTGGTAGAAAGCACGGTTATAAATGTCACCATGTTTCCATGCTCTACTATAAATAAAGTATTCTACCATATTTGTTGTTTTATGTGTAAGTATAGAGCTTTTGCATAATAGCTTTTAGCAAGAGAAATGCTTTTATTTATATTTATATGCTATACAGGGTGAGTTCAAAATTACGCCTGTGTGTAGAATTCTAAAGTATTGGAACCTTAATTTTCCGAATTTTATTGATCGAATTATTTAAATTTGCAGGACTGACTCCTGGCACACAAAATTTGTTTAACTGTTTTAAACTAACTATAATCTTATTCAACCAAAAACTTTAAAAAATTTAAACAAACTAATCAACCAACAAAGCTATACTCAATTTAAAAAAAATCTATTAATTTTGATCTGACCAAACTAAAGTGGCATCCCTGATGGTATTCAAAACAAAACAGTAAGTGTGCAACAAGTTAAACTCCTATTTATATGTTTTATTGATTCAATTGTTCTGCCTTAAAATAGGTGCTCAATTTATTAGCTTCACTTGCAAGTTGAATATTATTTTTCTGACCTGAAAATTTTTTGAAACATTATTATTAGCATTTTATGAATTGCCAAACTTTTTTAATAATTACTTAAAAATATATATTCCGAAAGGCAATAATTTACTTTTAATATTCTCTTTATAACTGAGAATAACAGCGTAAAATTCTAAGCTTCAAAAACACCTAATAGCAAAGTTTTTATAATCGTGCCGTGTTTTCATAACCTTAACAATTTTTGTAATACTCCTTTCCGACCAAAACAGTAAAAATTTTTTTTAAAACTAATGTCAGTCTGTCCGCGTGTTGATTAGAATCAACTGTTGGAAGTGCCCACAGGTTGATATTGGAATCCAGCACATTCACACAAACTCTCTTAAATATGAACAAATAAATACGATTCCCTTCATCCTTTCCCATATTTAAAATACAAAAATCAACATTTAACTGCCCAAAGATAATTTATAGACACATTTCTACTACTGGCTGATGTGATATATTTCTTACGCTATTAGTATATATTTAGACAAATCGGTCACCAATCGGCAAAATTATAAGGAATAATCATTTTTAAAATTATATGAATTTATTTTTTTTAATATATCATGTTACTAAAGATGTTAATTAATTTTTGGACATGTGAAAGACATCAAAATACAGGTCGTGGTCTTGAAAACTATTGCTGACAATAAAGGACGAATCGGCTTTTAATAGAAGCTCAAAAATGCAAATGCTGTTTTTCCTAAAATTTACAAACCAAAATCGATTCCTTTTTCAGCTTCTACACAACAAATTCAATCGATATGTGTATCAAAAGAAAGAGCTTGGCCGCCTCTACAAAATGGCAATTTATTCAGCTTCTTGACAGTGTCAAATAAAACGAGTTGACTAGTAAATTTAGTTTATTATGAAGAAGTTAAAAACCAAGATTACGCCCTAAACAAAATGGAGGATAATTCTTTTCTCAGCGCATTCAATCCCAGCCAAAAAAGACATCCAAAAGGAATAGTGATTGCATGTGTTTAACCTATCAATTCTAAAAATAACATGAAACTCGTGCATGCATCTCTTGCACTACTGATTTAGAAGTTATGAAAAATGTTATTCGCTTTAAAAAAATGTGCAAAAATTTATGGGTATCAAATAGAAAGGCTCGTCTAGTATAAAACGTATAATTCATATTAAATCTGAAATATAGCCTAGGCTACCCTATGGCGAAAAAGTATAAAATAATTCGTCGTTTTGTTTTTAGAATTTTAACATGTTTTTTCACTTTTTTTTATACCCGCCACCAAAAAAATGGTGGGGGTATATTAATTTTGTCATTCCGTTTGTAACACATCGAAATATCCATTTTAGACCCCATAAAGTATATATATTCTGAATCAGGGTTTGATTTGATGACGATCTAGCTATGTCCGTCCGTCTGTCCGTCTGTCCATCTGTTTAAAGCACGATAGAGGTCGCACCGAAAAAGCTAGGGGGCTCAAATTTTGCCAGAATCTTTCTTATAGACAAGGTTTGTTTGGTATTGAAAATGGCCTAAATCGGAATATTAGGAAGAGAGTTATAGCTCGGAAAGTAAGAGTAGGTCGAAAAAACCGTGTCCCTCGAACATCGAATAAAATGGAATTGTGTCCAAACGCATTAACGTAGACTCATGAAACTTCGAATATATATTTGCTGAGTAAAAATAATATTTTTCCCCGAAAATTATGTAAATCTATGCATTAGGGGAGGAGTTATCGATCAAAATGTACGAAAATTTTTACCGCACAGTGTATTTTTCGGTATATTTAAAAACAAAAACGTCATAAAAGCAACAAAATTGGATGTACGACTCTGAAATTTTGCACACTTTGTTTTTTGGTGAAACGCTTTTTTGTAACGGAAAATCAATGTGCCACGCCCACTTTTACGCTTACCTCCCATATAACGTTTTACCCAAAATTCATATAATTTCTCTACTAATATAGATTTTGGAATAATAAAGGGCTATATTGAAACATCTAGGTTGTGCTCATTAGAAAAAACAATTTTGACACGCCTACTATAATGCCCACTTTTCACGTTATCTACCGTTATTGAAATTTAAAAGCTCATAAAACCACCAAAATTAAAAGTACGATGATCAAATTTGCTATGTGTATCCCCCTAGGCAATTTGATTACTGTGCCAGAAAATTAAGGTGCCACACCTACTTTTACGCCCACCTCCCATATAACGTTTTAACTGAAATTCATATAATTTTTCTATTAATAAAGATTTTGGAATAATAAAGGACTATATTGAAATAGTTTAGTTGTACTCATTAGCAAAAACTACTTTGACACGCCTACTATAACGCCCACTTTTCACGTTATCTACCGTTAATGAAATTTAAAAGCTCGCAAAACCGACAAAATTAGAGGTATGATGATATAATTTGCTACGTATATCCTTCTTATCAATGATATTGTTTTGCAAAAAAGTTTAGGTGACACATTCACTTTAACGCCTACCTCCCATATAACGGTTTATCTTAAATGCATGTAATTTCTCTATTGACAAAGTTTTTGGGAAAATAAAGGACTGTGTTGAAATATCTAAGTTGTATTTATTAGCATAAACTTTATTGGCACGTCTACTTTAACACCCACTTTCAATGAAAGACAAAATTTACGAAAACATTTTACTATTATATCGAAGTTATTAAGGGTGGTTTAATTTTAAGGGCTGGTGTTGATTTTAAATAAAACACAAATTATTTAAGAAATTATTAACATTTCTTTTTGTAATTATAATAATTGTATGGTTTAATTATGTATTTAACAAAATATCGGCCAAATGGCCCCCCCCCCATCCTGGGCGCCACTCCTCTATCTGATGGTCCAAATTTTTCATGATAATGTTGATGCTCAATTGTTGAGCATGATGATGAGGCGAGGTTGACTGCTCTTTTGCCACACTTTTGCAAAAAACAGCAATGGTTCCCATTCAATGAACTAAGAAGGCATTCACAGATTTTCTAACATTTTATACAGACCTGTTTTGCAGAAATTTAAATATTTTTTACAATTCTCCCGATTGTGGACCAGTTTGAATGATTATGTTGATTAAAAGAATTACGAAGTGCACAAAATGCATTTTGATTTGAAAGCCCATTTTTTTTAAAACCTGAATAACTTTAAAGCGTTGCTTACTTGCGTATCTTTCCACGGATCAAATTAAGTAAGTTTGAGATTGAGAAATGTCAAATGAAATGCAGAAAACAAATTTAAAGACTAGGTGTAGTTCACCTTCAACATGGGCCCTTAAAATTGAACCACCCTCTACAAAGAAAGTGATACATATTCTATTGAAAAAAGATTATTCCATAGCGATTAACAAAATAGTAAATATTGTGCTTTAAATGTACACAAAATTGGTGGTGGGTATAAAAGATTCGGCACAGCCGAATATAGTGCTGTTACTTGTTTTTTTGTAACATTATTAAGTTTAGTTGCATTATCGAGTTTAGATTTTGTGGCTTTTTTAAAAGTAGATTTAATTTTTAAATTATACATTAAATTGATTGTAGTTTTTGATTGGTTTTAAATTAGTAATTTATCATTAATAAACTCACGCCAGGATAGTGTTTGCAAATTGTTCACAATTTGTGGTTAATTGCGGTCATTGGATAAAGCATACTTCTAGTTGAACAAAATTTGTAACGTTGCTAATTCTTAAGCCGTTGTCTAGACAGCATTATATCTAAAAAACCCCACTACTTGGTACGCGTTATATTTCGGTTGAATTACAAATACCGTTGTTCATAACTCTACTATCAAAGGTGAGCTGTATTAAATTAAGGTTACTTAGTTTTTCATGTCTTAATCTTAAAGGTTGTGTGAAGATTTCACCTCCATAAACCAGAAATTATATTTTAACATCAATACCATAAAATAATCTAATGGAGTGAATATTAAAAATATTTGTCACTGTATACTTCGATGTAAATTCGCCATTAACTATAACGAAAAATAATTTACTCTTAGATTACGGTCGAATGGTTCGAGTCGTAATGGTCGAGCCACTTATTATCAAAGTTCAAAATATAAAATTGTCTAGTTTAATGGTGAACACAAAATAAAAGTTTATCATGTATACTTTGAGAAAAAAGTTTATCAAAAACTGATCAAATTAGCTGGAGACTGACTTTATCTTAATTTTTATACCCGCCACCAAAAAAATGGTGGGGGTATATTCATTTTGTCATTCCGTTTGTAACACATCGAAATATCCATTTTAGACCCCATAAAGTATATATATTCTGAATCAGGGTTTGATTTGATGACGATCTAGCTATGTCCGTCCGTCTGTCCGTCTGTCCGTCTGTCCGTCTGTTGAAAGCACGATAGAGGTCGCACCAAAAAAGCTAGGGGGCTCAAATTTTGCCAGAATCTTTCTTATAGACAAGGTTTGTTTGGTATTGAAAATGGCCTAAATCGGAATATTAGGAAGAGAGTTATAGCTCGAAAAGTAAGAGTAGGTCGAAAAAACCGTGTCCCTCGAACATCGAATAAAATGGAATTGTGTCCAAACGCATTAACGTAGACTCATGAAACTTCGAATATATATTTGCTGAGTAAAAATAATATTTTTCCCCGAAAATTATGTAAATCTATGCATTAGGGGAGGAGTTATCGATCAAAATGTACGAAAATTTGTACCGCACAGTGTATTTTTCGGTATATTTAAAAACAAAAACGTCATAAAAGCAACTAAATTGGATGTACGACTCTGAAATTTTGCACACTTTGTTTTTTGGTTAAACGCTTTTTTGGAACGGAAAATCAATGTGCCACGCCCACTTTTACGCTCACCTCCCATATAACGTTTTACCCAAAATTCATATAATTTCTCTACTAATATAGATTTTGGAATAATAAAGGGCTATATTGAAACATCTAGGTTGTGCTCATTAGAAAAAACAATTTTGACACGCCTACTATAATGCCCACTCTTCACGTTATCTACCGTTATTGAAATTAAAAGCTCATAAAACCACCAAAATTAAAAGTACGATGATCAAATTTGCTATGTGTATCCCCCTAGGCAATTTGATTACTGTGCCAGAAAATTAAGGTGCCACACCCACTTTTACGCCCACCTCCCATATAACGTTTTAACTGAAATTCATATAATTTTTCTATTAATAAAGATTTTGGAATAATAAAGGACTATATTGAAATAGTTTAGTTGTACTCATTAGCAAAAACTACTTTGACACGCCTACTATAACGCCCACTTTTCACGTTATCTACCGTTAATGAAATTTAAAAGCTCGCAAAACCGACAAAATTAGAGGTATGATGATATAATTTGCTACGTATATCCTTCTTATCAATGATATTGTTTTGCAAAAAAGTTTAGGTGACACACTCACTTTAACGCCTACCTCCCATATAACGGTTTATCTTAAATGCATATAATTTCTCTATTGACAAAGTTTTTGGGAAAATAAAGGACTGTGTTGAAATATCTAAGTTGTATTTATTAGCATAAACTTTATTGGCACGTCTACTTTAACACCCACTTTCAATGAAAGACAAAATTTACGAAAACATTTTACTATTATATCGAAGTTATTAAGGGTGGTTTAATTTTAAGGGCTGGTGTTGATTTTAAATAAAACACAAATTATTTAAGAAATTATTAACATTTCTTTTTGTAATTATAAAAATGGTATGGTTTAATTATGTATTTAACAAAATATCGGCCAAATGGCCCCCCCCCCATCCTTGGCGCCACTCCTCTATCTGATGGTCCAAATTTTCCATGATAATGTTGATGCTCAATTGTTGAGCATGATGATGAGGCGAGGTTGACTGCTCTTTTGCCACACTTTTGCAAAAAAACAGCAATGGTTCCCATTCAATGAACTAAGAAGGCATTCACAGATTTTCTAACATTTTATACAGACCTGTTTTGCAGAAATTTAAATATTTTTTACAATTCTCCCGATTGTGGACCAGTTTGAATGATTATGTTGATTAAAAGAATTACGAAGTGCACAAAATGCATTTTGATTTGAAAGCCCATTTTTTTTAAAACCTGAATAACTTTAAAGCGTTGCTTACTTGCGTATCTTTCCACGGATCAAATTGAGTAAGTTTGAGATTGAGAAATGTCAAATGAAATGCAGAAAACAAATTTAAAGACTAGGTGTAGTTCACCTTCAACATGGGCCCTTAAAATTGAACCACCCTCTACAAAGAAAGTGATACATATTTTATTGAAAAAAGATTATTCCATAGCGATTAACAAAATAATAAATATTGTGCTTTAAATGTACACAAAATTGGTGGTGGGTATAAAAGATTCGGCACAGCCGAATATAGTGCTGTTACTTGTTTTTTTGTAACATTATTAAGTTTAGTTGCATTATCGAGTTTAGATTTTGTGGCTTTTTTAAAAGTAGATTTAATTTTTAGTGCATCATTGCGATATTATTTATTTAGAGGCTAAGAACATTAAATTGATTGTAGTTTTTGATTGGTTTTAAATTAGTAATTTATCATTAATAAACTCACGCCAGGATAGTGTTTGCAAATTGTTCACAATTTGTGGTTAATTGCGGTCATTGGATAAAGCATACTTCTAGTTGAACAAAATTTGTAACGTTGCTAATTCTTAAGCCGTTGTCTAGACAGCATTATATCTAAAAAACCCCACTACTTGGTACGCGTTATATTTCGGTTGAATTACAAATACCGTTGTTCATAACTCTACTATCAAAGGTGAGCTGTATTAAATTAAGGTTACTTAGTTTTTCATGTCTTAATCTTAAAGGTTGTGTGAAGATTTCACCTCCATAAACCAGAAATTATATTTTAACATCAATACCATAAAATAATCTAATGGAGTGAATATTAAAAATATTTGTCACTGTATACTTCGATGTAAATTCGCCATTAACTATAACGAAAAATAATTTACTCTTAGATTACGGTCGAATGGTTCGAGTCGTAATGGTCGAGCCACTTATTATCAAAGTTCAAAATATAAAATTGTCTAGTTTAATGGTGAACACAAAATAAAAGTTTATCATGTATACTTTGAGAAAAAAGTTTATCAAAAACTGATCAAATTAGCTGGAGACTGACTTTATCTTAATTTTTTTATTTAATCTTAATTTATTAATTTATAATTTCTTTATTATTTGAGCGAACTTATTGCATTGCCTGAATGTTGATGAATAAAAGTTATATAAAAAACATTGAATAAAGAAAAATTTGTTTAATGCAAAGTTTGATATATAAACATGGCAGCGAGTTCAAAACCAATGTTTCAAAGACCTCATATGTGTTTCTGGTATTAATATTTTTGAAATATTCGGGAAAGAATCGCTATTGGAAACAAGCACAATCACTCCATAACTTGCTGAAATAAAACCCCCTCTTTTTCCACTTTTTATATCTTTACGCTTTTCGATAATATACACACTTGTTTATTATTTGAATATATATGTAAGTATAACATGCCTCTAATATTATTTGTAGAAAGTTTTTGCAACTATAAAACCTTAAACTTATAAAAATCTGTGTATTATTGTTAAGCTATTATCAAAATGATTAAACATTTAAATCTAGTATGCTAAAATATTACTTTAAAAAAAAATTTTTTTTGTGCCATTAATGTTATTTTTTAATGCTTTTTTTCATAACAGTGTAGACTTGCAATTTAAAATGTTGAAACTTCCTTTTAGAGTTTAGTGTGAATATTTCTTACACACTCACATATACTCAAACTAGAATTTTTGTTATTGCACAAAAAAATATTTCTATACGTTTGTTTTACTTGCACATATGCATGTATGTATGTATGTATGTGTGTGTTAAGGTGTTAGAGTGTTATATGTACGTATACATGCAGATATATGAGTTGCAGAAATCAATTTATCGCTAGCATCAGGTGGTGAATGTTCAATTTAAAAAATTCAATTGCTTGTGAGGTTATAAACTTTGACATTGCTAGGATAGTGTAATTGATTTCATTGTCTGTTCGATATACATAAGTGTGTATGTGTAAAGCAAAATAATTCATACAAATTTTTAACTATTAAATCGTTTCACATCTCGATTATGCTTTGTTTAATATTTATTTATTTTCAACTCACATTCAGAAAATTTTAAATTTAAATCATTGAAGGACCTTCTCAATTCGCTTTGACTCGTTTTTAATACGAAAATTTTCCTTTGCAATACGTATTGCAAAGTTTTTTTTCTGGTGCTTATAAACAACATTATAAAAAATATTTATAGCTTCAGCAACGTTTAAGAAGATAAGCGAAATTTTTTTTATGAATTATTAAACCTGTCGTTAAACGCAGACATTTTTATTAGTTTTCAAACTGTTTTGAATGATGATGTTGTCGTCATTCTCTATTGTCTATACAAAAGGTGCACGATAGTTTTTTATTTCTTGTTTCTGTGTCTTCATTTTTGGCAAAAAGGTTAAAAAATGCTTGAAAAATATCGAAAAATTGTTTCTTTGAAATGTATAAAACTATTAAGGTAATTTTTTCTTATCATCGATTTTAAAACATAAATTGAAAGTAGACTATTTGGAATTATACACTAAAAACAAATGTTTAAAAAAATGTAGTTTTTTAATCCGAGAAGAAAGCAGTAATAGTTTGACCTTTTGCAGGATTTTATATTTTAGTACAGGTTTACAAAAAGTAATTCCATTATAAACTAAATTTTATTTTGTGTTTCTATATAAGAAAACTCTAACTTAATTATTTTGATTCTAAGTTTACCTCATATATAATAAATATTTAAGAGCTTATTTGACAGACATTGTAGAGAAAATTGTCGAAAAGCCTTTAACAAGCCTGAAATATTTTTTATGAATACGACGGTAAGAGTGTAATATCTTATGTATTCATAATCAGTAATAAATAATAATAAAAATATTAAAAATTACATTTTAGAAAGAAAAGAAAAACCAAAAAAATAAAGGCCATGACTGTTAGATTAAGACGATCGATATGTCAAAAATTGCATGTGTTTTCAGAAAGAATGATAGTGTACATAAAGAGTGTGTGACAGTCTTTTTGACAAGTGTGTCCAATTCGAAAATCTTTTAAGAATATTCATAAAATAGTAGTTTCTGTGCTATCAGTGTTGCTTTTGTAAAGCAAGTCTAATAGTGTGGCATCATTCACACATTTTGTTGCGATTTTCTCATTTAAAATAGAAATCCATCATAGTTCTATTTGACATAATCGCACGACCAAGGCATATTTATTGACCAGCTGGTCTTGATTCGTCAGCTGATTAGTTTTTTTTTTTCTTTATTTATGTTAAACTTCATAATTATCTCTATTTTTTCATTTATTTGAAATGTCAACCTTCACACATAAACAATATAAACAAGAAAATTCTCTCCGAACTGCGGCTAACTTATGAATGAATATGCCTTGTGCACAAATTTATAGGATAGTCAGTCATGGCCTTAATAAGAGAAAAAAAGAAATTTCATAATTTATTTTATATATTTTGCATCAGGAGTACAAAAATCAACAAATACAGAGGAAAGAGATAAACAAATTAATATGTATGTGTAAAAGTGGTTTTAATTTAATAAATTATAAATTGTTTTCCTTACCGTTGCTGCGTTGTTCAAAAACTGAATGTTTGACGGAAAAAAGATTCAAAGACAAATACAGCTAAAAAGAAATTGATATTCTTATTTAATACCCTGTTCAGACAGACATTTTTAATTGTTTCAATTTAGTGTTAATTGAGCAATTAAAATAAGTGTTCAGACATACTCAATTTATCTTACTCCATTAGCATTTGATAGCTGTAAAATACGATGTATTTATACCAAATCAAATAATGCCTTCTTTTCAGTGTTTTTCCTGTTGATAAAATATATTTACAATTATATTTATACTTATATATACTTATATGTATGTATTTGAATTTATTCAAACATTTTTTTAAAATTTTCTTTAAAAATTTTTCATTTTTCTAATTTTTATTTTTTGTATATTTATTTGTTTGACATTAGAAATGCCTCTTATAGAATTTTCTTCTCACTGAATATACTTCTCAAGAGTTGTATTTCGAGTTTTAGATAATAAGTGAAACAATTAAGTATATATTGCTCAATTTAAAAATAATTTTTAGTATGGTAAATTGAGCTCAATAAGGCCTTTAATTGCGATAATATTATAAATTGACAATTAAGGCGCCTGTGTGAACATAGTATAAGGTAAGTAAGCATATATCACGGTTACTTAATAAAAACTCTTTTATGCATAAGTATCAGCGTTCTTAATTTTAAAAATTAATGAAATTGTACTCCATAAAATTCACGCTCGTAGAGTTTAATATGCAATAATTTTCTTAAAATATAAAAGTATCTTAATATATGTTGTATGTTAAAGTTAATTTTCGACTATTCACAACCATTTACAAAGTGTTTTTTAAAAGGTATAATACTTCCGATATGAAAAACTATGAAACTAGCTGTCATACTGTAGTATGGATAGAACTGTGTTCCAAAATTGTGCAAATTTATATATAAAATTCTCATCCTATTCGCCAAACTAATAGAGTACGTCGTTTACGCTGCACATGATCGTCTACCTAAGCAGGTAATACGCAATACTATGAATCTATTCGTGAACACATTTACTCTTTTGGATAATATACATTCAAATCGAACCCATACTGTGCGCACAAATTAGCTATCGTCGTTGTCGTTGCATCTATCCGATGCCTGTCTCGGCAATTCGATTTATTTGATATGCATGTCAAATCATTTGCATGAAAAGTGGTTTCAACAAGACGACACAATATTCCATTTAGCGTTAACACTCATCACTTTGTTTATTCAAATGTTTGGCAACCCAATTGTCTTAGTAAATAGACCTGTAAATTCACCACCTCGTTCATGTGTTATCACTTCATATTGTGGGAGTACGTCAAATCTCTAGTCTATGCTGATAAACCACCAGCAATCAACTCAACATCAACTCTCATACATAAAGTACTGTCGCAGAGGCCAAACACCAGAAATTAATTTTTTTAATAGTTAATGCCATAAAATTTGTAAGCTAATAAAGCCAAATCTTTAGTCATTCCACAGAATTTGTTGTGTTTTAGCTTAAAAAACTCTATATCTCTTAAGAAAAACACTGGATGGTAAATCATATATTAAATAGGTTTTTTCAAGTAGAATGTGTATATTAAAAGGTATAAGGTGTCGACAATTTTTTATTCAAACAAAATATATGTAGCTTTGTACTACGACCAACTTTTTTTATTTCTATATCCTCCACCAAAAAAAAAATTAATTTATATTATATTCATTTTAGAATATCCATTTTAGAACCCAGTATATATAGTCTGCATCAGGGTTTCATTCTATGAAGATCAAGCTATGTCCATCCGTCTGTCCGCCCGTCTGTCCATCCGTCTAGCCGTCTGTCCATCTGTTAAAAGCACCGAAAAAGCTAGGGAGCTAAAATTTTTGCCAGAATCTTTCTTATACACAAGGTTTGTTTGGTATTGAAAATGGAATATTAGGAAGAGAGTTATAGCTCGTAATACAAAAGTAGGTCGAAAAAAACGTGTCCTTTCAACATCGAATAAAATGGAATTGTGTCCAAACGCATTAACGTAGAGTCATGAAATTTGGAATATATATTTTCTGAGTAAAAACAATATCTCCTCCTGAAAATTGTTTAAATCTATTCATTAGGAAGGAAGTTAAAGATCAAAATGTACGAAAATTTATACCGCACAGTGTATTTTTCGATATATTCAAAATTTAAAACCAAGTTGCATAACATTGAATGATATCTTTTGGCGATGTCCCTGCATAATTGCATATATATTTTTATAATTATACTTAAAATTTTTTAGGCAACATTCCGTTTGCTATTACGCAGCTGAAAAAATTCCAAACTGAATTTTCGGCATTTTTTATCTAACACAGGAACGCTATTATACTTAACGAAGCCTTTTTTCAGTCATCTTAAACAAAAATTAGAACTCTGACGATTGCTCCATCAGGGAGTTTTTGGCTTTTTTTTCTACACACTTAAATACATATTTTTGTAACAATTGGTATAGTTTTAAACCATTTTTCAGTGTGTTTTTAAAAAAAAATTTGTTCGCGATAATTTTTCCGTGTAGAAATAAATGAAAAATTCCATTCCTAAAATTCAGGCAGAACTGCATATAGCTTTAAGGACACAATGCGAATTTTTCTGCGTTAAAAACAAAGATTTTCTGCAAAACATTAATGTATTACTTTAGACCTTTTATACGTAGATCTTTATTGCAATTAGAGTTATTGCAATATGTACTTATTTTGTGTGTATAAAAGGTGAGTAAGTTTTTATTTTAGGAAATGCGTGAGCACGAAAAGAAGTCGTGATTAACAAAAGTTCTTGTGAGCGTTTCGTATAATGTTTTCACATTTTAGTAAAATAAAACCTATAATATACTAATATTGCGTTAATATAGCACAGAAATCAAAAAAATACAATTGATATATAAATATATATGCATGATTATAATGAAAAAATAAAATAAATTCTTGCCACCTAAAAGTCTCTATCACTTTCTATTTACTTCTCTGTCTCTCGCCCTTAAAAGAAAGTTCTGCAAAAGTGTTCAAAGTTATTATGAACGAATTACACGTCGTTATATTGCTCACCAGAGCGAAATAAATAATTTATTCAATATAAGATGAGAACGCAAAAGATATGTCGCTATAAACGAAACTCTTATCATGCTTTTGTACATGTATTTTCAATTACATTAAATCTAGTTTTAAAATAATTATATTTAAACTAATTAATTTATCTACCAGTTTCAATTACATTTATTGCAAAGATAAATTTAAAATCTTCAACAAAAAAAAAAAAAAAAAAACAGCCCTTCAAAAGAAGTATCAAATGATACTGGTATTTCTACAACTGTGCCCAGAAATATTTCATCTTCTGCTACTTTTAAGTAACTCAATGAAATTTCTACTTTTTATATACAGTAACAAAATAAATTAATCAAACATGCTCAAGCACAAACAAAGAAATAAAAAAAATGCTAAATTGATGTTAAAATAAATCGGGGTTTTTTTTTTAACAATAAACAACAAGAGACTTCTTTTAGATGTCTATCGAAATTTTCGTTTAGCAAAATGTTAAAAAAGTAAGTAAAACTCAATTAGATTTTTTTTAACTCTAAGACAAAATCTACAAGAGCAGTAGCGAAACGAACCGATTTTGTTTTTTATAACAATTTGCATGAGAAAACATTTTTCGTTTGACTTAAAAATTGTAAATTTACCGCAGTGTATTTTGTAAGTGAATTTGTAGAAGTGCGTGTTGTTGGTACTTAATAGCTGTACATTTATTTGTGTGCAGCAGCTAGAAGTGTTGAAGTGTATGTATTAAAAAAAAGTGCAAAAAACGATTTTTCTCTTCTATGTTAGTGAGAGATTGAAAAAGATACATATATATTTTTTTACTTATTTGTTTTTTTTTAGATAAATTGAAGTTTTAATTAAAAATTCAACTGTATTGCAATACAAACCGCAGATGTTTTGTATTAAAATAACTACCAACTATTAAGGCAAAACATAGAACTAAACATAGACCCACACACACATACAATTACATGGATATTCCCAGTAGTTGTACATTTTCTGCTTTTAAAGAATGTTTAAAGAATAATTAAATAAGTTTCTATTTAAAGTAATATTAAAAAATTAAGTTAACTTTATTTAGAAACTAAAATCTTCCATCAAATGTTTTTGAACTTAAACCTTTTAAGAATCTAAATTCTCTTAAGTACTGTATGGTTTAAATTTAATAATTTTTGTACTCGAATATGTATTTCAAAAAAAATTTTTAATGAATCTTGTAAATTTTCCCGCAAATTCTTTGAATTTGTGTAACAGTATGTTATTGCAGCCATAGTCAAATGTTGTATCACATTTTTAAAATTTCTACATTTTTGAAAAACCTGCTTCGTTTGTTGTGGTTGTTAGTGTTGTATATAAGAGGCGTGTAGAATTAGTAAATAAAGAATTCAAGATAAAACAGGAAAGAGTGCTATATTGAACCATGCCGAATTTAATAATACCCTTCACCATCATGTACATAGGTATAATCCCACATCGTAGCTTAACCTAGATTTCATGTCACACGCCATTTGTTCTTATTATTTCCAACGCCATCCTCGATTTTGAATTTTTACGTTATTAACTGTATTCTACTAGTCAAGCCCTTTAATTTGTTACCCATATTGATGGGGTTAAAAAAAATTTGAACCGCCATTTTGTTTTAGATGTCATCTTGGATTTTACATTTTTTCAACAATTTACTGTATTTTCCCTTTCCTTTGATACCAATATTGAGAGAGTTCAAGAAGTTACATTCTAAAATACCTGATGTGACCAATACATAAATATACTGTCCGAACATTTTGTAGTGGCGGTAAACATGATTTTTTTTTATAGTGCCTTATATTGCTCAAGTCAAGTCCTTTCAGATGATACCAATGATACCGGTTGTCTAGAAGCTAAAAAAATTTGTTTATCATAAATTTTTGGAATATATATTTAAAAAGAAATGTTTTTGCCTTTAACTTTACCGATTAGAGTCCGATTTATCCTCAATTTTTCACGAATATCTTTAGAGGCATATTATATCTACAAATGGTAGCAAATATACCCTTAAATTATTATATGGCTGAAAAAATTTAATTTTGGTGGTAAAAATATGGGAAACAACAGAGACAGTCGTGCTCTTTTGCTCATATCTCAGAAAGTTATGGGGCGATTATGCTGAATTTCAACAGCGATTCATTCCCGGATATTTCCAAAAGATTGATACCATATACAGATCTGAGGAACATATGGTTGCTTCTTAAAGTTGATTTCAACCAACACACGGACAGACGGTCAGGGCTTAGTCGACTCCTCTATTCATAAGCTTTCAGTAAATATATACTTTATGTGGTCAGCAATGAAAATTATAGAAATTACAAACAGAATGACAAAGCTATATAAGTGTACCCTTGTGCACCACAGGTAAAGGGTATAAATATATACTTTATGCAGCTTAAAATGAATATTTTGTTGTGTTGCGAATATACACCCACACCATTTTTAGTACGGACTGTCTACGAGTAATAAGTAGTTAATTAGTAAAATATACTAGTTGAGGTTTATCTACAATATAATTTGTTAACTTGAGGAAGGGTTAGGAAAGATTTTGCGTTTTAAAAGTTTTTACAGTTTTAGAAAAATCTTTCCTACAATCAACTTTAGGAAAATATGTTTAGATATATATTTTTGATTATTTTCTACATTCACTTACATGAGCTACTTACAAAAAGCAGCAGGGTAACAATATACATAAATGATTTTAAACAAGTAAGAGCACTATATTCGGCTGTGCCGCATCTTTTATACCCACCACCAATTTTGTGTACGTTTAAAGCACAATATTTATTATTTTGTTAATCGTTATGGAATAATCTCTTTATAATAAAATATGTATCACTTTCTTTGTAGAGGGTGGTTAAATTTTAAGGGCCCATGTTCAAGATGAGCCACAAAAACAACAAGTTTTTTTTGCATTTCATTTGACATTTCACAATCTCAAACTTACTCAATTTTATCCGTGGAAAGATACGCAAATGAGCAACGCGTTAAAGTTATTCAGGTTTTTTATAAAAATGGGCTTTCAAATCAAAATGCATTTTGTGCACTTCTTAATTCTTTTGATCAACATAATCGTTCAAATTCGTCCACAATCGGGAGAATTGTGAAAAATATTTAAATTTCTGCAAAACAAGTCTGTATAAAATGTTAGAAAATCTATGAATGCCTTCTTAGTTCGTTGAATGGGAACCATTGCTGTTTTTTTGCGATAACGTGGCAAAAGAGCAGCCAACCTCGACTCATCATCATGCCCAACAATTGAGCATCAACATTGTGGTTGAAAATTTGGACCATCAGATAGAGGAGTGGCGCCAAGGATGGGAGGGCCATTTGGCCGATATTTTGTTAAATACATAATTGAACCATACAAATATTATTATTATAAAAAGAAATGATAATAATTTCTTAAATAATTTGTGTTTTATTTAAAATCAACATCGGCCCTTAAAATTTAACCACCCTTAATAACTTCGATATTATAGTAAAATGTTTTCGTAAATTTAGTCTTTTAGTGAAAGTGGGCGTTAAAATAGGCGTGTCAATAAAGTTTCTGCTAATAAATACAACTTAGATATTTCAATATAGTCCTTTATTTTACCAAATACTTTGTCAATAGAGAAATTACATGAATTTAAGATAAACCGTTATATGGGAGGTAGGCGTTAAAATGGGCGTATCACCTAAACTTGGCACAGCAATATCATTGATTAGAAAGATACATGTAGCAAATTTCATCATCATACCTTTAATTTTGTCGGTTTTATGAGCTTTTAAATTTCATTAACGGTGATATTGTGAAAAGTGGGCGTCATAGTTGACGTGTCAAAGTGTTTTTGCTAATGAGTACAACTTATGTGTTTCAATATAGTCCTTTATTATTCCAAAATCTTTATTAATAGAGAAATTATATGAATTTTAGGTAAAACCGTTATATGGGAGGTGGGCGTAAAAGTGGGCGTGGCACATTGATTTTCGTTAAAAAAAAGCGATTCATCAAAAAACAAAGTGTGCAAAATTTCAGAGTCGTACATCCAATTTCGTTGCTTTTATGACGTTTTTGTTTTTAAATATACCGAAAAATACACTGTGTGGTATAAATTTTCGTACATTTTGATCGATAACTCCTCTCCTAATGCTTAGATTTAGATAATTTTTGGGGAAAAATATTGTTTTTACTCAAGAAATATATATTCGGAGTTTCATGAGTCTACGTTAATGCGTTTGGATACAATTCCATTTTATTCGATGTTCCTAATATTCCAATTTAGCACATTTTCAATACCAAACCTTGTCTATAAAAAAGATTCTGGCAAAATTTGAGCCCCCTAGCTTTTTCGGTGCGACCTCTATCGTGCTTTCAACAGATGGACAGACGGACGGACATAGCTAGATCGTCATCAAATCAAACCCTGATTCAGAATATATATACTTTATGGGGTCTAAAATGGATATTTCGATGTGTTACAAACGGAATGACAAAATGAATATACCCCCACCATTTTTTTGGTGGCGGGTATAAAAATAGTGTGAAAAACATCTTGTTTATTTATGCGTTAAATGTAGTTGTGTATTTATGTCTATGTGTATGTGTGAAACAGTTCAATTCTAAAGCTATGAGTTTAAAAGTTGTTGGACTAAAAGAAGAACATTCAGATTAAACAAAATTTACCAATAGTTTTAATGGAAAATTAGGACAACCGTGAAAAAAGTGTAGAAAAGGAAAGACTTAACTTTTCACTCGATTCAAATTTTATGCAGAGACGTAGTCAAATTAACTTATTTAATATTTTCTGTTTGCAGTAACCATTTGTAATGTTAGTCATACCTTTTTGCAGTGTGTACATATGTTTTTATGTCCCTATATTTGGTAAAGCTTTTTTGTATATTTAACCACAAAATACATATTTGTTTGTCTAGTTATTTTATGTAAATTTATAACCCAATTATGTTGACAATTAAAATCATACATTTATTTTTGTATAGAATTATTACTCTTATAATATTTTCTTTTTAGTATATTCCACAGAAATTCCAAAATTTGCATTTCCTGCCCGAATGTAAAGACATTGTCTTCTACCACCTTGATTTGTAAATAGCAATATTAATTAAAATATTTTCGACGAGCTTTTTAATTACCACAACAACTTTTTAAAAGAGCAAAACAAAAAACAACAACTAATTTGTTAAAATATGTTGCTGATTTAAAATTAAAATATTCACTATTGAATGTTGTAGATGGCAGTGTTAGCAGAGAAAAAAAAATACAAAACAAGAAAGCAAACAAAAAAATTAATTAAAAAATTCCTAACGACAGCTGACAATAAAAAAAATGGCAACAATAGGAGTACAACGCACACCCTCAAATATCCAAGCACAGTCTAGCAAATACCAAATCTTAGGCCAAAAAAACTGTCACTGGCAATGTGTGACAGTTAACACAAGAATTGACACCATTACAATGACCATAGCAGCAAAATGCTTCGAAGAACAAAACAAAGAGGGGAAACAAGTAGTTTCGTATGTATAGGTATACTTTTATATTTTATTTAGATAGTGAGACTGCGAGGGCTAAATGAATTTAAATTGTTTGATAGAGTTTTAATACTTTAAATATTATACTGAGTTCAAAGAAAATAAGTTTTGAAAATATTGTTTAAATTTTTTTCTTATATATCAAAATATGATTTATTTATTCGAAAATAAGAGGGGAAAAATAATAAATGAAATTATTGAAATAAGAACTTATAAGTGCGGGAAATTTATCTTGATAGCAAAATTAATATTTTTTATTAAAAAAAGTAATTTAATCAAATTGGGACCTTAATTTGTTTGTATTAAAACAGGAGGGTATATCCATATATTAGAACAACAACATACATACATAAATACCTCAATATTTCCTGCTCGCTGATAAAAGTGTTTCTTTTTATCTGAGCTGAGCGTATATTGTAAAAAAACTAATCAAGTGAAGAATTGGATAATATTCCCAATCATCGTGTTTTATGCAGATTTGAAAAGTATTCTGCAACATTTTTTATTAATTAATCTTCTTAATAAAATCTCAATTTAATTTTTATACGCTTCACCTGTGGTGCACAAGGGTATATATAGCTTTGTCATTTCATTTTTAATTTCTAAAATTTTAATTTCCGATCCTATAAAGTATACATATATTTTCCGAAAGCTTTTGAATGGAGAAGTCGATTAGGTCATGTCCGTCTATTCGTGGGTTGGTTGTAATTTTTTGAAAAGCAACCACATGTTCCTGAGACCTGTGTATGATATCAATCTTTTGGAAATATCCCGAAAAGAATCGCTATTGATATTCAGCACAATCGCCCAATAACTTTCTGAGATATGAGCAAATAAACACGACTGCCTCTGTTGTTTCCCATATTTTTACCACCAATATTAAAATTTTTCAGCCATAGAATAATTTATAGGTACTTTTGCTGTTATTTGTTTATATAATATGCCTCTAGAGATATTCGTGACAAATTTTGGATCAATCGGGCTCTAATCGGTAAAGTTATAGGCAAATTTTTTTTTTAATATATACTTAAAAAATTTACAAACGAGAACCAATTTTTTTAAGCTTCTAGACAACCGAGAGAGTCATCTGAAAGGACTGGACTAGCGCAATATAAGGCACTATAAAATATAATTAAAATTCATGATGGCCGCCACTACAAAATGGTGGACAAAATCTTTTTATATATTGGCAAAATCTGGCATTTTAAAATTTAAAGGGTTTGATCAATAGAATACAGAAAATTATTCAGAAATGAAAAATCCAAGACTTAACTTTTCACTTGGTTCAAATTTTTTTTTTAGCCCCATCAATATGGATATCGAATTAAAGGGCTTGACTAGTAGAGTACAGTTAACTACGTAAAAATTCAAAATCGAAAATGGCCTCGAAAATAATAAAGAAAAATGGACTATAACATGAAATATAGGTTAAACTACGATGTTGAATTATACCTACATATGTACATGATGGTGACGGGTATTTTCAGTTTCGCCACAACCGAATATAGCACTCTTACTTGTTTGTAAATAAATTCGTATTGTTTTTTTAATTGTTTTTCTTTTAAGTTGCATCTGTTCACAAATTATTTAATGTACGATTATTTACTATAACCTGTCTAAATTTATCTCTTAATCGCATACATTGACATTTATACAAACACACATATAGAGAGAAATACATATTTACATAATTTTTTTTACTTATAAACTTATACACACATATTCATATACATTCAAACACAAAAACATATAAATTTACGCAATTACACATATATACTTACATTTAATGTAACAAAACTAAATTTTTAAATGGGAGAATTTATATAATAGAATAATAGAAAGAAAAAAAATATTCGGCGAATTTTTTCAAACCCAATTTAACATTACATCAGGCCTGCTGTCATCGTTGGATAAATTTTGATGAGTTTTGTTTTAAAATAATTTAAGTTTTAGTGAATAAGTATTTTTTAGGCCTCGTTTTTTTATCAAAATTTAAAATGAAATTTTTTAACACTTTAAACTAAAATGTTATTAATCATTTCTCATGTAGAAATTCTTAATGTTTCATTGTTAGGATAAATTTAATTAAATAAATTACAAACAAGGAAAGTAAAACATATTTTAGTAGTTAAAAAAGATTATTCCATAGCGATTACAGTTAGTAACAAAATAATAAATTCTGAGCTATAAAAGTACACAAAATTGGTGTTCGATCTCAAAAATTCGGCACAGCCGAATATAGTGCTCTTATTTGTTTAAATTTTACTCGACCTGAATTTTTATTGAAGTTAAAATTTAAAGATACTAACCTTAATGAGTTTTTCATTTTTATCAAGTGAAATTTTAGTCATGTTAATAATCACTAATTTAATTGAAAATTAAAATATCAAAAATTAATGGTATACTAACTCGTTTTCTAATTTGATGATTATAATATTTGTAGTAATTTGTTGATTAAAAAAACTAGAATATACCCCGTTTATATTACCCTTTCTTACACCATTGAAGTCAATATCATTTTATTTTATTTTGCAGATTTATAGATAAAAAAGTTTTATTTTGAATTTTGCAATTTACAAAAGATTACCTGTCACATTTTAGACAACATATGTTTTAAATATACAAATTTTATACGACTCTTTTGTTCACATCATACAGAAGCATGTGGAAGAGAATTGCTTTTGCTATTTTTTCCATTTATTTACTAGTTACAATCATTTATTTATTTATTTTAGCTTTTAGACACCTTCTTTTGCAAATGATATCTGTCAGCTTTTAATTTTTTTTTTTTCTTAAAAATGAAATAAACACTTGTCATTTTAAACAAACAAAACGTATTTTCTACTTTTCAGCTTTAGTTTAAGAAATATTGATGAGATTAAATTAAATCTTATTTTAAATTGAATTTAAATTATTGTAATTTTTAAAGAAAAGAGTAAGAGAATAGAAGAAAATTTTTTTTTACGATTACTGATATAAGCATTTTTGTATGTATGTATGTATGTATGTATGTATGTATGTATGTATGTATGTATGTATGTATGTATGTATGTATGTATGTATGTATGTATGTATGTATGTATGTATGTATGTATGTTTGTATGTATTTATATAAGCTCGTGTATTAGAAAACTATACGTGGTAAAATCATATAAAATCTTGGCTCTAAAATATGTAAAATTATTTAACAGAATTTAAAAAGTTTATGCATGCTAAGTAAAACCAGGGTCACTTGACCATACATACATACATGCATACATACATATATATATATATTATATTTAGTTACTTATAGCATTTAGTCATCGCAAAATATATATACTTATTTCCCATTTTTTATCATTGATTTCGTCACGATTACCAAAACATTTTTTTTTTCGATATGGTGGCTCTTAAAAAATAATACAATTTAGAAAATTATTAAGAAAACCAATGAAACTAGTACAAAAAACCAATAATCTTGATAAATAAACCGTAAAAGTATTTTAAAACATTTCATGGTACATTTGGGGTCATACTCAAATTTACGACGATAATAACATGGGATTGTATGCTATTTTATAATACGTAATTTCTGTTGCATGTTGTATTGTTAAACATCAAATAACATTAGACGTCAAACAAATAAAAAATCAAGAATGGGAAATTTTAAAAACAAATGCTTAGAAGTTGGTAATTTTTTATTAATATCTTTTGAATTACTAATTAAAATCTTATGCTCAGTAGTTACTTAGTACTTACCTTTACTTTTAAGACTCCAAAAAGGCATTAAAAAGAAATGTTTAATAAAACTAACACCGTAGCAAAATTAAATTATTTTTAATCTGAGGCAAATACTATTCCAAAGTAGCAAGGAACAAAAAAAACTTAAGAAGAAAAATTAATATTAACACGTACCACAGATACAAAACATACACACACAGATTTTTAAAGCAAAAAATCTGGTCAACAACTTAATAACAACAATAACAAAAAAAATCAGAAAAAAGATAAAAAGCATAGCACACATAATTATTTTTAGCGTCAGAACACATGTACTAATAGAAGAAAATATTTGCCAACAAAAATTGTTTGAAAAGCCAAAAAAATAAATTACGAATAAAAAGCGCAGCACGATTATAAAGTTTTATTATCCCAGCTTAAGAGCAGTAGAAAAATCAACAATATGAGGCTCGTTATTAATTTAGTCTGTCTAACCGTAAGGGTTTCGGAAAAATTTACAGGAAAGCGCGCAAAAAATATAAAATTCCTTTTAAAAGACAATTCTGCATATCGTTGGTTACAGGCAAAAAAGTCGTAACTCAAATAATTGTATCGTGCTTTCAACAGACGGACAGACGGACGGACATAGCTAGATCGTCATAAAATCAAACCCCGATTCAGAATATATATATCTAAAAGGGGTCTGTCATTTTATGACAGCAACTTTATTTTGATTGTGGTACTCACGTAGGCTTAAGTGAGATCTACGTGTTTTGAATAAACTAATGGGTCAGTGAATTTGAGTAGCTATGTGTGTGTGTGTACGTAAAAGACAGATTATATATTTGTATGTGCGCTGTTTTTGAGTAGGCAGGCTTCTAAATTTAGTGCAGGCAATGATTTTTATACACTTTAAATTATGTCTAACTTTATAGCACTTTGTTAAATTGACTTAATAACAAGTTGATTTGACTTCCTTTTACTCTACAATTATTCGAATTAATCTTTGCCAACATGTGGTGGGTAGTAAAAGTTAAAAGCTTAATAAAAATTTAAAATAACTTTATATTGCACTGTGGGATTAATTAGTAAAATAATATTTTATTTTAAAAATTACAAACATATGTAGGAGAATATTTTGGATCTTAGAAAATTTAGCTTTTAAAGTCTGTAGCTACAAGAATAATTAGAGTTTTATATACACATGTACATTCAAAAGTAACAAATCAATCATTGATCAAATTAGAAAATGTTACAGGAAGCAATACAAACTTTATATTTTATTTGCATTTTGTGTTGTTGTTAGTTTCTGTGAAAAATAAGTGAAATATTTAAATCAAAATTAATCCAAAATTGGTTACAGTGACGTAACGACTTATGTCGAGTGCATATGATGGGTTAAGCAATCGAATGGACTACAACCACAAACTCAAAACTTTTAGTTTTTTCTCTAGAACAGACCTTTCAAGCATTGTTTTGTGTTAACCGCTCCATTGTATGCTTTATTTAGTGTAAAAAAATTAATAAAACTACCATAAATATTTAAATTCTACTGGTAGTAAGTAGTTGCGGTTAACTTGTTGCAGCAGAACCCTGCTGATTTCAATTCATTTTAAACTATTGGCTTTTTTCAGTGATTTTAATTGAATTTTAGTTTGAACTAAATTTATTTTTGCTTTGTAAAATCCACAGAAGCATGTTCACAAATAAATACATTTAATTAAACAATTATATTCAATATGAGTTCATTAACACTAGAGCGTACCAACTTGCAAGAAGAAAAAAATACAATTCGAATATAAAGAATTTTCTCAAGACAATTTCGGAATTTTTATTTTCGGCGAACGTATTGATAGCTCTTGTCTTATTATTTGTTGTTAACTCCTAAGCATTTACATTCAAATTGTCAAATGAAATACACAAAAAAGGCTTGACGTTTAGGTGTGGTTCACTATTTAACATCGGTCCTAAAAATTTAACCGCCCTTTATATTTCAAAAATTTTTTTCTTGTTTCAAAATAATAGTAAGTTGTACGTTATTCTTACAGAATCTTTTGAGCATACGAAAAATTATCGAAATTTTTATGCAAAAATACTTTACGGTCGAAAGTTTATCGTAAACTTTTTTGCCGGTATGGTATAATAAACATACGTATAGTTTATTATTTGTACAACTATTTGGTAAAAAGGTCTTAAGTCAAATAATTTAATTTTAGGTTTCCGACTTGGACTTACTTAATTTGTTCTCTCTTTCATTTGTATCAATAACTTAAGTAATTTTCTATTAAGAGAATAATTAAAAAAAATAAAACATATTTTGTTTGGTGTTAAAAATTTTTTGCTATTTCTGACTTAAGACCGTTTTGCCTAACTTTAAAGAAATATCTATGCACAAAATCTAATCACATTAGCAATTTTTAAAGAATTTGCATAAAAAATGTAGAATTAAGTTAATAAAATTATTTTTGTAAATTAAATATGTACACATTGTTAAACCAATTATTGGTTTCTGTTAAATAGAAAAACCAACCATTGAAAATAATAGAAAAAAAAGTAGTTTTTTTCATGTCACAAAATATTATTTTTAAATTAAACAAAAGTACATTTAATAAATTGAATATTCGATTTACTAAAAATATTTAAATACAGGGTGGGCCTAAAGTCTTCACAAACTTTCTAAATTTAATAACTTTTCGTTTATAAATTTTTAATTTTTTTTTTGTATTTTTTTTTTTTTAATTTGAGATTACAGAAGAGGCTGTTCTATACATCTTGTCGCAACTTTGACACGACGCATTCGATTTTGTTAAGCAATCTATCAAAAATATTTAAAGTATGCCAACTTTAAGTCGTTTTAATATCACTTAATATCAAATAATTACCAGTTTTGGTACTTAATCTTAAAGCACCATGTACTAAAAATAAAACTAATTTTATTCCTAATAAAGTGAAAGTAATATCACATAATTTACTACAATTTCAGATTCGCAATGATGGGTTGATTTTTCATAACATCTTTTAAAATTTGTAGCTATAGCGCTCGAATTTCTGCAGAAATGTTGGCCTTGAGTTCAAGGGTTGTTTCTTATACTCGATCCTTCACAAGTAACCCAAAATAAAATAGTCCATATCTCTCAAAAGCGCTGGTCAATTAATTTCTAAATTTCAGGAAATTACTCGATCTCCAATAATTTAACTTAAAAGTGTTATTGTTTCACTGGCAATAAAGGCAGTGGCTATATCGTGTTGAAATTATATTTCAGTTCTGTTTTCAGGAGCAGAACGTAAGATATAAACCGACACCGCTAGAGAGAGAGTTTTTGAAAAATACCTAGGCATACTAACTTTGCGTCTACAGTCAAAAATATTTTATTAGAAATAAATACAAACATTATACCCGGGTTAGTAGTGATGTTTGGCAGTAAACTAGTTCTGCAGCAGTTCTCTTTTTTTTGGAGTTTTTGTGGGTAAATTAAATAATTTGTTATGAAAATTAACATTTCTGCTCTTATTCTAGTGGCAACGTCCTCTTACATGCTATAATAAAGTTACAATTTGGCGTTTACTTTGATATTGGACTATAATTTGTCTATTTTGGCTACATTAAACTAAAGACAAAAAATTGTTCCAGCTTAATTTTCTGATCCAAAATGAAGTTAAGTTGACTCATCAATCTTTGTTTTCTGAAACAACGCAAATATATGCCTATAAAGAGTGATTAAATTTTAAAGGTAAAGGTAAAGGATGTGGAATGTGAACCACACCAAAACAACATAAAAATCGGCGTTCAAATGAAAATGCATATCAAATAAAATCATCTTCAGTGATGAGGCACATTTTCATCTCAGTCGATTTCTTAATAAGCACACTTGCCGCATTTGGTCGAATAATAATCGAAGAGTTATTTTCGAAAAACCAATGCACCCACAAATAATGACTGTTTGGTGCGGTTTATGTGCTGGCGGCATCATTGGACCGTATTTTTTCCAAAATTAGGCCGATTAGGCAGTTACTGTGAATGGAGTTCGCTATCGTGAGATGTAAACGAACTTTTTATGTCCCAAATTGGAAGATATGGATGTGGACGATATGTGGTTTCAACAGGACGGTGCCACTTGCCACACAGCTAACGAAACAATGGTTATCTCGCGTGGTGGCGATGTAAATTGGCCGCCAATATCATATGATTTAACACCGTTGGACTTCTTTTTTTGGGGTTATTTGAAATAAATGATGTACGTTACACAGCCAGCAACAATTCCAGAGCTAATGGCTCAACATAGGCCCTTACAATTGAACCACCATTTTTATAAAAGAAATCTAAAAATAGATTGATAGTGTTTATCTCTATATCTCATTAAAACAAGTAAAGGTGATATATTCGGCCGTGCCGAATCTTATATACCCTTCACAACGTGTAGCCATGCAATAACAGTAGTTTTCATCACCATTCATCTCATATGAAATACGTACATACATATAAAAAAAACATCCCATTGCAGAATTATAAAATATGTTTCTAAAAAAAAATTTTTTAAAAAAATTAAAAAAAAATATAAAAAAAAAATAATAAAAAAATATAAATAATATATAAAATAAAAAAAAAATATTTCGGCTCAGCTGGGATTCGATGCCACGTTTACTCTAACCAGTATATATGTATGTATGTTGTTGTTGTAATTGTGAAAAACAACGAGATGGTCGTGGTTTTTTGCTCATATCTCAGAAAGTAATGGGGCGATAGTGCTGAATTTCAATAGCGATCCACTCCCGGATATTTCCAAAAGATTGATATCATACTCAGATCTGAGGAACATATAGTTGCTTCTTAAAGTTCATAAGCTTTCAGAAAATATATACTTCATGGGGTCGGAAATGAAAGTTGTAGAAGTTACAAACGGAATGACAAAGCTATATTCCCTTGTGCACCACAGGTGAAGAGTATAAAAACGAGGTTAAAGGTCCAAATAACTCTATTAATGATTCCAAATTACAATAAAAGTAAAGGCCGAGCTGATATGGAAAAATGTGTAAAATAATATGTTTGTTTTTATGTACACAACAACAACAACAAAAAGTTGCAAGTAATACCAAAGGCTAAGCTAATTTGTGGACAAGACAAGACTCTGCAATTTTTTTCTATTTGTGTTAGATGTTCACACTAATATATAATATTTAAAAAAATATTAATTAATATAAAAACTATTAAATATAATTAACATTGAATGAAATTAAATATACGTTTTTAAGCAGTTAAAAACAACAAATTGTTAATAACAATATTAACATAGTGTTAATTGTTTTTAAATGCTTAAACTTTCACTGAAGAAGCTGCCCAATGTGGTAGCGAAATATTGGAATAAAACTAAATTATTTTGATATAAAAACTGACCTCAAGCTAAATAAATAAAACAACTATATCATATCAAACTTAATATAGTTCTTTTGAACTAAATTTTCTAAAATCTCTCTTAGTGCATTCGAAATTAATGCAGTCTTTTCCACTGTTTTGCAAAAATTATCTTATAATATAAGTTTAACTTATAGTTGATTGGGTGAATTTCTCTTTATTAAAAAAGTTACAATTAATAAAAATTTCTCTGCATCGGCATTTACATGGGGTAAAATCCGTACCTATTTATAGCTTATAATTTTATATATTTTATTATTTTTATCAAAAAGTGCTCCAAATCTATGTTTTAAAACATATTAATCTTGCTTGTTGAAAATTGTATTTGATTATTCTTTATTCATATAGAAATAGCAATATCGTCTGTGAGAATCCAAAATTGTTGCAACAATCGTATAGTTTAGTTGTAATATTAAATTTCATAGTCAACAGAATTTTGTTTTGGAATATAAATATACGTATTTAGTCAGCACTTAAAAATTATGATTCTTGAAGACAGAAATTTTATAACCAGAGAAGAAAATATCGATCGCAAGAAGCGAACTATTCGATTGTTTTCTAAGTGCATGTTTGAAATCACTTAGACTTAAGTTAAATTGTTAGATAATAGTTTAAAATTATACTCATATTCTTTTTTTTCTCATTCTTAAAATATTGAATCATTATTTAGTAAAAGTCTATTTTGTATATCCTAAATTACTGTTAAGTAAAAGTCTAGATAATTGATTTAATGACATCCTATCTTTCTTCAGAAACACAAAAGCTGCTACTCACTTTCGGTTGATTTAAAAATAATGAACCAGTATATTGGTTCATATGTTTTATTTAAAGCCCTAAAGTTATAGAAAAGCCGGTAAAATTTATACGCAATTGATACTGATGCTTCTTTTACTCTAAGTATCTTTGAAATACATAGAAAGTGCCATCAGCTTTTTAAATCACAGTGTCAAACACCCCTGTTTTATTTTGAGAATAAATTTTTAAGCGATATTTTGAAAAAAGTAATATTAAGGCGTTAAAAAAAACCATATAATTAATAATTCTTTTTTTATTTATTTTATAAAGAAGGTCATAAGAGGAAAAATACTCACATTTTAGAAAATATAAAACACTGTTCTATTTTCCCCATGCTCCCCATCTATAAAAACCTTCACGTAGTGGTTATCCCCTTTTTTGGCATCACTAAGCCATTCCATACTGCACACCTAATGGGATACAATTGGTGTTGATAAATGGCTTCTAGATTTTCCGAAAATGAATTTCGTCACTCATAATCAGATTCTTATCTTATGTTGGTTTTATTTCTAGCTAACTGTTGAAATATGGCTGTTAAATTTAATTCTTGCACCAGTTGCACCTTATATGAAAATAGCAGTAAATATTATTTTTACGTATGAGCTATTCTTAGGTGAGCAGAAAACCTTCCAGTAGAGATTTTTGGTGTTTCGTTAACAATTTGCTCAACAAGTTCAATATTTTCCGCAGTGCGATAAATATTAACTTATCAACGAATCATTACTTCAGAGGGTCATATATGACGTTAAATTGCCAACGACATGCTCTTCTTTTATTAAAATAATTGATCGTACATTAAAAAAAAAAAAATTAATTTTATTATTAGCGTTTTTTATTTATTTGCAAAACTCTCCATTAATTATTTTCCAGGTGTTGTTTATAATATGAAAAATAAGAAATAAAAAAATTTAATAACTTTTTTTATTTATATAAACCCCATGGTGACTTTCGTCACACCCTGTATTTTGATGTAGTAAATGTATGTGCTATATAATTTTCTAATATGCACATCTTAAATAAATGTCTACATCAATATCGATATATTTTTAGACTATTATTCACTAAGTGCGTAAGTGTTGGTAGCGTTTAAGCACATCTGTATTTAAAGTTTATTTAAGAATCTCTTAATTGCCTGCATTTGCTGCTAACATATTTGCATAATATTTTCTCTACAATTTATGGTACTATTCAAATACACTCAAAGTAATTGCGTCTGTTATTAGAAGTAAAATCTAATCAAAGACTGATTTTGGTATAACACTGATGTCGTTATAAATGCATTTATTAAAAATTACCAGAAAAAGAAATTTTTCAAAAAAATTTTTTAATTATTCTGTCAAGCCCTTTCATTTGTCATTTAATACCAATATTGAGGTTGTTCAAGAAGTTACATTTAAAAATACCAGATTTGGCCCATATATAAATTTATTGTCCGCCATTTTGTAGTGGTGGCCAATATGAATTTTAGTTTTTTTATAGTGTTTATATTGCGCTAGTCAAGTCCTTTCAGTTGATACCAATATTGTCTATCTCCGTTGTCCAGAAGCTGAAAAAATTTGATTTTCGTTTGTCAATTTTCGGAATATATATTAAAAAAAAATAAAAAAATTTGACTTCAACTTTGCCGATTAGAGCTCGGTTTATCCAAAATTTTTAACGAATATCTCTGGCATATTATATCTACAAATAGTAGGAAAGGTACCTATAAATTATTCAATGGCTGAAAAATTTTAATTAATTTTTGATAAAAATATGGAAAAAACAGAGGCAGTCGTGTTTATTTGCTCATATCTCAGAAAGTTATGGGGCGATAGTGCTAAATTTTAATAGCAATTCATTCCCGGATATTTCCAAAAGATTCTAAAAGTTGATTTCAACCAACACATGGACAGACGGACAGGCCTTAGTCGACTCCTCTTTTCATAAGCTTTTAGAAAATATATACTTTATGGGGTCGGAAAAGAAAATTGTGGAAATTACAAACGGAATGACAAAGCTATATATACCCTTGTGCACCACAGGTTTAAAAATATGAAATATATTAAATATGAATATATTTATGCAAAATATTTAATAAAAAAGGAATTTATTTATCACACTTTAAAAAACAAAAGTTAGCGCTAGGTATTTTGAACTGTGGTTTTCTTTATAATGAAAAAATTAAAAAATGGATTTAATTACTTTAACCAAACGAATTCATATTTTTAAAATCGATCAACAAAATAAGGAGAAACTTTAAGATATGACAACTAACAATTTCTTTCGAGCTTCTCTAGATTTAGTTATAAGTAGTGGCATAAACTTATTTTCTTTTTATTTGTCTTCATCAACAAATACAATTGGCTAAAATATATATGTATGTATGTATCACAATATAAATGAAGTATTTGTCAGGCATTTACCAATGCGAATAAAGATGCTAAAGGAGAAGACAACTATAGAATTCTAAATTTCAATAATATTAAGTAAACAATATTTATTTTATACATTTGTAAAATTAGATTGTTAGAACTTTATCCAACCATTTAAATACTCAAACACAAATAAGTATTTACTAATGTATTTATGTGTGTCTGTTCAAGTTGGAATATTTACAGAGAAAACATAGTTACTTACTGTCTAACATAGTCATTGATTATCGCAAATTAATGTTACAAAAAATGTTGATAATCAAATTAGCCAGAAATAAGAATTTTTTTTAATGAAAAATTTGTATCAAGCTTTCAATATACGTTGTGCAGTATGCCTGCAATCTCTATTTGAATTTATGAAAAAGCAGTTCATAGTTTACATTACCACAACGAGATTCAATTTTCTATTATATACATAAATACATAACAGCTTAATGCTAAGATTTTTGTACAACGGACAGTAGTCAGGAATATCCTTTTTTGATTCGTCAATGGCAACAAAGTTTAAACAAAATTGCGAGTATCTATTTCATTCATTACAATATACGAACAAAACTTCTATACACTGCTTAGTAGAAAAGTAAAGTATGAAAATGATATTAAAGTGAATGACTGTATAAATGGATGTTTGATTTGAAGAAGAATACAACGATAGTTTGCATTTATCTTTTCATATGGATTTGGTTAGTTGCCACATCATTAGATAATTGTTTCTCTTTCATTTATTCAAAACTATGGGAGTGTGTGTATAATTGATTCAGATGTTGTATGCAATTTAAAACAATTTCAAATTCAATAATTTGCCTGTTCAGATAGATACTAATCGACACTAATTTAAGTTAACTTTATTTGACCAAGAGGTTAAGGGACTTGGAAAAGAATTTTTCTAAAACACTACACAGAAAGAAATATTTCTAAAATGTTTATTTAATACAATATTTGATTTATACTTTAATATTTATAATATTTTTAAATTTATTTGCAACTTATATTAAATGATTTCTGTCATTTGGAAAGAAATAAAAAACTAAAAGTTAAGAAACCTCTTCGAAAATTTATACATGTAATTTACGTAAAGAATTAAGTAAAAAAATAATAAAATTGTAATTAGTCAGCAGAAAAGACTATTTGTAAGTAAATACATAGCTATTTTGCATATTGTTGCAGAATTAGTTGTATTAAATTTTAGTTTTATTGCATTAATAGAAATCAAATTTGTAATTTCTTTTAACATTTGTGTAAGCTACTTCAGTCAAATTAAGGTTTTATTATACACATTGGCAAACTTGAAATTAACAACAATTCACACTTTATATGATACTTTCGGGATGTATTTTAAGTTGTTGCTTTTAGAATTTAAATATCATGTTTGAAAAATTCTCGATCTGACATCACTGTAAAATATAAAGAAGCTATATCATAAACTCTGTGTGTGTTACCTATAGACTCTGAAACCTTAAAGCCGATCGGACTCTAACTTTGAAAAGTAGTTGTACACATTCCAGGGAGTGTTAATGGGTGGTAAAAAGTGGGCGGGCCACACCCATAAAAACTGGGTTATCATTTTTAGCTACTTGCACTAGATAGATTTTTCTGAAACTTTGCACACATATTGAGCTGTCATGACTTTACAGTTTTTATTCATTAAGGGGCGTAGCAACGCGCTCCGAGCTTGGCTTATATAGTATAAAAATGGATTTCTTAAAAAAAAACACACTTATTGTTAAGAAAATTTAAAAGTTTTTTATTTAATGTGAAGTACAATCGATATAATTAAGTTTTAAGTAAAACATAATTCGTAATGCTTCCCGAATTCTTCTGTAGGAAAAAATTCAATAAACCCAATTTTAGAGCACTTTTTCCTTTAAATCAAGTCGTAATTTATGAAAACACGTTCAATATTGACGTGTAAAGCTTGAAAAGAGTCCAATGACTTCAAATAACCCTACAAAAAATAGTCTAATATTATTACATCACAACTTCTTGGAGGCCATTCAACACCACAATTTATTAAAATAATCGAATCTCCAAGCTTCTCTCGCAATAATTCAATTGTTGCATTTCAATTTTAAACGGTTTGGTGGATAAATGTTTGACCAACAAAGATTCAAAATAGTGCAATAAAAAAAATTTCAAAAATTGTCCCATAACCAATAACGCCAGAGCAGCGACGAATAGCTGTGTGGCACATAGCCCCATCTTGTTGAAACCAAATATTTTCAAGATCAATTTCTTCCAAACACCACACCAAACTGTCAATTTAGGTGAATTCAATGACTTTTCCTAAATAATTTGTGTATTTTCTTCACACCAGAATCAAGAACTTTGTTTATTTACTGCACCACTCAGATGAAAGTGCCCGAAAATTGGGTTCATCGAGTTCGTTCCTGCAGAAAAGTCGTAGTGACTATTTGAAAGACTTTTTATTTAGAATTTGATTGTATCGATTGTACTTCACATTAAATAAAAAACTTTTGAATTTCATTAACATTAAGTGTATTTTTTTTTTTTTTTTTTAAATCATATCACTGTTATTGGAAAACCTTTCATATATCTGAATATTAAGTTAAATGAAATAATAGAAGTGTGACTAAATAAATATAAC
The DNA here is from genome assembly GCA_941918925.1 of Phyto melanocephala. NCBI lineage: Eukaryota > Metazoa > Arthropoda > Insecta > Diptera > Rhinophoridae > Phyto > Phyto melanocephala. The sequence continues at coordinate 110,509,941 of OW799234.1, forward strand.
TTGTAAAAGGTTAATTTCAAGACCGCTGATTATTGTTAGCAGAACAAGAGTCGTGATGTAAAAACGTATCAATATTAAGAAGTAACTCAAATTTTTTGTTTCGCATTTTACGCCCATACAATAAAGGGAATAAAGGAACTTTCTGGCAGATAAACACAATCTAAATATTATTAAAATCGGTTTAGTATTTAACTAACACATAAGCAAAGCAAAATCAAAAATCTACAGTAAAACAATACTTATTTACCATCGACTGTATCACCAGTACTACTGACCAATAATACCCCAAACAATGTTCTTTGCTAACGACCATATGGTGATATTGAAACCACGCATTCACAAGTTAATTTTGGTAATTCTATTCTTCACTTTTAGTACTCTTTACCCCACTAAATTAAGCTAAATATCATTTTGAAATGTAAAAGAAAACTACCGTTTATAATCTAAAATAACTTTACTGGCAAATTTTTAAAATTTTTCCTCTTTTTATACCCGCCACTAAAAAAAATGGTGGGAGTATATTAATTTTGTCATTCCGTTTGTAACATATTGAAATATGCATTTGAAGCCCCATAGAGTATATTATTTAAGAAAGGTTTGATTTTAGGACGAGCTATTTATGACAAGATAGAGCTCGAAACGAAAAAGTTAGAGGGATCAAATTTTGTCAGAATATTTCTTATACACAAAGTCTGCTTGGTATTGAAAATGGGCTAAAACAGAATATTAGGCGAAGAGTTATTACTCATAATGCAAGAGTAATTCAAAAAAACATCGAATACAATGCAATTGTGTCCAAACGCATTAACGTAGAGCCATGAAATTTCGAATATTCGTTTCTAGAGTAAAACTAATATTATTCCCTGAAAATCGCTTAAATCTATGCATTAGGAAAGGAGTTAAAGATCAAAATGTACGAAAATTTATAGGGCACAGTGTAGTTTTCGGTATATTTAAAATTTAAAACCTAATAAAACTGTTAAAGTTATATGTACGATTCTGAAATTTTGCAAGCATTGCTTTTTGGTCAAAGTCGTTGTATTAACAGAAAATAAATTTGACACGCCTACTTTTACGCTCACCTCTCATATAACACTTTATCTCAAATTCATATAATTTCTCTATGAATGAAGATTTTGGAAGAATAAAGGACTATGTCTAAATATCTATGTTGTATTCATTAGCAGAAACAACTTCGACACGCCTACTTTAACGCCCACTTTCATTGAAAGACTATTTCAATTTCTATTTTATTTCTGTATTAAATTTGGTGTTCACAGTTTACTGGATATATTTATGGAAAGTAGTTAAAGTCGAAATAAATAAATAGATATCTTAATATACTAAATTTTTAGAATAATGTAATATTCTAAAATATAAATATATAATTTTATGGGCCAACCGCACAACATACCCATCGATATAAGAATGTGTATTGTATTTCTAGCACTATTTGAAATGTGTCGCAACAAAATATTTATCGTAGTGCGATCTATTTAAATGTACGTAATAATTAAAATTCTTTCACTACGCTTTATGCAGAACACTTACTCGTAAAAATTTCTTTTGTTTAGGTAGTCGATGCCACCGATTTGAAAACCAGTTGACGAGATTTTGTAATTCACTAAATATACTCGGCTGTTAAATGATATTTAATTTTACTATTGTTGTTGATATTTAAAATACGTAAATTTTGATGTTGTTCATTAAATAAATAATTTAACTCAATTAAATAATGATTTTAATTATAAACGGGATCAATTTACAATAATAAGAAATTAAAAAAAAATAATAAAAAATTTTAACTAATTTTTCTTAAATTATTATTTTAGTGATTGGAACGACATCAAATAAACGTTTAATTAATAATATTAATTTCGTAAACTGGATGTTCATTTTTATTTTTTCTGTGTATAAAGTATAAATAATTTGTTTATAATTAGATTAATTGCAATTAAAAAAGATATTGCAATTGCTCACCATTAATACGGCAGATTGGTTTTATAAAATTTTTACTTTTTAGTGGCAACGGATGCGAAAAATTTAACTACAGCGACGACTTTCTGCATTTATTTTAAACATTATATCATTTTTAATTTATGCGCAATATTTGTATATCATTTGTAGTTGTTTTTAGTTTTTTGTGCATTAAAGGATTTTTTTATTTTAACAATTAAAAACTCGTTCAACGGATTAACTCATAAATGTTTTAACTAATCAAGACTTCTTCTTATTATTGTTAACACGTATCTTCTTAACCAAAAACTTAACGTTAACACTAAAACAAATACATATTGCAATAATTTTAATTGCAGTTAACACGTACGTAAAAACAAGGCAACAGATTTTGATTTTCTTAAAAAAAAATATTTCTTATATAAAAATTTTACTTTTTATTATCCAACTAACTTAAATATTTTGAGCCCTAAAAAGAAAGCAACAATAACTAAGTATTAAAAATAATATCTTTAAGATTTTGTGTATTATTCCAGTTTTTGCTCATAATCGATATTCAATTTAACGCTTGCTTAATCAACTTGATTGCAAAATATTTTTTATTATTTTTTTCCTGTGCCGTCAACATCATCATTGTGCCCATCAATTTCGAGTGAATAAAAAAAAACGGTGCCAAAAAGTTTTCAACAAATTTTTGTACATTGTTCAACGTAGTCGCCAGCATCATCATCAATACCCAACATCAATATGGCCATAATAAGTAAGACATTTTACCTACAGCCAGTTACTGAAATTTATATGTTTTTAATGAAAAATATATAATTTTTATACCCTTCACCTGTGGTGCACAAGGGTATATATAGCTTTGTCATTCCGTTTGTAATTTCTACAATTTTCATTTCCGACCCCATAAAGTATATATTTTCTGAAAGCTTATGAATAGAGGAGTCGATTAAGCCCTGACAGTCTGTCCGTCTGTCCGTCTATCCGTCTGCCCGTCTGTCCGTGTGTTGGTTGAAATCAACTTTTAGAAGCAACTCTATGTTCCTCAGATCTGTATATGGTATCAATCTCTTGGAAATATCCAGGAATGAATCGCTATTGAAATTCAGCACAATCGCCCCATAAATTTCTGAGATATGAGCAAAAAATCACGACCACCTCGTTTTTTTTTCACAATTACAACATCAACATACATACATACATACATACATACATGTAAAAAACATACCAAACAAAAAAAATTACAAAAAAAAAATATTAAAAATAAGAAAAAAATAATAAAAAAAACTACAAAAAAAAATTTAAAAAAAATTTAAAAAAAAAATTAAAAAAAATTTTTAAAAATTTTTCTAAAAAAATTTAAAAAAAAAAAAATAATAAAATATAAATAATATATTAAATAAAATAAAATAAAATTTTTTTGGCTCAGCTGGGATTCGATGCCACATTTATTCTAACGTGTACGTATGCACGTATTTTATATGGGATGAATGGTGATACAAACAATTGTTATTGCATGACTACACGTTGTGAAGGGTATATAAGATTCGGCACGGCCGAATATAGCACTGTTACTTGTTTTTGTTTTGCTTGTTAGGTTGTGTACAAACATAATTTCTTGGTTAAAGAAAAAAAACTATTATAATGACCTTCAGAAAGTTGGTAGGAAATGTTAATGGGAAAATTGGGTCACAATCAAAAAAATCATAGTTAAAATGTAAGAAGTGTAAGGTATTACAAGTAACATTTTTTTATGACTCTATAAACATTTTCTCGTAAAAGGTAGTACTATAATTAAATTAAATCAGAAATAGTCGTCGAATGATGAAATTTAATAGAAACTGCTTAACTATGTTCATATCCAAAGTAAATAGTTTTCTAAGTTCCTATTGATTTTTCTTAAAATTTTCATATTATCCAGGCAGTTAAGAAATCAAGATTCACCACTACATCTCTATAAATACGTTTTTTAAAAGCGAAATCAAATATCCAAAAACATTCTTATGCTATTACGTTTCAGTTTTTTGTATTTTTTTTTTATATATTAATTAGTTGTCTTTTTTAAAAGACTTTTTGTTTTAAGTTTGCCTGACAAAAATCAAATTATTTAATTAAGTTATATTTACTATGAGAACAAGCTTATGAACAATTATATTCACGATTATTTTGTTAATTATTTAACATATTCAAAAACTAAAAAAATAATAATTATTTAATTTAAAAATAAAAGATATTAAAATATGAAACTGAACTGCAAACTACGATATTAGTTAACAGAAATTGGACAATGTGTGAATCTTTTTCAATTTGGTAAGAATAAGTTCCAAGTACAGGGTGGGGCAAAAGTCGCGAAGGGATTTGAAAAATTAATAACTTTTCTAATTTAATTTTTTTTTTATTTTTTTTTTTAGGACTTGTAAAATAAATCTGGGAGATTAATTATGGAAGGTTACAACGTTATCCAGTGAACCAAAATCATAGAACTTTATTTTGAATATCGTTGACATTTTAATGTGCGGAATTTACCATCCGAATCAATGATTCGACGCTTAGTGACACGTTTTCAGAAACAAGGCTCAGTGAGGGATCTTCCACGAAGCGGAAACCCACATTCTGTAATTAGTGAAGCAAATATTCAACGCGTTATGGAGAATGTTGAGGAGAATCCTGAAACATCAACTCGAAGGAGCGATATCGAGATATGGTCCAAATTTTTTAAGGCCAGCTCTTTCTGACAATCGAGAGATGTGGTTTCAACAAGATGGGGCCACTGCACACACTGCTCGAGCCACTATGCAGCTCCTAAGGCAGATTTTTGGCGAACGTTTAATTTCCAAAAATTCAGCATTCAATTGGCCTGCCCGTTCGCCGGATTTAACCGCACCAGATTATTTCCTTTGGGGATATTTAAAAGAGAAGGTGTATATCAATAAACCCAGAACACTTGTACAGCTCAAAGAAAATATTCGAGCCGAAATAAGAGCGTTGCAGCCAGATACTCTGACTCGTGTCATGGAAAATGCTATTAAAAGAGCTCAACTTTGCGAGGCTGAAAATGGTGCTCACTTCCGTGACGTAATCTTTCACACCTAAATTTAAAAAATCTCCCAATATCATATTTTATTATTTTGTAAAAAAAAAATAAAATAAAATTAAAAATTAAAAAAGTTATGACTGTTTTAAACCCCTTCGCGACTTTTGCACCACCCTGTATATTTATACAGATACACATATGCAGCAGCGAATTGATACAACAAAGGAACTTTTAAGGGAATGTTTTCTGTCAAGGTGACTTCATATATCAGAGATGGAAAATACGTTATACTTAATCCTAATAATTTAAAAAACAAATGGTTACTGTCTAGAATGTAATAACAACAAATACAAATATAATACATTTGTTATTACTTACACTTAAGCTATTTTTTTAATACCGAAAAGAAAATTTCATTTTCCATCCCTGCAAAGATAAATTAAATCAAGGCGAATTAAAAAAGTTTTCACATAACGCTTCCCTATCAGCTGTTACGACTTGGTTACTTGAATTAGTTCTATTCTAAACAAAAACAACAGCATAGAGAAGTGTTTTTATTTGGCAAGTGTTTTACAAAATAAGCGTAATCACATTATTAATTATAAATATTAAATTTTATGTGTTTTTTTTTTACACCTAATATAGTCAGAACATATTACAGCAGAAATTAATAAATTTTAGTGATTGCTTAATGTAAACAAATAATTATTAAAAACAAACTAGTTGCGACATACACCTACATACTTAGTTGAAAATAGTTTTGCAAAACAATTTAAACAAAGGAATCGGCATTTTAAATTTTTCGCTCACTGTTTTGAATCTCAAGTACCCCGTTTCAGTATTTACCTAGATCTAAGTTTTTAATATAAAGCACCCTTATATCAGAGAATTAGTTATTCTATGTATGTATGGGATGGTATGTGAGTAATATTAAATACAAATACATTACATTGAATTATAAGTAGACACACAGATTGCCCAATGAACACAGCATAATTCGTTTAATCATATTTGTAGAGTGTCAGTGATCGGTGTAATGAAAACGACAGTCAGATAGAACTCTTGGTGCTAAGGTCATACACCACCACGTGTAAATTTGTCAATTGCAGGTAAGAGTTGTCAAGGCTTGGTCAATTGATTAACGTTGATCTCGTCTGGGTACCTGCACATAAAATCCACCATGGTTAGAATCGGACAAATAACTAAGCACGAGGGGATCTGTTTTGGATACCTCCAATGCAAATGGAGTCGTTATCTTGCTGGGGATTAATAAAAGCAAGATTTCCAGATGCTGTTTTGAAAAATCTGAGAAAAGGTGGCATTCACTGGAAACATGTATAGCACTTAACGAGTCGAGGTCAAAAGGGTATTTCAGCGGATATTAGCCAAATATGCAAGCCGACTCGAACTTTCCACAAACGACCATTAACGCACCCGTCTTGATTTGAAGAAGGAGGAATCAGTGTTTTACCTTCTCTGTGAATGTCCCTAACTGTCAAGAAAAAATAATCCTTGGTAAACATATATTGGGTAACCTGAGTTTTCTAAGGTCAAACTGAACGATCTGCGGTGATCTCTTATGGCTATGGGGTAAATTTAAGTGACACTGCTTGGTCTTACCAAAACAGTGTCATACAAACTACACTTGACAGTTAGAGCATTGTAAGCTACCACAATAACCAACCAGCCAGCTAATTCAAGAAACTCCAAGAGTCTTTGTGCTATGCAACGAACTGTTGGTTATAAGAGTCTAGTTTATTGTAGTTTAAAATATATTTTTTAAGTTACTAAAAATATTAAAGTTACAAAATATATTTTTTTTTACGATTCGAGTAAAACAACACCCGTGCAGTCTATCTTTGTGTATTATTTTCAAGAAAAATCTACTTACAATATTGAAAACTGGCTTTACCTATCCTAAATATTGTAGGGTATAAAAGATCTGGCACCTCTGCATATGTAAATTCAACCTTAAAACGGGCTAAAAAATATTGTTTTTAATACCTTATATCAGTGAAAAGTGCATCTTTATAAAATTATATTCCTTTAGTATAACCTTTTAATGTTGGAACATACTTACATATACATATGTGTGTTACAAACACATACATAACGTATGAATGAACAAACTATTGTATTAAATTGACTTCCTGTTGACTTAACGAAAAAATGCTAATAGTATTAAACGTCACCTGCACAAACAGCAGCCTATCACAGAAATGCTTTCAATATTTTTTGGTTCGTTGCTTTCTTTTTTCAATATTTTTTTTTTTTTTTTTTGATCAGAGGTGAGTGGGCAAACAAAATGGAATATGCTAGTTTATCTACACCTTTGTAAAATTATGCTTTATTCAAGGCCTTGGTCGGTAGTTTTTGCTGGATTATTTTCCATTTTATTTTTTCAATTCATGCAAATGGATTGTCTCTTACCAACCATGGAGTCTTTCTCAAAGCATCACTTTAATATTTGGTTTTATGACTTAAGTGAAATGTAATAGGAACAATAATAAAACTAATGATGTCAAAGGAAATTTTATGTAAAAAAATCTATAAATTTCAAATAATTTTCCATACAATTTATTCTGAACAAATGTTTTGAACAATTTCAAAATCGTATTTTAATTCGAGAAAGTTACATTAGAAAGCTTCATTTTTAACTCAGAGAGCATTTTATGACTATCCATGAAAATGATTACGTTTTAAAATCTGTTGATATCATCATGTAAAAAAATTGGTTTCTGCAAATGCACTAACAGATATTATTCCAAATGCTTAAAATATTATACCTCTAGAATGCGCTCCATTTATACAAATCAAGGTGTGTTTACATTCTCACAATCATATTAGGACATTAATAGCATAATCTTATAACCCCAATTAAGTTGTATACATTTATATCATATCACTGTAATATTTCAATGAAAATTGTACTTGTACACTTAAAAATCTTTAATAGTTTTTTTTTTTTTTAAATTCGCTAAAAATTTTTAATTCTGATCATCTGTTAATCCTACAGAAGAAATCTCGCAGTTTTTTTTATTAAAAATACTCGTATAGGTAGGAGAGACAAAGTGAACAAAGCAACTTAGGAACGTTTTTGGTAAAATTTATATTGGCAGAACAGTTTTATGAAAAATCGTGGAAGTCCATAACTTAATACAAAACAAATATAATGCAAATTCTGTATGCTACGCCAAACAACCTAGCCGGACATTTAGTCAAAAGTGAAATCTAAGAAATTTAAAAATGTATGTACCCAGTTTGACAGACAACAAAATTCTGCATCGTTTAGTGAATTTTTTAGTCTCTTGCTTGAGATTTGTCGTCTTATGACGCTGATGATAATATAAGCATTTTATAAACAAAAGTATAGGAAAAATTAAAGAGTAGAATTTTTCAGAAGTAAGATTAGTTCTTCTTTGGAAAACTTTTTTCCCTTTAATCAGATTTTTCTTATTTTTATGCTTCTTAAAGTCTATGAATATAACACATATTTATATAAAATTTCATTGACTTAGGAGTGCACAATAACTTTTGAGAAGAAATGTATGCAAAAGAAAAGTGATATCCGGATAGACTGGCTAATACCCCTATGTGCGCCGACCTGCTTGCGAACCAAAAAATTTAGTTTTTTAATTTATTTTGTTATTGCAATTGTAGCACAATGAAATGTTAAATTAATACAACATAAATATATTTTCTGAGTCCTGGTTTCAATTTAAGGCGATCTACTTATCTTTGTCCATTCGGCCGTTGAAAGCTCGAACAGAAAAAGCTAGATGGATGAAATTTTGCAAGACAATTTCTTATGCATTCGAAATATTTGAGTGATGAGCAGAAGCACTGTGCCGAATTTTTTATATCCACAACTAATCTTATGTACTTTTATAGCACAAAATTTATTATTTTGTTACTAACAGTAATCGCTATGGAATAATATGTTTTTACTAAAATATCACTTTCTTTGTATAACTTCGATTTGCTATTAAAATATTTTCGTAAATTTAGTCATTCAACGAAAGTGGCCGTTAAAGTAGGAACATCAATATAGTTCCTGCTAATAAACACAACTGAAGTATTTCAATATAGTCCTTTATTCTTCCAAAAACTTTGTCCACAGAGAAATTATATGAATTTTCGATAAATTGTTATATGATAGGTAGGCGTTTAAGTGGGCGTGTTACCTTCATTTTCTTTTAATACAAAGCCTTTGACTAAAAAGAAATTTTTAAAAAATTTCAAAATCAGACATCTAATTTTGTCAATTTTATTACATTTGAATCTTGAGTATACCGAAAAATACACTGCGCGGTATAAATTTTCTCAGATTTTGATCTATAACTCCTTTCCTAATACAAAGATCTTATAAATTTCCAGAGGGAAATACATACATTTATTATTTACTCAGGAAATATACATTCGAAATGTCTCTACGTCAATGCGTGTGGACACGTTGCATTGCATTTTATTCGATGTTGGAAGGACATGATTTTTTTACCTACTCTTGCATTAGGAGCTATAATCTCTTCCTAATATATAGCCCATTTTCGATACCAAACAAATTTTGTGCATAAGAAATTTTCTGGCAAAAAAATTTGAGTCCCCTAGCTTTTTCGGACGGACATAGATAGATCATTATAAAATGAAATCACGACTCAGAAAATATCTACTTCATGAGTTCTAAATGGATGTTTTTTTGGTGCGGGGTATAAAAATGATCTAAATTTGTTTACTAGAAAAGCTTATAATGCCAGGTGATTAACATGTCTTTCTGACGTCTAATGAGATGCGATTGCGTCTCAATGGAATGGGGGAGAATGATACAATTTTATAGACCTTTTTCTTAAGTAAAAAATAAGTCTTCAGTTACCACACCTTTGACTCGCTCACTTAAGAGCCCACCTCATATTTAATACTTTTTTTAAATTCAAAAAATTTCTCTAAGGACAAACAATTTTAAGAATAATGGTCTCTGTGCTTTTAAAACTCTTAATTACAATTTTTAACAAAAGTGCTTAAAATTTACTTAGTTCTACAACATTATTATACTTAATCTTATCAATCAAATTACACCGCCTGAACATGTCAAGCACAATTTAAAACCACACCAGTCTAAAGCTCAAATAGAAAAATATTTCTATGGAAATATGCAAATGCGGCATGTCTACGCAAAGACATAATTTCCAAACAGGAAAGTAAGGAAACATTATTGCTAAGCAAACTCCTCGTAAAAATAAGGGATATAAAAGTATGTACGTGTAACAAAGTCTTTTCATGTATTGTGCCAAAAGCAAACATGCAAATTTGAACGCATGTTTGTTTTCGTATGTGTGAGTAAAGACTTCCTGCATTATTCGTTTTCCTCTATGTAGTATAAGTTTTTCAATTTTTGTTGCATTGAAAAGATAAATAACATGCTGCCTCGCGTATATTGCATTTTATGTCAAATACAATATTGACAGCATCATGCTATGTACCACAACAATGAAGTTTATACAAGTACAAGTGTCTGTCTACCGCTCGGTATGTTCAAATCGTTTGTATCTTTTTGCACTTTATTGGCTTTAAAGCATTTTATATATGATGTGCCACTGTTTAGGTTGTTGTTATTTTTAGCTATTTCAGTATTGGTGGTTGACATTTATAAGACTGATTGTGGTTTTTTCTTTTAAGTTTTCCAACTTCTTAATGCATGTAGCATGTCAGAGGTGAATTGTATGCATAACTGTTAAAAAAATATATTGAATTATCTATTTTACATAAAAATCTCTAATCATACATAAAAACATCACAAGTAGAAAGGCCTTAACTCAAATAATTGTCTTATCATAATGTAACTTCTTTTGTAAAGTTGCTAGGTCCTCTCTACTTATGATCATAGATATAAACATATGTATATTGTAACAATATTAACTGCCTTATTCATAAAAATTATCAAATTAAAAATCAAATTTCTACATGAAATTATTTTTATAAACTGTCTATAAACTTCTGAAAATTTTTTTTTGCATAAGGCAAAAAAATTATATCATTTAACCTAATAAAGGGTAATTTTTAAGTCCAATACTAAAGAAAGGGTTAACTGTCAAACAAACTATCATACTGAGCATACTTACCTTTTGTCATTTTTTTATCAGCATACTCTTTTAAATCATCATGAGTGGACTGACGTTTAAACAACGCTACTTATATATCTAATATACCCTTCACAACGTGTAGTCATGCAATAACAATTGTTTGTATCAGCATTCATCTCATATAAAATACGTACATACATACATATGTCTATACTGGTTAGAATAAATGTGGCATCGAATCCCAGCTGAGCCAAAAAAATTTTATTTTATTTTATTTAATATATTATTTATATTTTATTAATTTTTTTTAATTTTTTTTTTTTGTATTTTTTTTTAATTATTTTTTTTTTATTTTTAATATATTTTTTTTTTGTAATTTTGTTTTTTACATGTATGTATGAATGTATGTTGTTGTTGTAATTGTGAAAAAAAACGAGGTGGTCGTGGTTTTTTGCTCATATCTCAGAAAGTTATGGGGCGATTGTGCTGAATTTCAATAGCGATTCATTCCTGGATATTTCTAAGAGATTGATACCATATACAGATATGAAGAACATACAGTTGCTTCTAAAAGTTGATTTCAACCAACACACGGACAGACGGGCAGACGGTCAGGGCTTAATCGACTCCTCTATTCATAAGCTTTCAGAAAATATATACTTTATGGGGTCGGAAATGAAAATTGTAGAAATTACAAACGGAATGACAAAGCTGTATATATCCTTGTGCAGCACAGGTATAAAAACCTTGTACAAACAATAATCATGTCAACTATAGTTAATACGAAATGATTATGAAACAATGTATCAATTTTATAAATTAAAATATATGTATATTAAGAAAATAATAATTTTCCAATCTTAAGTAAGCAAATTTTGAAGATCACTAGAAACCAGTTTTTATTATTCGCTTACAAATGAACTTACAAAAACAAGAAAATAACTAGTCAGAAACCAGCAATTGAAAAATTTAACAATACATAGTTATTTTCATACTGTTGCGATACCAAAAAATTTATTATTATATTGTACTTCCACAGTTGATGGCAAGTATGAAACAGTTTTATTGTTTAAAGTCATGATGTTTATTAGGGACATTCATTACTGGCCAATATTCTGTGTTTTTAGTTAATGATGTTAGTAACAAAAAAAAGCTGCGTTAAGGCCACTTTAATTTCAAACACTTTAATTTTACACTTTTAGTAACACTTACATATACAAAAAATATTGTAAAATAAAAAACAAATTTAAATTCCAAAATACTTTAGTTGCCTATTATCTATATAAACTGTAGAGTAGTCTCTTAACTACTCATTTAATATGGGAGTGCAATTTTTAAAATGCTTCTCCAACTGGTTTGATTATTAGTTCATGCACTTGAACATTAGGAGGTGTCGCCAGGCAATACATAACACCTGCCGAAATATCCTCGGGTTTCAGCATTTCCATTATCTTGTAGCTATCTGGTACCATTTCTGTATCCACTAAGCCAGGACTAATACTCTGAAAATACAACGAGAAAATATAAGACAATTTAAATGTGTAAATACACAATACACACACACTCTTTAAATACCGTTATTTTAATTTTTGTTTTCAAATCACGAAATTCCTGACGCAAAACTTCTGTTAATGCCGTCACGGCATACTTGGTAGCTGGATATATATTGAAGGTGCTGATGGTACCGGCTGGCACATTAAAAATACTGTGGCCCACAATACTATTTATCAACACAACGTGTCCCTGATTAGAATTTTTCATTGATTGAAAAGCACGCCGTGTACAATAAACTATGCCCATGACATTTGTTTGTAGGATTTGCTGCAATGCATCAACATTCATGGTTAACAATTGGCCGTCTTCGTAAGCACCAGCATTATTGATCAATATCTCCACGGTGCCAAATTTCTTTTCAATCCAGTCGAATGCTTTATTGACCGACTCCAAATCAGAGACATCACATAAAATGGGATGCAAGCGACTTTGTAGTTGAGCTGGTAGGGCGTCCCTTATTTCATCGACACGTTGCTTGCGTCGTGCCAAACCTACAACAATGAGGCCAGCCTCAACTAAATCTTTTGTAATAGCTGCTCCAATACCCGAACTGGCACCAGTGACAACAGCTACACGATTTTGCCAACGTTCCATTAAGCAAGTGAATAAATTTTAATACAATACGAACAAATTACAATTTGTTTAAAATTTTTTTAATTTTATTTATTTGTAACTGTCGTTGGAGAAGCGGTAGATGATGACGCTTTGAAATCACGAATATAACTGACAAAAATACTACAAGCTTGTGGTTTAAATGTAGGCAATAGTTCTGCCGCTGTTTTCTTAATAAACAAGCAGTTGAATAGCAACGTACATTTCGAGCGAAATAACTTTAAATAACCCTATACGAAAGGTCTGGTTGTTTTTAATATAGAGCATTTTTAAAGTGGCAAGTAATTTAGCGTCACTATTTTACATTTGGCGTTTTAACTTTAAGGGCTGTTTAGGCAGGTTTAAGCAGATTTAGACATGATTTTATTGCAATTTTCTTTTAAATACAACTTTTTGAATGTAACAGCTCTTGTTTGTTTTAAATTTTGCAATAAATCTAAATGAACGAAATGAGTGTAAAAGAAAATTGGAAAAATTAATCGTGAAAGCCAAACTTTTTGTTTATTTAACCCGCTTTTAACTCTTAAATGATCATCAACAAAATAAAGAGAGTTGTGTTGGACAATCATGCTGAACACTCATCATGTAAAGCCGTATAGGTTAGGTTAGGTTAGGTTGAAAAGGAGTGGCACTAAAAGCCCAAACCCATGACAGGTATACTCTTATGCCCAGTTGGCATGTTGTGCGCTCCATGTGGGAACCGAAATTCCCAATTTAAAACCATAATGATAATTTTCCATCGAGAAATATTGGATTAATTCAAGAACTCAGTCCTCTCAATGTAATTCCTTATGGATCTCCAGTTTGAGTTCCCCAGGTACTTCAAATTCGGCATAGTATCCACTGTAAAATTCTCGCGTCTAATATGCCCAAACGCAGGACAATGACAGAGATAGTGTATCAAAGTCTCATCCTCTTCCTCGCATGCTCTGCAGGTTGTCTCTTCAGATAGTTTCATGCGAGCCAGATGAGTTTTCAACTCCGTATGACGTGTAATCACACGGGTAAGTCTCATAAGTGTTCAGTCTCAGAATTTCCTTTGATTTCTCAAGATTTGGGTCACCCCATAGTATTCTTGTCACCTTACCGACATCAGTGCTTTGCCATTTTCTGACATGTTCCTCCATTGCCCAACGTTTAAGTTCATCCTTAAATCGTTTAAGGGGTTTGGCGTTCTCCAAAGCTATATTGTACTCAGAAGAGCTCCCATTTTGGATAATTTGTCGGCTTTCTCGTTTCCGATCAGCCCGTGATGACTTGGTATCCATATTATTGTAGATGTTCACAATTTGCATATGAGTTTAATGTAGATCTAGCTTTTTAATAAATTTCTGATGTAAATACATTGAAAACCTAGAGAAAATTGTAGAAGTGATGCCAAGGTTTCGGCATCTCAAATATTTTTATTTAAATATTTCTGTACAGGTAATTAGCTGGGAACGATTTTTCAAAAGAGAATGAATAATATTTTTATACCACATCTTTACAATTACTTTTTGAAAACAGCATTCTGCCTAAATGGGTTAAGTTTTATGAATCGAATATAAAAAACAATAATAATTAAGTAAATGACAATGATCAACTCAATTTGTGTGTGTATTTGATCAGTATATTTCTATAATATCTCGTAACAAGATGACGAAACAAATAAAATATTACACAATATAAATAATCACAACACATTACAAACTACTCGTCTACGTATTGCATATTAATAGCTCAGAATGCCATTTTCGGGCATGCTAATGTATATTTATACCCTCTAACAAATGACTACATTTCATATGTATTTTTTAAGGCAATATGATATCTTACAAATATTATGAAAATAAGAGTTTTATTAAAGATTTGCCATAACAAAGAATTTATAGGTATTTAAAAAAAAAAAAAATATTTAAAAAAAAAATTTATTTAACAGAACTATTAATAAGAATAACAGTGAAATTTCTCGCATTTATAAACGGTTGTATTATATTTGGATTGTACAAGTGAAAATTTAGTCAGCGAAACTCTGATACTCTATCGCACAAAGAACGCACCAAACAAAAAAAACTCTAATAAATGAAAAAAAAATACCTTAAGTAAAAAGAATTTAAAGTAGAACTCATCAAACGTGATGCTTTTTTATTACTAATCCACTCAACTCCAAAAGAGTGTTTCATCGCTCGATCTCGATCGATTATCCGTATTGGTCGATATCGGAAACATTCTGGATGATTATTTTTCCCTGTTAAGTAACAATTTAATAACAAGTGTGTCTATTTTTTTTAGGCATTTTTTAATAATTAACTGACGAATATTAAATCATTCCCGGATTTTATGAACTTGTTTAAATAATATGAAGAAAGAATAAAAATTTTACTACTTAGCAAACAGCGAACAATTTATAATAATTTCATTTTATGTAATTTCCTAAAATTTATTTATTTGAGAATTTTAACATAAATTATTTTTTACTTTTTATTAATATCCTAACTTTGCCCTCAATACCTAATTTTTTTTTGTATTTTACTGCTGATAAGAGATGACATTGTAAAAACAAGCACAAACAAAATCCACAGTTCTCAAATTCTTAAATAGAACTGAATTATTTTGTTTTAATCACATTGAGTTCGAAAGTAATTTTACAAAATTATGTTTTTAACTAATCCCTGATAATAAAGATAATAATGTAAAACCGACCTAAAAAATATTAATTTTCTTTTTCGGATATCTGATGTTGCCGGTTAATCGATATACGGGCCTAAATGTATTATTAACTCAACGACTATGTTCCATTTCTTCCTAGTTTACAATATCTTAATATATTATTGTAGTATTAAAATAATTTGTTTATATTCCAAAAACGATTTGTCAATTCTTACCAAAAATTTTATCCAATTTAGCGGACTATAGATTATTAATATTTCATCTAATAGTGTCAGCTGAGGATCAGTATTGGCAGAATCAGTAATAAATACTTTCTTAAATGGATGGATAAAAATTACGTGTAGATCGGGGTGAAACATTAAAAGAAATATCGCTTAATAAAAAATTAGAGAAGATATTTTCTTTATTTAAATCTAAACATTACGACTTTTTAGAGATGGCAGCTTTTTAAAAGTAAGTCTATTAATGTAAGTTGGTAAATCAAACAGATTCCATACTTGTACAGATTCAATAAATTTTCTGTAAACATTTTTCGTCGGACCAGACGTCAGTACTTCGCCCAGTCCAGTATTATTAATATCAACCACTTGAGTTGGATAAAATTAAGCTTATCATCCATCCATCTATATATATAAAAGCGAAACTCTCTGTGTGTGTGTGTTAGCTATAGACTCTGAAACTGCAAAACCGATCGGGCTCAAATTTTGGTAAGTTGTTGTACACATACCGGGGAGTGTTTATGGATGAAAAAAAGTGGGCGGGGCCACGCCCATAAAAAATTAGTTATCAGTTTTAGCTACTTGCACTTGACCGATTTTTCTGAAACTTTGCACACATATCGAGCTGTCATGACTAAATAATTTCGTGATAAGAAAAGTGGGCGGGGCCACGCCCCTAAAAAAGTTTTAATTTTGAGGTACTTGCACTAGACCGATTTTTCTGAAACTTTGCACACATATTGAGCTGTCATGACTAAATAATTTTGTGATTAGAAAAGTGGGCAGTGCCACGCCTATTAAAAAAAGGTATAATTTTGAGGTACTTGCACTTGACCGATTATTCTGAAACTTTGCACACATATTGAGCTGTTATGACTTTACAATTTCGTGATTAAAAAAGTGGGCAGAGCCACGCCCATAAAAAAAATTTTAATTTTGAGGTACTTGCACTGGTCCGATTCTTCTGAAACTTTGCACACATATTGAGCTTTTATGACTTTACAATTTCGTGACTAGAAAAGTGGGCAATGCCACGCCCATAAAAAAATTATAATTTTTAGATTTTTGCACTTGATATTCAATTAAAATTCAGAATGCATTTCGATTCATTAAGGGGCGTAGCAACGCGCGCCGGGTTTGGCTAGTTGCTAAATAAAACTGATTTATATTATTCTCAAATTTCTATATATTTAAATATTTTCATTCTCTGTTTAATATTCCTGTGATCATGCTATTTCGTAGAACGCTACAGACTGTAGATATGTTTAATAAAATATGCTATATTTTTACCTGCCTCTTCTTCTCTTTCACATACCATCTTTGCAAGTGTTGGTATGGTATGATACAGGGTGTCCCCCGGGAAGGTATACTACTTTGTTTATAATTTTTGATTAAATGAAAGAGAATGGATCCTATATTGATAAATGCTTTATTTAATGTCGGCAATAATGTAGTTTCAATCTGTTAGCTTCACAAATGCGAGCCCTTTTTAGAACATTTTTCATTACATTTCACACCATATTTTATTAATTTAATCACGAATATCTTGTTTGAGTTGCTTCAGCGTTTCTGGTTTGTTTGCATAAACTTTGCTTTACAAGTATCCCCACAAAAGAAGTCCGAAGCAGTCAAATCAGGTAACCGAGAAGGCTAATCAACATCACCTTCCTCTAAAATGCGTAAATGGTCTTCTGGAAGAAGCTTTTGTGTCAACTTAATCTTCAATGAAAACAAATGCAAATCTTTGTGCAAAATTGTGGCCAAAGTTGTTCTTTGAAGACCAAGCTCCTGAGTATGGCGTCAAATTGAGATTGAACACTTTCTTGAACAGCAGTAATGTTTTCAGTCGATCTTCCTATAGTCCCTATTTCTTCTAAATCATTCACTGCACGATAAATAGTGCGTCGTGTTGGCACGTTGTTGCTTCCTGAAATTCACGTGACTTTCTCATCGTCACAGCAATCAATGATTGATTTCGATAAAATGTTTTAACGATTAAAACACGTTGGTTTACCAAAATATTATATTAAATTTGCCACGTCTCTACTTAACGACTGCCAAATAAGAACTGTCAAAAATAATGTTTACCAAAATAGCGTCAAAACAAATAAGTATACCTTTCCGGCCAACAGCCTGTATAACAAGTTTTAAAATTTGTTTGCGTTCTATTAATTATTAGACCATATCCCAGCAAAAACTACTGCATACCCGGAAGCAGGTTTGTAAGGGAGAGACAAATGTACTCTACTTTCCCAACCTGCTTCAGGAAGGCATGATTTTTATATGAGATGTCCCACTTGGTAGGGCTCTTTGATGCTCTAATTATTTGCTATTTTCACAGTTAATGCAGTAATATCATGTCTCTTATGTGTTTTCAACAAATTTTTTAAGAACTACAGTAAAGAGAGGTAATCATTCGCTTACATTCCTGTATCCTCGTAAGCGAGAGAAGTTGCAATAAGTTATTTTATAAAAAATTAAATATATTTAATAGAATTTTCTGACTTCCATTTATAGCACCCTCGAATGCGCTCTAATATTGCGCTATAAGAAGGCATGATTTTTTTTTACTGCTTACCGGTACAAAATAAATTTTTGCTGGGATACCATCGTAAACAATTTTATATTTTTACTATACAGTGAAGTTTTTAGCACACAATCAAACGCTATGCGTATTAGTGGAGCGTGTCATGAATAAAAAAGATTATTGTCATTAATTATAACCCATTTAAAATTAGAAACAAAACAATTGTTTTAACTTATTCTTAGCACACATATTTTTTTCAATTCAATTTCAGTTTTTGAAAACTTAATACTTATGTAATTAAAATCATAAAAAGTCATCAAAAATATTTGGAAATGAACAAGCACAGAAGTATAAATAATATCAACGTATTTAGTTTTAATCAAAATTTTTTGTTTCTTTCAACCAATAACAAAAGTAATAGGTTGAGGACACTTAAATTCGAAAAGAATGTAATTGTCTTCACGATCCAATTTTAGTAATTTGTTGGCATTCAAAATGCCTAATATTATTAAACCTACTCAATTTTATTATTCAAATAATACAAGATTTTAGCATTTTCTCAATGAAATATATTTAGTTGAAATCTTTTACAAATAAATTGCATTAAAACGAAAATACCTTCAACAACTTTTTCCTTTGTCGTTTTGATGCTATTTAAAATAAGATCAACATAAAACTTAATGTTGCACTAATTTGTTAAACAAAATTGTTTTATTTAAGTTTCCCTTAAATCTTTGCAGATTATGAATGTAATTTTATCATCTCTGCTGTTTTCTTATACATTTTCTATTTTATTTGTTCAATGCTTTTCGTTTTAAGCCTAATAAAGTGTTTACTTCTTTAACATATATTTGACTACGTTACATACTGTAGTAAATATAAAACACATACATACATACATATATGTACTTAAATACATATACCCAGGGTGCAAAATAGTCAGATAAATGTCGGAATACTCAGACTTTTTGAAATTCTTAAATTTATTTATTTGTTAATTTTTACAATATTAATTTAATTTTGTTTTAAATAATTTTTTATTCTGGCTCAAGTTCATTCATTTTGTTTATTTTAATTCCGAGTAAAAATTTCTAAAATAAATTAAATTGTAATCATTTTAAGAATATTTTTAAAATTATTTCCAAGTTTAGCCGAGTGGAAGCCACCTAAAATTTTATCATCCTTACTCTTTTTTGGTATGCAAATATGCAATTTGAAACTACAATTTATGTTACTGAGATTAGAATTAGGGAATCATAGCATTTATTTCGAAATTTATCTTTCTTCTACTATTAAATAAAATTTTTCTATTCGTATTCTTAATACATTATTTTTATGCTTCCTATGTAAATCTATTGGCTGGAATTATTAAATGCAAAGTGTTATTATTTTTCATTTAAAAGTCTATTTATGTAGGTTAAAGATACTGAACAATGAATTTCTGATTGTCATAAACTCGGTGCCATGTGTGTTTGTTATAATTATAAATTAATGTTTATTTGAACTTTATACATATATTAATTTGATTGTAAATCATTTTTATATTAGCTTAAGTTCTTTCTTTCTATTATTTTAATTCCTAAAACATTTTTCGGTGTTTATGACGTTTAGAAGTTCATTGATCGGTGCCTTTCACCTAGATAAAATTACAAATAAAAAATAATACTTTGCTTTCAATATAAATAGTAACTTCAAACTACACGTGATTATACCGATAAAGAGCGCTGATGATGAAATCGTAGCTGGTTTCAAAAATGGATTACACACGGCTAACATTGGAATAATGTTTAAAATATGTATTCCTAAAATACACTTTAATTTAATTTAGAAAATGTTTTGGGAAACTAAAATAAAAGGATGAGTAAACTTAAGTCAGAATAAAAAATTATTGGTAATAAATTTTATTTTTCATAATTTTAATTATTATTTTTTTAATTTATTTATCTTTTTTTCTTTTTTTAATCATAAACAAAATTATTTGTTTTTATTTAAGAGATTTTAACAACTTTTTATTTTTGCTATTATTTGTAACTTAGGGACGATTGTAAGAAAACTAGAATTACTAAAAGTTACATGTGTAAATGAAAACTTTTATAAACAAAGAAAAAAAGAGGGAAATCAATCAGACTATGGTACATCAAATTTCCCACACATATCTAATAGAACTGTGTACAAAATATATTGAAAAAACTCAGTAAATTGCCAGACTTGTCTGATTCAGACATTATCGTATTATATTGCAGGCTGGGTACCATCATTCATGTACACACATACATAGCATTAGTTGTGTTGTATGTAAGTGGGGTTGAAGGTAAGCAAAAGGAAACTAAACAGTAACTTAAACAATGCAGAGTAATAAATGCATTAATTCTTTAATATATGTAAATAAATTTTCTTAAAATATTTATTAATCTTGATATATAGAAATTGAAAAAAAAAAAAAACAATTTATTAAACTCATAAAAGAGTAGACTATATGCACATAAGCAGAGAAAAATATGATTGAGGAAATCCTTCATTTAACTAAACTTCTACTAACAACCTCATTAATTCTTTGCACAATCCACAATGTAATTTAAAAGGGGTTCATGAAAAAAACGAACGAGGTTATTGGTAAAATATGAACGTAAGTAACGATATCTGCCCAACTCTACTAACACTATAAATCTTAATTTTTAACAAGCATACATTTTACAACAATTAAAAAGAACATCTCAGCTTATAATTGTAAAATAATTCTTAGTAGATTTTAATATAAAACTTTTTGGTAGGCAATATTTTTTAATAAAAAATATGCGACTATTCGTAGACTCGTTCTAGCATTTAAGCCTGCTGGGATTTTAGTCCATGTCGCGACAGAGAATTTATCTTTTTTAAGTTTTTATTAAAATATATGAATTGCTGGTTTTATAACTGCCAAAAATTAGGTTTGACTACGGGATAAATATCCTTTTCCCTTTTCCCCCATTTCCGATTTTAATAGAAATTACTATACTTTGTTGGGGATAACCAAATACTTTTCTAAATAAAACAACTAAGAATTATATATTTGGCTGTGACAATCTGATTATACCCTTCGCCATCATGTACGTAGGTACATAGGACCGCATCGCAACTTTGTCAAGATTTCAGAGTAAATGTTATACGCCATTTATTTTTATTGTTTCTGACGTCATGTTTAACATGATTTCTTGCATAGTTAGTTGTCAAACCCTTTCATTTGTGGCCCATATTTGATAAAAAAAGATTAAGGCGACATCTTTAATTCTAGATTTTATAGTTTAATAGTTTACTGTATTCTATTGGTCAAACTATTTTATTTGGTCGCAAAAGTGTGACAAGGCCTTAATTACTGCATTTACCTTTATATACCCAATTTTTTTTTCGGACGCCATTTTAGCTTTGCCGTATTTAACTGTATTCTGCTGGTTAAGCCTTTTCGTTTTATACTATTAATGATGGGGTTGAAGTGGGTACACTTTTAATTAATAGATTTGATGCATATAAAAAATTTTATGTACGACATTTTGAAGTAACGGCCTTCTGTAATTTCAAATTTATTTATATTATATTATATTTTGCTAGTTGAAGTCATCATTCAGATACAAATATCGCTCCTCTTCGTTGTCCGGGAACTAAAAAAAAGTTTTTCTAATAATAATTTTTATTTGTTTGTCAAAGTTTTTGGTTTAACATTTAACTTTCTTTTTCTTTTAAAAATTCTCCTTTTAATTGTGATAACGAAAGAATAATCTAAAAAAACACTTTAGTATATAAATTTTATGAAAAACACGGAAATAGTTGCATATATGTGCTTACATTCCAGTCGATGAGGGTACTGCTTGTATTTTAGTGTTTTAATTGTGTATTTATTTGTTTATATCTCAGAAACTTGTGAGGAGATTGCGGAGGATTTCAATTGCGATTCATTTATATTTGTACGTTATGGTCTTGAAAATGAATATTGTAGAAATTAAAACGGATTGACAAAGCTATGTGATCTACCCTTGGCACCACAGGTCATAATGATACTGCCACTTATTTTTCTCTGTCCTTAGAACCAATATTTTGATGTATTTTAAGCCGCATAACAAACTTTACACTTTTCAGTTCAATAAACGAATTCTTTTAAATAACTATATTACACATATGTATATAAAAAAAAATGTAAACAAGAAGTAAGTAAGTAAATATGCAATCAGTGAAAACATTTGAAAAAACTTTAGTTTTTTATTTCTACTTTTTTTAAGATCACAAGTACGTTGTTGGTTTATTTGTAAATCTACTTAATTTTATAAGGAAACGTGAGTAAACAACATGGTAGTTGTAGGATGAGTAAAGGGATTTCTAGCAACTATCGGGTGTTTTTGTAGAGGTATATTTTTTTAAATTGGCCTTACTTTTATCAGTTGTCAAGTGATTTATATTTCGTTTTCACCATCATGGTAGGTATAATGCCATATCGTAGCTTAACCTATATTTCATGTCATACGCAATTTTTCCTCATTATTTCCGACGTCATCCTCGATTTTGAATTTTTACGTAGTTATCTGTATTCTTATATTCAAGCCCTTTCATTTGATGGGGTTAAAAAAATTTGATCCGCCATTTTTTTTTAGATGCCATCTTGGATTTTACATTTTTTTTACTAATTTACTGTATTCTGCTGGTCAAGCCCTTTCATTTGATACCAATATTGAGGGTGTTCAAGATGTTACATTTTAAAACACCAAATTTGACCCATTTATAAATTTATTGTCCGCCATTTTGTAGTGGCCGACAAAATGAATGTAAACTTTTTATAGTGCTTATATTGCGCTAGTTAAGTTCTTTCAGATGATACCAATATTGATTGATTTATTGATTTTCGTTTGTA
This sequence comes from Phyto melanocephala, assembly GCA_941918925.1. Taxonomy (NCBI): domain Eukaryota; kingdom Metazoa; phylum Arthropoda; class Insecta; order Diptera; family Rhinophoridae; genus Phyto; species Phyto melanocephala. The sequence goes on from OW799234.1 coordinate 110,533,447, forward strand.
AATTCTTGGAATATATATTTAAAAAAAATTTCTTGCCTATAACTTTACCGATTACGGCCCGATTTATCCAAAATTTGTCACAAATATCTCCAAAGGTATATTATATCAACAAATAGTAGCAAAAGTATCTATTAATTATTCTATGGTTGAAAATTTTTAATTTTGCTGGTAAAAATATGGGAAAAAACAGAGGCAGTCGTGCTCTTTTGCTCATATCTCAGAAAGTTATAAAGCGATTGTGCTGAATTTCAATAGCGATTCATTCCCGGATATTTCCAAAAGATTGGTACCATACACAGATCTAAGGAACATATGGTTGCTTCTAAAAGACGGACAGACGGTCAGAGCTTAATCGACTCCTCTATTCATAAGCTTTCAGAAAATATAAACTTTATGGGGTCGGAAATGAAAATTGTAAAAATTACAAACGGAATGACAAAGCTATATAGGTATACCCTTGTGCACCACAGCTGAAGGATATAAAAATGACACTGATCAGAATGTTACAGTCAGTGGTGACCACAATAGAGCCATAATTACTGACTTTTACGAACAACCATGATCTGCAGGACTGTGGTTTCAACAAATAAAGCCCCTAGTTTACGCTTATAAGTTTGAAAGGATTGACCAATTAGAGGACAAAATTAGCCGCATTATTTAAAAGTCATATTTAAATTATAATACAGAAGATTATCTTTCGAATAAAGTAAATTTGATGCCAATTAAAAAAATTCACTTTCTTTTTAGTATATATTAAATTTTAATACGTCTGTAAAAAAAACACCCTTTACGTATGAATAAACACACATACTCCGACAAGATTTTTCTTCCCACAACCATTTAAAAGCACTTCAAAATCACTCATACTCTCTGCAGGAAACTCTCAAATATAGGCTTAAATAGAATAAGAAAAAAGCAAAATATAAAATAAATTCTAGTTTTCCCAGTATAATATTTTATTATATTATTTTGCTAATACTAAGACAAATTTAGTTACAGGTTAGGTTTTTTCCTTTGTGTTTTGCATACCTTGACAGAAAATTCCAATAAACGATTTAGGCTATAAATGATGCTTGTTTTGTTGGCAGTAAGAAAAAGCTACTTTGTTAAACCAAATAAACTACATAATTAAATATTCAATCCAAACTCATACACATGTAATACCTTTAAAAGGTAAGTAAATTTTAAATTGAATGTCATAGCGTTGAAATGTACCACCTGCAACTAACAACTTCCAATACGAATGGTACACATACATACATATTACCGGCATTATTTTACTATTACAGTTACTTTTATTTAAATTAAACTTCATTCCTTTCTCGTTTTTGTTTCTAAGTAGAAATTGTTTTATAATTTCTATTTACATATCTGTAATACTACTAAATTGTGCGTTGAATATTTATTTCAACTTTCTTTCTTTTACACGACATTCATAAGTATGTGTATTTGTATGTACATACATACATATGGCTGTGTGCGTATGTTAAGAAACACGTATAACTGTATTTGCCTACTTTTGAAAGTATCCATTTGTTTGATTAACTGATTGCAAAAATCGAATAAAAGTGTATTTATTTGCAATACAATTGTAGTGTTTATTCGTCAATATTTATAAAGAGTACTTAAACACAATCGCCTAAATGATACTAAGTGGAAAAAATGAAACATAAAGAGCTTATTTATACGTTATTTCGTTTGACTTATAAACACATATGGAATTAGTTTACTTAAAAATGTAGAACACATAGGAAGACTATAATCATTTTCAGATTAAGGTTTAGATCACATTAATTTCTTAAGTCATTCAATTATTTGGTAAACAAGTTTTTTATTAGTTTCCTTTTCTTATTCAATTAACTCGTATTGAAAATAGGCTTTAACTTACTTTGGATGATCTTTTTTATGTATTTATTATTAAATCTTTGTTGAAATACTTCTCAAATGTAATACCAAACCAAAAGTACGGACAAAAATATATTTTATTGTTAAAGTACATAAATTAAGTGATTAAATAGCTTTTATATTCTTCACCAGTGGTGCCAAGGATATAAATATAAAGTTTTGTCATTATATTTGTTATTTCTATGATATTCACATCCGACCCCATAAATTACATATTTTCTGAAAGCTTATAAATAGGAGAGTTAATTATGTGGTACCAATACACGTCTGTCCGTGTATTGGTACCACATATTGTACAATTTCGACATAAAAAGCTTTTGAAATCTAACTCAATTAACCCATAACTTTCTTCAGTATGAGCAAAAAATATGACCGTCTCTAGGATAATTCACGCTATTAACTTTTTGTAAATATAAAGTATATGCTTATAGGGCCATTCTTAAAACAATTTGGACAAAAAAATATATTTTTTTTATATGTGTGTATATCAAGTTTTTAAATTTTAGGACATGCTTGTGATGCCAAACTGCCAGACACAAGAACTCACAAACCGGTTTGAAACTACCTGAGATTTAAACACCAAATTAAGAAATTTTCGGTATTTTTCTTAAATATAAAAAGGAATATCGTCTTTCGAAACCAAGAAGCTACATCGCCACAACAAAATGGCTTACAATACATTTATATATGAGTCAAATCTAATATTTGAAAAATGTACCTCCTTCAAACCCCTTTATATTGGTTTCAAATAAAAGAGCTTGACTAGTGTCAAATCCAAAATGGCATTTGAAACAAAATTGTGGATAATTTTTTTTCTTAACCCCATCAATATTCTATTAAAATACAAATTCTTAACTATATAAAAGTCTAAGATCAAAGATTACGTCGGAAATAATAAATCAAAATGGCGTATAATATTAAGCCTGAAATCTAGGCTATTTTGCGATGTGATACATAATTATACACAGGGAAGGAAAATGGCTTTTATGATTTTGTACCAAGTATGAAAACAAAATGTACTTTTTAGGCCATGACGGTACCATTTTTTTAATATTTATTAATAAAAACATAAACTTGACAGAAATGTTTATACAAATTCAGAAGTATACAATAAAAAAAAAAACAGAAACTTAACAACAATGTGTATAAAAAGCCAGAATACAATAAAAATTATTAAATATTACATTCATAGGTACATACGTAGAGATTGGTTATTTAACAAATTTTATTTATTAAATACTTTTAGATAATAAATTTTCTGTTATTTTAAAATTAAAGCAACAAGAATTTGGTGGCTTCAATAAATCTCTTGTTTGTATCAAATTTGAAACTGTAGAAACGTGTAGTCTATTTCTTGCCTTTGTTTTAATTAGGGCTTGAAAAAAAAAACTCGTTAGACGTTGGCCGAGTAATGAAGAATAGACAGAATTCCTCTTACAATTCTTGAAATATCTGGGAACATGAACTCATTTAATTTATTTTTCATCTGTAATACTTTAGATCAAAAATAGGAAATATTTTAATATTTGTATGATCTAAGTTCAATCACATCGGCTAGTGCTCTGAACTGATTTTCACCAGAAGAGGTATTATTGAATTTGTTTCTCCCATAATAACTTTTTCTGGAGTAAACTTATCGAACCATTTTAGTACTTCATTATTAAGGTCCACCTTATATGCTTACGAATCATAAGTAAAATAAAATACTTATACATAACAACAGCCAAGGCGAATTCATGTACCAGGTGGTGCCAAATTAACAGAGCATTTTTTTAAGAATTTTGCAATAAAGTACTAGGCAGATTTTGTTGTTGCAAACTTGACACCACCTGGTACATGAATTCGCTTTGACAACAGCATTGCAGCAAAAACAGAGAAGCTGACAGTATGAAATAAAATACACACATAGAAATTAAAGGGAACATGGATAAAATTATTGTTGCCATATAGTGAGACATTGGAATTTTTAGATTATACCAAGTAGCTCGCGGTAGTACCACGGTACCAACAAGGTCAAAAATGTACCATAAAAAGTACACTTGTACCATGATTTCCATCCCTGATTATACATGACGGTGATTCGTCAAATAACTCTTGCTTGTTATACTCTTCACATGAGAGTGTAAAAGATTACATACACGCAAAGAAAAAATATGGTTGTGGTAACCATAATCGAAGAGCAACCTATTATGATTGAATTGTATGATTATGGTTAAAAATAATAATGGTTACCAGTTATTATTATTATGTTTAATTTAAGTATCATTCAATAATCATATATGTATATGACTACAATTGATATCGACAATCTTTGCTTTTTTACGGCAAATTATTGTCTTTTGCTGTAGCATAGACATATTGATTGTACTTACCAATTTAACTGCAATTTTTATATCAATATTTTTTTAAATTTTTTCGTTTATTTTTAAATTTTTTAAAATTTTTGTTAATTTTTTTGACATCTCAAACTTTTAAAATAATAAAAATTTATTCAGCAAGAAGAAGAACAATTGAAATCATATTATTTATTATTATTATTTAATGATTATTTGTAATTCTTAATGCTTTCGAATATAATGTTATTTTTGTCAAATTAATTTTTTTAAATCATACTATTTTTAAATGATAACCATTTTGAAATTTTTAAGAAAAGTAATAATTAAATGATTCAAACATATGCTTGATTATCGTGACCAAATATATGATGAAATGAAACCAAAATAACTATTACTTGTTTTCGTCAACCAAATATTGTTTTAGAAAAAATAATATGACCGTCGTGATCATGCCGTAACCATGGTTTTTCTTTGCGTGTATATACAAGTTTGTCATTCCGTTTCTACATTATTTTAGATCCTATTAAGTACATATATACTGAATTCTTATATATAGTGGGATTGGTTTAGCTAAGTCCGCATGTATGTTAAAATCAACTTTTTGAATCCCACGCGTATAATTAAGACTCTTATACAAGTAGTAATACGATTTCCTCTGTTTTTCCTCCCCAAATAAAAGTAAGATTTGGCAAAGATATCAGTGAAAAAAATTGTAGATTAAAGGTTTATACTATCGATTTTCTAAATAAATTTTGGTCAGAGTCGCACCAAATGTCAATCATGGTAGAAATTGTGTTAAGGGTATGTAGGATTTTGCACAACAATTATAGCGCTCTTACTTTCTTTCTTCATTAAATAAGGTTAAGTAATAAAAATAATCGTTACAATGTTTAAGTTATAAACCTACGTACATACACAGTTTGCGAGACATTGGAGCGTTTGCACAAGGACCCTTTTAGTAAATCCATTAATTCAACTATGGTTTTGAAGTTAATTTTTGTATTAGGATCTCTGAGGCTCGTTCGTTATTATAAACTAATATGAAAACTATTTCATTTTATATTAATCAAAACTTTATTTGAATGTATCAGTTTTCTTTGTAAAAAAGTTTTTATAAAAAATATCTCGTCATAGTTAATGGATTATCATTAACTAATATGGGTGAAACTAGTTCAATACAAGTAGCGATTCCAAACAAATATAAAACCGAGCTACCTTACATTGTGTCAAAAGTCGTAACATGTGGCTTTCATACTCGTAGGAACACCGTCTGATTCATTTTTCTAACAGACGTTACAAGAAACCGAGTACCGGCTGCTTTCTGAAAATGTTCGTCCTTATTTTGCAAACATAACATTATTCATTTGCCATCCAATTGAACTAAAAATAATTACAAATTGTTGTTAATATGACAATATTTTTTATAATTAAAAAAGCCCCTTTACAGCACCCTTTTTAGTAATTAATTCAAGCTTTTGTTATCTTGGAGTTACAAAACTTTACCATATCGAATATTTAAGAAATCCGTCGAAATTTTTTTATTTTGTTTTTAAATTGATTATGCAACATTAGTATGAAAAACCATTATCAAAATCTTTGCTTTAAATAACCCAGAATACCATTGGCAATACCTTAATGTAAGGTGAAACATATTATTCGTTTTATTTGCCAACTTTGATTGCACATTGAATGTCATTTAATGTTTGTGCTGCTGGATAAGCCCACATCATCTGGGGTTAACTTTATATACCAAAATAAGTTTATTATAATTATATTCGTTGCCACAAAACACACTTAAAATAGTTTATTGTTTTCCACACGTGTATATAATCACACAAGTTCTATATCTACCAGGTATAAGCATTCAAATATATACTTTTTCGTGTTTATAAACAATTTAATGCAAATACTTGGTCAACATATGTCCTAGTATTACTGCAGCTATAATCTACATAAATTTGTATGTATGTATGTATGTATGTATGTATATACTCAAACAACATAAACTAATATACATTCAAAAAAAAGCTTATTTAAATAATTTGTAGTTTGGCTTAAGGACTTCCGTTCAAAGGGCGTAAGATGATGAAAACAATTTAAACATGCTGAAATGGAGGTGTTGAGTAAAATGAGCAGCATAGATAATAGAAACAAAACACAACTGTATGCAAATTGGTTTATGTTTTCGTCTCCTACCACGAAATAAGGAAAGGAATGAAAAACTAAAAAAAAATAAAAGTCTTATAGTTTTGTTGATAAATGTTTTTCGTTTAAAAGGCAAATGTATGTACATAAATATTTTTATAATTTGTTCTGCATATATTTTAAATGCAATGTTAGTATCTATGCATGCCTTTACACACATGCAAACCAACATTTATTTTCTTGTGTTGCCATACACATATAATTTAAGGGTACAGCTGTTTCTTATTTTCCATCTTTTCCTTTTTTTATTTTCTTTTTGGCTATAAGTCAAATTTGAAATTTCCTATGCAAATTTGTTGCAAATTTCCTGTATAACAATACCCTGCAGTTGTAGTCAACGGAAGCTTATTTTTATGAAGAAAATATAGATATATCGTCTAAAGGTCGATTTTCAGAATATTAAACAATATATGAAAACCAAATGAGGCCAACACTTGTTTTTAAGCTTGATTACTGGTTGGTTAGTTACCGTGGTAGTTCGCTTCATGCAAACAGTCAAGTAGAGTCTGTATGACTCCGTCTTGACAAGACCACATCACTCGTCAGCTCTAATGTATCTCAGAGTTCTATTCTATTATGCTTTCTACAGATAGAAAATATATTTTTTGTGGGACTTAAAATTAACATTTCGCTGTATTATAACGAAATTACAAAATGAATATACCCCAACATAATGTTTTTTGGTGGTGGAGGTAAAAACGTTGCTAATATTATATTAGGAAGAAGTCGCATTAACCAGAACTTAAAACTGAGAATACTTGTATAAGCAAAACAAAAATATAATAAAGAAAATTACAATTGAAGAAATCGAAAATTTATCAAATATTAAAGGCCCTGGTCTAAGCAAAAGACACTTAAGAATTAAAATTAATTTCCTTTAGTATATTATGGCTTTTAATGAAAAAAAAACACAATATAAAGAGTCCTCTAAATAACTTCTTTTTTTTGAAAATGCGCCGTCCTGTTGAAACCAAATGTTGCCAATATCCTTCTCTTAAATTTTTGCGAACCAAAATTCGTTCAACATGGCCCGATAATGATCGCCATTGACTTCGGCCACTTCTTGCTCATTTTCGAGGAAAAATGGCCCAACTATGCCTCTGGACCGAATTCCGCACCAAACAGTGACTCGTTTTTGGGTGTATCGGCTTTTCGATGTATGCGTGCGGGTTTTCTGTGCCCCAAATGCGACAATTTTGCTTGTTTACATACCCGCCAAGATCAAAATGAGCTTCATCTGAAAAGATGATATTTAGGCAAAATCGGCCAAAGTATTGTCGCAATATTTCCCAGCGTTGTTCAAGCGTATACAAAACCATATTCGTTCAGCGGAACGATAAAACTAGTTATCTGTCAAATCAGACATGAGCTAAGTGTTACCATTCACGAAATAAGCACTAATTGAAAAAAAATGTTAGATGGCGGACCCTTTATTAATTATTTATTTAAAACGATTTCATTAGCAGAGTCGAGGAAGACTTCGCAATAGCTTATCCTATCAGTAAAATTGACTTTTTTGATTCTATTTTACAAATGACTCTGATGATATTACTTTTTTCAAACGGTCTTTAATGGCAGTCCAAAAGAAAATCACTTAATTAACGTAACTATTTTGGTTAGCTGATAGATAGCACTACTGTTGCACTTGGTGGGCAAACGATAAATTATTTTATAAGCTACGTGAAATAGTGCCTCAGTTTGCTAAAGCCAAAGATTGTTCAAGTTCTCATGTTTTATAATATTTCAGTCTTTAATCATGGCTCTTTAGTGCTTGTTATGGACTGAAATAGCTTTTCCAGTACAACGTTTGAAATAATACATAATGAAGACAATAAGAGCACCCAAAGTGTGCTACAACGAATTATCACCTTTGTGGATACTTTGGCTTCTCGACAATAACATGAATGTTGACCGATCACCAGAAATAAAAATGTTGTTTAATGGCGTAAGCGTGGGCATGCACGATTAGAGTTTCTATAAGATATTAACTGAAAATCCATTACAGAGTATCAGTGCATCTATCGGACCTAAATAAATAGCAATCATTATAAAAAATGGTGAAGCGTGATATGCCATTTGTCGAGGTCAATGTACTTGTACTAAATTACACACCTTCTGTCACATCAGACACATTTTCATCAGTATAGCCAGTTGGATGACAGGGAATATTAGTGTAATTTATTAACAAGGCAGTAATACGAACTTGGATGAAAAAACTTTTATTTCGAAGGAATAGACAAAGTCTGACAGTGTCAGAATAGCATATACTAATATATATTTGTTTTTAAACCACACGTATATAAATTCAATAAATATTGTTAATTTTTTTTAATTTTTTTTTTTTTGCACACAAAAGTAAATTTCCTGAAATGTTCATAAGGCCTTTATATAGATTCAACTGTCCTACTATCACTAACTATCCATCATTCACTTGTATTTTTACTGATAAAAATGAAACTGATGTATGGCCTACAGGGTACACTTATTTGTTCTAATATATAAAATCGAAATAATTTATACGTTGGAATGTACGGCGATAGCTATATGAAAGTGTGGACAATACAATTTTTATTTCCATTTTTTTTTATCTTGTAAAAGTCGATTCCGATATTTATATCTGTACTGTTGTTCTTACTGAATTTATTTATTTAATGTTACATCAAAAAAGTATATGTACTTTTGATGCCGTGTACACTGTACATACAGTAAATATACACACAAAACTGAAGAAAACTGCCAGAATCTTAAATTTTAATTTAACCATGATTGAAATAGTTTTTAAATTGCTTTATTTATTTAGTGATATTTTGCCAAATCAGCCTATTTCACAAATAGCCGAAAACTATCTTAGCTTTCTAACAACATAAAAAGTACATTTATGGCTTCAGATCCAACCGTTATTACATTTGCGCGAAAATACCTGTTAAAGTTCGTATTTAGATCAAACGATCAAATAAAATGAATAAAAACAAGTAAAAGTGCTATATTTGGCCGTGCCGAATATTATATACCCTTCACAACGTGTAGTCATGCAATAACAGTAGTTTGTGTCACCATTCATCCCATATAAAATACGTACATACATATAAAAACATAAATATATAAAAACATCCCATTGTAAAATTATAAATTCCCGTATGTATGTTAAAAAAACGAAAAAAAAAAAAATTTTAAAAAAATTTTAAAAAAAAATTAAAAAAATAAAATTTAAAAAAAATTAAAAAAAAAAATTATCATATATATAATATATATAAAAAAAAATAAAAAAAAAATTTTTTAAAAAATTAATAATAAAAATATAAATAATATATTAAATAAAAAATAAAAAAAAAAAAAATAATAAAAAAAAAATTAATAAAAAATTTTTTTTTGGCTCAGCTGGGATTCGATGCCACGTTTATTCTAACCAGCATATATGTATGTTGTTGTTGTAATTGTGAAAAAACGAGGTGGTCATGGTTTTTTCTCAAACCTCAGAAAGTAATCGGGCGATTGTGCTGAATTTCAATAGCGATTCATTCCCGGATATTTTCAAGAGATTGATACCATACACAGATCTGGGGAACATATAGTTGCTTCTAAAAGTTGTTTTCAACCAACACATGGACAGACGGGAAGACGGACAGAAGGTCAGGGCTTAATCGACTCCCCTATTCATAATCTTTAAAAAAATATATACTTTTTGGGGTCGGAAATGAAAATTGTAGAAATTACAAACGGAATGACAAAGCAATATATACCCTTGTGCACCACAGGTGAAGGGTATAAACATACAAGAGTAGCATATTTTACCCTGCTATACCCTTCACCATCATGTACATTGGTACAATAACCATACGTAGCTTATCCTAGATTTCATGTTTGTTATGTTCTACTAGTCATTTAATACCCGTATTAATGGGATTAAGAAAAAAATGTACAATAATTTTCTGTATCTTACTGGTAAAGCCCTTTCATTTGATAACAATATTGGGGGCTGGAAGCGGAAAAAACCGATATTACTATATTTGCCTCATATATGCGCCATTTTATTTAGGACGCCATCTTAAATAGTGACTTATTCCCGAATATTTTCAATACACAAATCTGTAGTTGTTGCTTCAAAAAGTTAATTTCAATCAACACACTTACGATGTTTTCAATATCCTTATGTGCAAAAAATATTTCAGCCAAATTTGATCCTCAGACAGACGGTCAGACGGCCATAATAATCAATAAAACTTAAATGGTCTTAAAGTGATACAAGAATTCATAAAAGGCATATTTTATAAGGTCGTAAGCGAATAATTCTATGCGTTATAAACGAAATGACAAAATGAACATACACTACATCAGTTTTTGGTTGGTATAAAAAACTTATAAATATTTATAACAAAAACTGTAGCTTAAAATTAACCAAATATTTTAATATAATTTTTTTAATTATGTTTCGAAATACATTTATTGTTAAAAACATTTTTCTACAAGGGCAAGCGTAGAACATTGACACTCCGCAGTAATAAATATGAATTTATCAACAACAGCAACAAAACCAATTGAAAGCTCTGCTCGCTGTAAATTCGTGTAATAATTGTATTTGTGTAACTTAATACATGCATTTATTTATGCAAGTATCGGTTTTTTTTAAACTATGAGTGAGAGTCGATTACAGAAAATCTATAAATTAATTACGCCCTTTACCTATGATGCCAATTGTATACATTAGGGTGATCGATTATTCGACTTTTTTAAGAAACCGGTTTTCAAATAGTTTGAAATGTACAATTGTAAAAAAATCGGTTGCTATTTTTGAAAATTAAGAAAAAAACGGTTAACCGGTTCGAATATATAAAATATAATATTTAAAGAAAAAATTAAAAAATATTGTTCAAAAAAATGATAATAAAAATTATATCTAAATATAAAATTTTAACAGTTAACATACGTTTGGCTGCACAATAAAGCAATAACTGACATGAATGTAGTTGACTAATTTGGTTGAATTAGTACTCTTTACTAGTTAAATAAATAAATACAATAAATTAATACATAAATAAATAAGACTTTTTATAAGGCTGTTATAAAATTTTGTATCTCCCTCGGTACATTTTTATTTAAAGGTTAAATAGATCTTTTAAACTTTTAAATGTATTTTGTGTGAAATGATGTGTAATTATGTAATTTGAAACACATTTTTAAGGCTAGGGTTTTCTTATACCCCTGACAGACATACAAATATAGGCGTAAACTAGTTTGTTCCATAGTTTAATTGAAATTTTAGTTGACAGACACTCAATGTCATTAATTAAAATAAGGATCTGGAAGAAGAGAATTATTGCTTTTTCTTTATTGTAACTACACTTTTTCCCTAAAAGTGATCGATCAGCTTGGTTTATGCTTCAATTACCTTCAACTTTTAACGTTAAGTTTATATCCTACAAAAAATAATATTTAAGCTTAATTATTTTTTATATTTTGCATTTGTTTTTTAAACAACAAATATATTTCTTTCAATATTATAGAAGAATAATAGTTTTTATTTTCTGATTTTTGGAAACTTTTCGCGTACTAAATATACTATGGTACGATTGGTTACAAAGATATATGAAAATAAACTTAAAAATATAAAAAACCGGCTGACCGGCTGATAAAAAAAACCGGTGTATTCGATATTCGAAAAATCAACATTTAGAAAAAACCGCCAGCAAAAAGAGGAAAAATCGGGTTTTCCACCGGTTGTAAAACCGAGGCAATCACCCTAGTATACATAGCTTTGTCATTCCATTTTTAATTTCTTCAATATTAGTTTTAAAACTCCATGAAGTATATATATTCTTAAAGGTCGTGACTAGGGGAGTCGATTGAGTAATTTCGTCTGTCAGTGTGTTGGTTAAAATTAACTTTAAGAAACCCCCAACGCTTTTCAAGATTTGCGGATAGTATCAATCTTTTGCAAATATCCGGAAATTAATCGCTATTGACATCCAGCAGATTCCCTCCATAACCTTCTGAGATGTGGGCAAATAAAAATGACTGCTTCTGATTTTCTTATATTTTAAGCATACAAATCAATCCAAAGAAAATTGTATTCACATTTGCTAACATTTGTATTTATTACATGCCTCTAGGACTATTTGTAACTAATCAGCGAAGTTACAGGCAAAACTATTTTTAAAAATTAATTTTTTTTCCATATATATCATGTATCTTATTAATTAATTTTTGATCACGGTAGATACGCAGAATCCCTAAAATTATATGCGAAAAAACTGAAAAACCCTTAGTTAACTGAGATATAATCACAAAAACACAAGTACTTTGGTATTTTTTCCAAATTTTTTCTAGACAGCACAGCGTATCGGTATTGTTATCAAAGAAAAAGGCTAAATTACAAAAATATAACACAATACAAACAATTCTAAAATACATGATGATAAAATGGCGTACAATAAATTTTATAATGATCAGATCCCGTAATAAAAAGAAACACCCACTTCAAACTCCCTAATATCAAATTATGGGATTGTCCAGTAGAATACAGTAAAATAAATATTCAAAGTAAAGGATGGCATTGGAAATAGAAAACAAAATGGCGTTGGACATAAAAAATTAAATCTAGACTAAGCTACGATGTGCTCACTATACCTTTATACATTATAGTAAATGATTTTATAAGATTCGGCATGACCAAGTATAGCATTCCTAGTTGTGTGTTTTTAATGTTAAGTATTCGAAAACCGAAAACTTTTGAAAGCAACTGTATATGGTTTCAACTTCAAAAGCATCATTCGCCACATGTTCATATATGGTTGTTCGTATTTGTACATGTGGATAAACATAAGTATATAAATTTTTACATATAATAGCTATTGTAATTGAGCACATGTTTTTACACATTTCAACATGTCAAAACCAAACTTAACTATCTATAATGTAATAAAAATTGTATCCAACCAACAACTATACAAGAATCCATATTTTAAAATACAAGTGTTTTTTGTTAACACTCGTAAATTACTATAAAGATATGATTATATCATCATTGCTTTAACAAATTCAGTTATGTGTTTTTTACTAAGTTTTAAGGAGAGAAAAAACTTTATAACTTTATCAAACTTACACATACCGACTACTGTTTATTTTTAAATCAATCAAAATGGTTTAATTGCTAAAGTTTTGGCCAATAAACGTTCGAAATAGTGAAATAAAGAAATTTTATAAAAAATTCTCACATAACCGCTTACGTTGGAAAATCGTTTGGTTAATATTTATTACACAAAAACAATATAATTAAATATCAATGCTTTGGTATTTTAACTAGAAAAATATTTATCTAATATGTAATAGTTTTTAAAACTTTTCAATAATACATTTTTTTTTTGTTCTATTATTTGATTAATATTTCGGTCAAAGAAACTAATAATAATTTATCTAATATATCAGTACTACAAACCTTAAATAATTAGACCTCGCTTTTAGTTTGAAGTAAGAATAGACAAAGGAAACTACATTTTTGTAGTTAAAAACGAATAAAATAACACACGTTCAAAAGGAGTTCTGGGAGGGAAAAATTGGCAGCCAGTTTTATATTTTACCCCTCAGCAAACGTTCGTAAGAAGTATTGTAAAACAAAAATGCAAGTCAGTCGTATAATCTACTAGGCAGTTATGAGACTTTCTCTATATTTGTATCTCTTTACCACCACAGTTGATCCCAATAAGGAGCACACCACCTACCCTACTTTATGGGCCAAAAATTCTTTACGATCCTAACAAAGTAGAGGGTTTTGCATATTCAAGTATGTCTTATTACCCTATCCTAGTTGAAAAGTCAATGATACTCTGGGAGTCTATGAGTTTCGGATTTTACTTGCACCAAAGATCCTTGTTTTGTTGTACTGAATATAACAAGTAAGATAGAAATTAATCTTTAGTTATACGAAGTATAATGTTAAATTGAAAATTATTACAATTTAATAATACTTTTTAAAGTAAATGAATGTAACTATATTTAAATAGGAACAGCCTTTTATTGCATAAAAGTCTTAATGTTAAAAAATTTATTCTAAACGAAAACTGAGAACATTTCTAGTTAAGAAAAGTGCAGACAATCACACACAAAGAAAAACCATGGTGGCAACTTGATCACGACGGTCATATTATATTCGCTATAACAATATTTTATTGTCGAAAACAAGTAATAGTTATTTTTGCTTCATTTCATCATATATTTTGTCACGATAATCAAGCATTTGCTTGAATGTATCATTTAACGTTTACTTTTCGAAAAAAATTTCAACATGGTTATTGTTTAAAAATAGTATGATTTAAAAAAATTAATTCATCAAAAAATATATATTCAAACGCATTACAAATTACAAATAATCATTACATAATAAGTGAATACAAATTAATCAAGCTATGATTTTTTTTATAATAATTTGATTTCAACTGTTTTTCTTTTTGCTGAATTAATTTTTATTATACCCTTCACACAGTGAAAAAAGGTATATATAGGTTTGTCATTCCGTGTGAAATTTCTACAATTTTCATTTCCGACCCCATAAAGTATATATTTTCTGAAAGCTTATGAATAGGGGAGGCGATTAAGCTCTGTCAGTCTATCCGTCTGACCGTCTGTCCGTCTGTCCGTGTGTATGTTTAAATCAACTTTTTGAAGCCCCCAACATCGCTTGGACCCGGGCGAGGTATTAAAATATCATAAATATTCGGGAGTAGATCGGTATTGAAAATCAGAAACATCGGTTCATAAACAACTGAGATATGAGCAAAAACCTACGACCACCTCGATTTTTTTTTCACAAAAAAATTTTTTTTTTATTTTTTTATATTTTTTTTAATGTTTAATGTTTTTAATTCTTTTTTTTATTTTTATTTTTTTGTATTTTTTTTATATATTATTTATATTTTTATTATTATTTTTTTTTTGTTTTTTTTTTATATTTATTGTATATATTTTAATTATTTTTTTTTAAATTTTTTTTAATTATTTTTTAAAAATTTTTTTTTACTTTTTTTTATTTATTTTTTAACATACATACGTAAATTTATAATTTTACAATGGGATGTTTTTATATATGTATGCTTTTATATATGTATGTACATATTTCATATAAGATGAATGGTGATACAAACTACTGTTATTGCATGACTACACGTTGTGAAGGGTATTAAGATTCGGCACGGCCGAAAAAAGAGCTCTTACTTGTTATTTTAAAAGTTTGAGATATCAAAAAAATATGGATTACTTGAGGAATAATGTCTAACGGCAACACATTGAAATGTCGAGGCTTTTCATATTATATAACACATATATGAACGTCTTGGACTATAATTTGTAAAATACATTAAAGCATTACCAAGAGCAACAAACTATGATTGAATTCTATGATGGTGGCTTAAATATACATACATTTGTATAACAGTTATCAATTATCATTTTTATGACTACCAGAAGTATCATGCAATTATAATATTTTGATTCTCTTAAGGGGTTGTAATAATATATAATAATATAATAATTTATCACCCAGCTCACTTAACGCTTTAAAAGTTGATATTAGCAGCTATTACTTTATTTTAAATCCGGTACATATTTACAACAAAAAAAATCTTTTAAAGTTCTAGTCTTATTATGGTCAATAATGACCATGATTAGTATCACTTAAGTAGATTTTAACTGCTCTTGACACATATAAATCTTGCCCTCAATTTTCTGTTCCTCTGTTCTTAGAACGATTTAAAAACATTTAACTGTTCATGCAAAATATATAGCCATTGAAAACTTCAACACACTTGCATAGTTTTAAATAAAAAGAAGATATTAAAATCTTCTATGTTACTCATCTTTAAGGAAACAAAATTTTGTTAGAAAAACTACATACACATACACACACACAATATGTAGAATACACAACATGTGCACTTTTGTATAGGCCTAAATTATAAACACATATTTTATACCATTTTACAAAACCTCATATACATAAATAAAAAATTAAAGCCTACAATTATTGTACATAAAATACAAACATGTTTTGCTACATTTTATATAAAACCCGCATACAAAAATAATATTTATGTGCACATGAAAACATACATACATAAATACATATATATATATATATATATATATATATATATATATATATAAAGCTCAACAGTCCTGACCGATTTCAGAACAAGTTATATACGAGTCAGTCAAGTAGCTAAATAAAAAGAAAAACAAGTAAGAGCGCTATATTCGGCCGTGCCGAATCTTATATACACTTCACAACGTGTAGTCATGCAATAACAGTAGTTTGTATCACCATTCCATATGATATACGTACATACATATAAAATACATACATATATAAAAACATCCCATTGCAAAATTATTAATTTAGTTTACTTACTTGTGTTTCCAAAAAAAACTAAAAAAAAATATTAAAAACAAAAAAAAAAAAAAACAATAAAAAATATTACAAAAAATAATTAAAAAAAAATTAAAAATACAAAAAACATTAAAAAAAATAATAAAAATATAGATAATATATAAAATAATATTAAAAAAAATCTCCTTCGGCTCAGCTGGGATTCGATGCCACGTTTACTCTAACCAGTATATATGTATGTATGTTGTTGTTGTAATTGTGAAAAAGAACGAGGTGGTCGTGATTTTTTTCTCATATCTCAGAAAGTTATGGGGCGACTGTGCTGAATTTCAATAGCGATTCATTCCCGGATATTTCCAAATGATTGCTACCATACACAGATCTAAGGAACATATAGTTGCTTCTAAAAGTTGATTTCAAATAACACACGAACAGACGGCAGACGGTCGACTCCTTTATTCATAAGCTTTCACAAATATATACTTTGTGGGGTCGGAAATGAAAATTGTAGAAATTACAAACGGAATGACAACAAAGCTATATATACCCTTGTGCACCACAGCTGAAGGGTATAATAATTTGATATAAAAGGAGTTCATGTATGTATCAGTTAATTATTATAAAAAAAACTGCTGGGTTGAAACATTACTGTCAGCAGAAAACATATATGAACTTACACGCAAACATAAATAACAAGAAAAGGCCTGAATGCCTCAACGACCAGGACACTAAAAAGCACCAGCACCATAAAACACACAGAAAATAAAATTTATGACCATAAAAATTACTTCATAATCTAATTATAACAACAATTAAAACTTTCACCCAACCCTACATTGTCTTTGATGGTAAGGTCGTTCAAAAAAAACAAAACAATTTTATTTTATATCCCGTCTATCATGGTGGCAAATAGCAGCAATTTCGGTAATGTCATCAAATAACAAACAAGAATTAAAATTTATGATAAACGGAAATAAGAAGGACAAATAGAAATGAACACAAATAAGAGACAAGTAACAGCTACTGAAACACTTTTAGGTTGCCAAAAAAAAAGAATGAGTTTGCAGACATGGAAAAAATTGATAGCGGAAATTATAAATTCTTCAAAACAGATATTAATTAAAATATTCAAAAAACAAACTGTTTTTTGAATAAAATAATTATGAACCCTGTAATTGTTAAATTAAACATCTACATTTTTACAGCATTTTTTTTTTTTTACTAATCGGCTTTATAAATTTTGTGAGTAAAATGTTTGCGCATTTGGAACAAGGATTCAAGCGAAAATAATATTTTACTGGAATTATAAAAAATTATTAGCGGATTTAACCTAACACAGTTTTAATGTACATAAGTGCATACATACATTAATACATACATAGGTACATACATACATGTAAATATATTCAATGCGATAGATGGCTTTTAATAAATCACCAGATCATCGTTCAACACGAGAAAATGGGTTTTAGATCATAGATGCCCAAAAATGTTTTGCAGCCCGTATTGGTGAGAGAATTTTGGAGTACAGTGCTTTGAAAAAGTAAGCTAACAGCTTTTTATCAAAAATTTTTTTTTGTCAAAAAATTGTTTTGGATTTTAAAAATATATAATAATGAAGTTCACATTGAACTTGCTATTTTTTAGTTAAAAGAAAAAAAGTAATCTTGAAGATTTCTATTAAAATTAAATACAATAAACTGTTTTGGGTGTAAAAAACTAATAACAATACAGTAAACGATGAATTTATTATTTTTTTACTTGATAAAATTGAAAATTATCAAAAAATTTTGCAATTTTAAATTTGACTTTATAAAAACAAAATATTTTTCTATAATTCCATCACAATTTTTTTGCACACTGTATTTGAATAAATGTCAAAGTGCACTCGTCACTGTCTCATGAACGACTTCATTAAACAATTGTTTGATGAAATGGGCACCTATGTTTTAGATGCAGACTTATGTGTTTAGGTGTGCAATTAGATGACAAATTACACATTCGCGATCACGCAGAAAAAGTATGAGATAAAGCTTTTAAAAATAGCAAACACCATAATTAAAGTAATGCACAACTTCAGAAGTGCAAAAGATGCAACGAGGCGAGGCGGTTAATAAGTAGTGTAATATTAAAATACTCAAATTCTTTATGGCACTCCTGCGTTACGTAGTGGAACAACTATTAAAGGCAATGACTGAGTATTCTACAAAGTCGTGCGATTATGTCAAATAAAATTCTGATACGTTACTGTCCTACATGAAAAAATCGCAACAAAATGTGTGATTGGATGCCACACTGTCATACTTCCCTGCAAAAACTTTACTTACAATTTAAACTGTAATAGCTTATTACATGCATTATTTTGCAGCTCAATTGTCTAATATTTGCATTACCCACTATCTATTAAATAAGAACTCATTCCTAATGTGTTTTGTAACTGATCAATTTAAAATACAAGATAATGACTTCATTTAATTTAATATTAATTTAAGTATAAAAAGAATATTATAAATCTAGCATATAAAATTCTCGTGTCACAAAATTTGTAACAAAACTCCCCCAAAACGCAAAAGGGAAAGAAAATAAGAAAATTTAAAAAAGTATGGCGCTATAGCCGAATTATTAAAAAATTTTTAAATTCATGAAACATTACGACTCATATTTACAACATAGGTAGCTTTGATATCAAAGAAGAAAACTTCAAATTTTGTACCCTATAGGTGGTACTGTAATCGAATTTTTTCATGTACATATGTGTATGTATTTATAAAAATGTCACAAATTTCTTTTTAATGTTCTTATTAAATATTTATGTTATGACCAGCAATGCGGTCCGGGTTCAGCTACTAGTTACATAAAATACTTTACTTTTATTTTAGCATAAAAAAAGTACTTATTTTTTATGTCGTTTTTAAATAAGTTGAAATGGATTCGTTTTGGGACATCGCGAACAAAAATAAGTAGTTATTCTAGTCAAATTGTAAGTAGTACTTTCAATAAATTTGTATTACTTTTATACTTATTTTGTAAGTAAAGTTTTTGCTGGGTTGCTTACAAAAAGCAACTCTGATCGCACATAAACTACTATTTTATAAAATTTTCCAAAATATTATCAAATCGGACACATCTGTCAATAAATCTGTCACACATATGCACTTTTTGTCCACACTATCACACTTTCTAAACACACATACAATTTCTGACATATCGAACGACTAAATCTGATAGTCAGTCATGGCCTTGAAGCATCAACGTGTGATACAGCACCTATTAGTACTGCATTGGTACTTGCGGGAATTTTGCCAAAAGATCTCTTGAAAAAAAACGACTAGATCCGATATCAATGAACATGGTAATCAAATCTCAATTGAAGCATGGCCGGATCGATGGAATAGCTGAACATTTGGATTAGTATCGAATGTTAAAGTTTAAATTGAACTGCAACACGGAAACAACAATTATTTTATGACAAAGATAATAACTGTCAATGAAAACTTTAACGGCTTCCTATAGCTTGAAAGAGTATAGATGTAACCATGAAGATGATAATCTTTTCTAATGTCCTAAATGGGAACGTGGAAGGAGCAAACTTTATAAAAAACTTCAGGTATTACTTACACCTGATAATCTGGTTAGTGAAATATTAAATTATTAAATCACCGAGTTGAGATTATAAATAAATACGATTTGGTACAATCCTTGTCACATATTCTGCCCAGCTTAGCCGCTGTGCCTTTATAAATTTAGTCAGCATTTATGTCTCGTTGTAAATTAAATATTTTACGAAGGTTTTCGCAATCGTTGTTGTTTATGTTAAGTCATACTTCGGTTACTTATATGGTCTAACATAATGTTTAAATTTTTTAGCAGATGTCTCCAGTATATAAAATTGGTAACTATCTTAAAGTGATAGTCTTATACAGTTGGTATTTTTCCACTCGTTATTTTGATTCGGTTTTATTTTAGTTTAATTCATTCAGTTTGCTTCTTTTGAATGACAGTAGTCTTTATAATTTAAATCCTTTCTGGAAGCCGACAAAATGTACATGCATATCAGTACCACATTCATAATATTTTTCGCAGTTTTGTTAAAGAGGGAACTGTTGAACCTTAATTCTCGTCAAAAATAATATTTCGGAAAAAACTGATCACAAATATTTTTACACTGAAAAAATTTGTTTTCCGATTTAGTTTTGGACCTATCATTAGAATTGCAAATTAAAACAAAAAATGTAAAAAAAATCAGCTTTCTTTCAATAATAACAAAAATAAAAATATTTAAAGAAAACAAAATAAGACAAGTGTTTGTTTGAACATGTTTTGATAAAAAACATTCTGTTTAGAAACGCTGAACAAAGCGGACCATTTAATTTTTTTTTTTTTTTTAAGTAAATCCAACAAGCTGTGAACACAAAATTTAAAACTGGAGAAAATAAAATCAAAAAAATAATCTTTCAATCAAAAGGTAAGGCTTGTTACACTCTTTCCATTTTATTTAACACTTTTTGCAAAAAAAAAAAAAAAAAAAAAAAAACTTACCAACACGTACTAACTGGTTTATTTCTTGTTTTATTACATACATGTAATTATATCCTTCACACAGAGAAAAAGGGTATTTATAGGTTTGTCATTCCGTGTGAAATTTCTACAATTTTCATTTCCGACCCCATAAAGTGTATATTTTTTTATTTTTTTTTTTAATTTTTTTTTTTATTTTTTTTTTTTGGTTTTATATTTATTATTTATATTAATTATTTTTTTTTAATTTTTTTTGAAATTTTTTTTTTAATTTTTTTTTGAAATTTTTTTTTTAATTTTTTTTTTGAAATTTTTTTTTTAACATACATACGTAAATTTATAATTTTACAATGGGATATTTTTATATTGTATGTTTTTTATATATAAACGTACGTATTTCATATGAGATGAATGGTGATACAAACTACTGTTATTGCATGACTACACGTTGTGAAGGGTATATAAGATTCAGCACGGCCGAATATAGCACTCTTACTTGTTTTCTGCTGTGTTAGTAGCAATTTAAAACGTTTATAACTCCTCAAATACTAAGGCTATCTAAACAGGACAACCTCGATCTGGGAACCAGCACATATGTAAGAACTGCTATATTTTTTTCTATAAAAATCGTTTGTATAATCTGAGGATAAACTGTGTTTTACTTGACTATTTATATATCTGTGGTTTTCATGGGCAACAACGTATGTCTTAAAATCAAATTTTTCAGGAGAGCTACAAAACCGTGTTAGTGCTGAACGATTTATGAATATATAAAGAAGTTACATTGTTATGCCATTAAAATAATCGGAAAGGGTCCATCTTATTTTAAAGACCAAGTTAAGGCCGTCTAAAACAAGTCAATATGTATTATTAACTGAAAATCGTATAAAATAAACATACGCAGTTGCCCGTGAAAGCCTTAAGCCAGAATAAATGTGATTTACAATAAATTTAATCTAAAGGAAAAAAACTATTTATAATACTGCTAATTTTTCAACTAATATTTAACACAAGATATATCCTCAAACCAGTATTTTACTGTGCAAGTACGTTTTTACACTGCTTAACAACTATTACACAAGTAATTGCATAACAACTTTTTGACCTTTTATTAAAACTCATGCGAGTATAAAAATGTAAAAATATGGAAGAAGAAAATAAACAAGAATGAACTTTAGCATGATAGTACTAAACCCCGCGGGTTAAGGAATGAATTTACACAATGACCTTTACATTCTTGAATAGTTAAGTACACAAACAACAATATTTTGTGGAATTATTAAAAATGAAAAGTTTTCGAGAAAATATGACACGAATTTTGTATATACTACGCATTGAAAAAGAAATTAAATAAAATGTTAAAAACCCTTAAGTTCAGTTTACCGTTTTATTTGGAATTGGACAAGCTAAATGTTAGTATAACTAGTAACGCTTTATCTATTTGAATTTAACTAATGCAAGTATGGGTCCAATTAAAGGCAGAAAAAAACAATAATAAGTGATAATTTCAGCAGTCATAACACAAACAATTCATGTGTTTGAATAAAAACTTATCAAGGCACAACCAAAACAAACAACCCCCAAACTCGTCATCTGGATTGGCGCTTGACTAATACATATGTATGTGCTGCAAAAAATACTTATTTTGATAGCGGTGCATTGTGTAAGATATTGCAACATATGTTTGCCCTAACTATTTACAAACCTTAAAGCAATTGGATAGACTTTTTATAAAACAACTTATATCACATTTACAAATAATTTAGGAGACAAAATAATAATACATATAACGAATAAAAAAAGCCTTTAAAGATTTATATAACAGATGGGGACTTTTAACAAAAAAATTTTAATTGAGTTATTTAATTTTTCCTCAAAGCAAACAAATAAAAGGACTTCAAAAATCAATTAATTTTTAAGTAACATCCATTTAAGTATGAAACATTAGTGAAGACAAAGCGCTTAAACAAAATTTTCTTATCTCGACTTAAAATCTTTTTTCAAAAGTCCACAGAATTATTGTCAGCACAGACCAATAAACATTTTACGCATTTATTACCAAGTCATTTACATACATACATTGAACAACGGTACAGCTGGTATATATTACCCGATGGCAAATGTAGGGAGTGTTGTTGTAATAATAATAACATGCAGTTTTCTTAGTAAAACACACAATAATAAACAATTACATGTGTGTGTAAGGATATACATAAATATTTGTATATTTAAGAGCGGAAAAAATACAAATAATAAAAATTGTTCTATAGACAAGTTCAAGGGAAAAGAACTCCTACATTGCGAAATATAAATAACACTACATCCAAACTGTTATTATTACTTTGAGATTTAAAAAAGAAATAAATAAAAAGAAAGAGTAATATTATTTCTTAAGGTGTCATATATAATTTTTTTAAAGGGCTACTGAAAGAAAGAAAATCAATAAATTCCAAGTATTTTCAAAAGGTATTCTTTAAGATTAAAGTTTTTTTTACTAAAATAAATTTTTTGTTATTTTAACACGTGATGCCAGTATATCCGAAATCTCTTGTTTATACAATTTTGGAATTTCAAAGTATTGTTTTAATACTGACAGCATATTTTCATCACGTAAATAAACACATATATTTTTGTGTGAGCAACTGGTACGACTGAAAAATACCTGGTAGTTTTAAAATTATCTAGTATAACAGCATATGGCAACCAAATACAAAATTGGTTTTAAGACTAATAAATTACCTTTCGTCAATAAAAAATATATAATTTTAGGCCCAAAAACATCGTCTTTTAACGTAGCAAGTTTTATAAAGTATTTTTCGAACTAATAAAGAATTTGTACTTCAAAGTTGCATGAACCAATTTTGTAACCACTTGCCTTTAAATTAACTTAAATTTGAATCCTTTAGTACTACACGTAAAGAAAAACCATGGTTACGACATAATCACGACGATCATAATATGTTCTATATAACACGCTTTGGTTATTAAAAATAAGAAATAGTTATTTCAGTTATGTTGTGTTATTTATTTTTTGCACGATAATCTTAATCTAATTTGCCTTAATTTTATCATTTACGAAACTTTAATATGGGTTTCCTTTAAAACTAAGATGAATAATCATGATAAAAGTAGTACGATGTCTCAACAAAAAAACGCTATATTTAAAATTACAAATAACTATTAAACGGAAGCAATCAAGCTATAATATCCTATAATCAGAACACGTTTTTAACTGTTGTTCTTTTTATACCCTTCACACAGTGAAAAAGGGTATATGTAAATAGGTTTGTCATTCTACAATTTTCATTTCCGACCCCATAAAGTATATATTTTCTAATAATTATTTAGTTTTTTAACCTTTTTTAATTTAAATATTAACTAACATTATTTAAGCTTGAGGTCTTTTAATTATTTATTTATTTTATACCCTTCACCTGTGGTGCACAAGGGTATATATAGCTTTGTCATTCCGTTTGTAATTTCTACAATTTTCATTTCCGACCCCATAAAGTATATATTTTCTGAAAGCTTATGAATAGAGGAGTCGATTAAGCCCTGACCGTCTGTCCGTCTGCCCGTCTGTCCGTGTGTTGGTTGAAATCAACTTTTAGAAGCAACTATATGTTCCTCAGATCTGTATATGGTATCAATATCTTGGAAATATCCAGGAATGAATCGCTATTAAAATTCAGCACAATCGCCCCATAACTTTCTGAGATATGAGCAAAAAACCACGACCACCTCGTTTTTTTTCACAATTACAACAACAACATACATACATAGATACATGTAAAAAACATACCAAACAAAAAAAATTGCAAAAAAAAAAAATATTAAAAATAAGAAAAAAATAATAAAAAAAACTACAAAAAAAAATTTTAAAAAAATTTAAAAAAAAATTTAAAAAAATTTTTTAAAAATTTTTCTAAAAAAATTTTTAAAAAAAATTTAAAAAAAATAATAAAATATAAATAATATATTAAATAAAATAAAATAAAATTTTTTTGGCTCAGCTGGGATTCGATGCCACATTTATTCTAACGTGTACGTATGCACGTATTTTATATGGGATGAATGGTAATACAAACAATTGTTATTGCATGACTACACGTTGTGAAGGGTATATAAGATTCGGCACGGCCGAATATAGCACTGTTACTTGTTTTTTTATTTTTTTTGGAAGAATTAATAAAAAGTAAAGATATTATTTAAATAATTAAAAGCCCTCAAGCTTAAATAATTTTAGTTAATATTTATGTATATATTTTCTGAAAGCTTATGAATAGGGGAGTCGATTAAGCTCTGTCCGTCTGACCGTCTGTTCGTGTGTATGTTGAAATCAACTTTTTGAAGCCCCCCGACATTGCCTGGACCCGGGCTGAGGTACTAAAATATTTGGCAATAGACCGGTATTGAAAATCAGAAACATCGGTGCATAAACAACTAAGATATGAGCAAAACCCCACGGCCAACTCGTTTTTTTTAACACAAAAACAACATACATACATATATACAGACGTGGTATACTGATTAGAGTAAACGTGGCATCGAACCCTAGCTGAGCCCAAAAAAAAATTTTTTAATTTTTTTGTTTTATATTTTATTTTATATATTACATATATATATTTTTAATATTTTTTTTAATTTTGTTTTTAATTTTTTTTTAATTTATTTTTTTAAATTTTTTTTATTTTCTTTTTTTAATTTTTATTTTATATTTATTATTTATAGTCTTATTATTTTTTTAATTTTTTTAATATTTTTTTTTAATTTTATATTTTTTTTAACACACATACGTAAATTTATTATTTTACAATGGGATGTTTTTATATATGTATGTTTTTTATATGTATGTATGTACGTATTTTATATGAGATTTTTCAAACTTTGTTTTTTTTTTACTTCACTTATCAAAAAATAACAATTTAATAAATTTTTATTATTCAAAAGTTTAACATGCAATAAAATGTTAAAAAAAAATTATATTAATTTATAATAATAATTTAATTTAATAAATAATTTTATGTTTAGAAAAGTGAGTACAACAAATTCGATAAATAATAATTTATTTTATATACATATATATATGTATACTTTTACTTCATTAAACTCATACATCTTGCAGCGTTGGTCCGAAGCAAGTTCTTTCCAATATTCTGTATCTGCTGCTGCGTCTTAATTGTTATTTAGAGTTTTCAGGTATGCAAGGGTCGACCTGTACTGTGTCTGCCTGTGCCGCCTGATGGTTTCGCCAATTGTGAAATATCTAGGAGCATTTGTGTTTGCGTTATTCACGTTGGATCGGTTGCTTGACCACAGGCGAATGTTAAAGATTGTTGAGTGTAAATACAATAATTAAAATAATAACAAGTAAAGATTAATGTTTGTTGAAACAAAATGTGTTTTTTTTAAGTTATTAACATAATCATTAAATATATCACTCAATCCTTATATAATTTAACTACTATCATACATTTCAATCATGGTGTTAAAAAGATTTTAATTACCACAACCATGTTATTTCTTTGCGTGTTGCTGTAATAAACATTTAATAAACTTTTGTATATTTATTGAGTTTCATGAACTGCAGGGATTTTTTCTATTAAAAGATGTGTAGTAATTCTCTTTTTACATTTAAAAGCCTTACATGTCCACAAAAACAACTAGACTTGTATGACAAGAGCGCTTTTATTCAACCAAAAAATAGACATTTTAAAAAACGTGTGTTTAACTTCATTATTACTAATAATTTTCTAACACAGGTATTTTTAAAGTCAAAAGAAATTTTAAAAGTATTTCTGCAAAAAAAAGGAGAACGATTTTGTTCTCATCTTAAACAAAAGTTTATTAAATAACTTAAGGATTAAACACAAATGATTTATGTTTTTCGTTACCACTTTTATTTTTGAACTCAGAAGTGGTAACTTTATTTGTATTTATTGCGCATTTAAAAACAAAATTTTATGTTACTTCCATATAATGTAAAATTAGTGCAACGATTAGAACGTCCAAATTCAAATTCAACATTTGGCCAGAATCAACTTTATTAAAGATCTGATTACGAGTATTAAAGCTCATTTTCATTTCAATAGCTTTATTTATTTATTAACGCCGACTGCACCCTATTAGGTGTGCAGTATTTTGTGACTTTATGTCTGAAAATATGTTACTTTTAAGCAAATGAAGTTGGAAATGCTGTAACCGTAAATGGACAGCGGTTTCGATTTATGAAAGAACATTTTTTATATCCTGCTCTGAAAAACAGTACCCTAAGTGTGGTTTCAGCCGAATGGAGTCAATACCCCCACTACTCGATATACAATGGAACTTTAAAGTCACATTTCAGGACAGTGAATAATTTCCAGAAATTTTTCAGCACCCGACTATTTTTCGTTGGGTTTATTTAAAGTAGTGAATATACGTGAACAAGCCGCAGACAATCGTTAAATTCAAGACCAACATTGTTGCATAAATTCAAGCCTATAATCATAACTAATCCTTCATTTCGAATCTAAAAAAAGATGTTATTTAAATTATCGGTGGATTTCCAAGTTTATATAAATTAAAAAAGTGGGCGTAGTCTTCCGTTAAAATTTTGGGTTATACCAAGCATTTAAAAAAAATTGGTTTAGCCGTTTTTTAGTGATGCATTTACCGTTAAATAATTTTTATTTATATATTAATTAATTTACAGCTCTAGTATATTTAAGAAAAAAATATAAAAAGGTAATAACTAAAAAAAACTGAATTTATAATCCACAGAACTGTTACAAAATAAATAAAAACTAGATCTAATAACACTGTGCTAGTTGAAAAAACAGACAAGCAGGGCACCTAGCGTTTTAACATAATTCGGGTACGCTGAATCCAGTGGTGCCCACGGTTTTTTAAGATTGGCTCTGGTTTTCGAGATATACCGTTATTTCAAAAATGGAGGAGGTTGCACAACATATGTTCGCGTAACTCAAAAACGCTTTAGCTTATTGAAAAAACTTAAAAAACCGAAATTCCGCAATAAAATTTCCTTTAAGAAAAGTAAAACCTCTTTCTAACATTCGCAGTCGTTTTAGAAACATAATTTTTTTTTTTTTTATTTTTTTAAAATTTTTAAAAATTCATAAAAAATTGAAAAATTTAGCTAGGCTTCTAATTTTTTGCACACATATAAAAACAAAGCTGCAAACAAAACAAGCTATAAACAATTAAAATATGTTTGCAACTTTTGATTTTATTCACAAAAGTCGACAAATTTTAATTAATCTAAGAATTTCATAAAACGCAACATTTGTATTAGGGCCCCCCTAAGGGATGGTGATAAAGGGAAAGTATAATTTAAGAAAATGTTAAGAACAAAAAACATTGGAGGTCGGTCATACATTTTATCCCCCTAGGAGTGAATCCTAGGCCTTAGAAACAAATGATGGGAATGAAAAATAAAGTTGCGCAGGTGCAAAATAAGCTATTTGTGATTAAAGTCTGTCTACAACTTTTGATTTTTTCAGAAAAGATGAAATTTTTGAATTTTTTATATAACCAAACTAAAAATTTTTTGTTGTTAAGTAGTTTTTATTTAGAAATTTATTCTTCTTCCTCCTGCAGATTCCAATAAATATCCCCTAATAGCGAATCCAGTTGTTTGCCGCTATACCAGTGTTTGAGCCTGGCTGTTACTTGGTGAAATCTCTCGCCATGTTCATCAGACTCGGCTGGTGATTGTTCATTAAATTTTTCGGCTTGGCAATGCAAAAAATGTATTTTCAATGACATTCTAACGTTTAAGTTTTTAAATGCGGTTAGCATATTTTTGATTAAAATTCGCCAGTTTTCAGACCGATGATTTCCTAATACATTTTCTATTACTGATTTCACACAATTCCAGGCCAATAGCTCGATATCATTCAATGCAACCTCAAATTGATGGTCCTTCATAAGACGGCGAATGTCCGGTCCATTAAGAATTCCTGTAAAATAGAAACATTATGAAATGAAATATAAATCTAATTTAATAAAGTAGTTAGAATTCATACCTTCTTTTACTTTCATGCCGCTTAATCGTGGAAAAATTCGGTGCAATTCGGTAAAAGCAACACCATCTGGGCTCAATGCTTTTATAAAATTTTTTACAATACCCAGTTTGATGTGGAGTGGAGGAAGCAAAATCTTTTCCATCGACACAAGTGGTAATTCAATAACATTGTTTCTTTGCAATCTGCTTTCCTCACGTAAAGCCCAATCCCGTGTATTGTACTGGTCGCCATCGAAACGCGTATTCCATAAGCACATGAAGCACATATTTTTAGTATAGCCCAATTGCATGCCTCTTAAAAGAGCTACCACTTTTAAATCTGCGCATATTTTCCACTTGTGGTCTTCATATTTAATTAACTGTATTATTTTTTTCATTGATGCGTATGTCTCTTTAGTATTTGTGCTAAGTGCTATCGGAATAGGACTTTTTAAATTAGTGACATGTAGCAAAACTGCTTTTAAACTACTTTTGGAAGAATCAATGAATAAGCGCCAATCTCCAGGATTATATTCATTTTGCATTGTTAAAACCAATCCGCGGATGTCAGTACAATACGCAATAGAATTATTCTCAATAGATTTAAAAAAAGTCGTAAATCGTCTATGGCGATTGATAGCCCCGTATGTTTGTACACCTGGTGCTAAAATATTAGCTCGTTTTAACTCTTTTGCCAAGAGAATGCTCTGTCTTTGAGAAAATTTTAGACGCCGTACCATTATATCCAGACGATCTTGCGTGATTTCATTGTGACTGCATGGAACCGTGATGCATGACGGTTGATACATTGAAGTAGCTGGGCTATCCGCTTCAACAGAATAAATTATTGAGGGAATATGTTCTGTTGGTATATGGCTACCCGGAACAGTAATTTCATCAGAATGTGGCAGCGGAAATCGAGCATATGCTGTTTCAGTATAAGACATATAAGTCATTTTTCTTCTGTTTATACCCGCTGTATAATTTATGCACGCATAACACTCATCTTCAACATGAACTATGGGATCTCTCCAAATCATTGGAACATCAAATGGCATGGCGTCTCCATTTTTTTCCCACTTATTTAAATGGTAAATGCAGTGTGTACACACTATTGATGGTGTCCAACTCTTACCATATATAACCCTTAAAGAAAAATATGATTCATACAAGGTACTTGTTTCAGTAGTGATTTTACGGCGACTTGGCATATTTTTATATTTCCCACACACAAAACAAAAGTAATTAAACTTTTTACACGCCTCCATCTTAGATATTTCAATATAACTGTTTAGATACAAGACTGTCAGAGGCTTTAAAATTCACTAATCACTTTCGCAAGCACTTTCCATATGACAGTGAAGGGGTTGAGGAACTCTTATTTATACTGTAATTGTTTTAATCAAAGTACCAGTCGAGACCTTCATGACCATGTTTTGTAAAAAAAAACCCAGGACGAATAATATTTCTAACTTTTCCAGGTGTAGATTTTATTGTCAATTTACCGCAGGTACCCAATAATTTGAAATCACAGGTAATTGAAAAATACTATGTTATAATTTTTAATTCTAAGAACCATACAAAATACCGTTGTACTTCAGTTCCATTACCTGCTCACCTAACGAAATGCTGTATCATATGTAAGGCTGGTTGCATTACAATATTGGGTACCTGCGGTAAATTGACAATAAAATCTACATTTTTTAACCGATTTTTATGGCTTGCGGCTTTTTTTATTTTTAAGATAAGTAGTTCTCAGAAAAAAGTGCAAAATGTTGAATATTTGCTTTATATTTTTTTAATTATATTTTTAAATTGAAAAATATTACGAATTTGGCACGAAAAATTTTTTTTATCTCCATTAATTTTTAAATAATTCCAAAACGATAAGAGATAGAGAAAACACATCTTCTGGTGTTTTACTTTTGAAAACCGAAACCTAATTTAGGGGAAAAAATTTGGCACGCCCATAAAAAAAATACCGATCTGATGGAAAAAAACCGATTACGGATTTGGGTTCAGCGCATCAAAATCCACATAGACCACATAGTTTTAATTAACGGGAAGAAAAAAAATTATTTTTTGTCGAGCAGTGTTATTTATGGCTTGTTTTGTTTGCAGCTTTGTTTTTTATATGTCTGCAAAAAATTAGAAGCCTAGCTGAATTTTTCAATTTTTTATGAATTTTAAAAAAATAAAAATTTCGAAATTTTGATAAAAAAATTAATTTTTTTTTTCAAAAAAAAAATTATTTTTCTAAAACGACTGCGAATATTAGAAAGAAGTTTTACTTTTCTTAAAGGAAATTTTATTGCGGAATTTCGGTTTTTTAAGTTTTTTCAATAAGCTAAAGCGTTTTTGAGTTACGCGAACATATGTTGTGCAACCTCCTACATTTTCGAAATAACGGTATATCTC
This sequence comes from Phyto melanocephala, assembly GCA_941918925.1. Classification (NCBI taxonomy): domain Eukaryota; kingdom Metazoa; phylum Arthropoda; class Insecta; order Diptera; family Rhinophoridae; genus Phyto; species Phyto melanocephala. The sequence continues at coordinate 110,565,209 of OW799234.1, forward strand.
GAAAACCAGATCTTAAAAAACCGTGGGCACCACTGGATTCAGCATACCCGAATTATGTTAAAACGCTAGGTGCCCAGCTTGTCACGAAAAAAAGTGTCAATTTCATGCACAGTGTAATTATTAGAACTAAATATTAATAATAAATATCCGTTATAATGAACCGACCATTACGGATTTCATTAAGTATATCTGATTTATGTATTTGGTAATCAAAATTTGATATGGATTTTCTTATCTTTTTTTCTTATCTTAAAATCTCCTTAAATTATATCACCCATTGGTTTGATAATTAATTCGCAAATATGAACATGAGGCGGTTATGTTAGGGCAAACATAACAGCTCGGGAAACGTCTTCAGGCTGTAGAATAATACCGCGACATATTTTCTTTTGTTCATCAGATATCAACTCAGTATCCACTAAGCCTGGGCTTATACTCTAAAATAGATTTAAATGAAGGTAAAACTTTGATTCTATAGCTTTGATATTTACCGTTACTTTGACTTTTGAACCCAATTCACGAAACTCCTGACGATAAATCTCATTTATAGCTGTTAGAGCGTGTTTGGTAGCTGGATAAATATTCAACGAGGGCACGTGTCCCGGTATAACTGGTACTTGATGTCCCAATATGCTATTAATTAAAATAACATGACCTGATTTATCACCATCTTTGCCACCAGCCAACATTGAGGCAAAAGCATAACGCGTACAATTCACAACACCCACTATATTGGTTTGCAACATTTGTTGAACTTGTGCCCCTGGCATTTGACACAGTTGTCCCAAATGCAAACATCCAGCATTGTTGATCAATATATAAATGAAGCCATATTTATTTATGATTTCCTTGAAAACACTTTCCACTTCTTGTTCATTTGCAACATCACATTTTATAGGATGCATACATTGTTGTAGATTAACGGGCAGTTGTTGCTTTAGCTCAACCACACGTTCAATACGACGAGCTAAACCGATAACAATCATTTGTGCTTTTAACAAGTCTTTTACAATACACGCACCAATACCCGAACTGGCACCAGTGACGACAGCAATTTTGGATTTTAATTGTTCCACATCCATTGTGCTATTTTGTGTTATTTACAAGAGTTTGTTTGTGTGCGTCCTTTACAATGTTGCATTTCTTTCAATTTAAATTATATGACGCTTTAGTGCGAGTCTTATTGTTAGCGTAACTAATGTTTGATGCACACTATGATCACAGAGGCAAATGTTAAGTTATATGAATTAAAAGGTAAAAACTTAATAAATTCATTGTATTCGCTTGTCCCCTATCTCGGTTATTTGTTTGATTGCTAGTTGCAAGCTGAAACCACATTTGAAAACCACATTTAGTTTACATTCAATTTTTTGACTCGTTTTTATTTACATTTGTTTATTGATTTTTATATTTAGTTGTTCTTGTAGGTGGTAAAAAGCATTGAAAGTGATAGACTAGTAATTCAGTACTAAAGGTCGCAGAAAATTACACATAACAAATCGCTAAGTAAGCTAAAATGTTTGAAGGCCAGTTTAAAATTAATTAGGTTATTTAAGATGCTTAAAAATTTATTAAAAATAAGAAAGTTTTTAGAGGAAAACTAATTTGAAAATCAATTGTTTTTAAATGTCGTAAAATATTAAAAATTTTCTGCGATATATTTCTTCAACAACGATGAAGTCTGTTAAAGTAACTTTCAAAACTTGTATAATTGTCCTTGATTTTATATATTTTTAGATCGCTTTTCACACCCTTTATTATAAATTCTACTACAACTTGTAACTTTAAAATTCAAGTCTTATCCAAAGAAAATATTTTTTTGTAGCTATTTTCCACCCTTGTTTTATGAAATTGCTTTCTCTCTCTCTCTCTTCACAAGTCATTTAAATGATCAATATTCTGTATATTGTATGAAATTTTCGAATAACAGTTGCCAAACTTTCCTTATTTTGAAAATGTTGTTTCAAATTAAACTGTCTTGCCTCTCTTATAATAATCTCGCTCTACAAACCCTAAAATATTAGCTGTAAAGCTGTTTTTTAGGGTTTTGCGGTTGGTTAGCATAGTAAGTCACTACGCACTAGGGTGATCGATTCGGTTTTACAACCGGTGGAAAACCCGGTTTTTTTCATCTTTCTGCTGACGGTTTTTTCTAAATGTTCATTTATCGAATACACCAGTTTTTTTATCCGCAAAAAACCAGTTTTTTATTTTTTAAAGTTTATTTTCATATACATATGTATCTTTGTAACAAATTGTACCATAGAATATATTTAGTATGCGAAAGGTTTCCAAAAATCAGAAGAAAAGCTATTAAATATTCTTCCATAATATTGTAAAAAATTTATTTGTTGTTTAAAAAACAAAAGCAAAATAAGAAAAATAACTGAGCTTAAGTTTTATTTTTTTTTATAGGATATAAACCTAACGTTAAAAGTTAAAGGTAATTTAAGCATAAACTTAGCTGATCGATCACTTTTAGGGAAAAAATGTAGTTACAATAAAGAAAACCCAATAATCTCTTCTTCCAGATCCTAATTTTAATTAATGACATTGAGTGTCTGTCAACTTAAATTTCAATTAAACCATTGATATGTGTCTACCAGGGGTATAAAAAAGAATTTTTAAATTGAAATTTTTAAGATTTTCTCCTTAGCCCTTAAAATGTATTTCTAATTACAGAAATCATTTCAAACAAAATACGTTAGTGCATATTAGTTTAAAAGATCTATTTAACATTTTAAAAATGTACAGAAGGATAAAAAAATTTATATCAGCCTTACCAAAAGACTTATTTATTTGTGTATTAATTTATGGTAATTATTTATTTTACTTGTAAAGAGTATCTGCTGTCTTTCCACTAATAAAAACAAAATTAGTCAACTGCATTCATGTCAGTTATTGCGTTATTGTGCAGCCAAACGTATATAAACTGAAAAAATTTCATATTTAGATATAATTTTTATTATAATCTTTTTTTACAAAATTTTTTTTAATTTTTTCTTTAAATATTATATTTTATATATTCGAACCGGTTAACTGGTTTTTTCTAAATTTTCAAAATAGCAACCGCTTTTTCTTTTATTCTAAATTTTAAACTATTTGGAAACCGGTTTCTTAAAAAAATCGATTAATCGATCACCCTACTACGCACGAACAAACAACTTATGAAAGAAACAAATTTCCAATCGATAGTTCGTTTAAGGACAAGCTTATATTAAAACAGTTGGGTGCGCTATACTTAGCTCTGCAGAATACATTATTCATATATTTTATAATAGAATAATAGAATATGTAATTTGTTTTTAAAATACAAGAATGATAAAAACAAAATTTTACCAAAAATGCGCATGTTCGTTGTAAATCAGCGCTCTCATGCTTGTCGTCACACCAGCAACCAAGTGATTGATATTATAAGTAAAGATTGCAAAAAAGTAAATAAAGCGCTAAAATAAATAATAAATAATTAATAACAATAAAAAATAATATATCACAAATAATTGAATTCAACAAAAATACTAAAAAAATTGGTAATTTTTGTTGGTGTAAAATTAACTCAAAACCGCTAAATAACCATATAGGCCGCAATATTTCAATAATATACTTTTAAATAAACTTTAATGCTTTTATTCTCCTCTAATTATTATAATTCTCACTGCTTATATATTGCTTTTGTTAAGTGCGAGGCTGATGTGACACTTACATACATGCCCAGAACGAAACATTTTTTTTACAGTCGGAATGCGTAATCATATTTTTAACCTTTTGGATCTGTCTCTTATTTACACTTGCTCAGTTATTGCTGTCAATTCATTATGTATAAGCATAAGCATAAAAAATATAACAACTACAACAGAACCAACATATTTTGCACCATTAAGTATGTACATACGTACATATGTACGTACATATGTACATACATGTATAAGCTACATCTTCTCTACATTTTCTCTTGCAATCTTAATAAAAAGATGATATTTTTATACCCTTCACACAGTTAAAAAGGGTATATATAGGTTTGTCATTCCGTGTGAAATTTCTACAATTTTCATTTCCGACCCCATAAAGTATATATTTTCTGAAAGCTTATGAATAGGGGAGTCGATTAAGCTCTGTCAGTCTGTCCGTCTGTCCGCGTGTGTGTTGAAATCAACCCCCCGATATCGCCTGGAATCGGGTGAGGTATTAAAATATCAAAAATATTCGGGAGTAGATCGGTATTGAAAATCAGAAACATTGGTACATAAACAACTGAGATATGAGCAAAAAACCACGACCACCTCGATTTTTTTTTCACAAAAACAACATTACAACAACAACATACATACATACTGAGCCAAAAATTTTTTTTTAATATTTTTTTTTCTAATTTTTTTTTTTATTTTTATTTTATATATTATTTATATTTTTATTATTTTTTTTTAAATTTTTTTTATTTTTATTTGTTTTATATTTATTACTTTATTAATTATTTTTTTTTAATTTTTTTTTTCTTACATTTTTTTTTAATTTTTAAAAAAAAATTTTTTTTGTAACATACATACTTATGTAAATTTATAATTTTACAATGGGATGTTTTTATATATGTATGTAGGTATTTCATATGAGATGAATGGTGATACAAACTACTGATATGGTATGACTACACGTTCTGAAGGGTATGTAAGATTCGGCACGGCCGAATATAGCGCATTTACTTGTTTCCAATATCTTTGCCCGAAACGAACCAAGTGGATCAATATTAATGAGTCCGTTGAATATGTAGGGTCTTTAAAACGTTAATTTCAACACTTACACGGACGGAAAGATGGACAGGAGTACCCAGCTAAAACGACTTCTCTATCTATAAGGAATCAGAAATTGCAAACGCAATGACAAACTTATATATCACCTTTGAAACTTTCGTATGAAAGGTATATGAAAATTAATATTTGTGTTGCCAATATAACCCTCTAGATACAAAATTAGATTAGGCTACTTATGTTACGGTCGATCTCCTGACGACTTTGCCAGCGAATTTGCGGTCTCAGGCGGTTCCAACCCTGTTGTCAGGTCGCACCAGAAACATAAAAAAAGGTAATCAAACCTTAATATATACCTTTGAAAATATAAATTCTGAAGATGGTACATACTTATTAGTAAAGCAAATATTTTGATATGAAACTTTTAGTAGTAATTTTAAAGCATTTTACAAAAAGTTCCAGCAACACAAAGTCTGTTAATAATGGATATCGTTTATACAAGTTAATATAATTATAAAACACTAAATGAATTGCGAAATTTTATCCGACTTTTTTTTAGATATATGTATGCGTATTTAAAATGTTAACCCTTTTTAATGGGTATTTACCCACTGGTTATTTACCCTTTTGTCATTATTATTTATGCCGTAAAAACTATTCAACTTTGGTTGTAAATTATAATTAACATTTATTTGAAATATTTTAAAACAGTATTATCTTTGGAACAAAGATTATTATTATTTTTATTTTAACGAAACTTAATTAAGTAATAGCAAATAAATTAAAATTAAAAATCTTAAAAAGTAAATTTCCTGAAATTTGTCAGTATATGTAGGTATTTTAAAAGCCTTTAAAACATCCGTTTTTTTAATTTAATTATGCATAAGTATTTTCTTATGCTTGCGAGTAAGTGTTTTATCATTAGTTTGTATTTAAACCATATATATTACTTAATTCAATTATATATTGTATTTAGTAACCTCATTTTATATATATATATATATATATATTTAACACTTAATACCCATATCTCTACATATATTTAACCTTTTTTATAAAGAAAGTTACAAATTATATTTATCGTAACATTTTACAAATTATATACTTAATTTAATTAAATTTCTCTCAACAAAATAAATGGATAAATATAAAAAACAAAAAACTACATTCTCAAACATCCTCTCTATTGAAATTACATTCATACTTTAGTAAAAAGCCACTGGTATTTTTCAGAGTTTGCCAACCATACATTACGATTATCTTTGCAGTTTTATCCACCATCCGCTAACCAACAACAACAATCTTATTAAAAATATATTTACATAAAAAAACCTCATATACTTTCACATGTACATTTTCATATAACTTTGTTGTAAATATAAAAATGTACGTTTGTTTTAAAGTCGAAATATATACACAAATCCAATGGTAAACCCCATTTCAAATCCCCACTCTAAATGCACATTTAGCCGTATGTATGCATGTAAACATACATGCGTGTGTGTACGTGAAAATTTATACCCACACGCATAATATTCCTTAAAACATTTATGTATTTTAAATAAGTTACGGGTGATTTGAAAAAGGAATCTAACATAACAATAATTCAAATTTATTTTTGGTTTTTAGAAAATCGAAAACTATTAATTTTGCTGAAAAATTTTCACTACGTAGTTCATTGTGGCTCAAGTGAACTAGTTACAATATAGCCTTTGTATTACAATCAAGGATCATGTCATTTTCAAACACAATATTGTAGTTCTGGGACTGGAACATAAAACTTAAAGATTTTGTCAAATAAGTTAAGCTCCAATCAGCTAAGTAAAATTCTATTAAATACATTTTGTTTCGAACACATCGTTTAATTCTGAAATGGAAAAAAAAAATAAGTATGCTATATTCGGTCATGCCTAAGTTACCACAAACCTACACCATTTTGCTTTATTATTTTCGAATCCATATTTGATTTCGAATTTTTACACAGTAAAATTTATTCTAGTAGTCAAGTACTTTCATTTTATTCTCATATTGATGGGGTTAAGAAAAAACTTAACCTTCATTTTGTTTAGAACGCCATTTCCTTAATTATTCATAATTTACTGTATTCTACTGGGAAAGCGCTTTCATTTGATATCAATTTTATGCCGGTTAAATGTTTATACAAACATTTTTTTGGCCACAGCCGGAATTCGAAACCAGGTTTCCTCTAACCAGTTTAAATGGATGTGTTGTGAAAGAACGATGTGATATTATATTTTTCCCATATATCAGTTGCTTATGGGCCAGCTTTTCTGATTTTCAATGCCGATCTGCTTCCCAATATAGCTGATATTTTAATATCCTACACGGGTCTTAGCAATATTGGGAAGCTCCAAAAAACTGATTTCAACACACTCACGGACCTACGGACATTGCCCAATCTACTCCTCTAGTCATAAACTTTTAGAAAAAATATACGAATATTCTAGAAATTTCACCAGGAATTACCCTTACACACTTTGTGAAAGATATAAAAATACTTGCAAAATATATTGTATTATTGTTTTGGTATTATTTTTCCTTTAGTTTACAGCTCTCTATTTCAATCTTATCTTATGTCTTTCACCGTTCTAGGAATTGCTTTTTGATGCACTTAATAGTTCTATTCTTTTCTTTATAAAGAATGAGTAATGAAAATCTTTTTACTGAATTAAATGAATCTGCCGATACACATTTGCGAACGTTTGTTAATTTCTATTTACTTGAACAAAGTCAAACTTTGTAAAGCGACAAGTGTTTTCGTTTTAGGAATTGCGTAAGTGTTCCCAAAAACTGTAATATTATCTTTAAGATTAAGATTACTCTGATATAATGTAAATCTAACATATATGTTCCAGCCCAAAGTCATCATTATGTTACATTAGGTTTAAGAACATTCACCCAATAGCTTAGATGAAAACAGTTGTAGACTGCTTCACCCAAGAGAAAGAGAAGATAGAGAGAAGAAGAGATAGTGAGAAAGCCATCGTAGTAGTACAGAGAGAAAGGGAGAGGGTCAGTATGGTCTTGAATCATACATGATGAATGTATAGAGGCAGTCAATTATATATATTCACCCAACAGCCGACTTCTTCTCATAGCTAATACCAGGTAGCGGCAGAATAAATATTCTAAAATCTCTTCTTTCTTTATTTAATTACAGAAACGGCAGATGCATCGTTATGTGGAATCCACTATATATTCTCCAATTATTTTAGGTTTTACTTGGATTAGTACTTGTGGAGTATTTTTAGAGAAGATGTTCCCTTTAATAACTACACACAATTTTAAATGTACAGCATACTAATTTCAGTTCTATAGAGAAATTTTTATTTCTCATTTCATACATTTCCGATGATTTTTTCTATATTCATTATATATTCATAAAGAATGATAAAGGTTGATTCAATTTCTTAGGACCTAATTTTTAAACCAATGCCAATGCACAATGATGCTTTAATTTTTTACCTATTCCTTACAGAAGTATGCAACCTCTCAGCAGCTAATATGTCAGCATGTATTTTGTTTGCATTACAAATCTCATACGGATCTCTATTATCAGTCCTATTGAAACTATCCGGAGTATTTGTAATGAAGTTATTTTTGTTGAAAATAATATTATTTGTATTATACTCGTATCCATGTGTATTTATACAGTATAACCTTTTAAACTGAAAAACTTTCTGTGTTTGTCTGGTAATGTATTATTTTTTTTTGTTTTACTGAAAAAAGCAACAACAACATGCGGTTGCATTTTAAGCACACCAATACATAGTAGACCAATCCACATACATGAAAAATAAATTTACTAATGTGGGTGATTTTTGAAAGGATACACATACGTCTGTATAAAAGATAAATTCGGATGATGTAGATTTTGAATTTAAATTAAACAATAGATCAGTGTTATTTCACAAAAAACAAAACGACTCTTATCATATTTTATTAAATAAAAATACTACACTTTGCTGCACAACTACACATACATCTCAATTTTGATTTACTTCTATTATGGGGTGTTTTTAAGACTAATGAAATCTATAAATAGGTATAATATAATATCTTCTGTGTACTCTTGTGAATCAGAATGAATAGATTGAAACTTGAGCAATGCTAACAAATTATACAAATTTACTTTAATATTCATTCATCATTCGACAGGCTAGTGGCATCATCGGAAATTATATCTTTAAAAACGAACACAAAGCTCGGTTAATGAAGATCGTTACCACACCATGATCAATATATTTTTCTTTGAAAAAAAGAATGACATTGATCTGGACGAGATACGATTTTAAAAGGATTGTGCTACGTGCGCAACTATCGGCTTATTGAAATCTAAATTTGGCGATAAGTTGATTTCGAGAAACTGACCTAAGGCCATATTATATAAGTAATATTTAACAACAAAAATACCTATTTTTTTATTTTTTTTTTAATCAAATATTTTTCGGTCGCAACAAATCTGATAATACCCTTTACAGTCATGTACATCTCAGCTAAGCCTAGATTTTAGATTTCATGTAAATCGTCATCTTTGATTTTGAATTTTAGCATAATTAACATTAAAAGTTTTTACTAGTCAAGTCCATACATTTAATACCCATAGTGTTGGGGTTTAAAAAAATTTGTTTCGCATTTTGTTTCAGATACCATTTTGAATTTAACACTTTAGTTTACTACATTGTTAGAGGGGACAAAGTCGAAACTACTTAATTTCACTCATATATTCGGCATTTATTCAAGGATGCCATCTTTGAATTATTTGCTTTATATCACCAACTAAATTTTAATACTCAAGCCCATTTATTTGATTGCCACATTGGCTCTCTCGTTTGTATAGAAACTAAAAAATATCGATTTCCGTTTGTAAATTTTAGGAAAATAACCGAAGCCGTTGTACTTTGGTACTTATATCTCAGTTGGCTTCATATCGATTTGTAAGTTTTTCTTAGAAATAATTTCTAAGATTACGGTTTATGATTTAATATCTTAAGCGTGTTTAGAAATTATTTAGGAGTCTAAAATAAAATTGTATATACATATAAAAATTTTTCAAATAATTTTTGTCTATAACTTTGCCGATTAGTGACAAATTTGTCCAAAATTTTCCACAAATATCTCCAGAAGCATACCAAATCTATAAATAGTAACATAGTACATGCCAATAAATTATGTGGTAAAAATAAGGGTAAAAACAGAGACAGTCGTGTTTATTTGTTCATATCTCAGGCGGTGTCGATTTCAACATACACACAGACTGACGAATAATGCTTAATCGACTCCCCAATGCATAATGAATATTGTTGAAATTTCACACGTCATCAAGGGTATAAAAACTTACTTTTTTATTATTATACCTTTGCTAATAATACACTGATTGGGCAAACATGACATGACGGCGAAATTACACACATAATGACAAACTCATTACATTCATTGTGAAGTTAGGAAAATGTAAATAAAAGTGTAACTATAGAAATATAGTGCAGTGTATAGCAACAATTATATAAGTATGTGTGTATGAATATGTTTCTAAAGTACTTAAACTTAAGCTAAACTCAAATTTTTCATTTCATTTCAATGGACATAAGTGTGTATGTATGAAAATTCTTTTACATCTTATTCCTGTTCCAGTGTGGTGGTTTGTGAATGAAGTGTGCGCGTTTTTGTGTGTGTGATAGTCTTCGTCTAACTTTAAACAATTTATCATTAAAGTTCATGCATTAAGACAGCTTTTTTTAACCACTAGAAAAAATGTTTTTTTACATTTTTTTAACGCACTTACAAAAATTAAAAGAATGTATCAAATTTTGCAAAAGTTTTTTATTTTTCTACACAACAAAAAATTAATATATTTTATACCCGCCAACAAAAAAATGGCGGTAGATTTCGCACCGAAAAAGCTAAGGGGCTCAAATTTTGCCAGAATATTTTTTGTACACAAAGTTTTTTTGGTATTAAAAATAGGCTAAATAGGAATATTAGGAAGAGTAGGTAAAAAAAACGTGTCCTTCCAACATTGAATTAAATGCAATTGTGTCTAAACGCATTAACGTAGAGCCATGAAACTTCGAATGTATATTTCCCGAGTAAAAAGATATTTTTCTCTAAAAATTGCTTAACTCTATGCATTAGGAAAGGAGTTATAGATCGGTTTATTCAAAATTTAAGACATAATAAAATTGACAAAAAAACATGTATGATTCTGAAATTTTGCAAACATTGCCTTCTGGTCAAAGTCTTTGTATTAACAGAAAATAAATGTGACACGCCTACTTTTGCGCCTCCCATATAACGCTTTATCTCGAATTCATATAATTTCTCTATGGACAAAGTTTTTGGAAGAATAAAGGACAATATTGAAATATCTAAGTTAAATTTATAAGTAAAAACTACATAAACACTTTAACGCCCACTTTTCACGTAATCTACTGTTGATCATATTTAAGAGCTTATAAAACCGACAAAATTAGTGGTATGATTATGAAATTTCGTACATAAAGCTTTCTAGTCAATTTAATTGTTATGACAGAAAATAAAGGTGACAAGCATAACAAAATAATACATTTTGTGCTATAAAAGTACATAAAATTGGTGGTGGGTATGAAAAATTTGGCACAGCCGAATAAATTGCTCTTTCTTGTTCTGTTATTTTATTGTTGGAAAAACTATCCTTATTAAAAGAGAATTTTACTCAAATGAAAAAGATGTTTAACAGAGTTTAACAAATGAATTATTAAAAATTTATTTTAATAATTTATTTCTTTTAATATTTTTAGAATATGAATCTGATACTCATTCCTTTCGGTATATGTTTTGTTAGTCGAGTTATTTATAAGCCATCAAATTTATTATACCAATTTTTCAAAAATCAAAAATTGATAATTGTTATGCTTTTTACATTTGTTTGATTCTGAAAACACCTTAAATTTCAAATTAAATATCTCTTTTTTTTTGAAAGATTTACTACCATTGATTTAAAGAAGATGCGTACATTTGCAATACTACCGTTTAGCCTTAAATGCACAATATGCCATCAGCAAAAGCCATAATTAATTCAACGGCTTTAGCAATAAATACTCTTATTGGTTTGTTCCTTCTGTTATTTCTTTCTTCTTATTTTTTGTTGCGCGCCAATACAACAAGGGCATATTTGTTTGCTTACAAAATATATAAAATTTTATAAAGTATAAATATTAAAAAACTAGATTTTATTTCGTGACTGAATTTTGTTACGTTTTTGCTTCAAATGTATGAAATATTAATAAAAATATTTAAAAAAAGAAATAGATTTTTTTTCGCGACTAGATTTTGTAACGTTTTTTGTTATTATACAAAAAGAAAAATGTTGTAATTTTTTGTTAATTTGTTGATTAATTTTCCTGAAGATGCTAGCGAAATATTGAGAAACAAAATAAAACATTGTTTAATTTGTGTTGCTTTTTATATAAAAAAAATAAAAACTGTTTTATGACCTAAGGCTTGGATAATTAAATATAAAAATTTAAAAAAAGAGGTCAAATAAAATGAATAATTATTGTAACGTTTTTACTTTAAGTGTATAAAATTTTAATGAAATTATTAAGGCAAAATTTTTTTAGTTCGAGTTTAACAGTAGCGTTCCCCATCAGCTGGTCCAATAATTTCACCTATATGTATGTATGTATTCGCCTTGGCAAAAGGCTTATTTATAACTTAACAAAATTTTTTTTAAATACTAAATGGTAAACCCATTTAAACATTTAAGTAATTGTATAAATGTGTGAACCAAAGTAAGGGAAATCCTTTATCACACATTTCTTAAGTAATTATACAATGCATATTATTTTATTAATTTCACCAATTGCCTTTTGTATTGTTTACCACCGACGACTGGGATACATGCTCTTTATATATATTTATCCAGACACTCATAAGGATTTAATTTTCTACTAAGTGTATCATATATAAACAGTGGCGAGCATATACATACATATATTTGTATATACATAAGGACTTATTCAACAAAATTTTTTTTTTGATAAACCTTAATGAGTACTTAATGATACAAAACACCACTTTAGAAAATTTTTACGGTCCTTCCTGTCTGCTTTTCTAAACTTAGACGGCTTTCATTAATCTCAGATAAAAACATTAAAATGAGTTTGTTGGGACCTGCTTCTCGGTCTGAGCCCAAATAAAAATATTCAATTCATAATAATTTTTCCTAAATTCTTTTAATTTCAAATATTGTTAAAAGTGCATATTTGCTAAAAGGTTTTACTAATTTAAAGATCAGTTAAAAATTGGTTTTCCAAATCCCCGAATTTTAAAAAATCTTAACCTAAAGCTAACGATTTAGATTTTCATTCAAATACTTGACAAACATTTTTGTTTTGCACTGTAAAAGTTTACGTAAATAAATAAAAAAAAAACTCAATAACATACTTTTGTTTAAAATCCCTATGAAAAATGGGTTTCCTCATTGCTTATTTGCCCCTGCGTTGCTAAATTGTTTCTTATATTTTTTAATTTTTTTTTTTTTTGTAACGCAGTTAAATGATACAATTGTTCTCATACAAACACTTACTTCAGACTAACATATTTGTATAAATGTATACTTCAGTACTTATTATGCTGGTCCATAATGTTAGTTATTAGAAATTTTAACTCAAATTTTCGTACATAAAATGTTGCAAAAAATGCATAGAATACCAAGGTACTATTCATTACTTTAGGTAAAACCCATTTCTATCTAAGGCCACCAAAATTAACAGCAAACACTTATTCAGGTAATGGAAGCTTGCAACTTGAGTTACAGTGTGTAAAGAGCTTTAAACAACATCTTATATATTAGTATACTTTGATAAAAATGAAATCTTGCAAAATATTAGAAAACAATTGTGTAAACTTTGTAGATTTTGATAAAGATTTCCATCAAAATCTGTTAGATATCACTCTCGTACTCATTTAAGTACACCACTTAGAATCTGAATTATGGAAATGGAAATGATAGAAGTAGATCAAAAAACATCTCTAAGTTTTTATACTAGGTACTTATATTGTAACTGTTTTTGTGTACACATTTGATATAAGATTGACGGTTAGATTTTTAGAATTTAAGCGAAGTATCAACGCTGCGACAAAAAGAATGCAGAAATAAAACTAACATAGATTTTCTTGTTAATGAAAACTAGTTTCAATGACAAAATACATATCGTTGGTCACAGGTAAAAATGCCCTAACTCAAAAAGTTTTAAATTCACAGGAAAACGTAAAAACTTAGTAAAAACTGTATTATCATTATAAAACTAGCTGTCACTTTATTATATTCACGTTGAAAACATCCGTTTTTCGAATTTGTCATTCACAATAAGAAATAACATAAAATGATATTGTTTGGCATAGACACAATCGCCGCGGCTTTAAAGTTGACAAGGTATTTGTTATTACATTTAAGACTTTGCCATCAATCATTGTAAGAAAAAATGTAAAATCAATCGAAACACTTTTTACATTCTTTATTTCAACAACAGAAGGCTTTAGTTTCGAAATTTGCTTTTTTATATCGTTCACTGCAGTTTTACCTCCCTCTACTGATACTTCAGTAACCTTTACATTAAGTGACACTGCTTCTTTTTTGACAGATGTAATCTTTTTGTATCCATATTCACATTATGATTTTTTAAAGAGCTTCGTAAAATAGAATATTTTTTCTTTGACAATCCCAATTCCATAAACAACGCTAAGGCTTGTTTTATATTATACTTTGTGGGTAAAGCATCTGGTGGAGTAGGAATACTACCTTTGATTCTCTGCAGTCGAACTGGGCTTGCAAGCACCACAGCTTTTGTAATGTCTGACCTTGAATTATCTTTATCTTTTACAAACTTAAGACATAATGCTTCTGAAAGATGCGATTTAGATATATCTTTTGTGTAATTTTCAAGTGTACGTTTTCTTGTGTACTCAGAACACTCTAGTTTTTGCAGGTCTTCCTCTTTTGCTGTCAGAGGATGTATGCGGTTCTTCGATCTTTTCAAAAGTTGTAACTTCATTTAGCCAGTCTGGCTTGTTTTTTATAAATGCTTTTTTTCGTACGGTGTGAGACAAGCCATTTTTTTTTTAATTGTTAGGAAAACGAAGTGAATTTTGCTATGAATATCCAATACGTGATGTCCTGATAAATCGTGTAGTTTTTCCACAATAGCCAATTTAAATGCATTTTCTTTATCTAAGTTTCTGAATAACTCTAACAATTCTAAATTTGTAAATGACATTATCGCACTTTGAAATAAAATTGTACAAGTTCTGTTACTGATCACTAGTTTAAGAAAATACAAACTTAACTGGCTGTATTATACAATTGCGGTTTAATATATACCCAAAAATTAAAAAAAAAGGTTTTAACTACCTAATTTGAGCAAAAAAAAAGTTTTAAAACTATCTGCCTACTTTTATAACAGATGTTTTTAAATTTAAATAAATAAAAAAATTCCAACAGTGATGCCTACCTGATTGGCAGAGCAAAATATTGTTTATTATTTAAAGAAGCAATACAAATATGCATCAAGTAAATTTATTTTACACTAAAATTGTTGCAGTGAAAACAAATTTGGAAACCCTTCTTTATTTCTTTTTACATTTTGCACACATCTTTGTTACATACTTTAAAAATGAGAAAAAAAATTTCTCGTTTTCTCTATGAAGTTGTAACAGTTTTCTTCTTATTTCATCTACAGCGGCAACTTCCGGCAGCCGAACTTAGTTAAATTATTTAAAGTATTATGTAGAAAATATGCTCAGAAAATATGGGTGAGACCATTTTTGATCATTTTTAGATATGCTCTATTTTATTTGTTAAAATTACCTTAATATAGGGTGTCTAAAAAGCGGCTACTGCTGAAAAAGAAGGGCATCTGCTAAACATTTTACTACTTCATTTAATAAAAAACAAACATACCTTTAAAGGAATACCAAAAGAGTAGTAATCAAACGGCAATGTTTCTGACACTTTAATTCTAAAGTGCATTTATTTTTTCAAGATCACCCTCGTTTTTTGCTTTTTAAAAAATTATCGACTTTGAGCAGCTCCACAAACTATAATTTTTATGCAATTAAGGAAAAAGATTTTGAATTGTGATCAGTAAGTAGTTCTTTATACGATGTTTTCATTCATTTCACAAAATTTTGTCATGAAATTTTGTATCTTTGACACTGGTTTTGAGAAAAGGCGCCACTGTACGCCGTGTTTTATAGTCAAATTTCGACATGTTTTGTTAAGAGAAATGTTGTTTGCATATAAAATTTGTATGAGAAAACAATTTTAAAAAGGCTAAACACTTCAGTAAATATGCACTCTAAGCAAATATGGTGGCAAATAGACTTACAGCCATGTCACTTCGGTTGTTTAGTGAAAAAAGAGGATTAAGTAAAAAATTCGGTTAATTATAATATACCATGAGCTAAATATGATATAATGGTAGACATAACAATATTTACATTAACTGCTGTAATTTATCACATCTTACACTTTAGAATTTAAAAAAAATCGTCTTAAGTAAAAAATTACAATTTGAGTTTTTGATTGTGTTATACTCAATTTAATAATCTTTCATTTAGTATCAACAACTTAGGTCTATTTTTGATTAATAATAAATATTTATTGTTCGGTATTAATCGAAAACTGATGTTTGTTACTCAAGAACTTCTTGCCTCACTTCGAGCATATAATTTAATTGTTTGACTAAATTTATTAGATCAAATTAAAAGCAAATACATATCGTCGTCCGTAAATTATTGTGTTCTATGTGACATATAAAACCTATACATATAGAACACAATAATTTACGAATGACGATATGTACTAAATTCCACTAATTTTTCTTCGTATAATTTTCACAATTCATAGGTTTAAAGAAACCAGCCAAGAGTTTAACATTTATGTTTGATTGATTGAATACACTGTGCATGAAATTGACACTTTTTTTTCGTGACAAGCTGGGCACCTAGCGTTTTAACATAACTCGGGTACGCTAAACCCAGTGGTGCCCTCGGTTTTTTAAGATTGGCTCTGGTTTTCGAGATATACCGTTATTTCGAAAATGGAGGAGGTTGCACCACATATGTTCGCGTAACTCAAAAACCCTTTAGCTTATTCCAAAAACTTAAAAAACCGAAATTCCGCAATAAAATTTCCTTTAAGAAAAGTAAAACTTCTTTCTAATATCCGTAGTCGTTTTAGAAAAATATTTTTTTTTTTGAAAAAAAAATTAATTTTTGTATCAAAATTTCGAAATTTTTGTTCTTTAAAAATTCATAAAAAATTAAAAAATGCAGCTAGGCTTCTAATTTTTTGCAAACAAATAAAAAACAAAGCTGCTAACAAAACAAGCCATAAATAATTAAAATCTGTTAGCAACTTTTGATTTTATTCACAAAAGTCGACAAATTTTAATTAATTTAAGAATTTCATAAAACGCAATATTTGTATGGGAGGCCCCCTAAGGGATGGTGATAAAGGGAAAGTATAATTTAAGAAAATGTTAAGAACAAAAAACAATGAAGGTCGGTCATACATTTTATCCCCCTAGGAGTGAATCCTAGGCCTTAGAAACAAATGTTGGGAATGAAAAATAAAGTTGCGCTGGTCATATATTTGGCCCGTTTAGGGGTATCTCAGGCGCTGCAGGTGCAAAATTTAAGGCTAGGGTTCTACGCGTATAAAAAAATTTTAAATTAGTGACATGTAGCAAAACTGCTTTTAAGCTACTTTTGGAAGAATCAATGAATAAGCGCCAATCTCCAGGATTACATTCATTTTGCATTGTGCAACGGTATTTGGCATGGTTCTTGGAATTAAAAATTAAAACATAGTATTTTTGAATTACCTGTGATTTCAAGTTATTGGCAATAAAATCTACACCTGGAAACGGTAGAAATATTATTCGTCCTGGCTTTTTTTTTTTACAAAACATGCGACTAGTACTTTGATTAAAACAATTACAGTATAAATAAGAGTTCCTCATATATTGAAATATCTAAGATGGGGCCGTGTAAAAAGTTTAATTACTTTTGTTATGTGTGTGGGAAATATAAAAATATACCAAGTCGCCGTAAAATCACTACTGAAACAAGTACCTTGTATGAATCATATTTTTCTTTAAGGGTTATATATGGTAAGAGTTGGACACCATCAATAGTGTGTACACACTGCATTTACCATTTAAATAAGCGGGGAAAAAATGGAGATGCCATGCCATTTGGTGTTCCAATGATTTGGAAAGATCCCATAGTTCATGTTGAAGATGAGTGTAATGCGTGCATAAATTATACAGCGGGTATAAACAGAAGAAAAATGATTTATATGTCTTATACTGAAACAGCATATGCTCGATTTCCGCTGCCACATTCTGATGAAATTACTGTTCCGGGTAGCCATATACCAACAGAACATATTTCCTCAATAATTCATTCTGTTGAAGCGGATAGACCAGCTACTTCAATGTATCAACCGTCATGCATCACGGTTCCATGCAGTCACAATGAAATCACGCAAGATCGTCTGGATATAATGGTACGGCGTCTAAAATTATCTCATAGACAGAGCATTCTCTTGGCAAAAGAGTTAAAACGAGCTAATATTTTAGCACCAGGTGTACAAACATACGGGGCTATCAATCGCCATAGACGATTTATGACTTTTTTTAAACCTATTGAGAATAATTCTATTGCGTATTGTACTGACATCCGCGGATTGGTTTTAACGATGCAAAATGAATATAATCCTGGAGATTGGCGCTTATTCATTGATTCTTCCAAAAGTAGCTTAAAAGCAGTTTTGCTACATGTCACTAATTTAAAAAGTCCAATTCCGATAGCACTTAGCACAAATACTAAAGAGACATACGCATCAATGAAAAAATAATACAGTTAATTAAATATGAAGGCCACAAGTGGAAAATATGCGCAGATTTAAAAGTGGTAGCTCTTTTAAGAGGCATGCAATTGGGCTATACTAAAAATATGTGCTTCATGTGCTTATGGAATACGCGTTTCGATGGCGACCTGAACAATACACGGGATTGGGCTTTACGTGAGGAAAGCAGATTGCATAGAAACAATGTTATTGAATTACCACTTGTGTCGATGGAAAAGATTTTGCTTCCTCCACTCCACATCAAACTGGGTATTGTAAAAAATTTTATAAAAGCATTGAGCCCAGATGGTGTTGCTTTTACCGAATTGCACCGAATTTTTCCACGATTAAGCGGCATGAAAGTAAAAGAAGGTATGAACTCTAACTACTTTATTAAATTAGATTTATATTTCATTTCATAATGTTTCTATTTTACAGGAATTCTTAATGGACCGGACATTCGCCGTCTTATGAAGGACCATCAATTTGAGGTTGCATTAAATGATATGTGTGAAATCAGTAATAGAAAATGTATTAGGAAATCATCGGTCTGAAAACTGGCGAATTTTAATCAAAAATATGCTAACCGCATTTAAAAACTTAAACGTTAGAATGTCATTGAAAATACATTTTTTGCATTGCAAGCCGAGTCTGATGAACATGGCGAGAGATTTCACCAAGTAACAGCCAGGCTCGAACACTGGTATAGCGGCAAACAACTTGATTCGCTATTAGGGGATATTTGTTGGAATCTGCAGGAGGAAGAAGAATAAATTTCTAAATAAAAAATACTTAACAACAAAAAACTTTTAGTTTGGTTATATAAAAAATTCAAAAATTTCATCTTTTCTGAAAAAATCAAAAGTTGTAGACAGACTTTAATCACAAATAGCTTATTTTGCACCTGCGCAACTTTATTTTTCATTCCCAACATTTGTTTCTAAGGCCTAGGATTTACTCCTAGGGGGATAAAATGTATGACCGACCTTCATTGTTTTTTGTTCTTAACATTTTCTTAAATTATACTTTCCCTTATTCACCATCCCTTAGGGGGGCTCCCATACAAATATTGCGTTTTATGAAATTCTTAAATTAATTAAAATTTGTCGACTTTTGTGAATAAAATCAAAAGTTGCTAACAGATTTTAATCATTTATGGCTTGTTTTGTTAGCAACTTTATTTTTTATATGTTTGCAAAAAATTAGAAGCCTAGCTGCATTTTTTAATTTTTTATGAATTTTTAAAGAACAAAAATTTCGAAATTTTAATAAAAAAATTAATTTTTTTTTTTCAAAAAAAAAATTATTTTTCTAAAACGACTACGGATATTAGAAAGAAGTTTTACTTTTCTTAAAGGAAATTTTATTGCGGAATTTCGGTTTTTTAAGTTTTTGGAATAAGCTAAAGCGTTTTTGAGTTACGCGAACATATGTGGTGCAACCTCCTCCATTTTCGATATAACGGTATATCTCGAAAACCAGAGCCAATCTTAAAAAACCGAGAGCACCACTGGATTAAGCGTACCCGAATTATGTTAAAACGCTAGGTGCCCGGCTTGTCTGTTTTTTCAACTAGCACAGTGATATTATTTTATGTTTAAATTTTTCAAAATAACATTTTTATAAAATTTAGGTATATAGCTATTAGCAAAATTCAATGATTTATTTACTGGCCGGACCCTAATAAGTAGATATAAAATTGCATATATTTGTATGTATACTTGTATGTACTATGAAGTGTTTAAATATTATTTATGTGTATGTTGATACAAGTATTTGTAAGTGCGTATGAGAATAATATTTTACAAAGTTTTGTTTTTAAATTGCTGTATTTGTGGCCTTTTAACTTGCAGCCTTCTTAATGTTTATGCACTCACAATCATACTTATGCTTTTATACATACATAACTTAATGTATATATGTATGGATGTGAACTTTTGTTCATGGGTTAAGATATAATGCTCTTTTTATACGTATATATTGTACATGTGCAAGAGGATGTGTATATCCTGAGTTGTAATACTTTTGAAATATCCCGTAAGAAGATTTGAAGTATTTAACAGAAAATACGAATGTAGAAATATATTCAACATGCAATCATATAAAAAGAAAATAATAATATTTCTTTTTATTAATATAATATTTACAAGCTAAAGAAAAGAACGAGTTACATAGAGTATAATAATTAAGATTATCAGTCTTCCAAAAATGTTGGGATCATATTAAGAAAAAAAATATGAAGCAATAAAATATTAAAAGGAAAAAAACATTTAAACATGAAACAAGTATTTTATTATTTTCTATATGAATTCCATTTACATTAAACTTACACTTTTAACCTTTGGAAGTTTATGCTAGTTTTTAAAATAATTAAGGAGTCACAAAGAATCAAAAAAATTTACGCTACATGGGTCAGCTCAAAGTAAACTGAATTATTGTTCGAAAACCGTTGTAATTCATAGCAAGAAATCAAGTAATCAGCTTTTAAGATATAAATTTGTATTACAATAAATATTTTAATACTTATCGCAACATTATAAAAACAACCAGTTATAAGTAAACTTTTTAGTTACTGGTTACTTACGAGGTACTTGCTTGTCTTTTGTATGCACATTTTTAAGCGAGACTCGTGAATTTAGGAACAACTTAGGAGTGCCAAATTTTTTATATCCAGCACAATAAAATTTATAATGTTTTTAATAACAGTAATTACTATAGAACACTTATATTATACTAAAATATTGTTACAGATTTAAATTTAAATAGTTTAATTTTCAGTATAATTTTATTAGTTTAATTTACTATAGTTTGGTTGGCTAGTTGTTCGACTATCATGTTAAGTAATATACAGCAAAGGTGTGTTATTATGTGCAGCCTTATTTAAGGCACATTAATTTTGCCTTCATACTACTAAACATTAACATTATGTCTTAATTTAAATGTAACGGCTTTCTAGTAATTTACCAGACCACTACCATGTTACTATAAATAGTCGAACAACACAGCTTTCATAATCAGTAAACCAGTAGAGCTTGTTAAGCGTGTGTGAAAGTGAGGTGTAAAACAATAAGTGAAATAAATTAAGTTGTTAAGCGTTATTTCGATCGGAAGCAATACGTGCAGATTAATAATCTAAAAAGCGATATGTTGAATGTTGAGTGTGGTGTCCCACAGGGCAGTTGTTTGGGTCCTCTCCTGTTCTCTATTTATATAAATGATATATGTAACTTGGACTTAACTAGCCGGTTGTACATGTTTGTTGTTGATGTTTGCCTCTTTTATCCCTACAAATTTGACTTGGCTTTAAAAACAAATATGGAACGGGATATATCTCTAATTTTTTAATTTGCTTTGCCTCTAAACAAACTAGTGTTAAATGCTGACAAAACTAAACTAGTTCGATTTAGACCACAAGCTGTTAACGGCAATTCTAACATTTATGTCGATGGTAATATTATTTATGAATCAAATTCAGTAAAGTATTTAGGCGTTACGCTGCAAAGTAATCTTGCTTGGGATTTACATATACGTGAGATAAAAGCCAAAATTGCTCCAGCTATTGGTATAATATATAAGTTGTAATATAAACTTAATAGAGAAACCAAAATCTTGTTATATCATGCACTAATACAAAGTCACTTAAATTATATGGCTATAATATACGGCTATAAGAAAACAACAATTTTAAAAACTCTGCAGAGTATGCAAAATAAATCGTTAAAATTAATTTACAATTTATCTGTCTTATTCCCAACTTTAACTATTTACCGAGATATTTGTAAATCAATTTTGCCTATTCACGGTTTGTATAAATATCAAGTTCTGCTTTACATATTTAAGTCCTGGCGAAATATAGGATATCATACCATCCAATTTGTTCAGAACCAGTCACTTTTAAAGCAAACGCAACCAGCAGAACCTTAGAGCGTCGAGACGCAGGTTAGAAACCACAAAGCAGCATGTAGAATATATGGGTGTTGTTGAATACAATAGTCTACCAGCAATTTTAAATTAAATCATTAATCTAAATGATTTAAATCAATAATCTTAAATCATTTATTGCGAAATCTTGAAACGCTTCTACTGTAATTAGTCCTTTTCAATAAATTAAAATGTAAATAATTTTTGTACATGATTTTTTATTTTTATATTTTTTTTAAATGATTTTTATTTTAACAACCAACATAATTTTGAATTTATTTGTACGAGGAATGTTAATAAAATTAAAAAAAAAAATGCTAAATTGTATGAAAGAATGGAATAAGTATTGCCAGATTTGAAATAACCGCTGGTTCAAACTTAAACTGATAGATGACCCACTTTTTAATATTGTGTTACAACTAGAACTTTTTATATGCGTTGGATATTTTCTTGCAAAATTCTACTATATTGATACATACTGCTTGTCACACATGCAATTCCCCAATTTAATTCAAATATCATACAGAACCACAAATTCCATAGACCATTTTAAGCCACTAACAATATTCCAAAATTAATAGATTATGCTTTCAATTGGAGTGGGAAGGCCTATCAAGGTAACATCTTCTAATGTATTCAACGTATCATTAGAGTAATTTATTCTTTCAAAACATTTGTCAATATACACATTACTTCAATTTAACACAACACATTATATGGGAGGTAAACGTTATAGTGGGGGTGCTACCAACAATGAACGGAAAAGAATATTTGCTAAATTTTATTATCATATATCTAATGCTATCGGTTTCATTAGCATTTAGATTTTACTAATAGTAGATTATGTAAGAAGTGGGCGTTAAGGTAGGCCTGTTATAATAATTTTTGCTAATAAGCTTGACTTAGATATTGCAAAAATCTTCCAAAATCTTTATCCATATGGTAGTTATATGAATCATTATATGAAAGGAAGACGTTAGACTGAGTGTGACACCTTTATTTTCTGGACTTGTAATAACATTGTCTGGAAAGGCACTATTACAAATTTTAAGCATGGTTGTCGGTTATGTGAGTTTAAAATTTTTTTAACAGTACATAATGTGAGAAATTTAAGAACGATAGATAAAGTAGGACAATATGTGTACGACAATATGTGGAGTAAATTTTCATATTTTTTTGTCTATAGCTCCTTTCGTAATTTTGAATTTATTTTTTGTTAATATAATTTGTATATATATTCACCCTGAATAAGCTACCCATTGTTTGGTAGCGAAATATTGGTTAATAAACAATTTTTTATAAAAAAACAAAAAAGTGATCTCAAGCTGAAATAAAAATCAAATATAATCAATTAAAAAAGATCAAGAAATTTTGACCATATATTTATTTATTAATTTTTATTTTATTTCTTATCGAGTACGTTGTTCCAAAGTTACGACAAGATGTATGGAGGGAGCAGCATCTTCTTCAAATTTTACAAAAAAAAAAAATATTAAAAACAAACAGCACCATAGAATGCTGATATGCTATAAAATAAAATAATACTTTTTTAAAAGTATTTAAACCTAAATTTACCTAAATTGTTCAGTCATTCTCATTGCATATATTATTATTTTTTACTCTTGTAAATTTTTTTATGATGAAAATAAAAAACGTAAAACCAAATATAATCACAGATAAAAGATATTAGAAATGTGAATCGGTTTTTTTTAACATCTTCCAAGAATTCCGCTAAGATGTGAGCAAATGTAAAAAAGGCTAAAATACAACATTTACATCTGAGCCAAATCTCGTAAGTAGTAGATTTTGAGGAAATAACTGGATTTCCTCCGGATTTTTCATACAAAACAAAATCTACTAGATTTTGACAGAATCTACTTAAAATCTTTTTATTAGATTGTAAATAAATATACTGTTTTGAAAACGAAATCTTGCAAAATGTCAAAATCAGTGGTATAAACGGTATAGATTTTAATAAAGATTTTAAATCAAATCTACTAGATTTCGCTCAGGTGTAAATGTAGTATAAGCAACATTTAAATATAAATTTTTAACCATGCATAGCATAGTTCCTGCTGTCTAAAGTAAAAACAATTATGTAAAACATGGTATTTGATCATGTAATGTTTATTTCATCAATTAACTATATTTTTTTTTTGTTCGGATTATAATAATTATCATATTTTTTATATATTTTTAAATAATATGTATAGTTTAATCTTTCTTTTTGTCATATATATATAGATTTTTATTTATTTAGTTTATTTTACTTGGTATCATTTAAAACTATTTATAACATATGCCTTGCTTTATTAGATTATTTTAATATCATTTATTTATTTTTATAAATTTAACACATGCTGAAATCAATACTTTTTAATGACAGTATATATATATTTTAGTTATTCATATTTTACACAATAATATTCCAAAAACATTTTTTTATAAATATTTTGTTTGTATTTATTTATTGTTGATGTGTGTAAAATTTAAGACAGAGAAGAAGAATTTTAAATAATAATGTTTAAAATAAATTTGTCCTTATTTGTTTAAATAATAGAAAGATAATCATTATTAACGCTACATTTAAATTCGTTTTACTGTTAATAACATTTTAAAAATATTTTTTGGTATATCCTCTTTTTTTATTAAAACTATAACAAAACATTTTTTTTCAAATAACTTTGAGATTTTTTAACAATAAATTTACAATATCAATATTTAATTCTACTCAAATTTTTAATAATTAAAGAATACTAAAAGTTATTGAAATACGGAAAATATAAACAAACGAACACTGAAAAATGGTTGATAATGTCTCTAGTTTGTAATGAATTAAGGTTTCTTTTGGTTAATATCATTGTTTTATATTTATGCCAGGCTTAGTAATCTTAGTTATCTTTTTTATGTATATGTACATATTTGAAATTGAAATGCAAGTAAAGAAGGTGTAGATAATAAATATATGAATTATGTATATAAGAGAAATTTTACAAGACTTTAAATTTTAAGTTGTTCTCTTTCTTGAGCTTGAGGTCTTTTTTTGTTTTCTATAAGAAATTTTTTTTTAACACACACACACAGTTCCAGAAACCCACTACTTAATTTGTAGAACAAAGTCTGGCAAAAGAGGTTTGATAATTAAAAATACAAATTTTTTCAAGTAAGTACACAACATACAAGGTATGTAAATTAAATCATCAGGTAACCACAGTTTAAACAGTGCTTTTCTTGTTGATATTTTATATTAATTTTTTTTCTAATACACGAGAGGGAGTTGGTTTTTTTATTTTTGAAGTATGAAGGTTGACAGTGAAATGAGTGAAGAAAATAATAGTCAGCTAACGAATCGAGACTACCTGATGAATAAATTTATATGTATAAAAGTACACCATATATATATTTACTTCTACATATACATATTGCACATTTACTCATGTGAAGAATTAAATATAAGCTTGAAGGATTCATAAACAATCTGTTATTAATATTACTTTTATTAAAACCTGTACTTAAATATTAAGAAAGTTTATATATTTTGTACTGGTCTTCGAAAAAAAAAAATTGATTTTCATTAAGTAAAATCGTTTCTCACACCAAAAGTAATACAAAATTTCAACAACATGTAAAGAGGCTTAAAATAATAAGATAAAAAAATTTTTTGTTTAATATTCGTCGTCAAATTTGGGAATTTATCGTTTTAATTCTTCTGAAGTAATTTGTATATTATTGTTAAACTTTAACTGTTTTACTACTTTTATTATTTTTATTTTGGCTTTAGTTAATTTTTAATACTAAATTTCTAATCATTAAATAAAGAAATCAAATTTTTATTTTTTATTTGTGATAATGAAAGAATATGTTGGAAAAGTAAGTTTAGTTTTGGATTCAACACTAAGACATTCCGATCAAAGAGTGCTGATGATGAAACCGTAGCTGGTTTCGAAAATGCATTCCACTCGGCTGTTGTCGGGATTAAAACTCACTTTTCCAACATATTCTTTCATTATCACAAATTAGTATTAAAAATGAACTAAAGCCAAAATAAAAATAATAAAAGTCTTCTGAAGTAAGTTAACGATATGGTGTTACTATGGGTGTCCCAACTAGAACGCAATTTTTAAATTTCAAATAAAACACAGATATTTAAAAAAAATCGTGAAACTTTATCATATCGTAAAGTAGACAGAATGAGGTTATGTATGGAACAATATATTGTGCAGATGGCCGCCGCGGCTTTGCTGGCACACACGCGATCTTTTACTGAAATTTTCAATGATCTTTTTGCATAAATGCTGCGGTATTTCATTAATGCAGCGTCCAATTTCCTCTTTTAAGGCTTGAGTCGTCGTCGTCGGCTTATTCGCGTAAACCATCGACTTCAAAAAACCTCAAAGAAAAAATCTAAAGGTGTTAAATCACACGATCTAGGCGGCCAATTCTGGTCTCAGCATTTTCATGTTGTCTCCTGAGTCAATTGAAGTTTGTATGCATGAATTTGCAAATCTTTCGTCAAAATTCGCTGCATAGTGAATTTGGAGACAGCAATTTGCTGAGCTCGGTGTCGAATTGAGGTGGATGGAGTTTGAGCGACATCATCACGTACAGCTGCGATATTTTCGGTCATTCGACCTGGTCGAAGGCGCGTTGTTGTCTTTACATCACTAACAGACCCAGTTTCAGCAAATTTATCCATTAATCTTTTTACAATTGACTCTTTTGGAGCATTATTGTGACCCCAAATTGATCGCAATTTGCGAACTGTAGCAGCAAAACTTTCACAATTTCGGTAAAACAATTTCACAATGAGAATGCGTTGTTCATTCGTGTAGCGCTCCATTTTTACTAACCTCGTACCTTCTACTAGCAAACAATAACAATTGTTCAAATGTCAAACAATGACACTTCGAATGGCGCCAAACTTAAAAATTGCTTTCTAGTTGGGACACTCGATATATATATGGCTAATTCCCAAGGTGTCCTAGGTGTCATTATGACATAATTTTAAACAATACGACACTTGGAACTTTTTGTAAATATAGCAATTATAATTATGTTTTTTTTCCATTGCGTCTAATAAATATTTAAAATTAGATCTTTTTTACATAACATAAATGTAGTCATTTATTATATTGCATTTTATATATTGCTTATTTTGAAATTTTGTTCGCTCGGATTTAATTTATTATATTTTTCTAAAAATATATTTAATTTGCATGGAATTTAACTGTGACATAAACATAAAAATAAAAACAATTTTAATTGTTGTGACAAATTAAAGCATTGCTTTTGTGACAATGACTGACACCATTCTCGTTAAATTGGAGTGATATATATATGTATGTATGAATGTATGTATGTATGTATGCACATGTATGTATATTTATGTAAGTATGTCAGTTCATATGTACTAGTGGAAAAGTAATACATATTTGATATATATTTTACTATTTTTATTATGTTATTTCAATTAAATATTTAATTGTATTTATCTAAGATTTGTATGTAAATTTTATGATTGTTCTTTTTTTTACATTGTGATAATTTACATACTTAGTTGGTTTAAATGTTGATCCAGTTCAATTACGAACAAATTAATAGTGTAATTTTGAAAAGAATTCGATTACAACCAACTGTTTATGTAGTTAGAAAATCGTACACAAATTGTATGTAACCTTTTGTTCATATCAACAATTATGTTAAGACTTGTTAATATGTACGTAGTGCGCTGTAGTGATTTTCTGAACGTCTTTATTTATCAGGTTTATATGATAAAATTTATGCGATGTGTATTAAATTTTCTTTTAAATATATTTATGTATAATGTTATTGTCAACTAATATATGTTTGTAGATTTAACAATTTTTAAGTTTTTAAGAATTAATAATTTGCCAAAAAGTATAGTTTCACACTCGTAACCGAACATTTTAATTAGAAATTTATTAAAAAAAATTTCCACTCCTTTATTTGCAATAATGATTCTTATAAGGAATTAGGGACTTAACGAGGGATGAAAATGTTTAAACATTTAACAGTTATTTAACTATGTTTTTGTCTTTCTTGGAACTTTAGTTTTATTCGTTTATTAAGCTTAGTTGTGAATTAATTAGCTTTTTTTGTTTGATAAACTTTTTTTAATTATAAATTTAATTTTTGGTATAATGAACGAGTATGTTTATTTTTTTTATTTTACTATTTTTTAGAGTTTTTTTTTAGCAACAAAATTCTTTGTAATTTTTTTGTATATATTTAATAATTTTGTAATATAAGCTTAAATTTAAATTAACTTAGTTAGAGTCTGAATCTGAGTCGCTAGGTGGCGGTAATGGTGAAGCAGCTGGTTTTGTCTCAGGTTCTTCGCGAATAGGCTTAGTGGCTGCCAAATAAGCGTTTGTTGATTCTCCATGTGTCGTTTCAATACCAACTCTGAAATTTTTACAAAAGTTTTTGCAATCAATTACAAAAAGGAAAGTAAGAACTATATGTGAACATAACCTGATAGATCTTATGGAACTCATATAAATCGTAATTCGTACAAACTCTAAACATACTCCAAAATCTTTTTAATAGAATTATATTATACTAATCAAAATAAACCGATAAATCCTACATGGTTCGAGCTCTTGTAATGCAGAGTAAATAATCACTTATTTTTTTTTTTTTATATAGAACCTAACTCACCTACATATAGGGGCAGTATGATGTAAAATACATATATGTTGCAATTTCTTTTAATATATTTTTGATCATCTGTCCGTTAAAATCATGAAAAAACTCGAACTGAAAATCGTAGGGACTCGAATTTGTTAGTGGAATTTAGCACGTAATAAATTTAGATAAAATTTTAATATTGTATTTGGAATAATTCACAAAATGCTAACGAACTGAATTGTGCAACAAAATTATTCTAGTTTTTAATTTGTATGCTTGAAAAAGTTGTTAATAATTTTTTGCATGGATATAAAGTATATTTGTCTGTTAAAACATTACTCCTAAAATCAAGTATTCAATTCCGAAAAAAGTAAATGGCCGCACAATTATAAGAATAATATAATATTGTTTTTTTTCAGCATTTAGTTAATATCGTTTTATTTTTTTATTTAAGCTTTAGGCGGTCACAATATATAAACTATATTATTTATAAATAACTTTACTGGCTTGTTTAGGCTCTAATATATGTAAATATTTTTAAATAATTTTAACTCTTACCTATATTCATGTCTCGCTAAATACCTCACATATTTCTCGGGAGGTTCATCTGAATCCGAATCTTGTACACTAACCGAACGAATTGTTGTATGTGATACTTGTGTTGCAGGCATTGTAAATTCAACAAATGCATATGGTGCTAATTCACTAGGTATTTGGTCATAAGATGTAAGGGCCATACGGCATACCAACTGATGTGTTGTGTAAGCGCCTAAAACATATTGTTTACAACTAATGGCTAAGAATACTTAAATATTAATTAACACTTACCTTGGCCTTCTTTTGGCAATCGAGGACACCGCCAGACAATGGCACGGTGATGGTGTTCATATTTGGCTTGACCTGACGTTACTTCGATCAGGGATTCTTGCAGAGTATCTACTGCTCCTAAGATACGTTCGATACCCTTAATTTTACCAGTACGTCTGTGAGCTGATTTGACCGAACCATATCTGAAATGGAATGTACAGATATCAATGTGTTATTCAGATACAAATCGTGTGGAAATAATATTTTTAATAGAAAGGATTTTACTTTTTGTTGTTAGAACCATATCTGAAAAAGATTGTTAAAGTGCATGAAATTATTGCAATAGAAGTTTGTGCATGATGTTTAAAAAGAAAACAACTTAATTTCAGTTACTTACCGAAAATGCTTTTCAACACGGAATAAATATATCCAGCATTCTGGTATGGGGAAGCGCACTGAAACATCTTCACATGGTATTTGACCCAATTTTCGTGAAGTGAAACCTGGCACCAAAATATCCGCACGCAACTCAACTTTATTACCAGTGACTACCCATTGAGCTTTAAGTTGTAGTGGAAGTTCTCGGTTTTTAGGCGGTCGTACACGGAAGCGTAATAATTCTATATAATTAGCATCAGGAGGTTGGAATCTGAAATTAGTAAAAACTATATTAAACTGTATAAAGGATCTTATTTGACGCAACATACTTAATAATTCTAGTCTTCTCGTAATCCTCCTGATTCACTATACTGTGAAATTCTACTGCTTCCAAGCGAATCCATTCTTCAGTAGCCACGGGTATAATATCATGGCGGCCAACAACTTCTTTGCCCTGCCGCCACATATCGTTTACGCCTAACTCAATACAAGGCATACCTTAAAGATATTAAAGATTATACAAGTTACTGTTTATTTGTTACTGTTAGGATTCACCTGTTAGAAATGCTAAAAAGAAAACTCTCACTCTTGCAATCTGTTTAAGTATCTTTCCTTCGATATCTTGTTCCACGTATATCTCATCTACTGCTGTCACTTGAACTTCTTCCATTTTGTAAGTTAGAGCACGCTCCCGTAAGGCAGGCAAGCGGAAAAGGGCCTCCTCAATGCAGATGGAAAATTGCTTCATGTCTTCGTAGTTCATGGAACCGATTTTGAAGAGCTGTGATGATTGTGGTGCATGTTCAACGGGGAGACCTAATTTCTTTAGATCACTGCCAAACTCCTTTACACCCTCGTAATCTCCGGCTATGGCGTATTGTGCAAATTTAGTGAGTTTGTTTGTAATGCGTTCGGCTTTAGTCACTTGACCAGGTCTAACACCAGGTCGTTCTTTATAAAAGATGTATTGTAATTTCATGGTAAATATTTTTCCAAATTGATCATATTGTTGAGCTCCAATATCTGAAACTGAATACGAAGCCTGTAAAGGCAGTTCCTGGAACGGTTGCTTATCGGAGGCCTGATTAAACAGTTGAACCACTGGAATATCATTTTGTATAACTAGACGCACAAATGTCTTTTTCCAGAAACGTTGACCTGTTATTTTCTTTTTATTTGGTTGTCTTAATTGCATTTCCCAACCGGGGCCTACATAATTAAGACGAGGGAATTCTTCCAGAGGTTGAGAGACATCTTCGTCAAAAAGTGGAGTTTGAGGACTTTCTTGGGAATCTGTGCGTTTTAGAGAACCATCTTCCTGTTGAGAAGGTGCTGGAAAACCTGTATCTTCAAATGGATTTACCGCTGGGCTAATATCACTCGAATACTGTCCTGCTGGAGCACTACGTGTTGGAGGTGGTGGAGCCAGTTGTGGTGCTATTACAGTTCCTCCCTCAGTTTTTGGTCGTATTACAACATTAAAGTCTTTTTCCACTGATTCCACAGAATCTGAGCGTACAGGAGCCTGCATACTATAGAAATCATCATCTTCGTTGCCAAAACCACCACCTTGATCATCAATGGCTTCAGTTCCTGAATTGGGAGTACCAAAAGCACTATCACCCCAAACTGAAATATATATTGCAATATTTAAAATTTAAAATAATAAATTAAATTTAATACAAAATTTATATCTCTAATTACCGTCTCCGGTTGTTGGCGTTACAGCTCCTGAGCCTCCTCCACCGAAACCATCTAAAATACTTATATTATCCTTTTTTACCGACTCAAACTTAGCCGAGAATGCATCAAATTCATCCGGTTCAGCGAAAATGTTTGTGCCATATGAAGGCTGTGATACAACAACAGGATCTGGATCGACAGAGAATATATTAATAGCAGCAGCTGGGCCAGGCACTGTATCTGAAGTACTAGAAAATATATTTTCTGTCACACTGTTGGCAGCACTTGTAAAAATATTTTCTGCTGTATCAGCTGTAGTAGTGAATATATTCTCTACCACTGTATCTGTTATACTCGTGAATATATTCTCTTGGACTTCTTCTGGTTCCGTGTTATCGGCAGCAAAAATATTCGTTACCATTTCAGCAGTAGGATAGGTTTGTTCTTCTTCGTCAGGACTAGCAAATGGATTCGCCGAACCGGCTCCACTTGGTGGGGCAAAGTCTAAGCCAGTGTCCATTTCCTCAACCATATTTTCTTGTACATCGACATCAACGTTGCTTGTTACATTATCAGAGAAACCTTCTACTGGTGATTCTGGAAGAGCTGCAGATTCTGTTGGAGGTTTTTTATCGGATTCCACTATACATGCCTGAGGAACAACAGTAGCATCTGCCTTTTCACCTTCTGTCTGATAATCTTGTTCAGTTTCTATAACAACAACTTGCGTTTCCTTCTGTGTTTCAGTTTCCTCTTCATCATCGGATCGTGGTAAATCCTCAACTGTTGTTATTTCAATATCAGGTGTTGGAGCTCGTTGTTTACTAGTCGATTCATCGATAAAAATTCTATTTGGTTGTTTAACATTGTATGTAGCAGACTGTGGCTCTGACGTGATATTGTGTGTACTCTCATCGGGCCTTGTTAAAACAGAACTAAAAATGACTTCGTCAGCTTTATTTTCACTTGATTCCGGATCTTGTTCAGCTGCTGTTGGATCTAGTTCTAGATCATCACTAAGCAAATCAGGTTTAGCTAAAGGTTGAGCAGGCTTATCAAAGAGGCTAAGAATGTCTTCTTTAGTCTTAGGTGGTGGAGGTTTCGGAGGTTTGTTACTGCCAAACATATCAAATAGATCCTCCGAATCAGAAGGATTTTCTTGTTGTTTCTTAATTTCAGGTGGTGGATGTGGTTGTGGTGGAGCCGGCGGAGTGGGCCGCGGAGGAGGCTGTTGACCAGCTACATTTGGTGGTATTGGCCTAGGTGGAACTGGTCTTGGGGGTGGTGGTCGAGTAGGTTGTTGTTTGACTACTGATGGCATAGGCGTTACTCCTTGAATATTGGAAATAACCGTTGGTGTGCCAAATGGATTATCACTTGCCCCCATACTGTTGGCACCTATGAGGTCAATATCAAAACCTTGCGTATTTGTCGTAGATTCACTTTCGGACACATCTAATAGATCAGCCAAGCCACTATCTGGTGTAGGACTAGGTGAGTGTAAGTCCCTCATCGATACTGGACTAGGAGAGCGTGTAGCTGGTATTCGTCCTAATAATTCCGAACTAGTTTCATCCATTTGGTTTGAAACGGAACTTATTAATTCTTGCGTTTTAGGAGGCAATGGTCTAGATGGTGGTGCGTTGGTTTTATTATTTTCGTCTTCATCTTGTGTTGACTTAATACTTAAAGCATCATCTTCAGCTTCGATTGTGGTACCAAAGAAACTCATTGCTGGATCTATGTCATGTTCTCGTTGTTCCGCTTCATCTTCTGGATCATCTCCAAATGCAAATGGATTAACAGCGGAATCTG
The DNA here is from genome assembly GCA_941918925.1 of Phyto melanocephala. NCBI lineage: Eukaryota > Metazoa > Arthropoda > Insecta > Diptera > Rhinophoridae > Phyto > Phyto melanocephala. The sequence continues at coordinate 110,599,124 of OW799234.1, forward strand.
AAATTCCAAATGGATTATCTTCTCCAGATTCAGCAGTATTAGATTGAGTAAGAAATGGGTTGATGGTAGGATCATCTATCCCTTCCATTTCGTCATCTATTAAGAAGGGATTCGCCATTTTATTTGTTATGTAATTACTTTAATGTTCTATGAGTTCACTTTCTAATAGCTTAATTTCAGTTTCTCCCGGTTGTAGATTTTCAGCAATCGACGTATCGAACGGATCAACTTCTGCGGGAGCAACGATTTGTTTGTGTGGTAGTAAGGGAGTTAAAACCTTATCACCTAAACCCAATTCTTGAGCGTCACTTTGTGTATCTAAAACTCCTGTAGGTATATCTGATTTAATTTCGGATAATAATTCACTTTCTAAAAGTTTTAGTTCGGCTTGACCTGGTTGTAAATTGGCTGCTATTGAAGTGTCAAAAGGATCAACAACAGAATCTGCTGAATAGTCAGGCAAATCTTTACTTTCTTGTGCTGGTGTCAGAACTTTTGTGTTTATGTTTTCTTTTACTGACAACAAATCTTCAGCTGGCACTGGAGTTGGAGGAGCTCTGGGATCGAAATCGGGGTCCGAAAGGCTGTGTTTTAACGTTGGTTTCGATAATAAATCACTTTCAAGATGCTTTAGCTCAACGTCCGTTGGTTTGTTTTCGGGTACGTATGAAGTGTCAAAAGGGTCTTCAAGCTCTTTTTCAGCAATTGATAAATCTGAAGGAGCGTAATAAGGTGTTAAAGGTTTTTTATTACTACTACCCTCAGATGATCCTAATAAATCTTGATTGGGTATCAAGAACCCAACCGATTTATGATTTTGCAAACTTAAGCTCAAGGAAGATTTACGTCTAACAGGATCAAAATCGTCGTCGACTTTAGGTACAACAACCTCTGTTAACTGGATTGATTGATCTAGTGCTTGAGGTTCAGGTTCAGTTATTGTTTCCTCAGCTCTTGGATCAAAATCAGGATCACTTAGTGACTGCTTTAGAGTTGTCTTGGATAATACAATAACAGCTCCAGCAACAGTAGTATCAAATGGATCAAAGTCTTCGGAATCAAGGTCAACGTTCAAGTGTTTAGCAATTAATTTAACAGCTGTTGGTGGTGGTGGTCTGGCTGGAGGTGCAGATAATTCTTCTGCCCTGGGATCAAAATCGTCGTCTTCTTCGAGAACGGTAGTTTTCTTAATGACTTGTTCGACGTATGTAGTATTAAAAGGATCGTCGTCCTGTTCTTCTTCGTTGTCGCTAATGTAAATTGCCCCCTCTACCAAATGTGGACCACTTGTTGGTCTAGGTGGCGGTTTTTTCGCTTTATCTGAAAATAAGAAATATAAATGTTTGAGAATTTTATAAGAAAATCTAAAATAAACCTGTGTCTTGTTCCTCTTCTGGCAATTGTTCAAATTCAGCCCAATCAACTTCTGATATATCTGTTAAAACTTCAGCTATAGGAAGAGCGATTTCGGTTATAAATTTGACTTCTTCCTTTTTATTCAATGATTCTGCAGCTAGTTCAGCAAATTCGTCGTCTTCTGGACTTTTGAGAGTGTCGAATTCGGATAGATCAGGCAAGCCTGCTTCTTCGTTTTTTCTTTCTTCCTCCTCGTCCGAGGCTGGTTTTTTGGGCTGTATAAAACTCAAATGAAGTGAAACGCTTAAATCAATCGGTGCATCAGATTCTGGAACGTCGTCTACAAGTTCATCCAATAGATTTCTTTGAGGCTCGAGCGCTAGTAGATCTTCGTCATCAACATCACCTTGATCAACACTTTCGCTGAGTAAAAGATTTTTAATACCCTTGCGAAGTTTGCGTTTTGGCTTGGCAAGTTCGAGCGCCTTTTCACGCTCTACTCGACCTGAAAGGACTTCTACTGCAGCACCTAAACTAACAAGTTTCTTATTTCCCTTAGCCTTATCTGCTCCAACAATTACTTTTTCAGCATATGCTGTATCAAACGGATCTGGGCCGTCGTCAAAATCGAGAACAGGTGAGTCTGGTACAACTAGTTGCAATTCACCACTGGTAATGGCATCAACATACTCAGTCACAAATATATCATCAACTTCAGCTTCGTCTTCTTCTTCTGATGCGGAAAGTTCAACTACCGCCTCAGCTAGCTTGTCACGCTGAGACTCAAGTTCAGCGGCCTTCCGCTTCTCCTCCTCTAAACGTTTGACTTCTCTCTTGGCAGCTTCTTCTTCTTCCTGCTTCTTTTTTTCAGCTGCAGATGGTAAACGTTGATAAAAGGATTCTTTTTTAATTCGATCTAATTCGTCTTGAGTTTTATGAAGAATAGTATCAACACCAGATGTAAGTGCTTTAAATTTGGCCCATTCGTCGTCTTCCCTCTTTTGGGTGCCGTTGCCGTCGGCGGCTTCCGATTCGTTAGTTGAAACCTCGGTTGTTACTGTATTTGTGGTCGCTAACTCAGAAGTCGAAACAGAATTTGATGTTGTCGCTGTTGGTGCTAAACCTTCAACATCTGATGCTGCATCGGATTCACCAGCATCTGATTTAGCAGCAGCAGCTTCCTGCTTGGCTTTTAGTTGGCGTTTGTACTCTTCAAGCTCCTGTTCGGTAAAAAGTTCCTGATCTTTTTTTGACTTCTTCTTTTTCTTTTTTAAACCTTTTGGTAACTTAAGCATTATCTAATAGAGGAGACATCGAAAAACGGTCTAGAAAAATATTGCAAAACAGAAAAACTAAAATTTAATGCATTTAAAAATTTTCTTAAAATGTACAAAAAATTAAATACAGATAAATGGTATACATATATAAAAGGGATCACAAAAACGTTGAATCATAAAGAGAAGGACATAACAGAAAATATTTCACAAACAATTTACAAGTAAATTTAACGGTAAGTTATTAGGTATTAACAAACTGCTAAAGGGAGTCAATAACAAAATAAGGGATAAATTAATGGGAATTTATTTATTAGTTAAAGGCAACTCACCGAAGCACTTTATTACCCATTTGAAATAAAAAAAACTTACAACACACTTTTAGTACATTCGTTTGCAATACTGCTAATAATAGATGAATGTTTGTTCCAAAAATCAAAATTAAAAATTCTTCGTCTTCTTATATTTACAATATTTTCGCTTGAAGGTGAACAAAAACACATACACGTGTAAAAAACATGTGTTTCATAAACTAAGCACCACCGTTACTTTTAATAATACTCTACGTACTAACTATTAAATTACCGCTACTTTGTAGTACACCATTACAAACATAGTGATAGAGAGCAAATATTTTCGAAATGTGCTCACTCACCAATAACAAAACAGAGAACATTAAAGAACACACTCACACATACTTTTTCGAAGATAAAAGCAGATACAGGAAAATTTATATTATTTCACATCAATTGGGAAAAATCGATTTTTCACCTTTAAAATTTTACAAAACAAAAAATTATAAAAAAAAAAACGTTTTTATTCAATTATCTTGCCAATTATTACATATAATTATTTATACTTTAAATAAAATTGATAAAAATCATAGCTAAAATAAACTTTCTAAAAAATTACACTGTAAAAATGTATTCATATAACTAAGAGAACTTAAAAATTAAACTTTCCTTTAAAAAAAAATTATAAAATATTCTTTTTGTCAAAAAATCCACCAAAATTGATTGTTTAAACAACTTTTAACCAAATATATTAATGCTGTAAACTTACGTCTCTCTTTTTATTTAAATTTTAAGTATTTTTTTCTACAATTTAAATTTTAAATACAATTTTTTATAAAATTTTTGCAATTTTTTTTAATTTTTTCTTTTACATTACACTGGATTACGTATCACGTATGAATTATCGGAAAATTCTTAACTGAATGATGAAAATTTTATTGCAAAATTTGACTCGTCCAAAAAAGGGAAGTAAAAGTTTTGCTATATTCGAAAAAGCTTCACACAAAGTTGATGGATGGTTAACCTTAAAAGCTTATATGTTATAGTTACAAGTTGTTGTTTATTATGGGAATTTGACATTTATCCTCTGACTAAGGGTAGTAACGAACTAAAAGAGAATTAAAGGCCGTGAAATGACTTTTGACATTTGTGTAACTAACCAATGCGCATGTCACTTTTTAAGTGATGGTTGTAATTTAAAAACGGTTGCGGCAGATAAGTGAACATTAATGAAATATGTAAATAGTAAATTGTTGCCAGATATGATAAAATCGTTTATTCACAGAACGTTAAGTTTGAATTTTATTGTACTAAAAACAGAAGCAAGAACCTGTTAAAAACGATTTTGTAGTTCTAAACTATGCTGTTAAAAACTCAAGTAGCATATAAAATTACTATCTTCTTTTCATAATCAGCAAAAAAAACAATGGGAGTATATTGATTTTGTCATTCCCTTTGTAACTTATCGAAATATCCCTTTTATACCCCATAAAGTATATACTTTCTGAATCGGGGTTTAATTTTATGACGATCTGGCTATGTCCGTCCGTCTGTTGAAAGCACAATAGAGCTCGAACCAAAAAGTAAGGGGTCTCAAATTTTGCCAGAATATTACTTATACTCGACCTTTATTTCCTATTGAAAATGGGTTATAGCTCGTAATGCAAGAGTATGTCAAAAAAACCTTGTCCTTCGAATATCGAATAAAATGTAATTGGGTCTAAGCGCATTGACGTCGACCAATGATACTTCGAATGCATATTTTTCGAGTAAAAAAAATAACTTTTCCTGAAAACTGCTTTAATTTATATATAACGAAAGGAATTATAGATCGAAATCTACGAAAATTTAAACCGCACAGTGTCTTTTTAGATGTTTTAAATGTTTGATTCTGAAATTTTGCAAAAGTTGCTATTTGATCAAAAGACTTGCAATAACGGAAACTTAAGGGGACACGCCCACTTTAACGTCCCCTTCCATATAACGCTTTATCACAAATTTATATAATTTTTCTATGGATAATAGTATTGAAAGAATAAGGGACTCTGTATTGAAATATATTAGTTTAATTTATTAGCAAGAACTACTTTGTTACGGCTACTTTAACGTCCACTGCTCATATGATTTAGTTATTGAAATTTAATAGCACATAAAATCGACAGATTTATATGTATTAGATAATTAAATTTCGTACTAAGTTTTCTGGCCAATATAAGTATACTTCTAATGTAGAAATTCTTACGGCCGTTTTCATAAAAAGATTTATTGATGGCTTATTTGACAAATTTCTGTGCAACACCTGAAAAATAAGCCTTTAATAAACCTAAAATATTTTTTATGAATACGGCAGTTAATGTTTCATTGTAAGACTAATTTTAAAGAAATAAATTAAAAGAAAATCGAAGTTACACAAAGAAAGTAAAACTAATATTAAGAGATTATTCCATAAAATTTTTAAATGATTTTTTAAGCTCGAGGTCTTTATAAATATTTGTTGATTTATTGTGTGTTTTTACAAAATTTTATATATAAAATTTTTAACTTTTTATATAAATTTTATAATTATATAAAATTTTGTAAAAACACACAATTTCTTTCCTGAAGATGCTACACAAGGAGTAGCGAAATATTGAATAATAAATAAATCAACAAATATTTATAAAGACCTCGAGCTTGAAAAATCAATTAAAAATTTTATAAAATAAAGGTCAAATAAGAGCAATAAGAGATTATTTCATAGCAATTACTGTTTATAAAAAAAAATAAAAAATGTTGTACTATAAAAGTATACAAAATTGGTTCGGCACAGCCGAATATATGTAGTCCTGTTTTTTAAAGCAGCGTATGTTTTATTTTGTCGGTTCTAAAATTTTGTTATTTAAAACGATTTCTTCATGTAAATAACATGCATCAATTTGTATTTAAAAAAATATAAGTACTAACTATTATTTTTATTATTTATTTTTATTTATTATTTATAACTATTCCCTCTTAAATTTATATAATTATATGCGTTAATAGTTTACAGTCGCTCTTTGTACTGCTGAAATACTTGTTCTATGCTAGCTTCTGATTTAACATTTGACACCAAGAAGATTAAACTTGACAATATTGAACTATTGAGCATGACAGAAATAATTCAGTTTAAATAATTTAGATGAACAGAAAATAATTTCAAATCCCAATTCAATTTAATTTGAAATTTAGTTTTTACCCAAAACTTTTTCACATCATATTTTAATGCAAAAATTAAAATTAGATTGCAAAAACGTTTCAAATTGCAAAGTAAACGTAAATTACTAAGAGAATTATATTCGGCTGTTCCGAATTTTTTATACCCACCACCAATTTTATGTACTTTTATGGCACAAAATTTATTATTTTGTTATTAAAAGTAATTGCTATGGAATAATTTCTTTATATTAAAATATGTATCATTTTCTTTGTATAACTTCGATATGATATTAAAACATTTTCAAAAATTTAATCTTTCAATGAAAGTGGGCGTTAAAGTAGGCATGTCAATAAGTTTTCTGCTGATATATACAATTCTTCCAAAATTTTTATCCATAAAGAAACTATATGAAGATAAAGCGTTATATGGAAGGTGTGCGTAAAAGTGGGCGCGTCACTCCCTTCCTCATATTCCAACTTAGCCCAATACCAAGCAAACCTTGTGTATAAGAAATATTCTGGCAAACTTTAACACCCCTAGCTTTTTCGGTTCGAGCTCTATCGTGCTTTTAACAGGCGGACAGACGGACGGACATAGCTAGATCGTCATAAAATGAAACCAGAGCTCAGAAAATATATACTTTATGGGATCTAAAATGGATATTTCGATTTGTTACAAACGGAATGACAAAATGGTATTATGACAATATAATAAAACGAAATTGGGAAAATGTTTTACATAAATAATTTAATTATATATATTAATGCCTGTAATTAGTTTATAATTATTTAGGCATTGTAATCTACTTACAAAATCAATTTTACCCCAACATACTATTCGTATTTTGTTTTTGTCTTTTCTTTGTGGCCGAACTGCACAGACCTTATTTTATTTAAAGACACATTTATTTACTTAGTAAGAAATTAATACATTTTATTGGTTACATCTATTAAGGCAAATAATTATCTAATGTGAACATACTTTTATAGAATCATACAAACAATTAAAATACTAATAATATATATATATTTTTTATTTCGTGCTTAAGCTAATTTTTATTTTACATTGCACTATTTGACTAATGTAGTTAATTACTAAAATATTTATTTTATTATTGAACTTAAGTATTGTGTTTTGACATTATTTTTGACTTCATAGTCATGTTTTTTTACCACTAACTTAATACAAGTTGTCTCTATTCGGGCCTGTGAACTTAAATTTGATTACAAGGTCACATGGATAAATACAAGTACGATATTACAGCGTTCAACATTAACACAAAAACCTACGTTACGAAGAACAAATTATACGTGGAAACCCTTTCTAAAACATGATGATTTTAAAGGTTATTTTTACACAATTAACTAACCTCAATCAAATATGCATAATCAAAAATAATAGCAGTAGATAATTCAAAACTTTTAAATTTTTATAAATAAAAATACGCACAAAGTAAAATTATAGAAAAATTATTCTACACATTAATTTAACATATTGCCGACAACTTCTGGGGCTTAAAGTGAGAATAAGGTTAATATAACGGTTGACATAATTTACAGCAAGATAAAAATATTTTTTTATTCTTATACTAAAGCCACCAAAAATAATGATTTTATTCTTTTGGATTCTTCGACAGGTACTTATGATTAATTACCAGATCCTTAGGAGATTCACAGTCTTCGATATTGATGTTGGAATGCGGTGGTAAAAGGCGATCATAACCCTGCACAACCATACACTATAGATGTGATATTACGATCATGATATTTTGAATTTCTTTGGTTTTATATATGATGTAAAAGTTGTTTTTCAATAAGAAATAAAACATATGGTCTTCTTTAGGGATTCTATTGTATTCAGTGAAGTCTTTTTTGCACCTGAAAATTAAAGAAGAAGAAAAAGATTTAATTAATTTAAAGGCGCGTTGCATTCTTTATCAATTTACAATAAAGAAAAAAGTTCTAAAACCATTGCAATTACTACATAACAAATCGCTAAAGACCCTTATTGAATCTTTCCATTATCTAGAGGCTGAAAAAATCGATTTTCGTTCTAAAATTTTATGAAAAACACCGAAGTATGTGCATTTTTATTTTTATATCGCAGTTAGCTTTAAACTGATGTTGTTGATTTTTTTTTAAAAATAATTTTCGGTGCTACAGTGCCACTGTCGTGTCCAAACCTTATTTTGAAACATGAGAAACTTGATATATGTACATATAAAATAAAAAAATAATTTTTTTCTAATAATGTTTGCCTATAACTTTACCGACTAGTGACTGGTTTGTCCAAAATTTTTATCGAATATCCCTAGAGACATATGATACTTACAAACAATACCAGCTCTGTGCAACTTGTGGGGGTTTCTTTAAAATGATTTCGTCAGAATGATGTCAATCGACTACCTTATTCATAAGCTTTCAGAAAATATATACTTTATGAGGTATAAAAACAAAATATACTCTGCACACACTTTGAAGGAAAAGTTAAGTTAGTTCCAGACGAAAGTAATTTTTAAAAAACTATAATTCAAAAGCTATTTACATGGACAAGTATAAATGTATATTAGCGAACCAAACTATTTGATATTGTGGAATAAATCGAGATATAAGAACCGGTTTCCCGAATAATTCAAAAACTGACATATATAAAGCAACGATTTTTAATTTTAAACAAAAAAATATAAAGAAAAAACCTGTTTAAATAACTGTAGTTGTTTCCATGATCTTTGAGCCTTTGAGTATACCATGCGAAAAAGTTGAGATGTATGAAAGAATGATAAGTCATCATAAACATGTCTCTTTTAGGCAGAAGATTTTTTCTATTCGTCACCACTCAACTGGATACGATACATTTAAAGTTTTCTCAAAAGTGAATAGCTTGTTTAAGTCATTCGCTGATGACAAATTTTTGTGAAACCTTTTTTTGTAAAAACTTTTTATTAAACCATAAATGATAGAAAAAAGTTTACAACATCTCGCGCATAAAATTCAATTATCTAATGACGTCACACAAACTGTGTTGCTATTTGCTAATAGCTTTCGATTAGTACTATGAATTAAGGTAATTATTTCAAACTTTCTTGGACAAATACAAGCATTGTTACTCAGGAAATTATTACTGTGACCTTTTGACAAACGAACTTATTTCTAATATTTTAGTAAACAAAAAAAAACAAATTAAAAAGTAATTAATTAAAAAATTATTCTTTTTCTTGTAATATCTCTTGTTTTACATGTCGCGGAAGCGGATTACTGAAAACTAATTAGAATTTTGTGCACTGTCGACTTTTGGGTATGTTTTCTACAAATTTTATTTAATATTAAATTATTTTGGAAAAGCTAATATACATATAAGTGTGAAACAAATATATAATTAATATAGTTAAATATTTTAAATAAATGATATCTTTAAAAGCATAGAATGAAATAAATAAAGTAATTAAGGTATATTTAGCAATTATTTTGCATATATTTTATTTGATTTGTTTTATTGAAAAATTTGTTCAGCTTGATTGCTATCGGATATAACAATAATAATAATAATAATAATAATAATAGTAATAAAAATAATAATAATAATAATCATAATAATAATAATAATAATAATAATAATAATAATAATAATAATAATAATTAAATTATAATAATAATAATAATATTAATCACTTCTATCCTTCTTGTCCTTAAACGAAGTCCATTGAATTTGAGTACTTGGACCTAATCGAAGAAGAACCAAGCAACTACACTTATGACACGCCATGAATATTTAATAATTATTAAGAATAATTCTATTGCGTATTGTACTGACATCCGCGGATTGGTTTTAACAATGCAAAATGAATATAATCCTGGAGATTGGCGCTTATTCATTGATTCTTCCAAAAGTAGCTTAAAAGCAGTTTTGCTACATGTCACTAATTTAAAAAGTCCTATTCCGATAGCACTTAGCACAAATACTAAAGAGACATACGCATCAATGAAAAAAATAATACAGTTAATTAAATATGAAGACCACAAGTGGAAAATATGCGCAGATTTAAAAGTGGTAGCTCTTTTAAGAGGCATGCAATTGGGCTATACTAAAAATATGTGCTTCATGTGCTTATGGAATACGCGTTTCGATGGCGACCAGTACAATACACGGGATTGGGCTTTACGTGAGGAAAGCAGATTGCATAGAAACAATGTTATTGAATTACCACTTGTGTCGATGAAAAGATTTTGCTTCCTCCACTCCACATCAAACTGGGTATTGTAAAAAATTTTATAAAAGCATTGAGCCCAGATGGTGTTGCTTTTACCGAATTGCACCGAATTTTTCCACGATTAAGCGGCATGAAAGTAAAAGAAGGTATGAACTCTAACTACTTTATTAAATTAGATTTATATTTCATTTCATAATGTTTCTATTTTACAGGAATTCTTAATGGACCGGACATTCGCCGTCTTATGAAGGACCATCAATTTGAGGTTGCATTGAATGATATCGAGCTATTGGCCTGGAATTGTGTGAAATCAGTAATAGAAAATGTATTAGGAAATCATCGGTCTGAAAACTGGCGAATTTTAATCAAAAATAAGCTAACCGCATTTAAAAACTTAAACGTTAGAATGTCATTGAAAATACATTTTTTGCATTGCCATGCCGAAAAATTTAATGAACAATCACCAGCCGAGTCTGATGAACATGGCGAGAGATTTCACCAAGTAACAGCCAGGCTCGAACACTGGTATAGCGGCAAACAACTTGATTCGCTATTAGGGGATATTTGTTGGAATCTGCAGGAGGAAGAAGAATAAATTTCTAAATAAAAACTACTTAACAACAAAAAATTTTTAGTTTGGTTATATAAAAAATTCAAAAATTTCATCTTTTCTGAAAAAATCAAAAGTTGTAGACAGACTTTAATCACAAATAGCTTATTTTGCACCTGCGCAACTTTATTTTTCATTCCCATCATTTGTTTCTAAGGCCTAGGATTCACTCCTAGGGAAATAAAATGTATGACCGACCTCCAATGTTTTTTGTTCTTAACATTTTCTTAAATTATACTTTCCCTTTATCACCATCCCTTAGGGGGGCCCCAATACAAATGTTGCGTTTTATGAAATTCTTAGATTAATTAAAATTTGTCGACTTTTGTGAATAAAATCAAAAGTTGCAAACATATTTTAATTGTTTATAGCTTGTTTTGTTTGCAGCTTTGTTTTTTATATGTGTGCAAAAAATTAGAAGCCTAGCTAAATTTTTCAATTTTTTATGAATTTTTAAAAAATAAAAATTTCGAAATTTTGATAAAAAAATTAATTTTTTTTTCAAAAAAAAATTATTTTTCTAAAACGACTGCGAATATTAGAAAGAAGTTTTACTTTTCTATCCTGGAAGGACCACATTCAATGTAAAGTGGAGAGAGCTCAAAGAATATGGGCCCTCTGCAGAAGAGTGATTGGCTCAAAATGGGGCTTAAGCCCAAGGATGACACATTGGCTATATACGAGTGTACTGCGGCCTACAATTACGTACGCTTCGTTAGTATGGTGGACATCCTTAGAGAAGAAGGTGAATATAAAACCTCTTCAAAAGATTCAGAGACAGTGCTGCATTAGTATTTGCGGCGCCATGAGGACCACATCGACAATGGCCATTGAGAATATATTATCCATTTGGCCTATTGAGATACAGGTAAAATATGAAGCGGCCTTAGCTGCCACAAGATTAATGGCAATAGATGAGTGGCTTATAAGAGAACATAAGACCAGATACCAAAGAATAACGGATATCTTACCGATAGGAAATATTACAGAATTAACATGTGATAAAATCCCGATGAGATATGAGAATATTAACTGCATCACCATTATACCGGAAGAGGGAGAATGGGATGAGATAATCAGGATGGGAAACACCCACGGAATCGATCTTTATACAGACGGTTCAAAGATTGGTGACCAAACTGGAATGGGCTTATACGACATAAGCCGAAATAGAGGCAAATACTTCCGTCTACCAGATCACAACACTATTTTTCAGGCTGAGATCATGGCGATTACGGAAGGAATTAAATGGATAAAGGAAACGAATAGCGAAACTCCGATTCGTATCTTTACGGATAGCCAATCAGTGATTAAGACATTGAGAAAGGAGAAAGTTGAATCCCGGAACGTTTTGCAATGCAAGAGTGAGATAAACTCATATGCAAATTGTGAACATCTGGAGATAATATGGATACCAAGCCATCACGGGCTGATCGGGAACGAGAAAGCCGACAAATTATCCAAAATGGGAGCTCTTTTGAGTACTATAACTTTGGAGAACGCCAAACCCCTTAAACGATTTAAGGATGAACTTAAACGTTGGGCAAAGGAAGAACATGTCAGAAAATGGCAAAGCACTGATGTCGGTAAGGTGACAAGAACACTCTGGGGTGACCCAAATCTTGGGAAGTCAAAGGAGATTTTGAGACTAAGTAGACCTACACTTAGGAAATTAACCGGTGTAATTACAGGTCATACGGAGTTGAGAACTCATTTAGCACGCATGGGATTATCTGAGGAGACGACATGTAGAGCTTGTGAGGAAGAGGATGAGACCCTGGTACACTACCTCTGTCATTGTCCTGCGTTTGGGCATATTAGACGCGAAAATTTTACAGTAGATAATATGCCGAACTTGGAATACCTGGGGAACTCGAACTGGAGATCCATAAGGCGTTACATTGAGGGGACTGGTTTCTTGGACTAGTCCGATATTTATGGGAAATTATGTTTATGGTTTTTTGTTTGGGAATTCCGTTTTCCACATGGAGCGCACAACATGCCAACTGGGCATAGGTGTATACCTGTCATGGGTTTGGGCTTTTATACCCCTCCTTTTCAACCTAACCTAACCTAACCTACTTTTCTTAAAGGAAATTTTATTGCGGAATTTCGGTTTTTTAAGTTTTTCAATAAGCTAAAGCGTTTTTGAGTTACGCGAACATATGTTGTGCAACCTCCTCCATTTTCGAAATAACGGTATATCTCGAAAACCAGAGCCAATCTTAAAAAACCGTGGGCACCACTGGATTCAGCGTACCCGAATTATGTTAAAACGCTAGGTGCCCAGCTTGTCACAAAAAAAAAGTGTCAATTTCATGCACAGTGTAATCGTTTAACTTTAAATTAATGTAATGTGCGTTAGTTCGTTTACTCAAAAGTATTGACTTTTTTTTACTGATCTGTACTGAATTGCGTACGTTTGCACAAATTTCAATATTAAACGAAAACAATTAAGTAATGACCAGTTAAAATAATAAAAACTTTCAGTTAACGAACGAACCCATAGATTGATTTCGTGCATATAATATTTTATTATTATCATTTTAGATATTATATAGAAGAAAAATTCTAAAAAAAACAAAAACTGGTGAACAACGCACCAAAATAATAACTTTATTTTAAAAATCATCAATCCATTGCAATTAGAGTTTGGGATTTCCCGGTCTTTTTACTTTCCCGGGAAACGGGAATTAAAAATCGTCTTCCCGGGAATTTCATGGATTCCCGAAAATAATATTTCTTTTAAAATAAATAATGTTTGTTAACTTTAACATCACGATTTGGTTAATAACTCATTGTTTTAGTAGTAGTTTATTTTCCATTAGAGTCCTTATTGTGTCAGCATTACATCTTCCGGAAATATAAACTTAACCCAAATTATAAAAATAATTATTTCCATGTAAACAGATATCTTTTTTTAGTTAGGCAACACTACTCCACTCGTCTAATACAAGAGCAAACCACACATGGTCACAAATTTGACTCGATATTGCTTTCACCATCGTATTTTTAACGGCGTTGTAATATTTTATTACAATGTTTTTAACATCAGTTTAATTTTGAAAAAATTTTGACTAATAAAAGAACTTTGTGTAATTGGTAATGTTTGGGTGTCTAAAAAACTTTTAATGGTGGAATTATTTTTTTACTTGGTGCAGGTGTTGAAGAATCGTTTTCAAATTTTATTTTATGAACCAAAAGAAGGTGCCGTATGAGACCAATAGTACTATCGCCCTTGGACATTAACCTTTTCGGGAAAATATTACATTGTGCTGCGTTGTCTACTTTTTGAAAATAGTTCCAGACTTCACACATTTTGCTTCTAAACAAAGTGAATTTTATAAAAAAAAAAGTATTATTAGAAAAATTCAATCATAAATAAAAAAAATTATACTTACAAATTCTGTGACCACTTTTAAAAACAATTTGTACATACGATTATATTTATAAAAATGAACCACGGAAACTACTGCTGGATTTACGGTCGTTATAAAAAACATTTATACATAAGAAAACATTTAATTATGTATGTATGTATATAAGTAATTCACTTGAAATTTATAAGCACTTATTAAAAATAATTCCAGAAAGTCGTTAACTTTGGCGTGAAATATTTTTGACCGACGATGTTTGTTTTTCTTTTCCATATTCGTATTTGAGAAAAGTTGTAAATACTTAACAACTAAAAAACGCTAACAAATTAAAAACCTTACTTTTTATTCAAATATTCTCTAAATTTACCAAAACAGATAAGAAATTAAAAATAAAATTAAATATATTTCCTAATATACTACATATGTTTTATTTCCCGTTTTCCCGGGAATAAGAGCAAAATTTTTCCGGGAATACTAAGTGCTTCATTCCCAAACCCTAATTGCAATGTACAATGCATTGTACAGCTGCATCATGAATATTGCCGATAATTAAATTCACGAATTGCACGTGGCTTAATTGTTTCGTTAGAAAGCAAAACCGTAGCACTAAGGTCAATTGTTCATAAACGAAACAAATTTTTTAAGCTATTATTTTTTAACTGGCACGTTCTGCCGCAGTCCATTCGATCGTAATGTAGTTGTAAATGTTGCTTTTTATACCATATATGTACATAATTCCAAAAAAAAAAATTCTAGCAACAATGTGGATTCAACATGCATAACTTTGTTTTTTTTTTTTTTTTTGTTTGTATTAGTTGCAACTTTAAAAGCTTATACCTCCATATCCAAACTAAGATTCCTGCACATCTGCAGGAAAATTCCTCTCAAATAGTATATTTTTTATTCAAATCGGTGTATAATGTGAGCAAACAAAAAATTGCCATGAGTATCTACATATAAGATATATTATGTATTATTATAATTACCATAATACTTATTTACCTGTCATTTTAGCCTCTAAATGATTTTTAATGATATATTTTGTAGAGTTTTAGTTTTACAGACTTTTTAAAAATCTATAGAATGAACTTGATAAGCGATGGTTTTAAAAATTTTAGTCAATATAGTAAAAATTATAACAAATCCATATACCAATAATGGTTTCAGCAACTCGAATACAATCATAATGGCGAATTTTTCTTTTTTCGTTGATTACTGTTATAACTAAAGGAATATTCTTATATTTTATTTAATAGAACTAAGTAACATATCGATGCCTTACTTCCTCAACCTCGTAATTAAAAAAAAAAAAACGGTTTTGACTTTTTCATATCAAACGATTGTTTTATGCTTTAATTAATAAAGATTAGTATATTATTACTACTAATATACATAAATACAATCAATTCCTTAATAATTGCATTTTTTAACCAAACACCGAAGTATAAAAAGATTAACCGTTTTTTTTTTTCTCCTAAAAAATTTTATTCTTTAAGATACGAGGTTGAGGAAGTAAGGCACCGATATACTTTAAACCACTGTTTTATAAATGGAATCATATGTTTAAAAGTGAATCATTTCTAGTTAGTTTTGAGTATAGTAAATAGTTACAATATTTTTTTTATATTTAACAGTTTTATTTTATATTGCATATAGTTATGAATTTACTGCATTTGCTTCCAGAGTTAATATTAGATATAAATCACTTTAAATCAAATCGGAAAAAAAATGTTAGGTCGTATGAATAGTAAATCATTACAACAACAAACTTATTTGTAAACGAAAAATAATCAACTAGAACAACAACAACATAAAACAAAAAACAAAAAAGCCTAAGTCACTTCAAATGTGCCCCGTTAACACGTCAACGTTAAAATGTCTACTAATCATTTGCGACTACTCTACTTTTGAGGTCCAAAATAGAACACAAACACATTCATATATGTAAATGAAATTTACACAAACACAAAGAAATGCACGCAAAAAAAAATTAAAAGAAAGTCAATGTGAGTACATGAATTAACAAACGTGGTGTTCGAGTACAACTACGAACAGTGGGACAAACTTTAAAATTTGATTTTGAAATTAGAAAAATTCCATATAAAAAAAATTTAAAAAAAAAAAAACTTTTCATTAAACACAACTTTTGAACAATAACAATTAATAATTTATTATTGAAAGTAAATACACTCTGAACTCTATTAAAAATAAAATGTTACTACAGTATTTATCGCCTTTATGCACGTCGGTTATAAGCATTTCTCGCTTTTATGCATCCAAGCCTGTGCAATTTCAGCTTGTAATTTAAAATATACAAAAAAATTTCGTCTATATGCATTTCGCTTATATGCATTTATCGCTTTTATGCACCATAATTTTAATATAATTTGAATAAATTACAAAAGAAATTGTCTTCTATATGCATCATGAACAATGATATTTGTAAAAAGTATGGATGCTCAATCGACACCGTAAATCGTATTCTAAGAGACAAAAGTTCTATTATTCAAAGCAGCAAAATATGCAATATATTTCGCGAAGAAAAAATCGAAAATCAAAAAAAAAAAAGGATAAGGCATTATCGAAATGGTTTGATGAAATAAGGTTGCTGGCGCTGTAGTGTCAAACAATATGGTAATGGAAAAGGCCAAACAATTTGACATTTCCCATAACGAAAATTTGTATCCTACAACTGGCTGGCTATATCAATGGCAACGGAAAGAGGGGATTAGTTTAAAAAGGATTCATGGTGCGGCAAGATCTGCTGATAAGCAAGCAGTTGACAATATTCAAGAAATTCTCCCAAATTTGACTGCTGGATACAAGGCAAGTTACATATTTAATGCCGATGAAACGGGACTAATTTTCAAAGCATTGCCCTCATCAACACTCAATAGGAGTGGTTTTAAAATTTCTGTAATGACGTCATCAAAAGAACTTAAAACTTTACTCCTTTTGTGCAATGCAACTGGTGACTATGTGTGCCATAGGTAAACCAAAACAGCGTCGATGTTTTAAAAATAAAAAAATTAAGTATTTTTCGCATAACAAGGCATGGATGACACAGGACATTTGGACTGAAATAATGCTAGCTTTTGATGAAGAAAGGATTTAGAAAAAGAGAAAAGTAATCTTCGTTGACAACAGCCCATAAGCAAATGAGTTTAAAAAACGTTGACGTTCGATATTTACTAGTAAATAGAACCTCAATTTTACAGCCATTCAAGGCATACTATCGACAAAATATACTACGTAAGCAAATGTGATTTTTAGAGATTTCAAGAAAAGCCTTGATATGTTAACAGCATTATAAATAGCCAAGCGAGCATATGGGATGGTTACTACTAGTACCATTTTTAACTGCTTTAAAAAGGTAATTTTAAAATATGGTGTATTTTTCAATTTATATGACTTTTTATATATTTCAGTGTAAGTTTGTTTCGGAATCTCACGAGATGCCAGCGATGGAAAATCGCGAAGATGAAATAATTATAACTGCTGACTCAGGTTTAGAATTTGGAGCTGAATTTTAAAATTTTGTAACTCTGGACGAAAATTTACCTTGTCATGCACCACCTAACGATGAGGGAATTGTCTCTGAGCTCCAATCAAGCGGAGACGATGAAGAGGATGCTAACGAGGATGATGGCTTACGTTACTTTCTTCAAGCAAGAATTTCTTCCAGATGAATTGGAAAAAATTTAACAATTTATTTTTGAGAGCTGCTGCAAAAATGTACAAAAGAAAATAACAGATTTTTTTTTTAAATAAGTATGTATTAGACTAAGTACTTTAATTTACCTCACCAATTCCAAATTCAAGTTTCCATTGCTTGTGAATTTATTAGCAATGATAAGGACGTGACAAAATCACTTCTCACTTCGCAAGTATTGGAACTGCTGGAGCAAATCTAGTAAGCAATGAATTTCTATTTTTTTTTATGTTTTCAACCTAGGTGATTGATCTCAGCGAAATGATACTTTTAGTACAAACTTCTAAATGTGCAATAATATTTTTTATTTAGTTTTTTTTTTTTTTTTGTAAAAATGAGTTTTTAATAAAAACTGATACATACATACATATGTATATGTATAAAAATTTGGATAGATTTTGTCTACTTTTTTATATGCACCCTTTATGCAAATATCGGAGTTTTTATATATGCATTGCTTATGCATATTAACGAGTTTTTTTATAAGCACCGTATATGTATATAAACGTGTTTTTATATTTGCATTTCGCGCTTATATGCACAGAAAGCTGTGCATTTTTAGAAATGCATATAACCGATATGTAGTTGATTTAAACTAAACAATAAAAAACCGATCGAAGAAAATCTTTCATATTTTCCATGAAAATGTTGATGTTAACTTTTTGTGCACGACGACATTTCGAAGTTGATCTTATGCCACACTATCAGGAACAGCAGCAATGTTTTTCGCACAACGATCTGTGTAAGCATGCACAGGTGTTGCGGTTTGCTGAATTTTCCGCAATTTTCACATTTCTTCCGATTGTGGATATATTTGGTCGATTAGTCTCACCAAAAAAGCACGAAAAACACATTTGAATTTGAATTCAATTCGTAAAAGGCTTTAAAAATTTTAACGCACTGCTTAATTGTATACCTATCCATAGTTAAATTTATCCAACACTTAAACAACGAAAAGTCAAATTAGTTCGACACTACTCACAACTCATATCATGCATTGTGGTTAGACCACCCTTTATAAACAAAAAAATATAAACAAAAAGAAAAAATATATATATATAAACAAATAAGTAATTAAATTTTAAAACCTTATAGTGATTTTTGGCTTACCTTGTACAAAAATATTTTTCAAACAATGTTGCAAAAGTAAGCTTTTTCGAAATCTGCTACGCGTTCATCATTAGCTCTGTTTGCTTTGTATTTTATTGTTGGTTGTAAAGAATAAAAAAATAAAATTTGATTATCAAAACAATGCAACTGACTTACATTGCCATTAAGCTGATAGTTGAAGCAGAAAAATAAAAAAATTAAAAAAAAGAAAGAATAACAACAAACAGAAAAAATCTGTAGTAGTAAAATTTAGTTCTCACTCAGCTGTGGTAAGTAAATAAAAAAAAAGTAATAATCATTTAATTATCGAATTCTATTTCTTAATAACAAACTTGTTGTTTTAAGAATCATAATGGTTAATACTATTCATACCAATGAACGAATTGACAACAACAACACAGACATGTTACCCATGTAAAGACTTACAACTTGCCCGTAAAGTTAAATAATAAAAGATAACGTTGGCTAACGTGTGCATTAGAGTGTTTGTTTAAGATTTTTCGTTAATACAACATCGTTTATAATTTTAAAATATGGCAATGTCTATGGCCAACAACCGCAACTTTTAACATATTAAAATACGTAGTGGCAACGAAAAACATTTAATTATTTTTTAACTTGCAACAAAAAATTAATATTCAAGGTATTTAACTGTTTAATTTTTGTAAAGAATATTAATATATAAAAATCTTAACTACTAAAGTAAAAACGACGCGGCCGAAAAGTTAAAATTTTCATTGGCAATTTAATTGCCATATTTTGTTACATATAAACCTTACGCTAAAAATTAAAATGAAAATAAGCTTTCCTTTAGCTTATCGGTCAATTTTAGGTTAAATTCAAGTTATAATAAGGAAAAACTAGTTATTGATCCGATAATATCCTAACTATTAGCTATTGGCAAGTTATGCTAATGGGCCTTAATGGTATGACAGGAAGTTTGTTTTGAATTTCCTCTTAATTTTTAATAAAAACTTTTGTATTTATTGTCAAATATATGTATTTCAAAAGTAACTACCAAAAGTTTAATTGCCTTTAATAAATGAACAATTTCCAATTTATTCTTAATTAACTTTCGATATGTAATAAATAGTCTTATTACAAAATTTAATTTAACTTTCCTAAATTTCAAATAAAATATCATATACGAGTACACATGTGTCAATGTAAAACGTTCATGAACATACATTCTAATTCATCCCACTGTGGTTAATTTTGATTTACATATGTGTGTATGTATGTGTTGAATAGAATTAATGAATAATATATGGTAAATAATAACAATGTGGTTTTCTAGTATAAAAAAACAACAAACACAATTAGAACAAAAGAAGCAAAAAGTATAAAAAGTGGCAGCTACAACAAATAAAATAACAATATTGTTCACATATGTAGACGACTGTTTTAGCAAGTGTATATGGTCGACATTTGTAATATTTTTGACTCACCGATGACTCTATTATTCTACATTTTAACTCTTTTGTTTATTATTTTTATTGATTTCTTTTTTTTCTTAATTTCTAATTCTTATGAAATTCAAACAAGCTACATTGGAAATTTTACCTAAACTGGTTATTTTTTGCAAATTAGAAAGAAAACTCATCCATTATATATGGTCATAGATAGTAACACTCTGTCCTCTTTTCGACATAACACTATATATAGTATTCATTTATATTTCTGTAAAATTTATGTAGTATGATTTTTAAATACATACATATCGTCGCTGCTCTGACGTGATCGGTTATGTGACAATTTTGAAAATATTTTTTATTTCTCTTTTTGTAACCTTTATTAACTGTACATCCATCCACCAAACCGTTTAAGGATATCTTGATTGGTTCAAAAATAAGCAATAGTCAGTATGCGTAAGCTTTATACTGTAAAGTAACAATATAAAATGCTTTTTTAGGTCTCCTAAAAACTCAGTAAAAAACACATAACTGGATTTGTTAGAGCAACGACGATATATATTATTTGAAAACATTATTTATTACATTAACAAGAATAAAAACTTTCCAAATATTTTTAATATAAATATAAATGGAAATAAATAGAAAATAATGAAATATTATCCATCGCTTAATCTAAATCTCTATCACTAAAAGTCTAAAAAATATATTTACAGGTTTTTGTTATTCTGCATCTCTATCACTAAATCACTAAAACTCTAAAAAAAACTTTAATTGACTTTTGGGCAATATATTTTAGTTTTAGCGATAGAGATTTAGCTGTAGCGAGTTACCAAATAAGGCTGCAGGTATAATAACTTTGTTGTACATAAAAATTTAAAATATATGTAAAGTATACGCCACAGAGTTTAAAATGTAATTTATATCTTTTTTCCTATATTATTGTTATTATTTTAGTATATTACAGATAATATGTATATTGAAAAGCAAAAAATCTATTTACTATAAAGAAAAAGTTTAAGAATTTTAGAAAAGTTCCAGATTTTAATACATAATGGAAATTTTTTTAATATAACTTCACTAGAAATTAGTTAAAAAACTTAACTAAAATTAAAATATGAACTTTAGATTATATATCATTAAAATATTTTTAAAGTTTAATAAATTGCATAATTTCTGTTAATTGTACATAATATAAAACAACAAAATAAATAAACAAGCAAATAAGTATAACTACGATTTACATGACTGTGTCAACCAAAGTAAGGAGTTGCCTTAAGTTAAAAGTTTTTTCCTTATAGTTGCTTTTTTTTCTTCTTTCATTATTCTATAAACTACTAGAACAAATTTCATACAATTCATAAAATATTTATATACGCAATTAAATACTGCCACAGCACACACCACACACAAAAACAAAAACTAAAAGAATAATAAAGTGTTAATTAAAAACTAAACACAAACAGAAAAATTATTTTCATTAAGGTTCTTCAAACATTGGTTTGAGCTTCTATACAAGTAAAAATAATAAAAAAAAGGGTTAATTTGTTTTTTTTTTAATAATAAAACCAGAATTATCAAGGGAGTCTTAATGAAGGTAAACAAGTTTTTGAAATTCCCAATAGGGCCAAGCAAGCAAGAGCGTTTTGAATTTGCGACAACTTTGTTGAATTTGTTTAAAAAATCTTTATTACAACAAAGGTGTTATTTAATTTAGAACTTGCAACAATATAGTTTTACAACTAACTTTCCAAAGATAATCTACTGCCATACTTCAAGCCATGGCCTACTTGGGTAATTAACGAAATAAAATACTAGAAAGCATGAAATAGTACATAAAAGGTCATATGCTTTGTTGAAAATTATTTTGTTTTGGTTTAGGTCAAAAATATTATTGATTTTTAAGCCATTTCTTTCCTTGTTTTTCTACTAGTTATTACATATAAAGGAAAAATGGTAATTTTTTATAAGATTACCTTTAAAATATTGATGTTTTTTGTCAAATAGTGACAGATAGCGACATTAGTACAAACTTTTGTTTAAGTTATGCAACAGAGATTTAAAAAATATCAGGTACAGAATGCTTACGGCCTTATTCATAACAAAAATTTGGCATAAAGTAAGCATAAAGTTTATTCATAACACACATGCCAAACTCTAGCTAACGATTTGCTAAACTCTTGTTAACGAGCTGCTAAGCGTTTGCCGACTTGTAAAAAACAGCTGTTCTGTGTCAAAAAAATTTTATAAAGAAAAGAATAAAAACTTTGGGGCACGAAAAATATATTGTTCGTTTATTTTTTTAATATATTTAAAAATTTTAAAAATTGTTAGTATGGATGGAGAAACAAGAAAATGTCAAAATATATACAAAAAATTGTTGCTTTTTTGAGGAGTATCTTGCAATTTCAGAGTTGATTTATAAAAAGTTGGCAGACGGATAAAAGTTTGTTATGAATAAACTTTATACCAACGAGCTGTCTAGCTTATTCGGCATTCTAGTTAGCAGCTCGTTGTACGTAGTGTATAAACTGTGGCTAACTTTTTGTTATGAATAAGGCCGTTAGTGTCTACAAATTATTAATCCGCTATCTTGATTGATAGTTTTGATAAATAATGCCATATGTTCGTAAAATTGCTATAATTAAACAAACAAAGTGCTTGGTGTAGTTTACACATTAATAAAAATATATATCGGTACATATTTTAAATAATATAAAGACACTTACAACAATGTATACGATGCTGTATTTCTTAGTAGGAGCTTGTGACTAATTATCGCTTAGAGACTAGATTACCAAAACTATAAATAAATAAATTTTAGAATCTGCACGACGTTTTGTGCTACTAACTTCCATATCGAGGGTCACAAGTAGTTTCTCTTTTTCTGTAGTTACAATTATTTGAGTTGGGGTCTTTCAACTTGTGGCAAAATATATACCGAATGTTTTATATAGAGACAAATAACTTTAAGTTGGCCACACATTTTTAACTGGGGGCTATTTAGCCAGCTGTCAAGTGATTTATTATAAGTTTGGATTAGCATTTCAACATAAATAGACTGACGCCTGAACAACTCCTTCATATTGTGCGAATTTATTTTGAATATCATGGTTCTGTTCAAAATACGTATCCGTATTTTTAAAAGTGAATTTTGTTTAGCGATGAAGCTCCCTCTTTGTTTGGTAGATAAATCAGTAACCAAAACTGCCATATTTAAAGTTATAATAGTAGTCAAGTCTACGTTGAGATACTGTTACATCCAGAAAAACTGTATGTTTGGAGTGCTATATGGGCTGATGGAATTAATGGTCTGTACTGCTTTAAAAACGATACTGGTCAGAATGTTGAAGCAAACCACAACAGACTTATGATTACCGACTATTTCGTTCATCATTTGAACAACCATGATATACACGAGCAGTAGTTTTAACAAAACGGCCCAACAGTCACACAGCTCGTATCGCATTTGGCTTAATAAATAAAACGATTGGCAACCGCTTTTTCGTTAAACCCGTGAATTTTCCTCCAAGACCATGCCATTTAACGGCGCTAGACTATTTTCTGCGGGGATATGTGAAGTCGCTAATATACGCCGAAAATTTCGAAACGATTGACCATTTCAAAAACAACATTCGCTGCGTTATTTTCGATATACAGTTAGCCACTAATCTTGAAATAAGTCATCGCAAATTGAACCTTTAAATAACACCATGTCCGAGCCAACCGTGGCGGTCATATTTAAATTATAATGTCAGAAGTTTATCTTTCAAATTAAGTAAATTTTATGTGTTATTCCATTTCAAAGTTTTTTTTCCCTAAAAAAAAGCATTCAATAATTGAAAAAATTATATTGTGAGAGCTCATTTCATTTATTCCCAATGCAATGACTTCCTAAATCATTTTATATCACAACACTCAATTTTCTACACATTTGGGTGGGTTGCTTAAAATCAAAAGTCAAGATGAAAAATACAACTACTATTGAATTATATTACTCGTGTTAAATACAATTTTGTTACACATCTTCTAGTGTTTTATTTTTGAAAATCGGATAACCGGTTCTCGAGTTAGGATGAAATATGTCTCCGTACCTGACTAATTTAGGGGAGAAAATTTGCCACGCCCATAGAAAAAATCCCGATTTAATGGAAAAAACCGACAACGGATTTGAGTTCAGCACAACAATATCCATATAGTCCACATAGTTTTATTTAATGAAGGATTTTGCTGATGAGCAGTGTTATCATAGATTCTTTTTTTATAATAAAAAATATTAAGATAATTCTCTCAAAAGTTTTTATTTAAGTGTTTCTTGGTATTTTGCTATTAAATCCATTTTTTTTAAACATTACGAACTACACATTAATGTTGTGGTGCTTTTACGAATTTCCACGACTTCCAGGATTTTTACCCACAATATTTGTTACATTTTGGGCCACTATTGGATGGACGAGAAGTTTTAGTCTTACTTGCTAGATATTTCGTTTAAAAAATTTTTTTTCAGAACATTTTTAGCAATTGCTTTCAAAAATGTTCCAGCCTTCCTTAAGTGTATCATGTGCTCTTGCAATACAGTATAAATATCCATTCATTTTCTACTTATTTTTCATTAAAACAAAACGGCAAAAAATTGTTTATTGTATTGCTAAAATACACATCAGCTGATTATTATGTTGTTGCTGTCTTCAACATAATTATCGTGGTACCATCATCAGGTAGCCTCAGTTCTGCAACAACAAAATTCTAAATGTATTTTGTTGCTGGAAAACGACGACTTAAATGTCAAAAAGCAAATGTGTGTGCGTGTTTTTTTGGCGGTAGAATATATACGTACACAATATATACACATACATAAACAAAATTTGACATGTTAGTTAAACCTTAAGGTAGAGAAAAAAAAATCAGCTGTTTTAGTGAGGCTACCTGATAATTGTACCATGATAATTATGAAGCTGACTTCGGAGCAGCATTTGAAGTTGGCATCATTTGAAGCCGTGAAGTTGTGAGCTTAAGAAACAAATTTGGCGTGGGCCAGAATAATGCAGAAATTAGTTTTTTAAAACATTTAAATGATGTAAGGCAGTATTCATAAAAAATATTTTAGGTTTATTGAAGACTTATTTGACAAATTTCTCTACAACATCTGTCAAATAAGTCGTTAATTAACCTGAAATATTTTTTATGAATACAGCAGATAATGTGTATTTTTACGTATGATATTGATAAAATGAATAAGTTTTTAATAAAGGATAATAATATATAAAAAAAAAATAAAAATAAAGTGTATTTTTACGTCTTTTGCCACATGCATAAATTTTAAAAGTATACACAATAAGGGCGTTGTTAGTATAATATTTTGCGGTTCATTTAAATGTACGTGCCTTTGTAAATGGATACTTTGAAATGAAATGGCAACTTCGACTAAAAATGTAAAGTTTATTACTAACAAAATTTTTAGGGAGGGTACGCATCTGTGTAACTGTAGTTATTTATTCTTACATATAATTATATAATTTAACGCTATGATGGTAAGATATTAATGGATTTTTGTTGTTGTTTTTTAAAAAAGCATGCTTACCTCTTACTCTTTTAAGATTTTATACCCTTCACCCGTGGTGCACAAGGGTATATGTATATAGCTTTGTCATTTCGTTTGCGATTTCTACAATTTTCATTTCCGACCCCATAAAGTATATATTTTCTGAAAGCTTATGAATAGAGTAGTCGTTTAAGCCCTGGTCGTCTGTCCGTGTATTGGTTAAAATCAACTTTTAGAAGCAACTGTATGCTCCTCAGACCTGAGAATGGTATCAATCTTTTGGAAATATCCTGGAATGAATCACTATTAAGAGTTAGCACAATCGCACCATAACTTTCTGATATATGAGCAAATAAACACGACTGCCTCTGTTTTTTCCCATATATTTACCACCAAAATTAAAATTGGATAAATCGGGCTCTAATCGGTGAAGTTACAGGCAAATTTTTTTTTGAAAAATATATATTCCAAAGATTTGCTAACGAAAACCAGTTTTTTTTTTAGCTTTTGGATAACCGAGAGAGCCATTATTAAAATGACTAGCGCAATATAAGGCACTAAGTATAAAAAAAATTAAATCCATGTTTTCCGCCACTGCAAATAAATTTATATATGGGTCAAATCTGGTATTTTAAAATGTAACTTCTTCAACCCCCTCAATATTGGCATCAAATGAAAGGGCTTGACCAGTAGAATACAGATAGATAACTACGTAAAAATTTCAAATCGAGAATGGCGTCCGAAATAACAAAGAAAAATGGCGTAGAACATGAAATATAGGTTAAGCTATGATGTGGGATTATACCTACGTACATGATGGTGAAGGGTATTATCAGATTCTGGACTGCCGAATATACCACTCTTACTTGTTTTACCTCATGTTTTAATAATTATAGCCAAAAATTAGGACAATGGAGAGCGTTTATTATGTCTTATAAATTTATATTAAAACAAGTAAGAGCATTATATTCGGCTGTGCCGAATCTTTTATACCCACCACCAATTTTGTGTACATTTAAAGCACAATATTTTTTATTTTGTTAATCATTATGGAATAATCTCTTTATAATAAAATATGTATCACTTTCTTTGTAGAGGGTGGTTAAACTTTAAGGGCCCATGTTGAAGGTGAACTACACCTAGTCTTTAAGTTTGTTTTCTGCATTTCACTTGACATTTCTCAATCTCAAACTTACTCATTTTGATCCGTGGAAAGATACGCAAATGAGCAACGCTTTAAAGTTATTCAGGTTTTTTTATAAAAATGGGCGTTCAAATCAAAATGCATTTTGTGCACTTCGTAATTCTTTTGATAAACATAATCGTTCAAATTCGTTCACAATCGGGAGAATTGTAAAAAATATTTAAATTTCTGCAAAACAGGTCTGTATAAAATGTTAGAAAATCTGTGAATGCCTTCTTAGTTCGTTGAATGGGAACTATTGCTGTTTTTTGCGATAGTGTGGCAAAAGAGCAGTCAACCTCGACTCATCATCATGCCCAATAATTGAGCATCAACATTGTCATTGAAAATTTGGACCATCAGATAGAGGAGTGGCGCCAAGGATGGGGGGGGCCATTTGGCCGATATTTTGTTAAATACATACTTGAACCATACAAATATTATCATTATAAAAAGAAAAATTAATATATCCTAAATAATTTGTGTTTTATTTAAATACAACATCGGTCCTTAAATGAAATGAAATTCAATGAAAGTGTGTTAAAGTAGCTGTGTCAATAAAGTTTCTACTAATAAATACAACTTAAATATTTCAATATAGCCCTTTATTTTCCCAAAAACTTTGTCAATAGAGAAATTACATGAATTTAAGGTAAGCCGTTGTATGGGAGGTAGGCGTTAAAGTGGCCGTGTCACCTAAACTTTTTGGCACAACAATAACATTGATTAGAAGGATATACACAGCAAATTTGATCATCATACCTCTAATTTTGGCGGTTTTATGAGCTTTTAAATTTCATTAACGGTAGATTACGTGAAAAGTGGGCGTTATAGTAGGCGTGTCAAAGTTGTTTTGGCGAATGAGTACAACTTAGGTGTTTCAATATAGCCCTTTATTAATCCAAAATCATTATTAATAGAGAAATTAGAGGAATTTTGAGTAAAACGTTATATGGGAGGTGGGCGTAAAAGTGGGCGTGGCAACTCAATTTTCTAGCACAGTAATGACATTGCCTAGGGGGATATACGTAGCAAATTTTATCATCATACCTCTTATTTTGGCGGTTTTATGAGCTTTTAAATTTCATTAACGGTATATAACGTGAAAAGTGGGCGTTATAGTAGGCGTGTCAAAGTTACTTTTGTGAATGAGTACAACTTAGGTGTTTCAATATAGTCCTTTATTATTCCAAAATCTTTATTAATAGAGGAATTATATGAATTTTAAGTAAAACGTTATATGGGAGGTGGGCGTAAAAGTGGGCGTGGCGCCTTAATTTTCTGGCGCAGTAATGACATTGCCTAAAAGGATATACGTAGCGAATTTGATCATCATACCTCTAATTTTGGCGGTTTTATGAGCTTTTAAATTTCATTAACGGTATATAACGTGAAAAGTGGGCGTTATAGTGGGCGTGTCAAAGTTATATTTTCGAATGAGTACAACTGAGATGTTTCAATATAGCCCTTTATTATTCCAAAATCTACATAAATTGAGAAATTATATGAATTTTGGGTAAAACGTTATATGGGAGGTGGGCGTAAAAGTGGGCGTGGCATATTGATTTTCCGTTACAAAAAAGCGTCTCACCAATAAGCAAAGTGTGCAAAATTTCAGAGTCGTATATCCAATTTTGTTGCTTTTATGACGTTTTTGTTTTTAAATATACCGAAAAATACACTGTGCGGTATAAATTTTCGTACATTTTGATCGATAACTCCTCTCCTAATGCATAGATTTAGATAATTTTCGGGGAAAAATATTGTTTTTACTCAGGAAATATATATTCGAAGTTTCATGAGTCTACGTTAATGCGTTTGGACACAATTCCATTTTATTCGATGTTTGAAGGACACGGTTTTTTCGACCTACTCTTGCTTTTCGAGCTATAACTCTCTTCCTAATATTCCGATTTACCCCATTTTCAATACCAAACAAACCTTGTCTATAAGAAAGATTCTGGCAAAATTTGAGCCCCCTAGCTTTTTCGGTGCGACCTCTATCGTGCTTTCAACAGACGGACAGACGGACAGACGGACAGACGGACAGACGGACAGACGGACAGACGGACGGACATAGCTAGATCGTCATAAAATCAAACCCTGATTCAGAATATATATACTTTATGGGGTCGAAAATGGATATTTCGATGTGTTACAAACGGAATGACAAAATGAATATACCCCCACCATTTTTTTGGTGGCGGGTATAAAAAGAACACAAATATTTCTACATATGTACGTACATACTTATATACTTATTTCTAATGCATAATATTTAAAGCTTAATACGTGATGAAGAGCGGCAACTGTTATCAAACCACCATTTTTTTATATTTCCATAAGTTTGTGTCTTAAAATGATAATTCGATTGATGTAACAGTTGACATAAATCGCAGAAAGGAGTAGATAATTCTAAATTATAATATTGACGCCACCAAAAATAACGCATATATTCTTTGGGATCCTTCGAAAGCTTCTTAAGGTAATTCGCTAACTCCTGAGGAGTTTCAAAGTCTTCGACATTGATATAGGAATGTGGTGGTAAAAAGCGTTCGTAGTTTGCTCCTCCATACACTACAGGTATGATATTATGTTTCATTATTTCATACACTTTTTCCGTCAAATAATCAATGCAAAGATCGTTCTCGAAGGAAAAATAAAATTTATATTCTCTATCCAAAATCTTATAACATTCATAGGAGTTCTTTTTGCACCTGAAAATAAAAGAATGGGGAGGTTTAATAGATTTTAAAGAATGAGTACAAGAGTGGCTGACTTCCAAAGTATACAAAGTTTGTATACAGTATTGCTACTATACACAGAGGAGTATTTGGCCTGAAAAGCTGGCCAAAATTATTAAACGTGTTTTTTGAATTCAAAGTTCAAGTTTTTTGATAGGTTTAGGTGTAGTATGATATAAGAAATCTAGTGGCAGATTTTGAAAAAATTACACTGCGCAACAAAAGTACACTGCGCAAAAAAAAATTTTTTGTCTCTCCAAGAATTACACATACTTTTAATTTCGTTCATTTTTTTCGAAATGTTATTGCTCTACGTCAATGCGTTTAGACACAATAGCATTTTATTCGATGTTGTAAGGACATAGTTTTTTTGATCTGCTCTTGCATTACGAGCTTTAACTTTCTTTCTAATATACAGATTTTCAATACCAAACAAACCTTGTATATAAGAATTATTCTGGCAAATTTGAGCTCCTTAATCATTTCGGTTGTGTTTTTAACAGACGGACGGACATAGCTAGATCGTCCTAAAATAATACCAGGACTCAGAAAATATATACTTTATGGGGTCTAGAATGGATATTTCGATGTGTTACAAACGGAATGATAAAATGAAAGTACACCCACAACATATCAACGGATAGACTATATAAGTATTGCAAATTTCAGCCATATTTTTATACCCTTCATCATGGTGGCAACTTGATCACGACGATCATATTAAATTCGCTATAACAATATTTTATTGTCGAAAACAAGTAATAGTTATTTTTGCTTCATTTCATCATATATTTTGTCACGATAATCAAGCATTTGCTTGAATGTATCATTTAACGTTTATTTTTCGAAAAAATTTCAACATTATTGTTTGAAAATAGTACGATTTAAAAAAATTAATTCGTCAAAAAAAATATATTGAAACGCATTACAAATACAAATTAATCAAGCTATGATTTTTTTTATAATAATTTGATTTCAACTGTTTTTCTTTTTGCTGAATTAATTTTTATTATACCCTTCACACAGTGAAAAAGGGTATATATAGGTTTGTCATTCCGTGTGAAAATTCTACAATTTTCATTTCCGACCCCATAAAGTATATATTTTCTGAAAGCTTATGAATAGAGGAGTCGATTAAGCCCTGACCGTCTGTCCGTCTATCCGTCTGCCCGTCTGTCCGTGTGTTGGTTGAAATCAACTTTTAGAAGCAACTATATGTTCCTCAGATCTGTATATGGTATCAATCTCTTGGAAATATCCAGGAATGAATCGCTATTAAAATTCAGCACAATCGCCCCATAACTTTCTGAGATATGAGCAAAAAACCACGACCACCTCGTTTTTTTCACAATTACAACAACAACATACATACATACATACATGTAAAAAACATACCAAACAAAAAAAATTACAAAAAAAAAAATATTAAAAATAAGAAAAAAATAATAAAAAAAAATACAAAAAAAAAATTTTAAAAAAATTTAAAAAAAAATTTTAAAAAATTTTTTAAAAATTTTTCAAAAAAAATTTTTTAAAAAAATTTAAAAAAAATATTAAAAAAATAATAAAATATAAATAATATATTAAATAAAATAAAATTTTTTTGGCTCAGCTGGGATTCGATGCCACATTTATTCTAACGTGTACGTATGCACGTATTTTATATGGGATGAATGGTGATACAAACAATTGTTATTGCATGACTACACGTTGTGGAGGGTATATAAGATTCGGCACGGCCGAATATAGCACTTTTACTTGTTTAAGCTAGATTAAAAAAATGTATAGACATGCAGAAAAAAAATCTACCAAAGTTTTACATATGATATATAAAAACAAAATAAGAAAGTGGTTCGCTACGACTAGCTTATATATATACATACATTGACTTAAATCTTTATTTATTTAGAGTTATAAAACCAACCTCTTTGGTCCACATTTTCCAAATATATCGACCGTTATATATTTCTGCAGTTTTTTAACAATTTTTTTTTCTACGCGAATCCGTATAACAATGTGAAACAAACCAAGCAGCCAATTTATTTTTATATGGCATCAACTGTAATATTGTTGTATCGTTGTGGCTATCGG
This sequence comes from Phyto melanocephala, assembly GCA_941918925.1. Classification (NCBI taxonomy): domain Eukaryota; kingdom Metazoa; phylum Arthropoda; class Insecta; order Diptera; family Rhinophoridae; genus Phyto; species Phyto melanocephala. The sequence continues at coordinate 110,631,210 of OW799234.1, forward strand.
GAACTGTACGCCACTGCGAATACAACCTGGGAATAATTTTTAGCCCAGTTTCTTTATCTACAAATACACCGTAAGGCCACAATATATCGGAATCCATGCGATATGTCATGGTCAAGTTGTAAAAATTTCTTTCATAGGTGAAAATATCTCTAAATACACCAGGTGGATCCATCATAACAAAAACATACAATTGCTTCCATAATCTGTATTTTGGTTTGGAAAACGAGAACCGCTCAGCTTTGTGAAAGAGTATGGCATCATACATGTCTATTTTAGGCAGAATGTCTCTGCGATTAGTTACCACACAATCGAAGACGGGACACTTGACGTCTTTGCGGAAGTACGACGGGTCGTTTAAGTCATCCGGAAATTTCCATTTTTTAGCACGAAAAAAACTATTCCACAATAGTATATAACGTGTTTTATTTGTATCACTTTTAAATTCTCTTGGAGCATAACTTTTCGTAATGTGATATTGAAATAATTCCGATATTGTTTCGTGTAAGTACAACCAAGCAAAGATATTAAGTACACATACTACACTGAGTATAGTTAAAACTCTTTTGATTTTACAATGTTTTAAATACATTTGACTACTTTTAATTTGTAAAAGTTGATTTGTATATTCACGGTGTTGATATTAAGTCGTACTAATGGTACTTTGTTAGATTCTTATCATTACCGCTGAATGTCGTGTATTATATAAAAGTCAACTGTTGTATTCAGTTAGCAGAAATGTTGATTCTTTTATCTATTGCTATCACTGTATGTTAATGTTTTGTAATTTAATAGCAATTTCTATCTAATGATTTATTTGACCGTTTCAGTTATTTTTCTTATTGTTTTTTTCCTTTTTATGCCTTATTATGCAATTATATGTATGGTAACTCTTCAAGATTTGGTACCTGAAAATATATATAAAAAAACGAAATCCATATACACTTGAAGAAAATACATGGTTGTGGTAATTATAATCAAATAGAAGCATACTATGATTGTCGTGAAAAAATATAATGATTGCAAATTATCATATTATGTTTATTAAAAGACTTATTCAATAATCATATTATGACTACAAACGAAATGAACAGTAGCTGCTATTTACTAAAGCAAATTCTTGTTTGTTGCTATTAGCTATATTAATTGTACTCAGCTTTATAATTACTATTTGGATTGGCAACTCTGTTTTCTAAATGTCAACAAGTTTTTATTTTTCTACTGCGATAAATTAATTTATTTTTTTAATAAAATTCTGAAGTTTTTAACAAAATTCCAATATAGCTATTGTTAATAGTGTTACAAGTCGTACTGAATAAGTAAATCTGTGGTCGCAAGGAAAAACAAGGTAACTCCATTTTTTTAAAACACGAGAAAGACGCATTTAAAGTTTTCGACATATTTTACTAGTTTTTTTTTTGAATTCATATTCTAATGTGTGCGCATTAAAAAAAACATAATTTTACATTCTGTTGAACATTTTGGGTTGCAGTAAAAAACTTTTTACCCGTCAGAAGCGAAAATCATATATTTTATAGAGTTAAGGCAACTTTTCATCGTTTTATGCAAAAAAACATTATTTTAAAGTTATAAATATAAAAAAAATAAATATATATATATTTTTTTAAATTAATTAAACAAAGGGTAAAAAATATATAAGAAAATAAGAAAATTTTAAATTTTTTAGTTTTTAGTTTGCTGTTAAACATGAACGAATTCAGTTAGTTTTCTTGTATGTTAATGATACAATTCTAGTTTCAATTATTGTTTACATCAACGATCAATCTCCTAGTGTTTTCTTTAAGATATTATGGAGTTACCTGATTTTTCCTTAAAACTGGTATTTAAGCCATTTTTATTTGGTAGATTGCTCTTAAATGTTATACTTTTTAAAAATTTTGATCTGACAGAGTGATGGTAAATCCAAAATCCATCCAATTTTTGGTATTTTTTTAACTTTTTGGAAAAATGTAGTTGCCTTGTTTTTCCTTGCGACCACAGAAATATTGGAGTACAGCGCTGAATGTGCTTATCGGATATATACTTCTTTTAATTTGGCCTGGTGGCATTTACCGTTGTTGTTGCTATTTTGTTGGTGCTCTGCAGTTAAGTTTACTTTTATTTTGTAGGCAAATCATTTATCTAGTCTGAATTAAATGAAAAGCTTTATCCCGGCGTTTGTGGATGTGGACACTTGGTATTTTTTATTGCTGTATTATAACCAGAGAAGACAAAAAAAAGCACAAAAAAAGTGTTTACAGCAAAAACAATAAGAAAAAAAAGCACAAAAAATAAGAAAAAAGCAGCAAAAAAAAGCATTTTTATTTTTTTTAATATATACATTTATATATGAAAATTACAGTTATAACTTCTTATATTTCTGTAGACTCGTCAAAACAGTTACAATAAACAATCATGTGGGCTTTTATATTTTCAAACGTCATTTTTCTTCGTCTCTCTGTTAAAAGTGAATTGTATAAGGAAAAACTTCTTTCCACATCAACGGATGTTGTTGGAGCAAATTTATATTTTAAAATTTCATTTGATGAGAGGCTTTCTACCATTTCGTCATCAGGTTTAACACCAGTTTGAAGAATGTGGTTTATTTGTAAAATTTGTTTGAACCCCGGATTTCTTTTAAATACTGCATTAAATTTTTTGATAAATTTGTTGTCATGTAGATTCTCAAGTGCTTTTCGTACATTAGAAACAATATTTACACTTTCGTGAATATCTAACCCAATTGTTTGTAGCTGTTTTATAGAAGACACAATAATTGAAAAATTATTTTTGATAAACGCAAGTTGGGAACTTAATCCGGGAAAATTATATATTTCTTTAGCGTGCGCGATCGAATCTGAGTCTTCACTATTCAGTTTAGAAATAACAGCCTTTACTTCATCAAAGTGTTCTGCGTAATACATTGTGGCTTCTATCCAGGTACCCCAACGTGTTGGGCATGGGAACGGTGGAAGAGCCAAATTGGGATTCATTTGTAAAAATAACTGCTTTCTACGAGGAGCCTATGGAAATTAAAATTTTAGTTTGTATGTGTGAAAATTTAAGTAATTAAAGAATTACCTTTACAAAAACGGCTTTGGTACAAGAGATTAATTTATTTACATGCTGAAACTCTAAGCGTATGAAGTCAGCAACGCGATGAAGTGCATGAGCAAAACATGTCAAATGTATCATTTTAGGATACATTATCCTAAGGGACAAAGTTCCACTTAACATATATGACGCTGCATCCGTTACCATTAGCAGTACTTTGTCGTATTGAATGCCTATATTAAATTAAATAATAAAAATATAAAAAAATTATGATTCAAATATTCGCTTACCATCAGGCCATAAAATTTGTAATGAATCGTTGCAATAGAAGCCCCATTTGCACTTTCGAGAACACCCATGTTCAATAAAAAAGGTTTATTTCCAACATCATCATCGAAAATACCAAATATAAAGTTTGCCACATATCTTTGTTCGCTGTCTGTTGTTTCATCAACAGAAATCCATATATATTTATCTTTAGCCTTTTCACGCATTTTTTCCAAAGCTTTCTTATACATTAGAGGTATGTATTTACCTCGAATAGAATTTTCACTTGGAACTGACAAATTGGCGTACTTTTGAAAGATGTTTTTGAAACTGCTACGGCTTACTTTTTTTACTGGTATATTGGTCTCCAAAAAAAATTTACATATATCTTCGTGAAATGTATTGGTAGTAAAAGTAACAGGAAATTCCGTGATAAGTTTTTGTGGACGATTTTCTTGGCAAGCAGCTAATTTGTATTTTTTTGTACGAAAATGTTGCTCCACATTGCACTTCTTTTCACTATTAATTTTACTCGAACACACATTACAAAAAAGCCAATCTTTTTCAACTTTCAATGCTTCAGGATACAATTTTACTATTTTTAGTAAAAATAACATATTTGACTTTCCTTTTGGCATTTTTTTATTTTTTTCGTTCACAACGGCCGGCCTACTTATGTATATTTAATTTTAAACTCAAATTAGTTACATGGTTGTTTTTTTGGGATGTAATTTTTTTTAATTTTAGTTGTAATTAATCGTATTGAATTTGGTCCAAAAACGTTGAGTCCACAACTAACATATTTTTGTTTTAACACAGAAAATATTTGTCAATTATTTTTTTTCTCATGTTTTCTCAAAAAAAAAAAAAAAAAAGTATGTAAAAAAAAGCTATTTTACGGCAAAAAATAGGAAAAAAGCAAAATAAGCACAATAATAACAAAAACAGCCAAATAAGCAAGAATGGGTAAAAATAGCAAAAAAAAAGCAAAACAGCAAAAAAAGCAATTTTGTCTTCTCTGATTATAACATAAAAAAGTAAATGAATAAACGTGCATTACAACTTTCTTCATCTGAGTACACGTATAATAATAGTTTTAAAAAATTTATGTCACGAAATATGGCTAACCAAAATAGTACTGGAGATATATTTTCATGGGAGGTGATGCGTAATATTATTGATGAAAAACTGCATGATGTTGCGAAAAAAAAGATTTGCAGTCAATTAGAAACGATATTTCTTAGATATTTCAATATAGTCCTTCATTATTCCAAAATCTTTATTCATAGAGAAATTATATGAATTTCAGTTAAACCGTTATATGGGAGGTGGGCGTAAAAGTGAGCGTGTCACCTGTATTTTCGGTTAAAAAAAAGCCATTGACCAAAAAGCAAAGTGTGCGCAATTTCAGGATCGTACATCTAATTTTGTCCGTTTTATTAGGTTTTAAATTTAAAATATACTGAAAAATACACTGCGCGGTATAAATTTTCGTACATTTTTATCTATAACTCCTTTCCTAATGCATAGATTTAAGCAATTTTTTGGGAGAAATATTGTTTTGTCTCGAGAAATATATATTTCATGACTGTAGGTTAATACGTTTGGACACAATTGCATTTTATTTGATGTTTGAAGGACACGGTTTTTTCGACCTACTCTTGCATTTACGCGCTATAACTATCTTCCTAATATTCCGATTTAGCCCATTTCAATATCAAACAAACCTTGTCTCTGAGAAAGATTCTGGCAAAATTTGAACCCCCTAGCTTTTTCGGTGCTACCTCTATCGTGCTTTCAACAGACGGACGGACATAGCTAGATCGTCATCAAATTAAGCCCCGATTCAGAATATATATATGGGGTCTAAAATGGATATTTCGATGTGTTACAAATGGAATGACAAAATTAATATACCCCCACCATGTTTTCGGTGGCTGGTATAAAAACTATTTAATTTAATTAAAAATAAGCTATGAATTAAAATTATAATAATTTATAAAATAAAATAATATTATTACTATAATCCTATAACAACAATTAAATTTTGTTAATATTTATAGTTCCGATATGCCTTTAGAGATATTCTTTAAAAAATGTGGATAAATCGGTTACTAACCGACGAAGGTTAAAGGCAAAAATAATTTTGAAATTGCTATTGAAAGTTTAAAATCGATTTTTCAGCTTTTGGACAACAGAGAGGAACTAGCAGAATTTAGGTCACAAAAAAAATTAAATCTAAGATGGCCGCAACTACAAAATGGCGTACAATTAATTTTTTTTTAATCAAATCTAGTAATTTATATTGGTATCAAACGAAAGGACTTAGCCAGTAGAATAAAGTTATTAAAGTTAAAATCCAAAATGGCGTCCGAAATAAAATGGTGGATATATGGGTCAAAAATAGTAATTACGGCTATGTCTCTTCAACTCCCTTAATATGGGTATCAAATGAAATGACTTGATTTTGTTTAGACGGTGCTCTAAACAAAATGTCGGATAGTATTTTACTCAACTCTATCAATATGTGTATCAAATAAAGGATTTCACTAGTAGAATGCAACTAAATATTTATAAATTCATAATCAAAATTGGCATTGGAAATAATAAAGCAAAATGAAATCTATGCTAAGCTACGATATGGTCACTATACCTACATACGTACAAGATAATTATCAGATTCGGCACAGCCGAATATAGCATTTTTACTTGGTTTTTTTCCAAACGTATATCAATAAACAGGTACATACATTTTTAATAATATTTTAAATATAGGAAAAATAGAAAGCTAAGAATACATACAACAACAAAAATTATTGCTTAAAATTTTTTAATTAATTGTCTAACTGACTTCTTTAAATTCGAATTATATTTTTAATTTATTTAAATAAGTTTTTTAATTAATATAAAAGTGTTTTGAAAAACTTAGAAATATCTGTCAGTTAAAAAAAGTATATTAAAAAATCAAATTAAAAAAAAATTATCGACCTAGGCACAATAAAATTTACCGTTGAAATATCTTAATTAAACGTAGAGATGGAATTCAAATATGTAATCACTTAGCTATGAAGGTGAAATCCAACAGAATACATCGGGTTGCAATGAATTTTGTCTTTAATTACATCTTAAATAAAGATCAAGCTCTCTTTTATATTAATTAAGAATAAAGTCTGCTGATTGACTATTAGTTTTATATAATAACATTCATTCCTTAATCAAAATTTTATTAAACATTTCCTTTAAAATCGAATTTTGACAAAAAATAAACGTTTTCAATTTTATTTTTTAATATACTTTTTTAAACTGAGAGAAATAACTAAGTTTTAATAAAACGTTTAAAGTTAGTTATATGCATATAAAATATATATGTATATGTAATTTACTGTTAAGCAATAATTTTTTCTGTGTATGTTCTGGTATAGTTTTTTAAAACAAAATTAATTTATCAGCAAGTGAAAACCATGCTCAAACCGTAATGCAGCACTTTGACTAGAGTAATTACTAGACATAAAAAATTATAACATTGAAGTTTTAATTAAATACAGTTTCAATTTAAATGTTTAAGACTAACTATTTTATATTCACAAATTTTCTTAATAATGTTTGTCAAACTCTATGTAAATATATGTACATACATATATAAAACAGATATTTCAGTGGCAAGAATTGTAAAAAATTGATATATTCGCCGTGCCGAATCTGATAATACCCTTGACCATTATGTACATAATTAGGTATAGTCCCACATCGTAGCTTAACCTATATTTCATGTTATACGCCATTTTTTCTTATTATTTTCGACGCCATCCTTGATTTTGAATTTTTACGTAGTTAACTGTATGTATTCTACTGGTCAAACCCTTTCATTTAATACCAATATTGAGGGGGTTCAAAAAGTTACATTTTAAAATACCAGATTTGACTTATGTAAAATTATTGTCTGCCATTTTGTAGTAGCGGCCAACATGAATTTTAATCTTTTATATGATACCAGTATTAACTCTCTCGGTTGTCTAGAAGCTGAAAAAAATTGATTTTAGTTTGTAAATTTTTGGAATATAGTTTATTTAAAAAAAAAATTGCATGTAACTTTACCGATTGGAGCACGCTTTACCCAAAATTTTTCACGATTATCTCTAGAGGCATATTATATCTACAAATAATAGCAAAGGTACATATGTAAAAATTATTCTATGGCTGAAAAATTTTAATTTTGGTGGTTAAAATATGGAAAAACAGTGGCAGTCGTGTTTATTTGCTCATATCTCAAAAAGTTATTGGGCGATTGTGCTAAATTTTAATATTGATTCATTGCCGGATATTTCCAAGAGATTGATACCATACACAGATCTGAACATATGGTTGCTTCTAAAAGTTGATTTCAAACAACACACGGACAGACTGACAAGACTCCTCTAATCATAAGCTTTCAGAAAATATATACTTTATGGAAATGAAAATTGTAGAAATTACAATGAAATCTTAAGTATTTCTAGATTAGATATGATACTACTGACTCTTTTTTCCTACAATGTATTCTTACGGAAACTAAAGAGCATGATTTGGTACCCAGATGTAGTCAGAAGATAATATGAGCTATTAAAATTTTATCATTATTGTTTGAATTCAACTTGGATTAATACATTAAAGATTTTTTTTTGGTTTTTTAATTTTTGTCCATACAGAAATAATATGATACGGTATCATCTTTTCATTAACTTATAAGATTTGTATATATTAGTTGTTTAATTTTAAGTGTTGACTATTTTTAAGTTTTTGACAGTCTATGCACTGTTAGTCAATATAAATGCCGTGAGCAAGCATTACTAAGCGAATAAGAAAAAAAATTTTTTCATAATTGTTACATCCTTGACAGTTTTGTTGGCAAGTAGCTTTTTCATTTTATTGTGTATTAAAATTAGACATATAGTTTTACGGCTATATGCATAAAAAGTAGTTATATTATGGTTATAGTGTACAATAGTTATTAAACGCTTTTTGTATTATAAACCACTAATAAGAATTATATACTACAATAAAATAACACTTTATAGTTATTAAATGTTTGTAGTGATTTTATAAGTATGTATGGCAACGCTTTTTATATTTAGTTGTCATTTTATTGTTAGTGGTGCTTATAACTACTATAAGATTTACCCGGGTATCAAGTAAAGGTAACATTTTTTATAAAATTTAAGCACAAAAACAACATCGAAAAAATAAAAAGTATATAACTTTGGTATATGAAAAATTTTTGAGCAAAAATTATAATACAAATATTAATTATTTACCTATTTTGTTAATAACAATAACAAAAGTATTCGGGTTAAAAGTTTGTTTACGTTTTTCTTACATCACTATTAAAATTTTTTAATTTTATTTAATTTAAAATATGTTTAATTTATTATTTTCTTTTGTATAAATTGCACTTATCTATATGTCGAAATGTGTTTATCTAATCAATTTTAATATTTCAATTACTTTTTCTTAAATTTTTTTACAAAATTTCTTTAAAAAATTTTTTTAACGCAAATTATGCATGAAATGTCGCCTTATTTTTTGTTTAAAGAAGGGTAAATCAAACAATAACTGCTGTATTCATAAAAAATATTTTAGGTTTATTAAACGGTTATTTGACAGATGTTGCAGAGAAATTTGTCAAATAAGCCTTCAATAAACCTAAAATATTTTTTATGAATACGGCAGTAAAATTTTTGATTTTATAATTGGTTTATAAAAGGTTTATAAGTCTATTAATGATTTATGAATGCAACAATAGTGAATTTTGTTTAAAAACGACTTGTAAGCCTGTTATACGTTTTTATACATATGGCCGTTAAGTTTTATCATACTCAAATTTTCACTATGTACTTAGAATGGAGTGCAGTTCATTAATCTATTCATGTAAACACATGATCTCCAATGACACGCTAATGTTAAAATCATTAGTGTTTTCACCTAAATTTAATCACTTCGTCACCAGTTGAACCCCTGCAAATCCACTTTTTTGTCATAGATTTTTTTGCTGGGTATTAACGTAGTGTCAATAGGAAAAAAAAAGTCTCAATAAAGAATACTACTACTACTTTAAAATACTTATGTATATTTGCGTATGGCAACATCATTTATTAACTGTATATCTCAAACGTAGATGGCAGCCTCAACAACAAGTTTTTATAAAATCAATTTGTAGGTTGCCAGACCGATGCAAATTGTATACTGTTTTCGGGATATTATACTTGTTTTAATCTGTTATTAATATTTGTAAAAAAATAAAAAAACAATTATTAAATTTTATGACTCTTACTACTAAATCATTATTCTTTGAGCTCTTATTTAAAACTGAATAATTCTCACAGAAAATATTTGTAACAGATTTAATTAAATATGTATCTAATATTAAAAAATGAAGAACAGTGGTTATTTTTAGAAATAAATGTTTTCAATCAATAACTGATATTTACTTGCAAAAAATTTTTATCTGCAATCTATTATATGTCAATATTTTGTTTTTATTATATCGATTAGGAGTTTCAGCTAAGTTTATTTTTAATATATTTATTGAATAGCCGTATGGTGGAATCATTGCTCCGTTCTTCTTAATAAACGATACTGGAAAACACTTTACAGTCATGTTTATTTTTACAGAGCCATGATTACTGACTTTCTATAATCAATTAAACAATCTTGATGTGCAGGAGCTGTGGTTTCAACAAGACGGTGCAGTATGACACAAAGCTTGTGCCACAATAGATTTATTAAGGGAAACGTTTAGTAACATCGTAGTTTCACGTTTTGGACTCGTTAATTTCACGCCGCTGGACTATTTTTTGTGGGGATATGTGAAGTAGATACTCTACGCCGATAACGATTAACCATTTGGAGGACAAAAATTCCAGAATCACTTAAAAATTGTTGCGTTTTCTTGTTTTTTGATTGCTCCTGATTTTCAATAGTAATACTAGTGTATAATACTGTGGCAACGTAATGTTAATTGAAGTCGGGCACAATGTGCTTTAAAAAAAGGTAAATACAGCGGCTAGTAACCGACTTAATGAAAGTCGGCTTCGTTCTCTAATTTGTTGTTGACATTTCTACTAATCTTTAATTAAATTTTACTTTCGTCTTCGAAAAATTGTTGCAAATAATAGAATAAAAAATTGTTTTATTGTGTGAGAACAAGAAAAGGTTTAAATTCTCTATTAAACAAAGTATAACCTATAGATATGTGCAAAAAATGAACGCTCAGCAGCAAACACTGTATAATTTTAAAGTTGTATTGTTGGGGGAGGGTTGTGTAGGGAAAACATCGATTGTTTTACGATATGTCGATGATAAGTTTAATCCCCAGCATATAAGTACACTTCAAGCTTCATTTCTTACAAAGAAGGTCACACTGGAAGATGGAAATAAGGTGCAGTTGAATATCTGGGACACAGCTGGTCAGGAACGGTTCCATGCATTAGGACCAATATACTATCGTGGTTCTCACGGTGCCATACTGGTGTATGATATCACCGACCAAGACTCCTTTCAAAAGGTAAAAAATTGGGTCAAAGAGCTGAAACGTATGCTGGGATCAGAGATAATACTAGCCATAACGGGCAACAAAACCGATTTGGAGGGCCAACGTACCGTAATGGAAGATGATGCAATTTCTTATGCCGAAAGTGTAGGTGCTCATTATTTTGAAACTTCTGCTAAAACGAATGACAACGTGGAAGAAGTTTTTATTGAATTAACAAGACTTATGGTGCAACATGCAAAACATAACAATCAAAAACAAAGAACATTAAGTCAGCAGCAATTCGGCCAAAGGCGTTTAATTGTAGAAGATTCCATAGAGGGCAATGATGATAATCAAACACAAGTGCCTGGTAGTTCGCATTCCTGCTGCGGTTAAATTTAGGGACAACTGTCCAACCTAAACAACCAACCACCAACACAAAACGTTACTAAATTTAATCTAAAAACCGAAGCATAAGGAAATTTGAAAGATAAATTAAAAGAGCGCGTTTAGGTGTAGTAGTTTAATTATAAAAACGTAGTAAAATTTATGTGATAAAATTACAGAATTAAAAAAAATCAACAATGTATTAAGAAAAATCTTATACTTGGATGTTTATTAAAGTACGTGTACTATGTATTAAATATTGTTACTATTTTGTTATTTTTTTTAATTTTTCTTATATTATTATAATAGAACTACATGAAAAGTTTTCCTTTTCTATAATACTTTTCATTCTTTTTTTCTTTTTAATGTAACTAATGCTTTTATGTATTATTATGTACATAATGTTTGTAAATATTTCTAATAAAACAATTTGTCTTAATAATATAAATCTTTAATTTAACATCTGAGCTTGCGCGGCAATAAAAATTAAGCCGACCCTTTCTATCTGATGATTTTTTTGTCTATTACTGCATTCGTTGCCTCATAACATGACTGACAAACTCACCTGAAACATCGTTCCCCAGCCGAAACGCAGGATTTTTTGGGAACTCGTTCCTTAAGGAAGTATGTTATCCTAATATCTCCTAAACTCAAAAGTTTAAAATTTACTTAAAAAAGCAAGCAAATCTTTATAAAAATATTAGACTTTTCTTTGCCCTTTTTATACCCACCACCAAAAAGTTAGTGTGGTATATTCATTTTGTCATTCTGTTTGTATATATTTTTGAGTCCTGGTTTTATTTTATGACGATCTAGCTATGTCCGTCTGTCGAAAGTACGAATAAAATGCGATTGTGTCTAACCGCATTGACGTAGAGCGATGAAACTTCTTAAGTATATTTCCTGAGTAAAAAAATATCCTTTCCTAAAACTGCTTAAGTCTGTGTCTTTTCGGTCTACTTAAAATTTAAAGTGTAATAAAACTGAGAAAATAAGATTTACAATTCTTATTTTTCTTAACGTTGTTTTTTGGTCAATAGATTTGTAGCAACGGAAACCCTATTTTTACTCCTACCTCCCATATAACGCTATATTTTAAATTCATATAATTTCTCTATAGGCAAAGATGTTGAAAGATCAAAGGACCCTATTAAAATATTTAGGCACCCCAGGAAATATCTAAGCAGAATTCATTAGCAAAAAGTATTTCGATACGTCTATTTTAAAGTTCACTTCTCACATATTTAAGGAAATTTAAAAGCTCATAAAACCGACAGATTTAGAGGTATGATGAATTTTTGCATATATAGTTATTAAGTCAATGTAGGTGACACACCCATTTTAACGCCTACCTCTTTAATAACGTTTTTCTTAAATTCATATGATATCTCTATGGACAAGGGTTTTGAGAGCATAAAGCACTCTTATTGAAATATCTTAGCTAAATTTATTAGCACTAAACGCATGAATAAAGATTTAATTATGGTTATTACACAAACAAGTTAATACTTTTCTGAAAGGTAATTTTATTTCCTTTTAAACTAATTAAACTAAATGGCCTTTATTATTTATTAAAAATTATTTTACCACTATTAATTCGTTCCGTGTATAAATTGCGCTCAAGCTAAATAAAAAATCAAAATGCAAACAAAAATTTAAATCAACCAAAAAAGAAAACTTTTCCACTTTATTTTATTTTCATTTTCGTCATTTCTAAAAAATGGTAAACCTGTTTCTGAGAAAATTCGTATTTTAATTGTCGATAAATTCAAATTGGGAATAACATATGGGCATATATCGACCGATCTTAAAATCCCAAGATCTACAATACAAAGTATTGTTAGGAAATATTAAATAAGCGGAAAATTCAGCAATAATGTTTTAAACAGAGGCCGGACTTCCAGAATAAGTCATCGTGATAAAAGAGCTTTGGCAAATATATTAAACTAAATCGTCAAAGCACTGTTCGAGATAAAGCCTTAAAGTAGTCTGAAGCAATTGGAAAGCCCGTAAAACTTCAGTGGACCCGACTACAAATGCAAAGCATAGGTTATAATTTTTATAAAGTAAGTTAAAGATTAACCCGGTATTTCGAAATTAACTTGATAATTTATATAATTTTTTTAGGCCAAACAAGAGCCATATCGATGCCTTACTTCCTCAACCTCGTATCTTAAAAAATAAAATTTTTCAGGAGAGAAAAATAAAAGGGTTTATCTTTTTATACTTCGGTGTTTGGTTAAAAGTTTAAATGCAGTTATTAAGACATTGATTGTATTTATGTATACTAGTGGTAATAATATGCTAATCTTTTTTAGTTAAATCATAAAACAATCGTTTGATATGAAAAAGTCAAAACCGTATTTTTTAAGATACGAGGTTGAGGAAGTAAGGCATCGATATGGCATGAATCTTCTTCTATCTATCTATCTATCTATCTATCTATATATATAAAAGTGAAACTCTGTGTGTGTGTGTGTGTGTGTGTGTGTGTGTGTGTGTGTGTGTGTTAGCTATAGACTCTGAAACTGTAAAACCGATCGGGCTCAAACTTTGGTAAGTTGGTTTACACATACCAGGGAGTGTTTATGGGTGAAAAAAAGTGGGCGGGGTCACGCCCATAAAAAATTAGTTATCAGTTTTAGTTACTTGCACTTGACCGATTTTTCTGAAACTTTGCACACATATCGAGCTGTCATGACTAAATTATTTCGTGATAAGAAAAGTGGGCGTGGCCACGCCCCTAAAAAAGTTTTAATTTTGAGGTACTTGCACTGGACCGATTTTTCTGAAACTTTGCACAAATATTAAGCTGTCATGACTTTATAATTTCGTGATTAAAAAAGTGGGCGGGGCCACGCCCCTAAAAAAAGTTTTAATTTTGAGGTACTTGCACTGGACCGATTTTTCTGAAACTTTGCGCACATATTAAGCTGTCATGACTTTATAATTTCGTGATTAAAAAAGTGGGCGGGGCTACGCCCATAAAAAATTAGTTATCAGTTTTAGCTACTTGCACTGGACCGAATTTTCTGAAACTTTGCAAACATATTAAGCTGTCGTGACTTTATAACTTCGTGATTAAAAAAGTGGGCGGGACCACGCCCATAAAAAAAGGCTATAATTTTGAGGTACTTGCATCAGACCGATTTTTCTGAAACTTTGCACACATATTGAGCTGTCATGACTAAATAATTTCAAGATTAGAAAAGTGGGCAGTGCCACGCCCATAAAAAAGAGGTATCATTTTGAGGTACTTGCACTGGACCGATTATTCTGAAACTTTGCACACATATTGAGCTATTATGACTTTACAATTTCGTGATTAGAAAAGTGGGCAAGGCCACGCCCATAAAAACAATTTTAATTTTGGGATACTTGCACTGGTTCGATTCTTCTGAAACTTTGCACACATATTGAGCTGTTATGACTTACAATTTCGTGACTAGAAAAGTGGGAAATGCCACGCCCATAAAAAAATTATAATTTTTAGGTTTTTGCACTTGATATTCAATTAAAATTCAGAATGCATTTCGATTCATTAAGGGGCGTAGCAACGCGCGCCGGGTTTGGCTAGTTATTTATATAATTAACTGTATTTATGCTTAAAACAAAATCATTTCTCTGCTTAGAACTTTAATGCAATCTTTTCTTCTTTGTCATTTAAAACAAAGAAAAAAATAGAAATTTTATTAAAGCCAACATGTATTATCTGAAAGTCAAAATATATTTACATATGTATGTATGTACGTACTTTTCATGGTAAGTAGTCAATCAGTTTTATTTAATATTATATTTAAAAATGGAGTAATATAGTATATTCTTAAAATATACGCATACTTCGCTAGCGTAGTTCTTACTATTTGTTGAATACTCTAGTTCTTTCTTTAATTAATTACTAAGTAATTTTTCGATAAATCTATGAAAACTTTTTTTTTTTTTTTTTTTTTTTTTTAACATTAACTTTATTTAGAAAAATGAAAACCAAACAAGTAGTAAAAAAAAATCAATGCGTCTGGGTTAAAAATTTTTAGATTCAGGAAACGCAAAAATTATAACAAAACATACCATTACCATTTTAGTCCCCAAAATTTCACCTAAATAGTGACCAATATTCTATTATACGATAATAATTATCAAACTATTTCCCATTGGATAATAAAAGAGAAGTCTACAAGATATTAAAATTCGTATTTAAAATTTAGCACCCAATTAAAAAACTTTTTAAAACAAAATTTATTCTTAATTCAAGAGTATACAATATATTCCAATTAGGTTTAACATTGCAACGAAATGCAATATTTGTATTTAAATCAACTGTGGCAGGAAAAAATGTCGTTGGCTTAGAATCGTCTAGGGGTTGATTGTCACAACTCTTTTTGTATGCCACTTCAGTTAGTAGATATTACATTTTGCACCAATAAAAAAATGTTGAAAAAAACAAGACAGTGAAAAAAATTCTGGACTAATTGGAATACATGGCAACCTTATTTAAAAACAGTTACACTGAAAACGTCTGAGACATGAAATATGTATTAAAAAATTTTAATATATCAGAACTTGAACATTTAGCCATTAACGTAGCTACAATTTTTTTCTGGGATTAACAAAAGCTTAAAAATTCTTCTGTGGCGGAAAATCTAAGTTTATTTTATACATCTGGCATCTCTGCCTCAAACCGTGAACATCGTGTTATTTTTTACTCTAAATTGTTAAACCAATTTTATATATTAAAAAGTCAATAAAAATAAAACTTTAAGTGATTGTGTATTTCTGACAATGTTGTCGCAGAAAAGAAAAAAACTCTGGGGTAATAACCCAAAATTTAAAGTGCCAAAAATATCCGACATACCTAGCAGCAGTGCAAATAGATTTCAGCTACTTGCAAATGAAGAAGAAGAAGACAGTACTCACAAGGAGAAAATACCACCTATTGTAGTGGACTCAGTTCATAGTTTTTCGTCAGTTTTTGGGCTAATTGGAGAAAGGTATAAGTTTAAAAGAATGTCAATTGGAACAAAAATATTATCTAGTTCAAGAACTCTTTATGAAGAGGCCTTAAATCTACTAAGAACCAAAAAGTACCAGTTTTACACGCATGAAATAAAAGATGCGAAAACCTTTAAATTAGTGTTGTTTGGTCTTATTCAAATGGACACTAAGATAATCAGTGATGAATTTAACAAATCACACAACATAAATCCGGTAAGTGTTAAGGAAATCACTACCAAAAGGTCTACCGCCGACGATACACTATATCTAATTGAGTTTGACCGCCAGCAAGTGTCGAAGAGGGATATATTAAAAATTAGGTATTTTAGTAATATTGCCGTTTACTGGAGAAGACCACTCAAGGGCAGTAAAGGTCCTACACAATGCACCAAATGCTCTATGTATGGTCATGGTGCTAGAAACTGTAACAGAGTAGTAGTGTGTGCAGCCTGTGCTGGTAATCATGAATTTGCAGATTGCCCATTGAACAAAGCTGCAAATAGTGATAACGTCGTTTATAAATGTCACAACTGCACAAAAAAGAATTTTAGAAATGTGAAGCACAGAGCTGACGACCCTAAATGCCCATGTCGTCAGGAATATCTTGAGATTCGACAACGTACCACAGCCAGAATGAAGGTGCCACAAAGGAATTATATGATGAACTTCAACGTCAATGAAGTTAATTTTCCACAACTGCCCGGTAAGGAGCATCAAAATTATCCACGTGACTCTGGTGCTAAAAATATACTGTACTCTGATGTAACAAGAAGTAAAAATCTTGTGAACAGAAATGAAGATGATATTTCCAATGAGAAATTAATGGAAATATTTTTTGATGCTGTCGATGCACTTCAAAGATGCCAAAATAAGTACGACAAGCTACGAGTGCTGGGAATGATGCTTCAACATGCCATATAAATCAACAGTAAGTCACAATGTTCATGTTATGCACTGGAATTCTCAAGGCATAACGACTGAGTCAGCAGCTTCACAGCTGGAAAAATTTTTATACGACAAGGAAGTTGATATTCTCCTTGTCAATGAGACTTTTTTGAAACCCTACCATAAATTTAAACTTGGGGGCTACAAAATTTATAGAGAGGATAGACCAACACATGGCGGAGGTGTACTCATCGCGATAAAATATAATGTTGAACACGAAATATTACCAACTATAAATACGCGTGTGGCGGAAAATATTTCGGTACGAGTAATAATAAATAGGCGCCCTGTGATATTTACATCTGCGTACAATCCGGCTCACACTATACATTTTAAAACTGATATGGATGCCTTAACTAATCGTTCAAATGACTTCTTTTTATTCGGTGATTTAAACGCTCAACATACTCACTGGAATTGCTTTTCAAACAATATTGCTGGTAATGAGCTTTATAGCCATTGCCTTCAATCGAACTACTATATTTATTACCCGAATGCATTTACTCGTTTTGGACAAAATATAAATCCAGTACAGCCGTCTACAGTAGACATCCTTTTAACTAACTCTTGTCTTCCTTTTTCAACCTTGGAAACACATCCAAATATTCTGCAGTCGGACCATGTACCAATATCTTGCGTCATTTATGGAGAGGTACATAATAGCATTTTGTTGGTACCCCTATATAATCGAGCCGATTGGTTATCAATAAAAAACTGGGTGGAGAATGAAATACTATTACAAGATATAAATCAAAATATTACAAACACAGGTAATCTAGATGTATCATTAAGTAAACTAATATATATTGTAAAAGAAGCTACTAATAGAATACCAGTTGGTCATAGAAACCCCTGGCAACGGCAAATTTCAGAAATTAGCAAAATGCTAATTGCTCAGAGAAACAAATATAGACGTAAATTCCAAAGATGTAGGGATTTAAATTATAAAATGCATTTATATTGTGTCTTGAAACAGCTAAATAGGCTTATTCACTTTCACCTGAATAAAGACAGGAATGAGTCTTGGTCGAAATTCATTTCAAATCTGCCTACCGGTTCCAAAAAGTTTTGGAAAT
The DNA here is from genome assembly GCA_941918925.1 of Phyto melanocephala. Lineage (NCBI taxonomy): Eukaryota > Metazoa > Arthropoda > Insecta > Diptera > Rhinophoridae > Phyto > Phyto melanocephala. Next base: position 110,649,435 of record OW799234.1, read on the forward strand.
TAACTAAAACTTTAAAAGGCAAGAATCCTACATATTCTAAACTTCATGTAGATGGATCAATTCTGAATTCTGACGTCGAAAAGTCAAATGCAATAGCTGACGTATTTGCTAGTTCACATACTATTACTATTAACAATCCATCACCCATGGACTCGGTTGTATCAAGATGCATTAATGACCTTAATCAAACTCTTATCGACAATACAAGTATGAAACTAACAAATTTGGCTGAAGTCAAATCATTTGTCCATTTGCTGAAAAATAATAAAGCTCCTGGCTTAGATGGGATTAACAGTATAATACTTAAAAATATGCCCGACTCCTTTTTTGAAATTTTAAGTAAATTATTTAACTTCTGCCTGAGCAATGGGTACTTCCCACACGTTTTTAAAATGGCTAAGGTAATTCCAATCCACAAATCTGGAAAGGATCCTAAATTGCCCTCCAGCTATAGGCCAATAAGTATTCTTAGCCTATTGGATAAGGTGTTCGAGAAAATTATTCACTCCAGAATTTTAGATTTTTTAAATTGCAATAATATCATAAATAAAGAACAATTTGGTTTTCGAAAAGAGCACTCCACTGTACATCAACTTAAGAGAGTTGTTAACTTTCTTGAATGTAATAAAAGTAATCGAAAAAGCACTGGAGTCGTTTTTCTTGATATCGAAAAAGCTTTTGACTCAATCTGGCATGATGGACTAGTGTATAAATTAAATACGTTAAATTTTCCAATTTACCTTCAAAAACTTATCAAAAGCTTTTTAGATAAACGTACGTTTGTTGTATCTGTCAATAACAAATTTTCTAGTGAAAGGCAAATACCTGCGGGCTTGCCGCAAGGATCAGTATTATCCCCTACACTATACTCGATATATACATCTGATGTTACTCTAAGAAGAGACCATGATGCAGCTTTTTACGCGGATGACAGCGCCTTTATTTGTTGCGGTAAAGTCTCGAATGCGATTATTAGAAGAATGGAAAATAATCTTAAATTAATTCGTAAATACTATGACAAATGGAAAATAAAAGTCAATGACGATAAAACTCAAGCAATTATATTTCCATTCAACAAATCGCGAAAACGCTTTCCTACTAGATATTTATCGTCTAGGGGAACAATTATCCCATTGAAGGACGAAATTAAATATCTAGGAGTAATCCTTGACAGAAAACTTTTATTCAAACAGCATGTTAATTACATTTGCGAGAAGGCAATTAAGTGTAGTCGTGCCTTATACCCCTTAATTGGCCGAAGATCTAATCTTAATATAAAGAACAAAGTTCTTATTTACAAAATGTGTATTCGACCGATTATGACCTATGGTTGTCAAATCTGGTCCCAAAAGGCTGCTAAAACGCATACAAAAAAATTGCAAATCATTCAAAATAAAAACTTGAAAATAATACACAATCTACCTTTTAGATATCCAACTTATCTTCTACATAGAAACTTTAACTTTAAAATGTTTAATTCATTGACAAGGGAACTGACGCTGTCATTTAATGAAAAATGCAGAAGGTCAAATTTTGAAATAATAAGAAATTTGCTGAACAACCACTGAGGGTCTTTTGTTTAAAAGACACATTTCAGTGATTGTTTTAAAATCTCTTATAACTTCTAAGTTGATGCGAGGTTTTTTATGAACAACTTTTCCTTAAATCTGTGATATTAGTAGTTTCTTTATTTTATTAATAAGATGTTAATTGTTGTAATACTATATGTAAATTCTCATAACTCTGTTAATGATATTGATAAAATGAATAAGTTTTTAATAAAGGATAATAATAATAATAAGTTTATTTTATACGTATATTTAACTTAAATAGTTAATTTTTTGTAAAAACAATTCTGCGGTGGACATTGCACCAATGCATATACATAGGTACTGTTTAATTTTCACTACGCTACAGATGATAGACATACATATGTATTTAAAAATTTTTAATAACTTTTATTTAAATCTCTAAATTTTATAATGAATTATGTGTAGTGTTTGCAAGCGCTCCTGGTTAAATCAGGTATTGGATGGATTATAATTACTGCCAACAGCAATAAATAAATTTGCTTTGTGTTCATTAGAAACTTATGATAGAGAGTTTTGAAGGCCTTTCTATTTCATATTTCTGTTTTATGTCTTATTTAGTTAAAATAGCTTTTATTTTTATTAATTTAATATGTTGCGCTTATATGCGAGCTTGGAAGCAGTTTTTTTACGTATGTATATAAAAATATTTTATTATAATTCAACACCTCGTTACCAAATTGGGTAGGCTTTTTATGGAAAAAACAAAAATTATAATTTTGAATTGTAATAAAATAGATTTTTACTAATCTCAAGCTCATGCATAAATATAATAAAAAATGTTCGAAGAAAATATATTATATATATTTTTTTATAATTTCACCTGTTCAGTATTTTACTGAAAATTAATAACATGTTTATGTGTTCTCTGAACAGATATTCTTTAGTCTATTTTTAGAATGAGAAGCATAATTTAAAAAAATTTTTTTTTTTAAAAAATTCACTATTTGATTTACTCTCCTTCGCATTTATTTTTCTTTTGTCTTTTGTCATTTGGTACATACTTTATAGGAAAAGAGGGAAAACTGAGTAAAATTTAAAAGATTGAAACGAAATAGAGCTTTTTTACGTGACTATAAATCAGTTATTTCCAACCATAGTCCAGTAAATTTTTTAAGAAACGATTTATCTGTATGTGGAATACCAGAAAACGTTTAAAACGCGATATTTTAAAAATCGAGACACGCTTATTATATTAAGCATCGATATGTTTATTTCAGTTAATTTACTATAATTGATTTTCAAAACTTTTTTATACATATTTTTAATATGTTGCACATAAGATTTTTAAAAAATAAATTGTTTTAAGATTTTGCGATCTACATAGTTATAACGAAACTACCAAAAAATATTTTACACAAAATATAATAACGGTTGCTTAATAACTTTGACTTACTCTTTATGCGATTCACTTTAGAGTGTTGAAGTTTGTAAACGAATTAATTAATTAATCTATGTATGTATAAGAAATTCAATGAGCACTTCTACTTATCTATTGAGCGCTTTTTCTATCTCTAAGTCAATTTTGTCATCATTTTATATGTATGTATGTGTGTACATATATCGATGGTCACAAGTAGAAAAGCCCTAACTATAATAATTGTTACTTTTTAGGAGAAGGTAAAAACGTAATAGAAATTATATTATTGCCAGTAAAACTGTTATTTTTATACCCGCCACCAAAATAATGGTGGGGATATATTCATTTTGTCATTTCGTTTGTAACACATCGAAATATCAATTTTAGACCCCATAAAGTAAATATACTTTGAATCGGGGTTTTATTTTATGACGATCTAGTTATGTTCGTCGGTCTGTTGAAAGCACGAAAGAGGTCGGAACAAAAAAGCAAGGGGGATCATGTTTTGCCAGAATTTGTTTATACACAAGGTTTGTTTGGTATTGAAAATGGGCTAAATCGGTGTACTAAAAAGAGAGTTATAGCTCGTAATGCAAGAGTAAGTTAAAAAAACCGTGTCGTTTACAAATCGAATAAAATGTAATTGTGTCCAAATGCATTAACGTAAGTAGAGTCATGAAATTTCGAATGTATATTTCCTGAGTAAAAAAATATTTTTCTCCGAAAATTGCCGAAATCTATTAATTAGGAATGAAGTTATAGATCAAAACGTACGAAAATTTATACCGCGCAGTGTATTTTTCAGTATATTCAAAATTTAAAATGTAATAAATTTAAGCGATTTTCAGGGAAAAATATTCTTTTGACTCGATAAATATATATTCGAAGTTTCATGACTACGTTTATGCGTCTGGACACAATTCAAAAGTGAAAGTGGGCGTTATAGTAGGCGTGTCAAAGTTGTTTTTGCTAATGAGTACAACTTAGGTGTTTCAATATAGACCTTTATTATTCCAAAATCTTTATTAATAGAGAAATTATATGAATTTTAGGTAAAACGTTATATGGGAGGTGGGCGTAAAAGTGGGCGTGGCACCTTAATTTTTTGGCATAGTAATGAAATTACATAGGGGGATAGACGTAGCAAAATTTATCATCATACCTCTAATTTCATCGGTTTTATGAGCTTTTAAATTTCATTAACGGTAGATAACGTGAAAAGTGGGCGTTAAAGAAGGCGTTTCAAAGTTGTTTTTGCGAATGAGTACAACTTAGATGTTTCAATATAGCCCTTTATTATTCCAAAATCTTTATTAATAGAGAAATTATATGAATTTTAGTTAAAACGTTATATGAGAGGTGGTCGTAAAAGTGGGCGTGGCACCTTAATTTTCTGGCTCAGTAATGAAATTGCCTACGTGGATATTCGTAGCAAATTTGATCATCATACCTCTAATTTTGGCGGTTTTATGAGCTTTTAAATTTCATTAACGGTAGATAACGTGAAAAGTGGGCGTTATAGTAGGCGTGTCAAAGTTATTTGTATGAATGAGTACAAATTAGTTGTTTCAATATAGCCCTTTATTATTCCAAAATCTTTATTAATAGAGAAATTATATGAATTTTAGGAAAATCGTTATATGGGAGGTGGGCGTAAAAGTGGGCGTGGCACCTTAATTTTCTGGCTCAGTAATGAAATTGCCTACGTGGATATTCGTAGCAAATTTGATCATCATACCTCTAATTTTGGCGGTTTTATGAGCTTTTAAATTTCATTAACGGTAGATAACGTGAAAAGTGGGCGTTATAGTAGGCGTGTCAAAGTTGTTTTTGCTAATAAGCACAACCTAGATGTTTCAATATAGTCCTTTATTATTCCAAAATCTATACTAATAGAGAAATTATATGAATTTTGGGTAAAACGTTATATGGGAGGTGGGCGTAAAAGTGGGCGTGGAACATTGATTTTCCGTTACAAAAAATCGTTTCACCAAAAACCAAAGTGTGCAAAATTTCAGAGTCGTATATTCAATTTTGTTGCTTTTATGACGTTTTTGTTTTTAAATATACCGAAAAATACACTGTGCGGTATAAATTTTCGTACATTTTGATCGATAAATCCTCTCCTAATGCTTAGATTTAGATAATTTTTGGGGAAAAATATTGTCAGAAAATATACATTCGAAGTTTCATGAGTCTACGGTAATGCGTTTGGACACAATTCCATTTTATTCGATGTTCGAAGGACACGGTTTTTTCGACCTACTCTTGCTTTTCGAGCTATAACTCTCTTCCTAATATTCCGATTTAGCACATTTTCAATACCAAACAAACCTTGTCTATTAGAAAGATTCTGGCGCCCTAGCTTTTTCGGTGCGACCTCTATCGTGCTTTCAACAGACGGACGGACATAGCTAGATCGTCATCAAATCAAACCCTGTTTCAGAATATATATACTTTATGGGGTCTAAAATGGATATTTCGATGTGTTACAAACGGAATGACAAAATGAATAGACCCCCACCATTTTTTTGGTGGCGGGTATAAAAAAGATATGCATATATCAAAATGTAATAAAATTTTAACCGCAAAGTGCCTTTTTTGGTACGATGTACGATTCTTTTTTCCTTTTTAACCAAAAAAAACTTGTAATAACTCAAACTCCTATAATTTATCTTTGGACAAAGATTTTGGAAGAAAAGGGGACTCTATATTGCAATATCTAAGCTAAATTTATTAACAGAAACTATTTGGAGATGCGCACAGCTCACATAACTTACTGTTAGTGAAATATAAAAGCTTATCAAACCAACAAAATTAGATTTATGATGATGTAATCTTGCATATATGCATTTTTCGTCAATATATGTAAGTATAATTCCAAAAAATAAGGTGGCATATATATTGAAAGTTAGAAGCTCATAAAATCGTCAGAATTATACATACGTATTAATTATTTTATGTCAAAATAAGTATAATTCCAAACAATTTCCCTTATAACGGTTTTTCTTAAATTCATATTATTCTGCATAAAAAATTATTCTATAGTGATTTCTGTGCATAAAAAAATAATAAATTTTGTGCTATAAAAGTACACAAAGCTGGTGGTGGGTATAAAAAATTCTTTATTGCTCTTATTTCCCCTTATATTTTTCTTGTTTTAGAAATCTCCCCGAAAACATCCATATATTCTTCTTTAAGATGCGACTGCCTATAAATACCACAAATACAATGAAGAGTGGCGACCTATCTTCGGCAAAAAAAAAAACTGAAATTTCATGTAGAAATACTTTTAAAGGGGTACGGTGAACTTTTTTCCGGTACGATCAAATGACATGTATTTTTTAAATCCTTAAATTAATTTGAGATGTCTGTTAAAAATACAATTAAGTTTTTGATTTATAATTGTACAAGAAAGCGTATGTTTTTTTTTCAGTCATTATAATTAAAACAAAAATTTTATTATACTTCACTGTCATATAAGTTGTTGCAACATAATTGAATTAAATTAAATATATAAGTATATAAGTATACATAAATGTTTTTATTATAATTATTATTTATTTATGTTTTTTTTATACAAATGTGTTTTTTATTAAGACTCTTAAATTCAAAACAAAAGCAGTGTCAATAAAAATTAAAAAAACTAGCAATATTTTGTTTTTTTTTATTATATGCATGTACTTATATATACAAATGTATATTTTTATATATGTATATAATTTGTTTTTAATGTATGGTTAAAAAGACGAACTAATTTTTTTTTTTAACTTAAAAATTAATTTTAGAAAAATTATAACATTCTTCTTCTACTACTACATATGTATGTATGTATATTATATTCGACGAGTTGTGATCATTATTTATTTGAAATTAGAAATAACATTCGATATAAAAAGTGAGACAGCTAAAAGAGGAGTATACAATTATTATTGGTTAAGGTTTTTAATTTAATCACAGAACTTCTATTGATTGATGCAAGAAAGATTATATGTATTGAAAAGTTATTAAGCAGCTGTAATCGTTGTTGTTGTTGTTGTTATGATAATATCAGAAAACATATCAATAATCACTTAGTGCGATTATATCTAGAGGGATCAATTTCTTTAGAGAATTCGGTCATTACTTCTTTATAAATGACTGGATCTAAATTTCGGCCCAGCATATAAATTAGCCACCAATCACCAATATCCAATTTTTGTGATAAAATACGGCAAGTTTCCAAACTAATTACACGATTGCGGGCATGCAACAAGCGAGGACGAAACGAAGGCATACATAACATTAGAGCACTATTAAAAACAATAAAAAAAGACATAATCAAAAATGTGTATAAAAAACATATGTGTTAATAAAATTAATGACTTACCGGAATATCAATAATCCTAAGAGGAGTGACAACAAAATCATATACCAAAACCAGATAAAAACATATGTTTTCTCATTCACTATATTGAGAGGTAAAATACAAAGTGAATCGTGTTTTTGAAGCGAACCAGAAGCACCATATTTATGGAATATACATTTGGTGACACGTGGGAATATATAAACCATGGGATCTACTCTTTGCTCTTGTGGAACATCGGACAATTGCATCACCCTGGTACCATACGACATAAACTCTCCATCAAAGAAACGATTCATTAGATACATTTGTATGATGATGTTGATAAAGCAGATAACCTCACAAAGCCAATATCGCATGGCATACATTTTATGGCGCTTTAAATGTTTGGTCAGATAGTCGAGTAAAGCATCACGTTTAGCCTCTTTCTCTTCTCGCGTACAAATTGTTATATTCAGGCCCATTACAATCATACGCATAAGGCCACCCTCAAATTTGTCCCATAAAAATTTGGGTGTGTAGCAAGCAATGGCCTGAAAAGCAAAGGCAATAATAAAACTATTAGAAATATTTGACACAAATCTAAGAGCAAAAGCTTATTATTGATATTTTATAATTTTTACTTGATATTATATTTATTTTTCTTATTATTACATTTTTAAAAATAATTAGTTAATTAATGTAAATCATTCTTATTTTTGCTTAAGTTCATTTATTCTTTTATTTAATTTTATGATTCAAATTTAATTAAATTGCAATCATTTTTAGGAATATTCTTTCTAAAATTATATCCGATATTAGCCGAGTCGAATGCATAGTAGTATACCGATAAAGAGTGCTGATATGAAATCGTAGCTGGTTTCGAAACAAATGACGATAATCAAAACGCTACAGTCAATAATTGGATGTTCAGAAAAATGTTTACTTACTTTGTGCAAACTTTTAGGGCCGTATTTATAAAAAATATTTTAGGTTAAAATATTGTTTTAATTTCTTCGAGCTAAAGATCACTTTTTATATTAAATTATTATTATTTTATTCCGATATTTCTTCACGGAAAGTTTTTACAATTTATAACAATTAACAATTAAAAACATGTAGTTTCAATAAAATTATGTTATATAAAACGCACTGCGCGATATAATAAATTTACGAAGGGAAATATTTGCTGAACGAATAATTTGAGGAAATGTCCATGTGATTTAACGTGATAAGATTATTTTCTCTGGGTATATATAAAGATTTAGATCCTACAGATAAGCCAGTAACGATCGAGCACTTGAAAGCGAATATTTGACGCGTGATTGCCGAAATAGAACTATATTAAATGTAAAGTATGTTTTAAAAATGAACATCCAGGTACACACACTCAAACACAAAAATATCTAATTGATAAAGTTAATTGAATGAAAATATTTATTTCAATATACAGTTCTCCGTCCGTTTAAGTAAACACCCAATATTGGTTTCTTCCTGTTAAATCAGCAATATCAACATTTTATTATGGAGTTCAATTTCATTTACGTTTTCCTTTGCATTTCATACTTCTTTTTATTTATTTAACTAAATCATCATGAATTTAAATCACGTTCAAAAGACCGTATTTCTCTATTGACCAATAAAATGTTATGTATAATTGCTGAATCACATTTCGACAAAAAAAAACATTAAAATAAAGAAAACATTGATTTAATTTTAACCTCTGATAACTATCATTAGAAAAACTTAAAAAAAAAAAACTAAATTATTTAAGATATGTATACACAATCAACCTTACATTAAGTTTAAATTATTTTGTAGGATACACTTACTTATTTCTTAAATACTTCCTAATTAACTTTTACTATTTAAAGTAGATTTTTGAGTTTTTATACCCTTCATCTGTGGTGCCAAGGGTATATATAGTTTTGTCATTCCGTTTGTAATTTCTATATTATTGATTTTCGACTGCACCAAGTATATGTTTTCTGAAAGCTTTTTACTAGTGGAGTCAATTGAGGGAGTCGATTCGGGTTATTGTAATAGATCGCTTTTTTATCGATTGAACACTGACCGTCTGAACGATTTTCCGAGTGTTGGTTAAATTAACACACGGTAACGCCATAACTTTCTGAGATATGAGCAAAAAAACACGACTACCTCTCGACCTCGACTACCAACATTTTTACCACAAAAATCAATATATTTCTGCCCGAGGTTAATTAATACAGACGTTTGCTATTTTTTTATAGGTATGATATGCTATGATATGATACTTTAACAATATGAGGGATAAATTATTTACAAACCGTTAAAGTTATAGGTAAAAATTATAAAAATAAAAATATATAGTTTTTAAATATGTAACATTTTTGAAGCTTCTAATCATTTTTTAACCTACGGAACACACCAAAATACAAACCGTAACCTCGAAAAATATTGCCGAGGAAAACTGACAATCGGAAAACTGTCTGAGATATAAGCACAAATATAAAAATTCGGAGGGGTTTTCCTTAAATCTTATAAACGAAAATTGATTTTGTAAAAAGAAAGGGCTTGACTAGCAGAATATAAGACACTAAAAAAAATTTTATACCAAGATGTACCCACTCTCCCAGTGGAATATAATAAACAATAAAAGAGTTAAGATCCCAAATAGCATCTGAAACGAAATAGCGGAATTTTTTTTAACCCCATCAAGATAAAATAAAAGGGCTTGACTGGTAGAAAAGTTAAAGTTAACTATGTAAAAATTTGAAATCAAATATGGCGTCCGAAATAATATTAAAAATGGCATATAACATGGTATCTAAAATCTAAAATAAACTACAAGGCGTACATGACAGTGAAGGATATTGTCATATTCAGCATGACCGAATAAAGCCCTCTTGTTTATTTTTTTTTATACCTGCCAACAAAAAAATGGTGGCTGTATATTCATTTTGTCATTCCGTCATCGAAATATAAATTTTAGACCCCATAGAGTGTATATACTTTGAATCTGTCCGTCTGTTTGGCAAGGGAGCCCAATTTTTGCCATATTGAAAATGGGCTGAATCGGAATATTAGCTGGTAATGCAAGAGTGGGTCAAAAAAACCATGTCCTTCCAACATCAAATAAAATGTAATTGTGTCCAAACGCATTAACGTAGAGCCATGAAACTTCGAATATATATTTCCTGAGTAAAAAAAATATTTTTCCTCGAAAATTACTAAAATCTATGAATTAGGAAAGGATTTATAGGTCAAATCGTACGAAAATTTTATACCACGCAGTGTATTTTTCAGTATATTCAAAATTTAAAACGTAATAAAACTGTCAAAATTAGATGTATGATTCTAAAAATTTTGCAACCATTGCTTTTTGGTCAAAGTCTATGTAATAACGGAAAATAAATGTATAAAAGATTCGGCACAGCCGATTGATATAACTTTAAAAAGCGGAGTTTTTTTCTCAAACATTTTTTTTTAACATTTGTACAATATAAAATTTATTTAATCTATTAGCCATTATCAGCAGTGAACATTTCCTATCTTTCTGGCAACACAACGAATTCCCAAAAGTAGTGCTCATCTTTTAAATCAAAATATGATGAATTCTACTGCTCACAAGCGTTTTAAAATGGCTGCTTGAGTAGTTCCCAGTAGTTTCAAACGAAAAAAGTAAACTAAACTTTCCGCATATGACCTTTGTTGGCACAAAATTCGACATTTTCTAAGCAAAAAAATCTGTTGTTTAAAATAAAGTGCTCAGTAACTAAATGACAGACGCTTTAAAATGACATATAAACCCGCGTTCAAAAATCTTGTTCACTAATTTGTCTCTGCTAGCTTTGTTATACACAATATTTCTTATAATATAATATGAAAATACTGAAAAAGAAAAAAAAATATTATTGATCACAAACAAAATAGGTTATGTCGGAAATTATGGTTCACGTATATCGAAGTAAAACATTCAAATGCGAAATTGAAAATAAAAATGGCTTATATTTTTTTTGTTCACTATACACAATAAACGCTTATCTCTTTTTTTTGGCAGTTGAATAAATCTAGTTAAAACAGTTTATATTGATAACAAAACAGTGTCAAATTGTAAAATGTCTTCATTTTTAAAAATTTAAAAAACGTATAAGAGTTTTCTAGTAAACAATACAATACATTTTATTCATTTTAAAATTTTGGGTGAAATTTTGACCTTAGGGCAATACGACACTTAGGACTTCTTGTAATTACACTAATTACAAAAAAAAAAAATTTAATTTAATTGAAAAAAATTCTCCAGTGCAATTTCTGTTATAACAAAACAATGTCAAACTCAATAGACAAAAAAATTACACTGTTTTTATACTGATTTTTTATGTATAATTTTTGACGTTGTTTTGACAGAAATTCGTCATATGTAGGCGCAAGGTTAATGTAAATGTAATGAAATCTTATTACATTACATTACGACCTAAGTCAATATACATAAAAATATTTCTGTAAAATTAAAAAAAAAATTCTTTGCAAGAAAAACTGGTTAATATTTTACGTTAATGAAAATTGTTGTTGTTGTAAACAAGTTTGTTCTTAAGTCTACTTAGGCAGTTATCGATTATTACGACATATTTGTAGCTAGTACACACAACAAGTACATAATGCGAAGTTATATTAAAAGCTTAATTAAAGTCAATTGAAGAAGTAAAATTAAAAAACAATGCATATATCAACATACACAGCTGCGGTCAAAATAATAGCACCAGTTTAAAAGTTTTAGTAAATTTATTTACATCTTAAAAAAAATTTAATTTGATTTGATTTCACCAAATTTGTTCTTAGGAGGTCTTCGGACAAGACTTATGAGACCTCTTCCATTAAATAAGAAGATTTTCGATTCACATATCCATAGAACGTTTCTTAAATTTTAAGTGGTCAAATTACCTATCGATGGTCACAAGTAGAAAGACGCTAACTCGTATTTTTTACGAAATGAAGTTTTTCAGTGATTTTAATACATATCACACAAACACACCTTCAGTAACAGTTCTACAAGCAATTATACAAAATTACATTATGATAATACAGTTTCTATTACGTTTTTACCTTCTCCTCTTAAGTTACAATTATGTGAGTTAGGGCCTTTCTACTTGTGACCAACAATATGATTTTTCACATGCTAAGATGAAAGTTTGCTTTTTTGCAGTATACGACAAGAAATTTCCACACTTGCCGGTATATCTAATGCTTTTTTGAGTATCGATAAAGGGATCATTTTGCATGTTCGAATTAAACGTTGAAACGTTGTAGTAGTAGCAACATAATTCGTTTTGGGCACGTAATTCCACTCTAGTATTATATCTCGATGTACAATCATTTACTTGGAACAGTTAAATACTTTTCTCATTTTGGAATACGACTTACATATATTGAAATAATATTTCTTATCGTATCTTATAAATTGAAAACTTAGCACTTTTATATTTAAATAATTTAATTTTGTATCATCTTATCTTTTTGCAAAATTTTAGGAAATAATTCTAAAAAAGCTTACTGGGGCTATTATTTAAGTGAATCCTTATTTCGAAATACGACTTACCTAGACACTTATTTAAAAAAATATTTTTTTCAATTTAAATTTATTATTCTGATAAGAATAAAATTGTAACTGGTTCTAATATTTTGACCGTCACTATATACGTACTTTAGTTTTATATACACATACGTACATATATCTATCTACATATGTAGTAAATATAAAACAACTAAGTACACGCAAAGAAAAAATATGGTTGTGGTAAACATAATCGAAGAGCAACATACTGTGATTTAATTGTATGATTATCGTTACAACATATAATAGTTACCATTTATCATTATTAGTTTAATTAAAGTATCATTCAATAATCATGTACCTATATATGTCTACAATTGAAATCGACAATCTTTGCTTTATTACGGCAAATTATTGTATTTTGCTGTAACATACACACACATATTAATTGTACTTATCAATTTAATTGCAATTTTTTACATTTTCTCGTTTATTTTTAAATTTTCATTAATTTTTAAAAAATTTTGTTATTTTTTTTAACATCTCAAACTTTTAAAACAATAAAAATTTATTCAGCAAGAAGAAGAACAGTTGAAATCAAATTATTATTAAAAAATCATAGCTTGATTAATTTGTAATCATACTGTTGTCTCACCTATTATTTAATGATTATTTGTAATTTTAATGCTTTTGAATATAATGTTATTTTTGTCAAATTAATATTTTTAAATCATACTATTTTTAAATGACAACCATTTTGAAATTTTTACGAAAAATAAACATTAAATGATACAATTCAAACAAATGGTTGATTATCGTGACAAAATATATGAAGAAATGAAGCAAAAATAACTATTACTTGTTTTCGACAACCAAATATTGTTTTAGAAAAAATAATATGACCGTCTTGATCATGTCGTAATCATGTTTTTTTTTTGCGTGTATGTAAATATGCATATTATTACAAATATAACAACATATACTATCAAATACAATATAATTTATGGAGTTTTATTAGAGTTTTCCTTTCCCCAAAATATTTTGTTTTCCGGTATAAGAATAATTTTTTAAATATCCCGGAATTTCAAGAACTTTTGTTTATTATAGATCTATATATATAGATGTATTGCATTGAAACATTTTTTTAAAATTCGATACATTTCTCTTTATTATTACTTATTATATCTATTTATAGTAAATTTTTATACCCTTCACCTGTGGTAAACCCTTGGATATATAGTGTTGTCATTGCGTTTGTAATTTCTAAAATATTCATTTTTGAACCCATTATGTATGTGTATTTATTCTAAAAACTTATGTCTAGAGAAGTCGAATAAGAAATGTTCATCTGACAATTTATTTATTATTTTGCTCTGCATAGTTTTCAGTCTAAAATATACATACATATGTTAAATGTAAAAGAAAACGAAAAATATTGAATCCGAATTTTTGTCTGTGCTCAAAAAATATTTATCGAAATAAAAAGCAAAATACATTAATATATGTATGTATATTTAAAAAATATATATTTAAAGAAATATATATTTAAAAAATTTGTTCCTATTACTTTGCCGATTAGTGACATATATTTTCACGAATTCCTCTTGAGACATACAAAATCTATAAATAGCTACAACTACATCTATAAGTCATCCTAGGGCTTGAAAATTTATTTTTTGTGGTAAAAATAACAGAGACAGTCGTGTTTATTTGTGCTGATATTCAATACCAATCAGATATTTTTGATACCATACACGGATGTGGACGATGTCGGAGGGCTTTTAAAATTGATTTCAACAAACACATGGACAATGCAATAAGCTTTTTGGAAATACATACTTTATAGGGTCGAAAATTTATATTGTAGAAATTTCACACAGAATGATAAACCTATATATACCCTAACACTCATTATGAAGGGTATAATAACTTAAATACATTTAGCTATTGAACACTATGTATGCTGTAATTTAAAATATTTTATTTAAACAATTGCAATATTCTTTAAACAAAATTTAAAAAAAAAAAAATTTATTTACCATAAAAAACTAGTCACATATTTTTTTAATACAAATACATGATTGGTATGACATTTGAAATAGCGTTTTGTGTATAATATCTCAGCAAAAAGATTTGGAAGTAGTGCAAAGTGAATAACATTCTCACGTCTTATAAATCAATAGTACAATACAATACATGCTAAATGCCTTCCTAAGTTCGACACAATTTTTTATAATATATGAGTTTTAAAAAAGTCAAGCAAAATACCTTTGCCAATCTATGAAAACAAACATCGTATTCTTTTCATCTTTTAGACACTTTTAAGCGCCCAACATGGCAATTGGATATACGGGAATACCTGTAAAGTGTTTGGCTTTTAGTGCCCATTTTCCAAACTAACCTAACCAATATCCATTTTTAAGAATGTTTTAATTTACACCAGCAAAAACTAGCTAATGACTTGCCCTTACTGAACAACATAATATTCAATGACTACCATATATTGCCTGTCTTAGTAAGAAGTGTTTTAGTAATCACTTGATTTATAATGTGATGGATAAGTATTTATTTTTTATGCATTTGCTGAAATATACAAATACAATTTCATATTGCGAAATTTGTTAGAAGCATTTAGATAACTTTTTATAAGTTTCATATCGTTTATTGCACTTAAAGTACAGGGTGTCGAACGTTAAAGTATCAATAATCAATGGAAATCGCTACAGGGAGATGTTGCGAAGCATTTAGTTGCGGAAAATAGTTAATTTAGACATAGAGAATATGTGATTTCAACAGAATGGTGCCACTTGCCACATATCAAGAGAAACAATGGGTGTTTGGAAAGAAAAGTCTGAAAATCGCATTATATCCCATAGAGGCCACCAAGATCGTGCGATTTTCGTGGGATTTTTTTAAATCGAAAATGTGCAGCTGTAATCCCACAACAGTTCATGAGCATTAAAGAAAAATTACTGAGCAGATATCATCCATTGGCAACACGTGATTGAGAATTTTGGTAAAAGATTGGGAGTCTACCGAGCTAGTCTACAGACATATTTTTTATTTTTAATGGAACATATTTGTAAAAACTTAAAATAAAAATATTTTGAATTTCTCAAAAAAGTCCTTTTTATATTAAAATTAAAATAATACCCCAAGTTTGAATACCTTTTGTAAGTTTTTGTACAGTTTTTGAAAAATGCGGCAAAGCAATTCATTAGATTATCACTGACCTTTTCAAATTCAAATTCAAATTAACGTATCGCAGAATAAACCAACCGAGTTTTTGCCCTAAAAGTTCTGAACGACTTCTGTGAATTCATAATATAAATGGATGTTTTAGGTTAATAAAATCAAGTACCCGTATTTATCATAATAAGTACTTATTTGAGTCTCTTTTTGTAAGCTAGTGCGATAAGTACTTATTTGAGTTACTTTTTGTAAGCGAGCGTGGTAAGTACTTGCCTCCACTGACATCACTGTGTTAAAATGATAATGGGTTAAGATGCTAAATTGAAATTTGTAAAGAACAGTTTTATTTTGTAATGATAGATTTTGTAATGATGATGTTTTTACTAGTAAAAAAATGAATGTATGTACGTATGTACATCTATCGGTCCATTTTGACAAATTGTTTATTTTGGAAACTTTCAAGCGATGTCACTCTAACGTAAATTAAGAAGTTAAAACCAATTAAGGAAATTTTTTAAAATTCGGAACAATCAAATATAACATTTCTGATTTAATAATATTTTTGATTGTTTAATTATTATGTATGTTTTTAATTTTGTTTTTGACCACAGTCGTTTTGTTTATAGTCCGTCTGTCACCTAACTGTAATAATAGTGTTTCTCTATTATTTTTCTTTGTTATTTTTTTAACTCACCTGAAAGAACAGCACAAAACAAACCCACTGATAGTAGGTGTAGTATTTTTTAGCATCTTCCTCATCAAAATCATTTGCAACACCAGGATGTGCTACTTCACGACCGACCTGAAAATAAAAGATATTGAGATTGACTAAATAAAATCTTTGACATGAAAAAATTATAAATCTTTGACCATAATGAAATCAAGAACTTTAATTTTATTGATTTGATTTTTTGTTATGGTAAAAGTCCCGAAAACATATTAGCCCAATTTGCAATCTTGTATAAAGGGTTTGCATCAGTGCATTTGCAAAATAGTAGAATATATTATAACTTTTCTAACTAATAAAGTATACGCAAATAAAACATATGTATTTACAATTGTGTAAATTTGCGATAACAACTGCGCAATATTGTGAACTGGGCTATTGTTAAAAATAATAATGAAATTTTCTGAAAATATATGTATGTGGTCCAAATGTAGTATATAAACTATGTTCCTTTGTAACTTACATATAAGTCTGTCAGGGGTAAAAAATTGTTAAAGAACTGACATGGGATAACCTGGCTTTGTGATTTCGTAACTTTGACATTACGCATTGACGTAGAGCCATGAAATTTCGAATCTATATTTTCTGAGTAAGAAACATATTTTTTCCTAAAAATTTTTAAAATCTATGCATTAGGAAAGGAGTTATAGAACAAAATCTGAGAAAATTTATACCGCACAGTAATAACGTAACGTAATAAAACTGACAAAATTAGATGTCTGATTTTAAAATTTTGCAAACATTGCTTTTTGGTCAAAGGCTTTGTACTAACGGAAAACAAATGTGACACGCTCACTTTTACGCCCATCTCCCATATAACGCTTTATCTCGAATTCATATAATTTCTCTATAAATAAAGGTTTTGGAAGAATAAATAACTCTATATTGAAACATCTGAGTTGTATTTCATGTATTGTAATCATGTGTGTATGGCCCACTAAATACAAAAGTGGGAAAATACTTTTTTTTCTAAATTGTCGATTTTTAAAGATTGTATCGTAACACAAAATAATTTGTCCGATTATATAAGTTGTTATAAGAGATTATTAAAAATCAAATTACCAATTTTAGAGAAAATATAAAAAATATTTATTCATAGAGAAAAGACCTTCGCCATTGTTTTATTTAAAAAATGTTTAAAAAATGTTTAAAATACAATACGGTTAGCTCAAAAATTATGAATTTGAATATAGTGTAGACATAATTTAAAGGTAATTTGATTCGCAACAATTTGTTATCTCTACTCATTCAATCGGATACATTTTTGTCGATTTATGATAAAATTCTTGGAAAAGCCTTCATAAAAATCGATAATTAAAAAAATACCATAGTACTAGTTTACCAAAATATTGTAGTGGTCATTTCTCCTGTTTTTAACTGTTGCACAGTGTTATAATGATTATAAAAACAATCAAAACAAGTAACAGTGGTATATTCGGCCGTGCCGAATCTTATATACCCTTCACAACGTGTAGTCATGCAATAACAATTGTTTGTATCACCATTCATCCCATATAAAATACGTGCATACGTACACGTTAGAATAAATGTGGCATCGAATCCCAGCTGAGCCAAAAAAATTTTATTTTATTTTATTTAATATATTATTTATATTTTATTATTTTTTTTTTTAATTTTTTTTAAATTTTTTAAAAAAATTTTTTAGAAAAATTTTTAAAAAATTTTTTAAAATTTTTTTTTAAATTTTTTTAAAATTTTTTTTTGTAGTTTTTTTTCTTATTTTTAATATTTTTTTTTTTTGTAATTTTTTTTGTTTGGTATGTTTTTTACATGTATCTATGTATGTATGTTGTTGTTGTAATTGTGAAAAAAACGAGGTGGTCGTGGTTTTTTGCTCATATCTCAGAAAGTTATGGGGCGATTGTGCTGAATTTCAATAGCGATTCATTCCTGGATATTTCCAAGAGATTGATACCATATACAGATCTGAGGAACATATAGTTGCTTCTAAAAGTTGATTTCAACCAACACACGGACAGACGGGCAGACGGACAGACGGACAGACGGACAGACGGATAGACGGACAGACGGACAGACGGTCAGGGCTTAATCGACTCCTCTATTCATAAGCTTTCAGAAAATATATACTTTATGCGGTCGGAAATGAAAATTGTAGAAATTACAAACGGAATGACAAAGCTATATATACCCTTGTGCACCACAGGTGAAGGGTATAAAAATAACAGTCAGTAACGAATAACGAGTTACTCCTGCATTAAAAGTAAAAAACAACAACTTTAATTTATGTCTATACAACTTAATGACGCCCCCTAGCTTTTCTTAGGTTAAATATAAATTTTTAATTTGTACACTATCCATATGTATGTGAGTTTGAGTGATGAAATGTAGGCATTATCTGATTTTAGTTATACATTAAACAATAAATGAGTACCCATAAAGAACCAAAGATTGGATAACACTCTTTAACGCTATTATGAGGATACGAAATATATTGTCTTTCTTTTGAAAAACCCTTTGTAGTTTTATTTCTTTAAAAATAAAACCACTTCCTTGAACTGCAAAACAGTTAAACCATTCAGTCTTATTATGGCATCATTAAGAAATTAAACAAACTTTCAAGGAATTGGTAATTGGATATGTTACGAATAAGTTATTCTTATAGACATCAGTAAATTCTTTTCATTAACATTTATTGAAACGACCTTGTTATCTAAATAGGAAATCATTATTTTTGATGAATTGTGTTGGCAAAAACAAAAAATCTTCTTACGTATGATTCTATCAGGATACTACAATTTTAAACGTTCTAACCATCATTAGCTTTGCTTAAGAATATTTTAGTTGCTGCAGATTTATTTAAAATTATTAAAAGAAAATTATTTACTATCCAAAATCTATAGCTCGTGTCATTATCACTATTTATTACAAAATCATCAATATTATTTTCCTTAAAAATGTTATGCTCTTTATTAAGTTCGTAGCTCCAAAATTAAAGAAGGAGTTGGAGGCAATATCTACTTTGATAAAATTTATTATGTTTAGACTTCAATAGAATGCAACATTCTTGGAGCCTAAATAGATTAGCATTTTTCATTATTTTTTTTTAGTGTAAAAGGTATTAAAAAGAACATAGACACTGAGCAAAATCTAACGATCTTCTTAATAGTGTCAACATTGCTTAAGATATAAAACAGCATTGATCACTTTGATCACGCTGAAACAGACTCAGAGACTAGCGCTAAAAAACTTTGTTATCAGAGTATAGGAAGACTGACGCACATAGTTGACAATTTGCCGTCCACATACTGAAATTTAATGGACGCAATCAAATTTGACAATTGCGGCAAGAAAATATTGTATGTTATGGTATGTCTTGCCTTAATATTTTTTTTAAATCAGCCTTAGATCGGGCTTAATATGTGTATTTGATCTTCCGATTAAAAGCATACTTCAGAAGAGAACATTTCTTTCTTTCTTTGTGACAGAAATACAAATATATTAAAAACCTTTAATAGTTGCTGCTATTCTTAAAACCGAAGTAAAATCTAGCTGAATGTCGATTATGTGCTGAATTTTTTATTTTGTTTTTTGTCTACATATAGAATGGTTTGTTAATAAGACTAATATAGATTTTTTAGATGAGATGAAATAAACATTACCACTAGAACATCGTTTACCTATTAGGAGGGAGAAATTTCCAACTTTTAAGAAACAGGATTTTTTTTATACAGACATTATAAGATAAAAAAGAATAGGAAATATAACAAAACTTACGACAGTTATTGCTAATCATTTTGTTAAATTGAGTGTGACGAATAGGGATTACTTAGTTAATATTGAAAAAAAAAACTAAAAGGTTTTTAAAGGGTAACACTACTGTAGCTTTAAAAGACAATATAATGAGTAGATGATAAAAAATATTAATTGATCCTAAGAATAGTTTGCAAAAGATTAATAATGTTTTAATTAAAGACCTCTTTAGACTTGGTATTATTACAAGTAATAAACGGAATAATCTTATGACAAGTGTTGCCGATGCACCTAAAATATATTGACTTTCAAATATTCACAAATATTTCTCATTAAGACCAATATGTTGTTTTGTAGATTCTCCAAGTTATGGAGTGTATAAAGACGTAAAATACAAAAGTTAAATTATTTAGTAGAAGAAAAGACAAAATATAGAAATGGAATATATCTAATTTAGTTTGTAATACACCTTGTGGTGAAAATTATAGTGAGGCATGTAATAAAGTGTAGATGACTACAACTAATGGTGTTTTCCTTTCTGACAAAAATGTTACAATAATGCTATCATTCGATCGGGTTTACGTTCTATTCTAAAAATACATAAAAAAATACCATAAAAATACACTTAGAACAAAAATTGCTGGGCATAAGTCAGACGAAAGACATAGGGATAATAAAAATTCCCAAGGGCCGGCATTATTATCTCATTGTTCTACATTAGATCACTTTTTAAGTTTTGAAAATGTTTTAGTTTTGAACACAGGAATTAATTATAAAGCACCTAATACACGGCATGTTTTTTACATCTGACTTTAAAATTTGGGAGACATATGTAAATCTACATGTCTGTCAAAATTGTACTTTTACAGGCAATTGTCGCTGACTGCTTTGCAGCAGCAGAGATTTCTGCCAACGACTGATGTCACATGTTTTGACAGAAGAAAATAGTGCGCGCTCTAGTTAAAATTTTTTCAGATGTTTCAACACATTTTTTTTACAGAAGTTATGTTTTAAAGGTAACATACGAAATGTTCGTATTTAGCAGTGTAGAATTTGACAAGTCAGATGTAAAAAAAATGCCGTGTATTAGCTGCTTAAGCGTTAATTTATGTTAGAAATGTTACAAATTATTATTGTACTATCAACACGCATAATTAACTATAAGGCAGACATGGATAATACTGCTGAGAGTTACAGACATTTAATACATAACAAGTAACAGTGCTATATTCGGCCATACCGAATCTTATATACCCTTCACAACGTGTAGTCATGCAATAACAATTGTTTGTATCACCACAAAACATACCATTGTAAAATTATAATTGAGTTTACGTATGTAAATTCAAAATAAATATATATAAAAAAAATATAAATTATTCGTGTGATTCGATGCCACGTTTACTCTAACCAGTATATATGCATGTTGTTATTGTAATCGTGAAAAAAACGAGGTGGTCGTGGTTTTTTGCTAATATTTCAGAAATTTATCTGGCAATTGTGCTGAATTTTAATAGCGATTCATTCCCGGATATTTCCAAGAGATTGATACCATATACAGATCTGAGAAACATATAATTGCTTCTAAAAGTTGATTTCAACCAACACACGGACAGACGGTCAGGGCTTAATCGACTCCGCTATTTATAAGCTTTCAGAAAATATATACTTTATGGGGTCGGAAATGAAAAATGTAGAAATTACAAACGGAATGACAATGCTATATATACCCTTGCGCACCACAGGTGAAGGGTATATAAAGTAACAGCTTTACTGCCGTATTCATAAAAAATATTTAAGTTTTGTTAAAGGCTTGTTTGACACATTTTTGTACAATATCTGTCAAATAAACCCTTAATAAACCTAAAACAATTTAAGAATACGGCAGTAAATATACACACACATATCTTAGTAATTTTGGTCAGACAGACGGTTAGAAGGACTTAGCTTAGTCGACTCCTCTGTTTAAAAAAAAATATATTCATAATTGGGTCCGAAATTAATATTGTAGAAAATACAAACAAATACAAATAACAAAACTATACATACCCTTGGCACTAAAGGTTAAGGGTATAAAGACATTATTTACCAACATTTAATAATAAATCAACTTACCTGTCTCCTAAAGGCATCTGGCATTGTGAATGTACTGTGAATCCAACAAAACGTATTGACTACATGTGTCGGTATACCACTAACTATGCAACTAATCGGTTGACCTACATATTGTGTAGCCGTAATAATTAAACTGCATGTCAACAGCAGCACAGTCGTAAAGGAATTATGCAAGCGAAATATTGTATTATCCGTTTGAATGTCCTGCCATTTTAAATAGCTCTTCAAGCTGACCAATAACTTATACATCGTAATAGAAGGCTTTTACCAGAAGGCAGTGTGATAGATGTTTTCGAAAAAATTACTCCAGACTTAAAAGTGTAAGGGAGGATGGAACGAAAAAAATAATTTATTAAAGAAATCACTTGTAGTTTTGTTAAATAACTAAGAATGTTGTTAATTGTAGAAGAATCATATCAGCTGAAATGAGAAAAATAAAAAACAAATAATAATAATTTAAATCTTGTATTTAAATAAAATATTAGCAAGTTGTAATTTGTGGTTACTAGTATAAAGCATTTATTAAAACATAAATAAGAATTCAAAACACATAAATATTAAATATTAAATTGGTATTTGTATGTAACGTATATTTGTATTAAGGAAACACTGCTAATTAAAGAATCAATTTTTAAATGTTGTCAAGTTGCTTAAAAACCAATCAAGATTATTTGTTTATTTTTATGTTTTTATTTTCATATCATCTAAATTACTTTTTTTTTATAATATTTATTACTTTATTTATATTATTTGACACCATATGGTGGAAAATTTAAATTTGTTTTTTGTTTAATTCTAATAATAATAGACAACAATAATTGTGACAGATTTTATTTTTATTTTTCAAATTCATGAAATCAGACAATTTTTTTTCAAGTTCGCGATAAAAGTTTATTTTTAAAATTTAACATCCAGCATCACAAATATTAATATTAAAATTCAAGTGAATGCCTAAAATTGTAATACATCTGTCTTTTTTTTTCTTTTAAATTTTGTGTGTATGTATGTACATATGTATGTTTCTACAATATTTCAAGATTTTTATGTATTTTCTAATGTTAAAAGTTCGAGATGTATTTATGTTTTTAGGCTTTCTATGACGCTGCAGTTTATTAACCTCCATTTCAAGTTTTATATTATTCCCAATTCCGTTTTCTTCATAATTTGTCTATAAATGTTAGATTTTATTTAAGAATTTGTATGCACAAGCAGAAGTGCATTCTTCATTATGCATAACTTTTAATTGATTTTAAATTTCTCATATTCGATTTCTTCAACTTTCTCATGTCTTTATTTAATTTTGTCTTGCTAGTTTTTTTCGCTTTGAAATTTTCAACTGAAAACCATGGAGAAAATGAAAATTAATTCATTTTTATTGGCATTAATTGAGTTCATGTAAGTATATCATGTTGTGTTTCGACGGTTTAATTTATCATATTTATTTTATTTGTATGTTATTCTTGTTTAAATTTCAACAGGCATTTCTTATGTTCGTTAAGTTAATTAAAGTTAGTTTGCGATTTATAGTTCAAATCCCTAATAAATACACATATCGCAGTTGATCAACAAGACTGTATTAATTCGAAATTCTAAAATGTTCAGTAGAGGCCAAAAAGTGTTTTTATTGCATTTTAAGTGAGTTTAAAAATCTAAATATGAAATAATATAAATCTTGAAGGAATAAAGTGACATTTGTGATGTGAATGCTAAGTTTAATTTTGCAAAAAGTTAAAATTTTTAAAATTAGAGTCAATACACTATTGTTGATCAAGAGCGTTTTAAAATATTTCATTTGTAAATGTCATAAACCGAACTGTCATGCTTTACTTTAACTAGCTAGGAAGGAAAAGGGATGTCGACAGTTAAGAAGTACCTCTAACACCACACTCGGAGATTTTTGGCTAATATACATATATCCACTTGATATATCTTTTAGAAATTTCGCGTTAGAAATTTAACTTTAGTGAGTTGCAGAATAAGGCTGCAGGACTACTGAAGAGTGCACCGAATTTACCTTTGGCAATAAATGCCTATACACTTTGTAGTCACTTCTGTTTCTCCATGCCATATCGGTTCTGTCTGATACGTTAACTACATTTTTGAAGAACTTTGTTGTGTTTATCTCTGGCAATCTGCTTAATGAACTAGGCATTAATTCTCAATCTGAAAAACTTTGAAATGAAAGCTTTTGGTTTGTCATATCATATGGTGAAACCATACCGTTTATTGTATAAAAACTTTTTACTTCGTTTCACTGGACGACAATTGTCCCAGCTAGGTCCAAATATAGGTTCGTTTTTTATTAGAAAATACATTGTAATATTAGATACTGATAGGGCGAACTAATATTATACAGTTGTGTGTGCATTTTTTTTTATACTCCTGTTTCTTTCGAATCCGTAAGCATTTATTTCTTATAAGCTTTTAAGTATCTGCCGCTAACATCTTCTACATGATTGACAATATAAAAAGACAGCCGCTACGTTTAAAATAGTTCTGCTGGAATTATAGAACTACCTTTTATGCAAAAGTTTAATGATTTTTTGCGATCTTTAATTTTCTGATATTAGATGGTAAGAAGTGAGAACTGGTGGGTAAATACTAGAACGGAATATTTGAGATCAATGACTATTGAAGCAAAACATTGATATCCTCGAAACAAAAACAAGTAAGAGCGCTATATTCGGCCGTGCCGAATCTTATATACCCTTCACAACGTGTAGTCATGCAATAAAAGTAGTTTGTATCACCATTCATCTCATATGAAATACGTACATACATATAAAAAATATACATATATAAAAAACATCACATTGTAAAATTATAAATTTACGTATGTATGTTAAAAAAAAAAATTTAAAAAAAAAAAATTTAAAAAAAAAATTTTAAAAAAAATTTTAAAAAAAAAATTAAAAAAAAAAATTTTAAAAAAATAATTAAAATATATATAATTAATAAAAAAAAAATTAAAAAAAAATTAAAAAAAAAAATTTTAAAAATTATTAAAAAAAAATTTTTTTTTTAAATAATTAATATTAATAATAAAACAAAAAAAAAAAAAAAAATTAAAAAAAAAAATTTAAAAAAATTTAAAAAAAAATAAAAAATAAATAATATATTAAATAAAAAATAAAAAAAAAAAAAAATTTTTTAAATATATAAAAAATTTTTTTTTGGCTCAGCTGGGATTCAATGCCACGGTTACTCTAACCAGTATACACGTTTGTATGTATGTATGTTGTTGTTGTAATGTTGTTTTTGTGAAAAAAAAATCGAGGTGGTCGTGGGTTTTTGCTCATATCTCAGGTGTTTATGTACCGATGTTTCTGATTTTCAATAGCGATCTACTCCCGAATATTTCTGATATTTTAATACCTCATTCGGGTTCAAGCAATGTCTGGGGGCTTCAAAAAGTTGATTTCAACATACACACGGACAGACGGTCAGACGGACAGACGGACAGACTGACAGAGCTTAATCGACTCCCCTATTCATAAGCTTTCAGAAAATATATACTTTATGGGGTCGGAAATGAAAATTGAAGAAATTTCACACGGAATGACAAACCTATATATACCCTTTTTCACTGTGTGAAGGGTATACAAAATATAAAAATTTTCTTTGCGTCGCATTTCGAAAACAAAAAACGCTTTTAAGTTTTTATTTTATATATAGAGTACATAACTTCAGACTACTTGAACATATCAAGCCACAAAGTAATTTTTTATTCAATTCTTAGGTCATGGGCGTTAAGTCAGCCCTTTTACGTTGTCGTTTAATAAAGATATCTTTGTTCTTTTTTTCTGAAATGACGTCACATAAACAATATCTGTCGTATTCATAAAGAAATGTTTTAGGCTTATTGAAGGCTTATTTGATAAATTTCTGTACAACATCTGGACATAAACATCATGTTAATCAACATGTCTGTCAAAATTGTACTTTTACGCTGACTGCTTTGCAGCAGCAGAGATTTCTGATTTCTTCTGAAGAAACTTAAACAAAATACACATATTAATATGCACTTGTAATGATTAAAAAAAAACTTGACTTTTTCCGGTTTTTATTCTTGGCTTCGAAGGGTCCAGACGTATTTATTTGTAAATAAATAAAATTTATAAATATTTGTGTTCATTTAAATATTTTGATATAAATTCTAAGTATTTGATTACAAATCTTTATTTTTCTTTAAACGGATTAGGATACTTAAAAGAAATATCCTAAATAAACGTTCGTACACATGAAGAAGCATACAAAATATACCAACTATAACAACAACCCACATATTTTGTACCATCATGTAAAACACCGCTTAATTTTTTTGTTTTTTTTTTAATAGAAATTTTGTTTCAATTAAAAAAAAACAATGGCATACGTGCTTTTTGGCTCATATATCAGCTGTTACTATGTCCAAATAACTGATTTTCAATACCAAATTTGTTGAAAGTATTTCTTATAAACTGATACTACATGCAGGTTTGTGCAATATATGGGGGCTTCAAAAAGCTGATTTCAACGCTCACAGAGGCAGTGGAGGGATATCACTTAATCTACTTCTCCATTTATAAGGATTCATAATATGTTTACTTTATGGCCTCGCAAATGATCACTGTAGAAATTACAAATAGAATGACAAACTGTTAATATTAAAAGCAATACAGTTATACTATATATGAATGTAAATTATCCATATAAAAAATGCATAATCAATAATTGTCAATTTGTAATTTTTATAACAATTGAGCTTTTGAACTTTTTCTTTTAGTTACGAAATAATTTATTGCTCTTTTTTCATAAGCGGCACTTGACCGTATAAATAAATATAGCAGCTTTAAAGTAATCAAAAGTTTTTATAAATAGCGGACAGAAGTAATGAAAATAAATTGAAAATAAATTGTTTAATTAAAAACAGATTTATATCATCAGTTCGAATAAAGATTAAAAACAATGTATGTAATGTAGGTCATTGTTTATCTATTCAAAAAAATATTGTATCGATATTAAAAATATTAAAGAAAATCCTTTGTAAATTTTGAAATGTGTAAGTGATTGCAAACCAAAACAAAAGCAAAATTGCTTTAATTATAATACGGAAAATAACATAAACAAGCAAGTCTAATTTTTTAATGGAAAATTTCCCCCTAACGAAATATATAGATCCACGTTTGATTATAAGTTATGTGATTTTGAAACCACAAAAATTTCCTTCATGTGGAAAGATGAATAATGAATAATGTGTGCTATATTATCTGCTTTATCGTGTGTGCAGGCTGTAAAAAATAGTGTAAAAATTTCAAAATTTACCTTGACATTGCCATCACACTTTATTCATTAGGGTATTTTTGTTATTGTGTTTTAACTTTGATTTCCGTAAATGTATACATTTTCAGAGCACACACACATAAAACTGTATTTGGAATCAGTTTTTCAATATAATTTGCATATACATATGTACTTATAAGCACATATTCAAAGCAGTTACTATTTTGAAACAAACAAACATGCCAACGTAATCTAAATCCCCTTAGAAAAAATTCAATTATTAAAGCAACAGTTTTCCAAAAAAAAAAACAGCTTTAGTTATAGATAAATTGACCAAGATTATATAAACAAAAATTATAATTTAATAAATTGAATAATTTCAGTAGTGAAAAATTATAGTGTTGCCTGCCGCCTGTTGATTTAAATCATGCAACACCATCAGTACTGTGTATGTGTATTATTATCGTATTAAAAATTCCACACCTTTGCCTTACACTCACTTATATATTGGATTTTTTTTTAATATCTATGTGTTTGTTAATACTATATAGTATGACTGGCATTAATCTGCACAAGGTTTTTCATCACGTTTTTTACTCAACACTAAAAAATTGTGGCTCGATTTTATTTTTAGCATTCTTATTTTTACAAAGAAGTTTAAATTGTGATAATGCAAGAATAATCTGAAAGAATATGTTTTGGACTTGTTCAGAAATTGTACTCTAATGATATTTTCAATAATTTTCATAAATTAGTTTTGGTTAACTCTTTACTTTCAATGTTTTTTTAATATTACTTTTGAACTCCTTTTCTTATTAATTTTAATTAAATTTCTATGTAGGATACATTTTTATACCCACCGAACGGAAAAATCTAGGGGCCCAAATTTTGCCAGAATATTTCTTAAACACAAGGTTTGTTTGGTATTGAAAATGGGCTAAATCAGCATATAAGGATGATAGTTAATGCAAGAGTAGGTCAAAAAACTATGTCCTTCCAGCATCAAATAAAATGTAATTGTATCCAAACGCATTAACGTAGAGCCTTAAATTTTGAATGTATATTTCCTGATTATAAAATTAAGTACATATAGCTTTCCACTCAATGTTGTTTTTATGTCAGAAAATGAAGGTGACACGCCCACTTTAACGCCTACCTCCCATATAACGCTTTATCTTAAATTCATATAATTTCTCTATGGACAAAGCTTTTGAAAGAATAAAGGACTATATTGATATATTTCAGTTTTATTTATTAGCAGAAATTATATTGACACGCCTACTTTAATGCCCATTTTCATTGAAATACTTAATTTACGAAAATATTTTAATAGCATGTCGAATTTATACAAAGAAAGTGACACATATCTAAGTATAACGATATTCCATAGCGATTACTGTTAATAATAAAATAATAAATTTTGTGGCATAGAAGTACATCAAATCGGTTGTGGGTGTCAAAAAATCGGCACAGCCGAATATAGTGCTCTTACTTGTTTAATACCGACACTCTATTATTATTTATTCCAAATTTAGCATTTATGAAAAAATTCAAAATAAAGTTTTATTTTCTTTTAAAATTTTTAAAAATAGATGATTTAATGGGAGGAAGACACTAAAGTCAGTGTATCATAATATTTTTTATTTTTTTATTTTCAGGTTATATTTTAGCATCGTATATTTGTTGGTTTTATGTTTAAAATCGTCAAAAAGAAATTATTTTACATACTACAAGCTTAAACTCTCCTCCTGTTTCACCGGTTTATCTGACTTTTAAGCCAAATATTTCTGATTTTATTTATACTGGCAAAATATTATCTCTCTAATTTTTTCTGTTTGAGGTCTATCGTGCCTTCAGCAAACGGACAGACTTATTTAATTAATTGAAAAATTAAATTAAATCTTTTTTAACAACTAATTTGATTGTTGTGTTTTAATTTATTTTAATTAAACCGGTTATTAAAAATTCTTAACTAGAAACCTTTTTTTTTTTTCATAACAGTTATTGGGACTTTAAAGCTATCATGAACCTTTTTTTACTTAAATACAATACCCAATAACATTTTTATTAATAAGTAATAGTAACTACCTAGCAAAATCTTTACTTACCTAGTAAGTTAGCAAGTAATATTGGAGATACACATAAACTAGTTACTTTTCGACCGAATAACTACTTATTTTTGCTTGAGTTGTCCCAGAAAAAAGCAATAAAATAAGTAGTTACCAATAAAGCTGAATTATAGCTGGATACTTTTATACTGTTGCAATACAAAACAATATAAAAATTATAAAATAAATAAAATAAAAAAAATATTATAATATTTTTGAAGTTAATTTAAAGTTCACTGTTTAAAAAAATATATAAAAAATATTTACAAAGGTCATAACCAATAGGCCATTACTCTGTACTTTAAAATAATGATGTTGGTAACGACCCCTCATTACTATGTTATATATGAAGTAATGACAACCTATTACACAATTTCAAAAAGATTTTGATGGGTATTGCTTACTTAATACTTTTAGTGTTACATTTTCTAATTTTTTTTTTACGTAAATTGTGGCCACCTTCAATATTTTTACAAACACATTTAGTACGAGTCAAGTTATGTAGGTTCCATATACCCTCTTTAGAAGGGTATACAAATCTAAAACATTTAAGTTAAGTACTTTTGATTTTGAATGATCGTTATTTTATCATCATTGAAGTCTATTAAAATACCTTAGTAATTGTTAAAGTGATTAAAATAATTATATTTTCATGTATGTAATAAACATTTATTAACAATACTTGCACATATGCACAGAACACATTAACATACACTATACACATATGTATTTGTATATATAAGTAACCCTGCAGATAAAATTGAACTACATTATCAATTGCAACTGAAATGGACTAGTTACAACATGGTCCTATGTAATGCAGTAATAGATCAAGTCATTATCAATCAGGAGTTTGTAGTTACGGAACAAGTTTTCGTGTTTTAATGATTGTATTTGTGTCGTCAAAAACTGTACATATAATGATCATTTAGGTACTCCATCGAGTAGTGACAAAGAGTAGTCTTAAAATAACTTCGACGTAACGCAAAGCTGGGTTACATGGTCCAGCCCTAGGACATCGCATGTTTTTTCCATACAATTGGGTGATTGTTTTACTTCAATAGTCCTAGTCGATTATGTAGTACACTTTACATGCGTGTATCGACTAGTCGCGTTATCTGCGAGGTCTTTATAACTTGATTATTTGTACTTGTTAAAGTGTTTTAAATGCTTAAAAACACTTGTAGTTATTTATTTTTCAACTTATGAAAATAAGCTTGTCGACTTCTGTCACATATGCAGAACCCGTTTATTGACTTTTTAAATACTTTTCAAATGCAAATGTTTTTTATAGTAGAAAATCATCTAAATGAAATAACATTTTGACATTGAAATCATTTGATGTTTGCAAAAAATGTTTAGTTAAATATGTAGTTTTGATCTTATCAGTAAATGATGTTTACAAATTTACAGTACTGCGTCAAACTAAATGCATCCTCTGCCTATGTAAAATTTAAAAAAATTCTTTCCTTTAATAATCTAGAACATTTGACACCTATTAGTTTCAATAGTCTGTGCAAAATTTTAAAATTGAACGTGCATTTCTTTTGTAAATTTGAGATTTTAAATCATAAATACCATGTACCATGTACTGATATTGTACAATTGAACAAAAATATATGTTAAGTTAATACACTCCTAATCATAATTTTGTTTTAAAACAATGAAGTTACCTGCACATACATGTATAGGTTAAGGAGAATAATCGGTTTTTATTCGACGAGTTTTAAGTGTTTTTTGTTTCTTTGTTAAAACCGGTAATTGTTAATTTCCATTTCTCAATAACCAAATTAACCGGTTATTTTGGTATAAAAAACCGGTTATTTTTAAATGTTTTTCTTAAGAATAAAAAAATGTAACAACTGTGAAATAAACATAATTACCTATGCATATACAAATTTTTCTTAAGAAAAAACTAAACATGATTGAAATATTACAAAAAAGTGTTAAAGTTAAAGAGTAAAGAGTAACTTAAGTGAGAGTATTCTAAGTATTACATAAATTTCAATACATATCTCTCTAAAGTATGGAAATATTTTGAATTTTTTTAAAACCAAAATTATATCTCTAAGTCATAACGGTGTTTTTGGTTTCTTAAATTTTGTATGTTGCTTAGTACTATTTAAATAGAGTTTCTTCAATAACTAATATGATTGTATTGTAATAATTAACAAATTTTAATAAAGCCAGTAAACCGTTTTGTAATTCTTAACTAGAAACCGGGAATTTAAAAATAGCAGCTTTTCTAAAAAACCGAAAACCGGTTTTTAAAAAGTCGAATAATCGACCGCTCTAATATTGGTCATATTTATTTAAAACAAAAAATTTTTTCTTCCTGATAAAACGAATACCTTTTTTTTAACTGACCACCTGGCCATAATTTATTTAACCAACACAATTTAGTTAAACTGTGTTTCAATACTACCTAGAGCATGCAGGAACATTTAGCAGTAGAACGGAAATATGTTGCACATACGCTCTTTGTTAACTTTAAAAAAATTTCTTGTAGAGAATGAAAGACAATTAAAAATAACAAAAAAATAAAAAAAAGAGAAAAATCATAAATTTAAAATTTAAGCCTCAACTATAAAATGAAAATAAATGAATTACAGAAAACAATGGAATAAAAGGTAGACAATAAAGTAATTTAATCACAAAAACAGTATTGTTGTTGTAGTAAATCATAAAAAAAGGAAAAAAGAAATAACGAAAAGTAGGTAGATACCTCATTATCTATTTAGAGTTATATTAAATAATCATACAAAACATAAAGTAGTTACAAAGTTGGAGTAATTCTAAGTATAAAATGGAATAAGTAAGTACACTTACTTTAAATAAAAAAATGGTTTAACATTTTTATTTTATTTAATACATTTATAATAAAAGCAAAAGCATTAGATTCCCATAAAAAAAAACTATTACAAAGAAGTGATTTTTCAGGGGTTCACCTAATAATGAAGTAATTTAATTTAGGTGAAAACCCTAATGATTGTAACATTTGTGTGTCATTGGAGGTGATGTGTTTACATAAATATATTAATGAATTGCACTCCATTCTAATAAGTGCATATAACTCACACATATTTGGTTGGAAAGCATCCAATGTTTGATTAGTTGATTTTCTTTGTTTACAAGAATGGTTTGCATGATGTTGCATTCATTTTGAAAGGCTCCACGAAGAGCCCCCCAATGAAATAACGCCCAAACGAGAAAATTGTAACTATTATAACGTTTTCCATGAGTTGAATCTTCAAGGCATTCGAAAGTTTTAGGATAGCTCGTTGGAGGCTGATCTGAAATTGCTTCCATCGTATAAGGGAAAATAACTGCACTGGACCAAAAGTAGTCACTATTAAACGAGCTTTGTATGTTCTTTCGCCAAAAAAATTAATTATGAATGCTGGCACACTTTCGAAGTTGCATATATCCTTATTATGAAGAAGACGCCTGCGGGCCTCCACACGATTTATATCAATAAATTTGCGATTTTGCTGTTGATCCATATTGACTTCATGAAATCCTTAATGAAACTGACTCTTTTATGAATTTTGGGCATAATTTCATTTTTGTTGCTGATGGGGCTTATTTCATTGGGGGTTATTTCATTTTCATCGTTGGGAGTTATTTCCTATAACTCCCAAATATTGAGGGTTGTTTCGCTTTCGCTTTGGGGTTTATTTCATTTATTTTTCGATGTTATTTCATTCACTGTTTTTGGGTGTTATTTCCAATTTTTTGGGGTTTACTTCATTGGGGATTGTTTCCTGGGCGTTATTTCATTGGAGCCATTTTGAAGCACATCATTTATGACAAATTATTTCGCATTTGGGCAGTCATTTAGAATGAATGCTTTTGCACTGTTGATTTAGAAGTCTTTAAAATGTAATTCACTTTGCGTTACTTTGAATTTTTTTTTTTTTTTTTGCTTATATTTATATTCAGTGTTTATTTGAAAAACAATTTGTAAAGGCTAGAGACCGAAATTCAAAGAAATATTTGTATTTACAAGAAAACCATGGTAGAAAATAAAATAATGTCAACTGTTATAACAAAACTAAAAATAACATTAGAAAATAGTTTTTAAAAAACCGTAAAAACCGTTGGGATAATTGCGGGTTACTTGTCCGTGAGATCCTGTTCTTGCTGATTTTGTTCCGCAAATTGAATTGAAAAATTGCCAAACCCAAAAAGGAACACTAAAATGTAAGCTAAATTTCCTCTGTGTTAAGCCTCAGTTAGCCGAGCGCATCCGTACTGTAATGTATCAGCTGTTCGTTTTTGGCTTATGAGAAACAATGTAAAAGCTTAGCGAAATTTAACGTACTGTAACCGGAACGTATCATTCTGTATAAAATAGAATTTCCTTACATTCTTACGTGACATTTGTAAGCCAGTGATGGTCTGCTTGTTTTGTTATGATTTTAGGGCATTTTTGCTCTTTTAATGGTACTTTTTTTTAATATATTTTAATACGCGAAGAAAAAAAACAAATTTTAGTACTTTGCGTGTTAATTTATTTTTCATCACGAATTTTTTAAAAACAGTTTTGTGAACTATTGTGTCTATTTTAAACTTATACTATATTTTATTCTGATTACTATTGTTTCTTTTTTCGCTATACTTGCTACAAACGCAATTACCACTATAATAATTATTTCCATTAAAAAAAAATTGCAAAACTGGAGACTTTTAAGCGTCTTGCACATACGCTTTCTATAATAAATGTGAAATATGTAAAGATTAAAATTTTATACAAATCTATTAATTAATATTAATTGATCTGTATACATAAACACAAATACTAAATAAACTATAATTTGTTTATTATATATTAACTGTTAAAGAATAAATAATACATATTAATATACATAAAAAAATACACAAAATATTTTCTGATATCATAAGGTACTTTTTCTTCTTAATAAAAAACCATTTGCAAAATTGTAATACCCATCACTGTTTTATAATCAGCTGTTTATTTTTATAACAAAATAAAAAAACCAACAAAATAAGTTTTTAAATTTAATAAATAAAAGTTTGCATGGCAATTTTTAATAAAATGAATGATGAACATCTAATTTCAAGCAAAGGTTTAAACCAATAAACAATTCTTCTTTATCTATTGAAAAAACACAGGCTTATTTGAAAAATATTTTGCTTTTTTGCTAATGCTGTTTAGTTTATGAGTGTCAAAAACATATGTTACGTTTTTAAATGTTCTATAACTGCACAAACGTGCTTACAGTACGTTCCATTACAGTACGGTTGCATCAGCGCTCGGCTAACGAAGGCTTTAGGATCACAGAATTGTAAAGAATATCTGGATAAAAAAGACACGGTATCAGTGTTGCCACGACAAAAAAAATTTACAACCAAAATTACTTCAAAAAGTAACCAAATAAAAAAAAAGTAACCAAAATTAAAATATATTTGATTTATTTTAAATTTGTTTTACATTTTAATATAAAAAATATTTGTACTTTACGAATGAATTATGAACTAAAAATGAACCAAAAATTTAAGTCTTACGTAGCAAGTAACATAAAAAAACTGAAAGGTAATTTTATTACAAATAACGATAAATAAATAAAAAGCTTTTATTTAAAATAAAATTTTTATTTATTTTGAATTTGAATACAATATAAAAATATTTGTACTTGTACTTGTTTTTTAAAACAGTCATGTATTTTTTCGTGCTCCAGAGCTGATAATTTGCTAAAAGAAATAGGGTTTCAAGTGCTAACAATGTTGTCTAAACATGGTCACTTAAATGAGAACATTGCACTGTTAAACGTACATATAAGAACATGATTTATAAATAAAACATATTAAATACTACTGAATTTTGGGCTTTAAAAAAGTAACAAAAAAGAAAAAAAAATACACATCTACACATTGGAAAAAAAATAACCAATTTTGGTTATAAATAACCAAAAACGGCAACGCTGCACGGTATGCACTTCTCCAACGCTCTTTTGAAGAGAAACATTAAGAGAACATAACAAGAAAGGAGAGAGAATGACTGCAAAATAAATTCTTAACCGATTTACAAGATTTACAAGAACATACTTATTTTAAGATTCTGTAAATGAATGCAAATCATGTTTAATGATGATTAGCTACAGCCATAGCTGCCAGATTTGACGATTTATCGTCATTTTGACGATTTTACGTGCTAAAATTAAGTGTTGACGATTTGACGATTTATGCTATGTTTTTGACGATTTTCAAGAATTCAAATTTGCAAAATTTTTCATTACTTTTATATCAACCTTAAACAAAATAAAAATAATTTGTAGCGGTTTTTTATGTTATTAATAATAGAACAGAGTGAAAGAGATAAATCTGTCATTATTTAATGTGTTTGTGTGGATAATTTTTCCACTTTGTTTCTTTTTTACCATAGTATATGCCACATTTTATCAACTGATACCTACAACACGAACAAATATAAATTTGGAAACGCGCTTAAAACAATTTTAATTTTTTACGTAAATTTATTTAAAAACAAGTGACAAAATAATATGCTTTAATACTTTTAAAAAATTGTAAGTTCTTTTTAATTATACATTAAATCCTTTGACCCAAAAATAAGTTTATGGGCTGAAAAGCAAAACGATGTAGTTTATTTTGTAGTTGTGCTCATCTTACGCTTGTCTAAAGCTACTTTAGTCGGTAGAAACTTTAGCAAGGAATGATTATAATTATTTGTCAAATAGTCCAAAAAGATGCAGCCAATTTTTTATTATTTTTTGTATTTATATATAAGTATATGTCCATATACTAATATTTATTTTTCGAATTGATTCTAAATTTTATTATATTTATTGTCATGTTCTTATTTTAAAAGGGTCTAATAAAACCATTTATCTCTTTAGACTTAAAAAGTTTGTTATGTTATGCATTAAATAAAAAATGTTTTGTTTTAAAAAATGCGTTTCTTTATTTTGACGTTTTTATGACGATTTGCGTAAACCATTTGACGATTTTGACGATTTTTTTCCCCAAATTAGACGATTTTACCTCAATTTTATCTGGCAGCTATGGCTACAGCACCGAGAACAACCTGCACGATGTTGTTTTTATTTAATCGCCTAATAGGCAGTTCTTAGTTTCTAGCTTCCGCTGTTAACGATGCCTCTTTCTGGAGGAAACTTTTTCAGTGCAAACGTATGAAATTATGTTATTGGCACCGATTTATACTACATTTACACCTAAGAGAAATCTAGTAGATTTGATTTAAAATCTTTATTAAAATCTAAACCGTTTATACCACTGTTTTTTGACATTTTGCAAGATTTCGTTTTCAAAACAATATACTCATTTACAAGGTGGGCTGAGAGGCTCTCTATGTTCTGCTTCTCGAAAATTCAAACTCCATATAAAAGCAATGTAAACAATAAAGTACTTGTGCAATTACAACCACCTTACATATTATGATTGAATTTTTCTGTGTGCAGCGTAGTATATTTTAGTACAATTTAATAAAAACCACAGTTGCATCACGAAGTAGTACTAGATTTTAAGTAGATTTTGCCAAAATCTAGTAGCGAAGTAGATTTCGAATTGTATGGGAAATCTGGTAGATTTCGCTCAAAATCCCTTAAGTACTAGATTTTGTGTAGGTGTAAATGTAGTATTAGGTGAATGCGAAAACCCGGTAATACTCGATTTGATTTGGTATTTTAAAATACAAATTTTGAGTAATTTTTTAGAGTATATTTGTAATGCTTACAGCAAATAAAACATTATTACTGTATTCGCCAGGTGTCCTAACATGTTATTTTGTTATAATATTCTAGGATTTTACAATAGTTTAGTTTAGTTGGTTTTCAAGTTAAAACTGTCCTGTCATAACTATTCAGATACCTGCGGCGATTGACTAAGAATCTACTAAACCGAGCCATGTGTAATAATTGTAATAATTGTAATTGTCATCAAAAATTTTAAATTTGATATATAACACTTACTTATAAGGGGTCGTTCACAGTCACATTTTTTATATTATTATTTTAGAACATTTGATTTTGACATTAATTGCAAAAAGTAGTTGTTGTGTTTCACGAATACAGTACTTAGCAGTCACTTGCTTTTCTTAAAACTAAGATGTTTGCATCGGATGTTGGAATGTAAAACTATTAAGTAATAACATTTGGTATTAGGTTCTATTAACTCAAGGAAATATAACTTTGCTACAACTAACAAGTGCACTGAAAACAAAATTTAATATTAAGCAGTCGTGTTATTGAAAGTTTTCAACTGAGAACTCTGAACCATAATAATACCATCAGTATTTCTTTTCTCAAATTTTTTTTTTTTTAAATAATAAATAATAAAACTTAAAGCATTATAGTTTAATAGTTGTTATCGCATTAAAGTCTAACAAGCAACTAGTTGGCTTTCTTATATTCACACTGTTTTAGATGTAAAGACAATAAAATTTTCAAATAAAACATTTCTCACATATAAAATAAAAAACTAAACACTGGTTTTTATAAAAGTGATCATTAGCGTAATATCTTGTAGAAACTCATGAGAATGTAAAACCTGTTAAGAACATTTATCAGGGTTTTACCGAGTTATTAATCAAAGTTGCAGAAGGTTATTTGTTTTTTCTTAGTTAGTTCGTCTTTAACTATTCAAAAAGATTTGTTAAATAAATTAATAAATCAAGTTTTGAAGTTCTTATCCAAAATCTATTAGAGCGTTTTATTTATAGTATATCCGATTAAAAGTCCCACCCACTTTTATTTTAATTTATAAAGCAGCTGTTATGCAATAAGTGTATTAACGCAAAATTTTTAAATTTGTATTAAGGAAAATCACTAAAGTTTCTGCAAATAAATAAAACTAAGATATTTCAATATATTCCTTTATTCTTCCAAAAACTTTGTCCATGGTAGGCATGTCGAAGTTGTCTCTGCTAATGAATACAACTTAGATATTTCAATATAGTCCTTTATTATTCCAAAATCTTTACTCATAGAGAAATTTTATGAATTTTAGATAAAGCGTTATATGAGAGGTGGGCGTAAACGTGGGCGTTTGACCAAAAAGCAATGTTTGCAAAATTTCAAAATCGTATATCTAATTTTGTCAGTTTTATTACGTTTTAAATCTTGAATATACCGAAAAATACACTGTTCGATATAAATGTTCGTACATTTTGACTTATAACTCCTTTCCTAGTGAATATATTTAAGCAATTTTCAGAGAAAAATATTGTTTTTACTGCTTGGACACAATTCCATTTTATTCGTTGTTGAAAGGAAATGGTTTTTAGGACCTACTCTTGTATTACGATTCCGATTTAGCCCATTTTCAATGCCAAACAAACCTTGTGTATAAGAAATATTCTGGCAATTTGAGCCCCTTAGCTTTTTTGGTCCGATCTCTATCGTGCTTTCAACACACGGACAAACGGACGGACGGACGGACGGACATAGCCCGATCGTCTTAAAATTAAATCCCGATTCAAAATAAACATACATTAAGGGGTCTAAAATGGATATTTCGATGTGTTACAAACGGAATGACAAAATGAAAATACCCGCACCATCTTTTTGGTGGCGAGTATAAAAAACAGATGTTTTAACGTTTTACAAAAATTAAAGGTTTCCGGCAATTTTAACTTAAGTATTTTATGAAATAAAAATACTTTTTTCTTTGAAAAAAAAAAACAGTTCACTTAACATATTTAGCAAATAAGTCTGTCATTGTCTTTATTTAAACCTCTCCAAAATCGGCAGATTTGTTTATTGATGTTTCCATTCAAACAAAATTGAACTTCACCGCTAAAAAAAATTCGCTAATGAAAACTCGGGATCAACGGCAATCTTGTTTTGGGGAGTTGTCAACTTAAAATTCTACTCTATATATCAATAAAGTTTTCCCTACGGGATAATTATGGTCAACTATTTGTTTCCAAATTTATATAAAACGAATTATATTCTCATGGTGTTGTTTCAAACTTGTTCAGGGGTGTTTTTATTGTGTGTAAAAGTCTGGCATGAATACATAAATAAATAATTATATCAAGGCATATCCATAAGGTATATGCAACGGCGAATTGATACAACAAAGCAACTTTTCATCGGATGTTTTTATGTCAAGGCCAATTCGTATATCAGGGATGGAAAAGTTGTTTTTACATATTAAATATAATAAAATCTGATTAAAAAAGGATATTAATTTCTTAAACACATTATTAATGACGCAAAAGCAACAAATATACATAAATTAAGCACATGTATTATCAAAAAAGTACGCTCAAGTTAATTGTTTAATTCCGAAACCAAAATCACATTTCCTATCCCTGTATTAATAAATGAAATCAAGGCGAATTAAACCAATTTTGACAAAAAGTTTCCCCATCAGCTGGGCTGGTAATTTCACCTGTATGAATTCGCCCTGAATTATATTTAACAAAATTATAATCATAATTTATTATCACAGTCAGAACTTACAATTCGTTTTATATTGTTGATAACTTATTATATTGTATCATTTTAAAAAACTGGACATCAAGACACAGAACTGAATAAGAAATAAATAATAAATCAGTATAAAATAGCATCAATGGTCAGACTTAATATTAATATCACAGAACTTTACATGACTAGGTTATTGCAAATGAGTATTGAAGCTTAGTATTGTCCTATAAATTTAATACCTCTTTAAAAAACACCAGTTACAGAAATCTTAATCGTAAAAAGATATTTACAATGTTCTTGTTGTCATCACTGTCAGTCTGAGATATTGAACTTTTAAGACATGATTGTGGTACTAGTTTCGAACTAGAAAGCAGCCTTCAAATTAGTATGTTTGAATTGATTTTTGGGCTTTATACTATGTTCACACACACGCCTTAATTGTCAATTTATAATATTATCGCAATTAAAGGCCTTATTTTGAGCTCAATTTACAATACTAAAAATTATTTTTAAATTGAGCAATATATACTTAATTGTTTCACTTATTGTCTAAAACTCAAAATACAACTCTTGAGAAGTATGTTCAGTGAGAAGAAAATTCTATAGGTGGCATTTCTAATGTCAAACAAATATATATACAAAAAATAAAAATTAAGAATATGGAAAATTTTCGATGAAAATTTTAAAAAAATGTTTAAATAAATTCAAATACATACATATAAGTATATATACGTATAAATATAATTGTAAATATATTTTATGAACAGGAAAAAACTGAAGAGAAGGCATTATTTGATGTGGTATTAATACATCGTATTTTTACAGCTATCAAATGCTAATTGAATAAGGTTAATTGAGTATGTGTGAACACTTCAGGAGATTAATTTTTGCAAAGACTGCCTTTTTTAACTTTAAAAATTAAGATTTTTTAACACTCATGGTAATGGACTCACGGCTTCGGATAACAAAAAGACTTCAATTTTCGACGCCATACGTACAAAAACAAAGTTTAGAGGATACACACAGGGGACTCCCTGAATTTTAAAAATCGAAAATAACATATTTCAGTAATGCCTATATGCAAGCCACATTTATTCATGGGGTAGTCTTGTTTCGTCAGCTGATTATTTTTTTTTCTTCACTTATTTTAAATTTGAGCGATAAAAAACAAATTTCTCTCCTCTCTCATTAGTTTCAAATGTCAAACTTCATATATAAAAAATATAAACAAAAAAATTCTCTCCGAACTGCAATTACCTGCGTTGCCGCGAATGTACTAATAAGTTTTTTGATGAATAATTTAAATAAATTGTGTCCAAAGATTATAAAGAATATTAAGAAACTTCGTAAATTTAAAAAAAACAGATGTATTTTCCCAAAATTTTTTTGCCTATAACTTTGCTGATTACTCATTGATTTGAGCAAGATTTTTAATGCATAACTGGAAAGGCTTATTATATCTATTAATGGTAACAATCGTGTGAATTAATTTAAACTTAGAGCTAAAAACGTTAATTATATTATAAAAATATGGGGAAAAACAGAGTCAGTCGTGTTTATCTGTTTATATCTTAAAAGGTTTTGCGGCGATTTTACTGGACTTTTATACACAAACAAACGAAATGACAAACTTATATATCGACGGTCACAAGCAGAGTAATTCACTGAGTATTTCAGTGATTCCAATTCATTTCACACAAATACATCCCGATACAAAAATTTAATGCTATAGTATCAAATACAACAATTTATACCTGCGATCAATGATATACCCTTTTAAACTCCTGTGTTGAAGTTATAAACACAATATTTATTTTTTTTTCCACAATTTTCTATTTTTTTGCACACACATTTAACAACTTTATCAATTATAATAGCTGCTATTTTTCGTCAGTTTGTATTGTGAAAAAAAAAAAAAAACGAATTGATACAGTACAATTTTGTGTTGTGAAAGTTGTTTTCTAATCAGTTTCTGTAACCATTAAAAAGTTAAATTAGTCCTTAGATTCTTTCAAAAATTTAAATACGTTATTGCATGTAGATTTAAAAGATAATTTTGAAAAAATAAAATTAAATTAAAATATTTTAAATAAAACCTGTGTACCATGAGCGTGCACGAGTAAAAAGTTTTTATACGAGTACTTAGAAATGCTAGTAATTATGCTGTATAAGTAGATGTATAGAATTGAGATAAGAATTTAGGAATTTCAAATTAATAAAAAAAAACAATAATTGTTGTTATTTATTTTTGTTATTCTTAATTGTTGTGAATGTTTGTATGTATGTATAGATGATCTCTGATGAAACTACGTTAAGCTGCAATAAACACTTTCCGGTAATTGAATTGAGTAAAAAATAAATAACAATTAAAAAAATTAATGACTAATATCTAAGAACTTTCAATGTGCCCATATGTCATATGTCCATAAATATTTTTATTAATAAATTTAATTTAATAAAATAAATTATTTGTAAAACATTGTATTATACTCGTACATATTTACTTGTATATGTATGTACATATTTAATGAAACCAAAAATAATGAAAATATGTACTTACAAATTCATTTGTTATGGAGTTTTGTTTGTGAGTAAAGTCAACAGCATTCAAATCAATTTGCCAAAATTAAACGCTTTCCAAAAAAAACACGTTGTGATAATAGATAGTATCAAATTTATGGTAATGATTTGTTTTTCTTTATATTCTTCTCTTAGATAAACAACAGTTTTCTTTCGGTGTTTTAACGTGGGTGTTTTTCTAAAAAGATGTAAATTTCTTTTCGTATTGTTATATATTTCTTATTTTCTTTTAATTGTCACAAAACGAGTTTTAAATTCGTGATTAAAATTCATTTGT
Source organism: Phyto melanocephala (assembly GCA_941918925.1). Lineage (NCBI taxonomy): Eukaryota > Metazoa > Arthropoda > Insecta > Diptera > Rhinophoridae > Phyto > Phyto melanocephala. The sequence goes on from OW799234.1 coordinate 110,692,667, forward strand.
TGCACCTTTTTATTCTAACTTCTTCAAAGATATCAACTGAAAATTTAACGTAAAACTAAACAAATTTAGAAAGATATTATTCTTTTTTGTAAAAAAAAACTAAAACAAAATCTACACGCGTCTTCTGATATTTTAAGCTGAGTACTGTGAACACACAAATACTACACTAATATGCTCGTACAGTGGCTGATGTTTGAGAAGCTCAAAAAAAAACATTTTCTATACAAAAACATCCAAACAAATACAGCCAACAACAACAAAGACAACACATAAATAACAACGACATAAAAACAACAACAACAACAGCCTATAATTATAAGCAGTAAATACATAAAGCAACTGAAACTCGTGTATAAAACGTACTTACAGATACACCAACAACAACAATAAAAACAAAATTTGTAACAGCGTTGCCACTAAAAAATATTTTCTACATACCAAAATTTATTTTTATAGACCTAACAAAATCAGACAGGTAAGATCAGCGATCCCAGAAACTTTTGTTAAAAATCTTCATATGTCGAAGTATAAAAATCTTAATTTTGGAAAAAAAATATTTTCTTTATTAATTTGCAATAAGTAAGTTTCGTCATTACTAATTTTATTCTATAAATATAAGTATATAAGTAAATATAATTCTCACATTTTTAATTATAATACTGTGAAGGTTTCATGAACATTGTTAACGTTTTCAGGTGTACTAGGTTGGCATATTAAATTAAAAGCAAATTTGGCTTCTTTAAAAAAACTAGCTCACTATCTGCTTAAATAATTTTTGAAATTGTGTGCAAAAAGCCTTCCACAGCATCAGTTCTTAAATTTGAAAAATGTTTGATAAAGTCTAAATTAGTCATCTAAATTTTGAACCTAAGCAATTTAATACGAAAAAAGTTTCATTAGACCAGCTGGTAAAAACTTTTTCCAATAATATAAAGCTGGTCAGAGTAAGAAATCTATAAAGTACAACACAGTTACCAATGTATTTTTAAAATTTTCTTCAAATTCAAAAATTCCTACTTGCAAGCATCAATACATTGACTAACTGTTTTGTTAATTTTAATTTTAACCCCTTAAGGCCATGACTGACTATCAGATTTAGTCGTTCGATATGTCAAAAATTGTATGTGTGTTCAGAAAGTGTGATAGTGTGGACACAAAATGAACATGTGTGACAGATTTTTTGACAAGTGTGTCCGATTTGATAATCTTTTGGAAATTTTCATAAAATAATAGTTTCTGTGCGACCAGAGTTGCTTTTTCCAAGCAAGTATGACAGTGTGGCATCCAATAACACATTTTGTTGCGATTTTTTCATGTAGGACAGAAAACTATTAGATTTTTATTTGACTTAATCGCACGACTTTGTAGGATAGTCAGTCATGGCCTTTATACATGAGTAAATAATATTGTAGAATTTAATATTTTGGACGTTACATGGCGTACTAAACAAGTATCAACGTTTTTACCAGTTTTTGACCCAGACACCTGTCAGCTTATTTTTTGAGTATATAACGATAACTTTTTACGATAATCTGAATGTCTTTTAGTTTAAGTAGCAGATATAATATTACTGATTTTAACATTTTTATTTAATTAATGTTCGATTTACCATTTTTACCTAAAGTCCAAATTTAATATCCATTTTGGTTGTCCGATGAGAAATCAGTCAGTTACAAGTGGCCGCGACTTCGACTAGCTGTGTGTCAAATTTTAACAAACATCCAAACATTCAAAAAATCACATTTAATTTAAATCTTATATTAATATACCTATCTTGTCTATTTGCAAATAATTTTGTATTCCTTACTTATAATAAATATTCAATATGTATAATTATTTTAATGTGTTATTCATACATATTTTCATTTTAATTTTAAAATAAAACTTTTCAATATTTTCTACTCAAAGAAAATGTTATTAAAAGTTCTTTTATTTTTTTTACCTCTCCTTTAAAAAAAATAATTTTAATCTCAATTTCTATATAATTTTTTAATAATTACTTATTTATTAAAAAAATAAGTTCTCTAGTTTGAATTACTTACTAAAAAAGCAACAGTTTTCTAAATAATGAATCTGGCAACGCCGATACGAAGTTCTTGAATCGAGAAATAAACAAAAAATATGGTTCTGATATTCCATAGACACATAGCTGCCAGATAAAATAGGGGCAAAATCGTCTAATTTGGGAGAAAAAATCGTCAAAATCGTCAAATAGTTTACTCAAATCGTCATAAAAACGTCAAAATAAAAAAACGCATTTTTCAAAACACAACATTTTTTATTTAATGCATAACATAACAAACTTTTTAAATCCAGAGAGATCAATGGTTTTATTAGACACTTTTAAGTTAAGAACATGGCAATAAATGTAATACAATTTAGAATTAATTTCGAAAAATAAATATTAATATGTATATAAATACAAAAAATAATAAATAATGAATTGGCTGCATCTAATTCAGACTAATTGACAAATAATTATAATCATTTTTTTCAAAAGTTTCTACCGATTAAGGTAGCTTTAGGCAAGCGTAAGACGAGCACAACGCCAAAATAAACTACATCGTTTCGCTTTTTAGCCCATAAATTTATTTCTGGATCTGCAAACCAGTCTTCGTTAATTTTCTTCTTCTTGTTGGTTACCTGTGAAAAACACCATTAAAATTTCATTTTAGCTACTCCAAAGTTTTGTATAAAAAATGGATGAAATTTCTACTTACAGAGGAAGAGCTGCTAGAATTTTCATCATCTTGGTTTTCTATTGAAAATATAATATTTGATTTTTAAGGTTTTAATGTATAATTAAAAAGAACTTACCATTTTTTTGAAGTATTAAAGCATATTAATTTGTCACTTAAATAATTGAAATAAATTTACTTAAAAAACTATAATTGTTTAAAACGCATTTCCAAATTTATATTTGTTCGTGTTGTAGGTATCAATCAGTTGATAATATGTGGCATATACTATGTTAAAAATGTACAAAGTGGAAAAATTACCCACACAAACACATTAAATAATGATCGATATATCTCTTTCACTCTGTTCTATTATTAATAACATAAAAAACCGTTACAAATTATTTTTATTTAGTTTAAGGTTGATATAAAAGTAATGAAAAATGTTGCAAACTTGAATTCTTAAAAATCGTCAAAAACATAGCATAAATCGTCAAATCGTCAACACTTAATTTTAGCACGTAAAATCGTCAAAATGACGATAAATCGTCAAATCTGGCAGCTATGCATAGACAACGAAACTAAATACTCTTTTCTCAAAATGATGAAAATTCAAAAAAGGAGAATTGTAAATCAAAAGAGACATTAACAAAATACGTAAGACATAGCAAAGCGAATAATAAAGAAGAAGAGAAAGACGGATCTCAAGCCACAAGTTTGTTTTCAATAAAAAAAGTATTTGAATTAAAACTCAAAATATTATGGTCACACACAGATACTGAAAACACATACATACATATCTTTAAAAGTATGAGAGCTGTAAATGTATACATTTACACACACAGTTGCATACACAACCCTCAATATAAGTACAAGAGTTTATCAAATACATTAGAAAGCACTCATTTGTTGTTATTAGAAGCAGCTGTGTGTTGTACTCATTTACATGTTATTTACAACATCATCATTGAACAGATGGTATAATTCTAAAACTATCACCAGCTCCGTTCCCATAAAACTTTCTCTTGATATTACTCTTTCTCTCGAAAATTATCAATTGTAATATTTTCTCTTTCTATTTAAATGTAAAACCCTTTTGTTTGTAAACTTCTATTAAAGCCGGTTTTTTTTGTTAACAAAACAAAAACCTTTATTTAATATTAAACTGATAGCAGTATCTATTAAACTTTTTTTAATACCACAAAAACCTCAAAATTTAAAAAAAAGTAATACTATACAACAGCATAATATCATGTCACTTACAAACAAATTTTACAAGCATACAATAACCTTAAATTTTCATTCAAATCTAAAAAGTTTTAAATTACCAAAAAAAGATATATAGCTTTACCTTCTTTTAACTTTAGTTCAATTTTACACAGAGACGACTTTTTTTGTAAAACTTAAAATAAATTTCTACCTTTCACTTTGTAAAGTTGCCACGTACATATGTTGTATACTGCATACATATACATACTTATATGTAGGTACTTAGTTATTGCACTTTTACTATAGATGCACATAAAAACCAAAAATTGTCCACAGGCGTGCTTTGACGCACGTAAGAAATATTTTTTATTGCAGAAGCCTGTCAGTTTCTTAAGGTTTTATGATTTTTTTCTGTTTATGCTTTTACTGCCTTATTTTCAAAAACAATTATTAGATGTTTATGGAATTAATATTCTATAGAATTTGATCAATAATCCTCTTATAAAGTTGTTTTAATTTTTATGAATTAGACCGTTAAAATATATATTATTAGAATGTGTTTTGCAGCGAGCAAAAGTAAAAACTGTAGAATTCATTATTATTTACCATTAAGATTTTTTTTTATATAAATACTACTGATTTATGATGTAGGGTATATTAATTATGTCAAAGAGTTTGCAAGACTTTAAAATATTCTTTTAAAAAACAATAAATTGTTTTTAATTCTGATATCATTTTAAGACGCGATAATTTTTTTAATCACGACAGAGGCCGAACAAAAATATTCAGGTGAATGAAATTTTACCGAAATATTTTTTATGCATCAGAGAGTTAGTTATTCATTATTTATTGTTATTTATGAAAAAAAATATTTACGGGTTTGATGAATCATAAGCTTTTATTTTATAATCTTTTAAAATTACAAAAAAAAAATGCTAGCAATCTGCTGTCTGGTTGGTAACTCTGCCACACAAACCCACAACTAGTCGCAAAATCTGAATATATATTTGTTTTTTGTTGCATTGAACAAATGTTTTTGTAACCTTTTTAGACATGCCAATATTACTTTTCCTTTGTCGACCATTAATTAGCCTTTTGTTTATTAGTAAATGTTGTTTTTTGCTGATGAAATTTGTTTCGTTTCATTTTGTAGTTATTGCTTCAATGATACTGTTTTTGTCATATGCTATTAGTTCTATAAAAAAATACTGCCATCAATCATATGTATGTTATTTAACATATATATATGTACATATCGTTGGTCACAAGTAGAAAGACCCTAACTCGCACTTTTTTCGAAATTGAGTTTTTCAGTAATTTCAATACATTTCACGCAAATTCACCTAAATACAAAAATTTTATGCAATAGTATCAAAAGTTATATTTTTAGTATAAAAAAATTCATGATGCTTAAGAATATTGCTACTTTATACGCTGGTATAAATAAATATCGTACTTTTTTCATTACACAACAAGTAAGAGCGCTATATTCGGCCATGCCGAATCTTATATACCCTTCACAACGTGTAGTCATGCAATAACAGTAGTTTGTGTCACCATTCATCCCATATGAAATACGTACATACATATAAAAAACATACATATATAAAAACATCCAATTGTAAAATTATAAATTTAGGTATGTATGTTAAAAAAAAAAAATAAAAAAAAATATTAAAAAAAAAAAATTTTTTTAAAAAATTAAAAAAAAAATATTAAAAAAAAATTAAAAAAAAAATTTTAAAAAAAATAATTAAAATATATATAATAAATATAAAACAACAAAAAAAAAATTAAAAAAAAAAAAAAAATAATAAAAATATAAATAATATATTAAATAAAAAATAAAAAAAAAAATATATAAAAAATATAAAAAAATTTTTTTTTTGGCTCAGCTGGGATTCGATGCCACGTTTTGTTTAACCAGTATACACGTTTGTATGTATGTATGTATGTATGTTTGTATGTTGTTGTTGTTGTAATGTAGTTTTTGTGAAAAAAATCGAGGTGGTCGTGGGTTTTTGCTCATATCTCAGTTGTTTATGTACCGATGTTTCTGATTTTCAATACCGATCTACTCCCGAATATTTATGATATTTTAATACCTCACCCGGGTCCAAGCGATATCGTGGGGCCTCAAAATGTTGATTTCCACATACAGACGGACAGACGGTCAGACGGACAGACGGTCAGACGGACAGACTGACAGAGCTTAATCGACTCCCCCATTCATAAGCTTTCAGCAAATATATACTTTATGGGGTCGGAAATGAAAATTGTAGAAATTTCACACGGAATGACAAACCTATATATACCCTTTTTCACTGTGTGAAGGGTATAAAAAGATTTAAACTTGTTTGACATGTGGTTTAAAAAAGACGATGCCACATGTAATACGGTACCCAATGTTATGAACCTATTGAGTGGCGAATTTGGTTAGCAATTGCTCTCCAGTTTTAGATCAGTCGATTGGCCGCCAAGATTATAAATTTTGACCACGCTAGAGTATTTTTCGTGGGGATATGTTAAGTTTCTTGTATACTAAAATAAGCCAACCACAATTCCAGGCACTCACTCACGACAAAAAGTTTCATTAGCGTAGATCGGCATGTCTGTGGGAAGATAATCTCCATTAAAATATATTTTTTTACTCAAAATTGCACGAGATTTAAAATTATAGTTAATATTTTAAAAAGGGGTCTACATTTGCATCAAAGTGCAAAAATGTACGATTCTCTTGAGTTCTTTACATATATCACTTTTCATTTTGTAAAAATAGTTACTCAAAGGGCTTTAGTGAGGCCTTCATGACAAGTTGGTTTAATACAATCCAACTATTATAATTCTTCAGATATGCTATTGTATAGTATTGTATCACAACAAAACCGTATATTCAAAACTGAAATATGTAGAATTTTTCAAGTCTATTTTCAACTAGATGTGAATAAAAATCTCAAGAGTGATTTTTTGTGGATAACAAAACCACATGACATGTTAGAGGTATTTTTAAAATAAAAAATAAAAATTTATTTGCGTTTACGGTTTAAAAAAATTATACTGCAAACTGTCGAGTTGTAACTAATATTAACAATATTAAATACAGTGAGAAGAAGAGTACAAATATTCTATTTTTAAATTCATGTATTTATTTCATTTACGGTTATTTGACCAACATTTTATAAAATATGTAAAAATAATACTTTTGAATATTTTTTTAAAATAATGCGTTGATTATATGATACAGAAACAATTTGATATTAAAAAAAATAATTTGTGAGCCCCAAAAACAGCATAAATTCGGCTAATTTTGAAACGATTTTAGTTAATATAAATTAATTCAGTAATTCAGAAATTTTTTAAAGAGAAAAGAAATTCATTTTTCATATTTCTATAAGCCAAAATATGTCTGCTCTTAAAAATCGTTAAACATCGCATAAAATGACAGCCCTTATTTCAAAGAAATATCTCTATGTAAGAGAAGTTTGTGGGTAACAAATACTCTGAGGATATTTTGAAAAAATCAGAAACATCACTAATTTGTAAATCACTTTTTTTTATTTTAATTTTTTTTTTAATTTTATGGACATATGTATAATATACGTTTATTGAAAGTGAATTAAAGTGATTTACAAAATAAGGGAGAAAAGTTTCACTCAAAACTAAAATAGACTTTGATGCAAACAATGCGTAGTATTTCATCATCAATCGCAAAGCAGTAGCAGCAACAACATTTCGTCATCATAATATGCGTCTTTTTCAACATAAGTACATTTGCGCAACATAAATACAACAACATATAATTTATTTTCAGGCTTCACCCCGTCATGACGCGTCAGTCTGCTGGAACACTTTGACATAAAGTCCGTCCGTCTTTTTTTCTCTATTTTTTTTTATGTTTTTGGAAGCATGCATACAGTATATACATGTAACCCTGGTAGTATTTTTAACTACACAGGAAATAAAACAACAAAAAATAAAAACAAATTTTAATGAAAAAGAAACAAAGAAAATATCCAACATCATCTGTACGATGAAAGAGAGTTACTGACGCTTTTAAAATGCAATACATTTTAAACGCGACTTATAAGTGTATACAGAAAAACATAAAATTAATATAAGTGTATGTTGCATGCAGCATATGCCTCTACGGGCTTCCAAAAATGAATATGTACATATGTACATGCATGCATATCATTTATAAAAACCAATCTTTTATGCAAACCCCTAGGGGTGCTTTTTATTCATTCTCACTTACTGAAAAATACAAAAAAATAATAATAAGCATGCAACACACATGATGGTGGAATGTTTCAATGTTTAGACTTTTATTTTATTTATTTTTCCAAACATTTCGAATTAGTGGGGAAAATATGTTTGTTTATTGTGCTCGCATTGAAAATTGTTTAAAAACCCTTGTTTTGATGAAGAATTATTTTTTTTTACAAAAAAATCTCGCAAATTTTTCGTACATAAACAATTGTTTGCCAAATTTAAAGAACTGGTTAAACAAGGTTTACAAAGTTGTCTTTTTTAAATGTGTGCTTAATTCGTGTCTGGCACAATTGCACTCAAACCCTCTGCTTAGTCATTGAAGCAAATAACCATCATCATCAGTGGCCGGTAATAAGTTATCCATATACATATAACTAAAAGGGTAGGCCAAACATTGGCACGTTAAAGAGTAAGAAATGAGGCGCTGCATCACTAATGCTCAGCCAATTATGGCTAACTTATATTTGTGATGCGTTTTTTAAATGGATTTTTCGTGTATTCATCACTTAATATTACAATGCATCTGCAATTAATTTTTATCGAAAACTTCTACTTTATTGAAAGAAACGGCCCTCCACATTAACAAAAGGTTGACTACAATGAGGTACATACATATGTATGTCATAACAAAAAGTCCAAGTTAACATCAACGAGACTAAAATAATAATGAAAAAATATACATTTTTTATTAAACAAGTATAGTTTAATGCCCTCATACTCCAAGCAGAGTACACGTATTGTAGGCTTTTAATTCAGTGATTTGCTCCATAGTAACTAACGTTCTAGTTGTGTGTTTATAATAGAAGAAACAAAAATTTTAAAATAACATCGACACTGTTTAAAATAAAATTCAAATACAACAAAATATGGTTTCAATCTTTTTTGTTTTAATTTCTTTAAGCATGGTTATAATTGGCTCGATCAAAACATAGATAGATTGATCACTTGCTAGAAGTCAATATCAGGTTTCTGGTTTCAACTTTATTTATTTTTTTTGGTTAGAAATTATATATATTTCTATGTCTGCTTCTATTGTTCTTGTGCTTTAAGAAGAAAAGAGAAGGAAAACAGCACAAGCGTTTTAATATTTTTTTTTATAAAATTCTTTTACTCTTTGTTAAACTTGAACGAACTTAAAAAACAACATGTTTAACAGTTGGTATTTTGTTCAATACAAAAAATATTACAAAAACAAAGCAATAATACAAGAAATACCTGCGCGCTTTGTTTTCTCATCATGGACCTAAATAGTTCAAGTACAGTGGGTAATGTAATATTTTTGGTACGAATTTAATAAGACGT